>CM053406.1:112622031-112670417 GCA_028644305.1 Xerus rutilus | reverse complement strand
CTCACGCCTGTAATCCCAGCACTTAGGGAGGCTGAGACAGGAGGATCGCGAGTTCAAAGCCAGCCTCAGCAACAGCGAGGTGCTAAGTGACTCAGTGAGACCCTGTCTCTACATAAAACACAAAATAGGGCTGGGGATGTGGCTCAGTGGTCGAGTGCCCCTGAGTTCAGTCGCTGGTGCCAAAAAAAAAAAAAAAAAAAAGATAAAGGGGATGGGATGCTACCGACTACATCACGCTGTTACAGAGAAAACACAAACAAGCACAGTTCTCGAAGTGCCAATTATATTTTTGCTATTATTGCCAAGATGACTCTATTAACTATGTGGAGAAGCTATAAAGTAAAATATTTTGCCGGTAACTTCTGCAGTCAAGTTGGGTAGATATTATCTCTTGACTAATGAATATGGGTTCATTTGATTATAAAACGTGGTAGTATATTAGTGTGGTTTCAATGCACATTATAAGATGTACTATATCTAACTGGCACAAGTTCTAATTCCAATGCTTTTATGTAGGCCCTGCTTCTCTATTAAAATTGGAAGTGTTAATTTGCCACTAATCACTCCACTCTCTCCTATCGCCTCACTGAAAGGACAGGCCCTTGCTGCACGGATAAAATGTAGTAATGCATTTAGAGCTAGGCCATGATTTTAGACCTCCAGCTGTTTTACTGGTTGTGTAACTAAAAATAAGATAATGTTATGCTGGGTAACCACGGCTTTTGTAGGCATTCACATTTTACAAATCACTGCACAGTATGCAAACCATTATATTTTTAAATGCTTAAATCCAGCCGAGGAGTCTAGCACTTCCATTATTAAAGGAGAGTTTGCTAGACTGTGAAGTGGGATGCATCCTAGACAGGGAAGCTGGTGCACTGAGTTCAGACTGTCCAAGTCATTCCTCTGCAATCCCCATCCCTGCAGCCCCGTCGGGAACAAGCATTCCTGGCCGTCAGTGAGGCAGAGCAGGATTCTGTAAGGTTGGTGGGTTGTTCTTGTTTTTAATTTTTTATTTCATCAGTAAACCTGCTACTTATTCAAGTAATGCAAACCAGAGAACAGTATATCGAGCAAGAACAGCGGTGAGAAATCATATGCTTCCCTAAACAAGTTTATATTAAAACTAAAGGGTCAGAGAAAGAAAAGTGCTGGCTCACATCATGCAAACACATAAAAGCCCTGTGATATTTATACTTCTGTGATCTAATCAGAAGCCCAAAGCATGCCATCTTTAACTGAATATTTGCTTTGCATGAAAGCACTCATAAATAAGTGGAGCTATTCAAATCTGCATTTTTACAATAGCATCTGCTTGCAGGAATACCAGTCATTCAGAACAAATGCTCCTGCAGCACAGTGGACATGGACACAGATACTGGCAAGGACTTGGTGAGACTTTGTAAAGTACCTGAAGTTGCTTTCAAGATTTTATGGACTGTTCACAATTTTTTTTTTATTTTTGTGATAGTCCGTAATTTTGCCAAATACTTCAGCCTATGTCGAACCCCAGGCTTATGCAAAGTCATCTGAAGCTCATACAAATGTGGTTTTGATGTCACCACTGGACAAGGAGGATAGGGTTTCCCCAAGATCTCTAGTGTTTAGCTAGTATTTCCATGGCTGGGACTAACGTATTGACAAGAACAACTTAGAAGAGCAAAAACGTATTTGGGACTCACGATTCCGGAGGTCTCAGTCCATAGATGGCTAGCTCCATCACTCTGGGCCCAAGGTGAGGCAGCTCATCATGCAGAAGGGTCCAGTGGAAGAAAGCTGCCCAGGTAATCGTGGGGGTCAGGAAACAAAGGGGAGGCGAAGGGACCATAGGAAGAACAACCCTTCCAGGTCACACCCCCAGTGACCCACCTCCTCCAGCCACACCCCACCTGCCTACACTTACCACCCACTCCATCCATTCAAACTAGGATGGACTGATTAGGTCACAGCTCTCATGATCTAATCATTTTACCTCTGGATATTTCTGCATGAAAAGGAGATCTGGGGGGACACTTCGCATCCAACCATAACACCTGGGACACTAACTGATTCAGGTGTCAATCAATCAAGATGGCCACACAAAAAGCAAAATGCCAGTGAGTAGAAGTGTACAAATGCTCAAGCAAGGGTAACCGATTCTTAGATCCAGATTTTAACTAACTGCTTGCAAATGAGCGGGGGACGTTGACTTTGAGGGTGCACAAGAGGAAAGAGTCTTAAATCTGTGATTTCTTGTAAAATATTAGCCAAGGGAACAGAAATGGGGGAAAGAGGACTGGGGAGCATGGATTTGAAAATAAGACTTGGCAAATAGGAAGAAGAATGAGAAACCACTCCTTAGGTGTTAAGACTACCTGGGATTGACAGAGGCAGGTCACTGAGGTTATTAATTCTTAAGAAAAAGTGCAGCTTCAAGAATGATTAGGTCAAAGTATTTCCTAGCGTTCCTGGGAATTCAGAGAAATTTAAAGGTATAAAGCCTATCTTTCCTAACAAGTCCTTCCAGTTCTCCGGGGATGGAGGCTGGAGCCCCTCCTCCCAGGCTCACCTTCCCGCATGGACGTGCTGGTCACTCGTAAGGACAAAGTAGAACTGGACCTCCATGAAAGCAAGAAAGGACAGGGCTGTGTCCAGTGAAACGCATCTCCGTCTGAGTCTGGATATGGATCTTCAAAGCTCCAGGGGACCTCAGAATCCATCTGGAGCAAACTTCTAGCCTTATACCCAGG
The DNA here is from genome assembly GCA_028644305.1 of Xerus rutilus. Taxonomy (NCBI): domain Eukaryota; kingdom Metazoa; phylum Chordata; class Mammalia; order Rodentia; family Sciuridae; genus Xerus; species Xerus rutilus. Next base: position 112,667,688 of record CM053406.1, on the reverse strand, counting down.
GATCTGTGGCACAGAGAAGTTACTGATCTGCCTAAGGTCACAGAGCCAAGAAACCATGAATTAAGCCAAGTTCTCTGTTAAGTGCTATGTTCAAGTTCCTGTTTCCATACAATCTGGCAGCCTATTCTTTCTACTTCCAAAAGGTGACTAAGGATGAATGGAGAGCAAGGGGTGTAGCTCAGTGGTGGAGCGCCTGCCTAGCCAGCCCAAAGCTTTATGCCCAGGACAAAAATTTTAAAAAGAATGAAACTAATTCTTGAAAACCACACATATCCCTCTCAAATTAGACAAAATCAATGTCATAACAACAACAAGTGATAAGCCATGCTCTGGCATGAGCACTAAATACAAAGCCTGAGAACCTGAGTGAGTGGATAGGAGGCCAAGAGGCCAAGGCGGGCGTGAACAGGACTTCACTGCAGCAGGGACAGCCTCTTCTTCTGGCGTCACAGAGTCACAGAGTCCCGCCTTTCTTTCTGGCTGACTCTGGCTTAACCTGAAGGAGTGGTAAACGGGCCTAGCCTAACCTGCACATTCGGCTTCACTGCTTTTCTAAGGAAAGGAAAAGACCCAAGGGGCGAGTTGGGGTCTGGCTGCTCCTTCAAGCTTCACAGTATCTACATCTTAGGCCCAACTTACACTACGACACTTCCTACAGTAAATTCCATTTCTGCTTTTGTCTTTGTTTTGGGTTTTTGAGGGTCCTAAAGAAGCCCTGGGGCCTCTGCCCTCATTTTCAAATAGTGCCAAATTCTTGAGATAACCTCTCTAAGCCCTGCATGTTCCCTGTAACGAAGCCCACGTCACCTTAACTTTTAGGTACGTGACTTTTACTTTAGAAAAATTCAATAGCCGACACATTACATGAAGTCATCTGAGTGTCTTTTTTGTGTCTCGGGCAGCCTCCCAGAGAGGCCTCTCCATTTGTGACCAACACAGCTGCTAGGATTCAGCGCTCTCAAGTTCAAGTGCTTTGCACTGGCTCATTGAAAGTGGATTACGTCTACACTCTGCCACAACCTTGGCTGCCGCATGTCTCCGCCTAATGACAACGTGTTCACTCGTCAATTCTAGTGTTGAAGGAAAAATGTCACACAGGAGCCAACTCCTTGAAGAAGGTGCAAAATACCCCTTGTCTCAGTTTAGAAATCACTTGGTCCATCTGGAATCCAGTCCTGCTCTCTGGAAGGTACCCAGGTAGGAGTCTCTCCCTCACCTTCCTCCTTAACCTGAAAGGACAGATGACATCTCCCACTTCCCCCAAAACTGGTGTGTGTAGGGCGTAAGGCCCTGACAGGAAAAGTCTTCAATAAAAAAATAAAGCAGGCTCTTCTTTTAGGTCATTAAGCAGATGTCACATTCCAAAGGCCTGCCCCACCCCCACCCCATCACTCCACCAAAAGCCATTAGAAGCTGCAAATCGATTGGGCTAATTCATCTCATCATGTTTTCTCAGCCACGATCCAGGAAATGTAAGAAGGCCAGAGTGAGGAGGGAGGGCGGCTGCCCTGGAAGGGGACCCACCCCGCGCAGCTGGCAGGACTGTTCTACTGACGAGGGCCACTGCGGACTCCCTGGGCTGCTCAGAAGGGACCCCAACCCTAGGGGTTCACATCAAGCCTGTCTGTACCTTACTAGCAGCTTCAATCTTGCTGATTATGTAAACCTGTTGGCTGCTGTCATTTAACCACCTCTTTACCCAGTGTCCCCCACTCTCTCTGTTATTAAAAAAATGCTTGCTTTTGACCCCCTTCATGGTCACCGCCTGGCTTTTGCGTCACTCCTCTGAAGACAGTGTGTAAAGCGCTGCCAAGCCTCCTCCTAGCTGCAGGCATCCTCTCGTTGGCCTCTAAGACTGTGGCTTTTATGAACATTACTGGAGGTGGGCGTGTGGTGCGCTCCCGTGATCCCAGCTATTCCGGAGGCTGAGACAGGAGGATTGAAAAGTTCAAGGCCAGCTTCAGCAACTTAGTAAGACTCTGTCTCAAAATAAAAAGTAAAAAAGGGCTGGGGCTGTAGCTCAGTGTAGAGTACCCCTGGGTTCAGTCTCTAGTACAAGGGGTAAAAAAAGTTACTGCCGGGGATATAGCTCCTTCTTTTATTAATGTTTTTACGCAAAAATTCCTTAAATTGCAAATGCTTAGTTATTATCCGTTGTTGGCTGAATTCAAAAGAAACTAATCTGTTTTCTTATTTCTGCTTCAGAAACAAGGAGATAAGAGATTAGGTAACAAGGGCTGAGGGTGTAGGTTAGTGGTAGATTACCTGCCTAGCCTGTGTGAGGCCCTGGCTTCATCCCCAATACAAGAAAAAGAGAGAAAGAGAGAGATTAAGTAGCAAGCAGGATTAATATCCTTTCTAAATCTTATTTCTCAGCTTCCTAACAGACAAACACATGGGAGGGTAAAACACAGGGGAGGTACTTTCTCATTAGCAAGTACATCTTGGTTCCAGTTCAGGCTTGCTTAAATTTTCACTAGCTGTGTGACTTTGGGCAAGTTACTTAACTCCTCTGAGCCTCAGTTACTTCCTCATTCAATATATCTACCTTCTGAAAGTTTTATTAGATAAATTGTGGGGAAATAATTGCAAAATTAACAGATCTAACAATTACGATTGACCCATAACAGTCCCAAAGGCAGAGCATCTGTGCTCAGCTGGTTCAGTCACTCCCTTGGAAGTGACTGGCCTTCTGTGCTATGTGGTAAAAGCAAATACTTCTGGTTCAAACACTTAGGGAGATAATTTTGACCCTATTCAAAGATACCCTTCATTCTCTATTCAAGTGAAAAATAGAAAACAACACATCTGGAATACTTTCTTATTCATATTGTAAAATAAAACATATTGCTTATGCAGGGGCATCATTGGGCATCCAGTTTCAGTCATGAATATCACATATCACTTTATCCCATCTCCAGGGTGGATCCTGATGGCTCTGTGCCAGTTGGTTTAATTATTGTTTCAGGGATGATCATGTAACCCAAGCTAGTTAATCACAAGGATGTCCAGGATTTTGTTTACTGGTTGAGGGAAGAGCAATTCTAAGGTGTGGCTTACACATGAAAAGTCTGGAGCTGCTGCAGTCACTTTCTATTCAGAGGATCCCAACTGACAATACCACCAACTACCAGAAAAGGCAAAGCCTAAGTCGTCTCAGAAAAACAGAACCTGGGAGCTAATGGAAGCATGACTGAGGTCTCCTAGAAGGTTGGAGTTTCGATTTCTTGAGCCAATAAATCCCCTTAACCCAGTTAGAACTGGGTTATATGATAAGTGTGGTCTAATATACTTCAACAATACAGCAATTGCGATTCACTATGGTAATTCACTCTCAACCTTCTATCAAAGGTTAATGTGGAAAACCTCTCGTACAGCCAGCCATTGTATCCATGGGTCCTGCATCCGCGGATTCAATCAAATGTGGTTCAAAAATATTTGGAGGAAAAATACATCTGTACTGAACACATATAGACATTTTTGTCATTATTCTCCAACAATACAACATAAAAATTATTTATATAGTATTACACTGTATCAGGTGCTATAAGTAATCTGGAGAAGACTGACCATACACTGGAGGATGTACATAGGATACATGCAGATACTCACTATTTTGTGTAAGAAGCTTGAACACACGTGGATTTGGTACACAAGGGGGTTCTGGAACCAGTTCCTCCTGGATACTAAGGGATAACTGCATAGGTTTCCATGTCTTCTGAAAAATCAATATTGAGGACATTCTGTTACTGTTTGCCCTTTAAATCTGAATCCACCCGTTGACTCTACCCTTTGAATTTACTGTAAGAGGGAACAGCGTCTACCTCTAGAAACTCTACGTGCCATCCTTTCAAGCTGGTGACCTGGGTACCTACTTAATTTCCTTTTTGCCTCCGCTGGCTGCAGGGGCAGAGATACAGAGTGTCGGGGGTTTGGTGATTGGTGCTTTGGGAGCCTGGGCACCATGTGAAGATGGGAAGATGAGACAGCAGAGGACTCAGTTCCAGGGACCCAAACATCACCTGGGCATCAAAGAGCTTGGGAAGACAGAAGGTTCAGATGGGACGGCGATGCATTGGGAGACGCAGAGCGTACCGGGCAGGAGGGGCTCGTCACGGGGCTTCTCTTGTAGGCAGCATTTCTAAGAGTGAGCAAGAGGATGACCCACATCGGAGCACCCTGAGAATGCAGATTCCTGGGCCTCGTCCTAGGCCTGCTGAATCTGGTTTTGAGTGGCCTCCAGAATCTGTATGCACAGTGAGCTCCCCAGCTGAATCTGGTGTATTCTAAATTTCCTAAACTTGCCTTGCCCTCAGTCTGATCCAAAGCCCTTTTTTTCCTTGATACTAGGGATTGACGCCAGGAGCACTTTACCACTGAGCCACATCCCCAGCCATTTTTATTTTGAGACCAGATCTCACCAAAGTGCTTAAGGCCTTGCTAAGTTGCTGAGGCTGGCCTCAAACTTGTGATCTCCTGTCTCAGCCTCCCAAGTCACTGAGATTACAGATGTGCTCCACCATGCCCAGCTCCAAAGCACTTTTTATAATACAAACTGCAGCGCCCCATCCCAGAATTCATGAATCAGAACCTCCAAAGGAAGAATCTAGAAATATTCATCATTGACAAGCACCTCAGCACCCCTGGCCTGCTAATGCCACCCAGCATTGGGGCTGGTGCGCAAAGCTGACTAAACAAAGCCAGGGTATGGGAGGCCCTTGCTGTGTAGCTCTTAGATTGCAGCCTCTCACACTTTCTTACTGTTGGACCTCATGGCTGTTTTAAGTCACCTGAGGAGCTTTAAATAAAATTGATACAAGGCTCCACCCCAAGTTAATTAAATCATAATGGCTGAGACATGCTGTGTGTCGTTTCCACTCCCTCTTTCCCTCTCTGATCTTATTTGCAACTGCCCTTCTTCAGATATTTTATTTAAAAAGAACTTCTTTAACTGTTCTTGCAAATGGCTATGGGAATACATTAAAGCTTTTTAACTGCTTAATTCAGTCAAAACACCAGTAAGTTTGTTTTTTAAATATCCAACATACAGGTGATTTCTAAAACTCCTTCCTCCGTGAGAGAATATAAATCATAAGGAACTCTGGATTCTCATTGATGTGTCTGCTGACCTCTTAAGAATTCAATATCTATCATATAGTCAGCCTACATGAACGTGAAGAGGGGAGTCCTTGGCTTTGCTCCTGACAAGGGTCTGCACCCTCCACAGACGGTGGTCACAAAATTAAGAAGTCACACTTGCTCAGAAAGTGCTGTGGGCATCAAGGACTGTCCAGCAGGGGAATGTACTGCAGAGGGCTTATCATCACCCCCCACACACAAAGATAAAATCTCCTCCTTAACAGTAACAACGAGCAAGAGCTTCACAGTCGAGTTCCTCACCACAACACGCATCAGGATGGGTAAGCTCCAAATCGAAAGCTCTCAGAGATTTCACTAAGACTCTTATCCAAGGGACACATTCAGTGCAGGCTCCTCCAGCCCCACCACACGGCAAAGCACCCAAGTGTCAAGAGTCAAATGGAAGAATTCGGAAAGGTCCGGAGGAGAGAAATTAATTAAACCAATCCAACTATGGTGGAAAACAAAGTTCTTGGGAAGTAGAGCAGAAAATTACTTCCATGACCGTGTACTTTGCAAATTGTTTGTAGGTGTGAGCTTGGATACAGTGGAAAGGACATTGGAATCAGTGACCTCAGCCCAGCCCCAGCCATAACAGGTACTGGCACCGTCAGGTCAGACAAGCCTCCGGCCTCCAGAATCCTCCGGAATCTTTTGAATCCCCCATGCTGAAAAAAAGGGGGGAAGAGAGTACCCACCTCAGTAGGTTATAATTATCAAAGAAAGGAAGCCAGCATAGCTTAGGAAGAAAGGAAATGACGTGTAAGAAAATTCTTTGACCTGACCTTTGGTCTGCTGCCGAGCAGCTAGACATGGTATCGTCAGAGTGGAGTCGAGGAACTCTCTGCTGAGGATTTTAAGAAATTCGATGCTCCACAGCAAAGAGAAGGACCTGGGGAACTTGGAGAAGATTCAGAAGAGTACCACAGAACCAGAGAGCGCTAATAAAAATTTTAAAAAAAAAGAGTGCCACAGAGATGATTAAAGGAATGGAAAATCAAAACCATGCTCAGGAAAGGTTAAAAGAACTGAGTGCATCCTGCTTGGAGAAGACATGTCTACGAAGTGACTCAATAACTGTTTACAAGTACCCACAGCCTGGCGTCCAGCTGCTCTTTCTGATGGACAGAGAGGAAGGTACTGTAGATCCTTGACATAGGCAGATTTGACATGTGCATTTCAGACCACATTGTATGACTCTGAAGGTCCATGACATGTAATAAATTTGTATTTTTTCCTGTGCCACAAATTTTAACCACAGGTGTGTGAAGGGAATCCATTAAGTGGTCTGTGACTGAGTCTTTCCAACCATCCAAAGTAGAAATCTCCATGGAATGTGCTGTTCTCCACTAATCATCTTTCACACAGTAATTCTTAGAAATAACAAAAATAATAGCTACCTTTAAGTGTTTACTCTGTACCAGGCAATTTATGGCTAAGAACTTCATGGGCAGTATTTCTTTAATGGAGAAAGGAAATGAGGCATGAATAGGGTAAGGAAAATGTTCAAGGTCACCCAGTTGGTAAGCAGAGGAGCTAGGATTTTAACTCAGGTCTAATCCAGAGCCAAGTCTGTACATGCAGTAGCAAACTATTCACGTGAAATACAGTCTTCAGCCAGAACTGAGGGGAGCAATCGGTAAAATACAACAAAGTCAGATAGTAGTGGTTCTCACCAGAAGCCAAAAATTGGTATTTAGGACACAAACTAGACCTCCTCAAAATGTGACATCCCACACACAATTGTTTACACATATCTGGAGATGCCCTGGATCTGCAGTCTTTCTCATGCCTGCCTGGCTCAATTCAGGCTGGACTCTGATGACCTGCTTGCCAGTGCTGGTCTAGGTTGCTCTTTGCATTTCCTGCAGCCTTCTGTGCTCATTGTCTGCACAACCGAGCTGACAAGGTCACGTACAACCCTGCTTTCCGTACATAACCACCTTCCTGTAGTCCCACTGCTTTCCAAAATCTGATTCTGGCACAGGTACTGGCTGGATAAATCTTCCTGTTCTTTATCAGAGCCCTAGATGAACCAGGCCAGGGAGTTAGCCTGTGAGTTGGTGCTTAGATAAGACCCAAGGGGCTCCTGGAGTACGTACAGTTATTGTCCAGAGGGGTTAGAAGGAGATTCATTGGAAGAAGGAATTAGAAATCAGACCTAAGAGCCTGTAATCCCAGCACTTAGGGAGGCTGAGACAGGAGAATCATGAGTTCAAAGCCAGCCTCAGCAATGGCGAGGTGCTAGGCAACTCAGTGAGACCCTGTTTCTATATAAAACACAACATAGGGCTAGGGATGGTCCAGCCCTGAGTTCAATCCCTGGTACCAAAAAAAAAGGAAAAAGAAATCAGACCTAAGAGAAAGTCAAGTCCAAGGCCAGAAGTGCAATATCCAGATTCACAAAGTGAGAAGCCACCATCAGGAAAGAAGGCAAGAACCGAATAGAGGTGGCCAGGAAAGCGTAGTAGGTCGGCAGCACAGACTTCAACAGAACAGGCAGCGATGGGGTGCTCGTACTGAGGCGCAAGGCTGGCAGGCAGGTTTCCCCATTTAAAAACACCCGATCGGGTCACTCTCACATTCCTTTGTTTCCACATTCATGTGACATGGCCACATGGATGCAGTGAGGCCATCTAGAGTGGTAAACCACGGCATGGCCTGAAGTCACACGGGAGGAGCCCCGGAGCCCTTGGAGGACAGGAGGCTTAGAGGGAGCAGAAGGAAAACCAAGCAGGCGACAAGGAGGAGGCAAAGACCCAGTCAGGGAGGGAGTCTGAGAGCCAGGTCGGTGTGGTGAAGTTTCTGGAGACGTGAACTTTGAGATTTGGTTGAGATTTAGAAGCTCAGAGCAGAAAGCCCAAACCAGGGAGCCGAGGGAGGAGCAGACTGAGCGTGATCAACCAACAGCCAGAGTCCAGAAGATTCTGAAGGCTGCAATGACGACCGTGGCAGTGAGAGGGACAAGAAGTGGCAAGAGGGAGGCTCTGAGGAGAGGAAGTCTAGACTTTCAGGGAGGCTCACCAGGTAAGCCATGCTCCATGAGCAAGGTGGCCCAAGGGTTGGCAAAACCACCAGAGGAAGCTGGCATCCAGTCGCTACCAGGCAAGGGACCAGCTACAAAGGAGATTTGATGAAAAAGGCAAGAAGGAATGGAAAGGCCTGGAAAGGGGTTGCAAAGAGGAAGTAAACGAAAGAAGAGTTCAGGAACATCCTATGCCTGGTGCCTGGTGCACGCCTGTAATCCCAGCTACCCCGGAAACTGAGGCAGGAGGATCTCAAGTTCAAGGCCAGGCTGGGCAGCGCAGCAAGACTCCGTCTCAAAATAGAAACAAGAAATAAAGGGCTGGGGAGGTAGCCCCTGGGTTCAATCCCCAATACCACCAAAAAGTAAATAAAATAAAAACAGGATTATTCTCTGAGTTCCTAGGAGAACTGGATACAAGTGCTCCTGATGGCAGGTTCCAGTGTCTTCTCTTCTGATTGCAAGGCAGAGAGAACTGGGGAGGAAATTATAGGTGATTCCCAATCCAGAATACTAGGTTAGGCTGTCCATGGACAATCAATGATTTGCCCCTCACCTATGTGATCATCTGCACTCTTGGGCAACTACCTATAATATCATTAGAAGTTATATATATCAAAACATGATATTATACATATTTTGTATATGATATACTATTTGATAGATACATATATACTATAGGGGTTAAATATATAAATATCATTAGAAATGATATTATCCTTACAAGTGATACCACCATTAGATTATGTGATGAATTAGACTACCTAATTATCATTCAACATGCAAGAGACAGAATAATTCAGTGCCAGAACTCTTTTAAAACCACATTGTAAAACCACAGACCCAGGTTCAAGTGTGGGCCTTGGATGTGCCAACTGTGTGGACCAGGCATCAGTTTCCCAGTTCATGAAACAAAGACAAGGACGTCACACACAGTTGTGGTGGAGAGGAGCGGAGGTCACAGGTTTCAGGCAATCCAGGTATAGTCAGGTTGGACTGGTCTACCTCCGAATAGAAACAAGGCCACACAGCCACCCTGGAAGCACAAGAGCAATAAGCAAGCTGCTGATAGTGAGAACCCAAGGAGGTAGCTGGAGTCCTCCCGAGCTAGCAGGGCAACTTAGATGTGCTGAGTCTTTCTGGAGCAAGCCAAGTTTTCTGCAGGACTCATTTTTAAAAAGGGTGATTTACAGATAGCAGAAGCACAAAGAGTGATTCCAGAAAATCTCACCAGTGCCAGGAAGCCAGGAGAACCTCAGAAGACACACATTCGCTCTTCCTGGCCTAAAACACTTGTGATCAGATGAATGTGTCGAACACATAGAAACACCTATTTTAAGATGAGTCAGAACATTATTAGAATTCTTTATTTAGGGCATACCTACTTTATTTCCTAACGATAAAAGGAAATAAGTTAAAGCTATCTGTTCAAGTACCAGTGTGTTGTGAAATCGTTCTTGCCCTTGGGGAGAAGAATATAAGAACTCATCCCCTATCCGACACATGAAAATCCAGGAAAAGGGCCTATGCAATGCCCTGCTATTACTGACACCTCTCATTTATCCACCTCAGGGTTATCTGTAAGATTTCCCCTTCAGCCCCAAACTGCTGGGCCATTTCCTGCCACTATTGAGAAATACCTACATATTTAACAAATTGAACTAGATTTAACAAAATCTAGTTCAAAAGTTTGAAAGTGTTTCTTTTTTGGGGAAGGGGGATTGAACTCAGGGGTACTGGACGACTGAGCCACATCCCCAGCCCTCTTTTGTGTTTTATTTAGAGACAACTCTGTCTTCAAAGCCAAATGAAAGTCACTGTTTAGTTTCTATTATTCTGATGACTCTCTCTCACCAGAAATCTGCATTTCAAGAGAATAGGTAACATCTTAGATTTCCCTCCACCATGTTTAACCCAGCAGAACTAAAAGATTGTCCATATCACTTAATTAATTCACACTTTCAAACACCCTATTCAAACAAACAGGAACTCCAGTACCTTGCAGATAGAAGGAATTCCATCAATTAGCTTCCAATGGCTGAATGACGGATAGGTACTGGACCATCTTCTCCCCCTCTCCCCATCATGGTCTCCCCTCTGGCCACACTGGTCTCCTGGTTCTCAAACACACTCAGAAGCATCCCTACCTCAGGGCCTTTGACTTTTCTTTCCCCTTAAGCTTGGAGGCCCTTTCTTATGATAGGGGTCACTCCCTAAGAAATCTTCCCCACCCACTGGATTCAACACAGCATCCCTCAATCCATCCACACCTCTGAAGCTACCTAACATCCTTCCCTACTTTTCCTTCTCATCTTTTATGAAGTTTGCATATTTAACTTGTTTATGTTTATTGTCAGTCTCTACCATATAAACTCCACAATGGAAAATATTTGTTTTGCATGTTTAACTCACTTTAGTAGCCACAGAACTTAGCACAGGGCATGGTATATAGGGACCATCACTAATAGTGAATGAATATTTGAATGAGAAGAAAACTCAGTATCAGGGTGAAACAAATGAGAAATTACTAAAGTGTTCTGGTGGAAATTTTCTTTTTCCTGGGACCTATTCTGAGCATGTACACAGCCACTTAAATGCTATTGTGAAAGTAGACTTTCTTTCTTAGGTCATCAGGATGTCCCTTAAAGTATTTGAAACCCTAGGCCTTTAATGATAAAGCTTGTTGATGCAACTTGATTATAACATAGCAGTATGAATTCAGGCACCAGTGATATGCTTGAAATGTAACTATGTGCTTGGTTGCTAAAGGATTAGCTGGCAATATGTTGAAATAACCGGTTGCCCCTGATCTGATAAGGCCACAGCCCCTGTGACTAGCCTGCTTGATAAGAATAAGGATTGCACCCAGCTGGTCCCATTACAAAGGCCCTCTGGCTATCTTCCTGCAAAAGCCCAAGGCAAAAGCGCAAGAAGGTACCCGCGGCACCTGCCAGGACCAGCTCCTGGAAAAGTGTCTCTCCTCCCACTGGACAAGAAAGGACTCAGCTTTCCCTGGGATTTGCCTGCACCCAGCCCCTATCTAGAGTGGAAAGAAATGTAACCCTTAACTGCCCTAGGATGCCAACGACTTCCAGCCTTTCCCCGTCTCAGGAAGACAGATTCATTTTATTCTGAGAATCTACAGGTCTATGCAAAAGTTTTCTTCTCTCAACAGAACAGGAATTTGGTTCATCTTTGCTTCTAGATGTAGAAAATCAGCCCTTCATCAAACTAATATGCAAAAAGATAAGAGTCAGAGTTGCCAAGACCTCTAAATAACATCAACAAATATTAACTGAATGTAAGACACTGTGCCAGCAGCTGCCAGGGAGAAAGGATGCAATCTGAGCTGTCCTTTCCAAGATCTTAAAAGACAAAAACTCATTATATATAGCAGGACCCAGTCCTGCCCCCTGATAACCAGTGGAACCCCAGAACAGGTTTCTGAGAGGACTCTAACATTCCTGAGTGAAATGGTCAACAAGGCTTTAAACTGCCAGGTGGAGAGATCCTGGGAAGTCAGAATACAACTTGGAAAGAAGAAAAAAAGGAGAGATGAATCTACTGAGGACTCCCAGAGAGAGTCTAAAGAGCAAGGAAATAAAGACTCAATCTCAAATCCAGGAGAGTCTGGGAACTGTTCCTCTCTGTCCGTGAAGACACAGGTTTGTGTTTGGAGAATACTTTGAGTGGGATGCCAGGTATGTGTGTGTGTGTGTGTGTGTGTGTGTGTGTGTGTTGCTGAGGATTGAACCCAGGGCCTTGTGCTTGCAAGGCAAGTACTCTACCAACTGAGCTTTATCTCCAGCCTGAGATGCCAGGTATTGTCACTTAAATTAATCTCCAGCTTCTGGAACTTTCTGAACCTCTTACTTCCTTCCTTTTATGTTCTTGAATCTTGATAGGGAAAGGGTCTTTTAATGGAATAAGATATTAAAGATGCGAGGTCATTGGTATAATCTAGAAGCTAGGAGCTGGGAATGTAGCTCAGTGGTAGGGTATGTGCTTAGCATTTTCATGTTCAAGGCACTGGGTTCAATCTCCAGCACCATATAATGATGAGGAGGAGGAAGAGAGGAGGAGGAGTAAGAGGAGGAGAAGTAGTAAGAGGATGAGGAGGAGAATAACAGGCAGGAGCAGCATCTTTGTCTTGCATGAACACCATTCTGAGAATCTGGGAGTGCCAGGCTGTGCACATATTCTGCTGTGCTTCAGGATGGAACCAAGACTTGACCTCTTGGGTCACTACCATACACCTAAATGGTGGGCAGGAGATGTGGGGTTAGAAAGGGTGAAGGGATATCCAGAAGGGGAAATGGCCTCCCACTTCCATCAGAGACAGCTATCTGGACAGCAATGAACGCTCTCCATCACCCTTGGGAGACCCGCCATTAGTTTCTAGAAGTAAAGTTTTATTGAAACATGGCCACAGTCTTTCTCCTGTGACGCTCTTCTATTTAACAAGTAAAGTTGAGTAGTTGTGATACAGACTCTATGGCCTTTAAAGCCAAATAGGGTCATTATCAGCAAGTTTGCTGTACCACTGCTTCAAACATGAAAGAGAATTCTGCTCATCCAATATGTACTCTTCGTCAGAAAGCTAAAGTGACTCCAGGGTTCTCCATCTTTTCCCCTATTGCTTATCTTCCCTTGTTGCAGCTGTTTACCATCCCTCAACCCTAGTGTCCATTTATATTAGCCTAGAGGTAGAAGGTCATGTGCACCCACCTGTGGGAATGTGTAACACAAAGGACAGACAACACCACCATAGTAATGAAAGACACTGCGAACGGATTTGAAGGAAAGCAGCTTCCTGTGCTCTTCTGTAAACACTGAGAGTTTGATTTTTCTTCCAGTGTCTTATGTGTTTCATCAATAATCACAATAATCTTCATAAGGTTGTATGTTTAATAAAGTGTTCTTATTAAAATACAAATAGCTAACATATATTAAACTCTTACTGGAACTATCCCATTGGATCCCCATGAGATCCCTGGGAGAAAACGACTTTCAATCCCCATTCTGCAGAAGAACAAACCACTGGAGAGAGGCGTATTAGTCCATTTTTTGTTACTATAATGAAATACCTGAAGCCAGGTGCTTCTGAAGAAAAGATGTTTGATTCACAGAGAATGGTAGTCCAAGACGGGGCAGCCCCCACTGGCTCAGCCTCTGATGAGGGCCTAATTGCAGATCAGAGTGGGAGCGATCACCTCACCGAAGTAACTGGGGTCCACAATTCCCTCCAAAGGCACACTTCCCATGGACCTAGGGATTTCCCACTAGGCCTCACCTCCTTTTTAAAGTTTTGTCTCCCAATATGGCCACAGTGAGGACAAAGTGTACAACACATGAACCCTTGGGGGAAAATCCACATTCCAACCACAGTAGATGGCTTAATTAATTTTTTCATAGTCAGACACACAGTAATGGAGAGAAGAGTTTCAAACCACTTGTGAGATATGCTCTTGACCACTATGTTGTAGTACTGGTTGCCTCAAGAAAATGTGAAGGGCTGGGGATGTAGCTCAGCGGTACAGCACTTGCCTGGTGTATACAGGCAAGTGGGTTCAGTCCTCAGTCCTGAAAACACACAGATGCACACAAAGAAAAAAATTCAGAAACAAACTAAACCAAAAATCTAAACAGAAATAAATGTTCATCAAGCATTCAATATTTAAGGATCTACTAAATGTTAATACGAAATACCAATATGGAAAGATAATATTAGTTTTTATTTATACCAATCTGATTTTTTAGATAAATATCTTCTATGAGACTTATAAAAAATAAACTTGTAAGCTTTTTCTCTTCTGGTTCTTTATTTGGTTGGAAAGCATTACTCAGTTATTCTTACTAAATCCAAATATGTAAGATCATCATAAATTTAGTGATTTTCTTATTACATCTGAAGTATAGACAGTAAAAGAAAAGCAGACAGCTACAATTTTTCCCACCTTTTATGTAATTCTATTTGTCAAGATACTTACAAAACTTTTAGAGTTCCTAGGAATAGCACCATGGTGTCTGCAATCTTTCAATTCTTGTACTTCAAGAATTCATCATCCTGATAACTCATCAGAGGTCCCTCAGATAGCAAGTCCTTCTTTATTCATGACTCAACACATCAGTTAACAATACAGCTCATTCACTATGTTTCAATTAACAACTTTGGGTCAAAAAAAAAAAGGTCAATTAACTTTGGAAGGAAAGTTATAAAAAACAGAATCAACCTCCTGAAAGATTAGGCTTCTGTCTACATAATTTCCTCCAAAGAATCAAGCCTGAAAGTTGCCAATGATTCCACCAGAAAAATGTCCTCCAATTTCAATCAATAGTATCCAACAGAAATACTGTGTGGTAAAGGATTGAAAAATATTTTTTAAAGCTATAAACTAACAGAGACTTCCAGTTTTCACTTCGGCATGTAAGAAGCTTATAAGTCTTCACGCTATCCTAGGTTAAAAAGCTGAACAAACTGAAAATCAGCCACTCTACTTAAATCTGTCAGAGGAGGTAAGGTCATAGGGCAAATCCCTGCCCCCAGAATTAGACAGACCAACAGGCAGATACAGAGGTTGGCAACTTAGGAAAGCAGAAACCTTCTCAAGAACCAGTGCCATAGGCAAACTTGAACTGTAATTGATGAATTGCTGGAAACTCTGTGTGGACAAGTCTAATAATAGTTAAAATTTTAGATGACCAATCACAGAGAGTCCCTACACTTTTGTAAGTTTTACCTCCAGGAAACTGACCAGACCCACACAGTGAATCATGGAAAAGGGAGTCATTTTTAAATACACCAGTATTTCTTTTTCTGACTCAGCTCTTCTTTTTCTGACTTCAGGAAGAACTGTCTTACTAGATCTTAACTCATTGGAGCTTGATCAGAGCCTAAGCTATCTGGGAGAAGAGATATACCCTACTCCAAATCCCGCTAGTCTTTCCAACTCATTCTATGCGATCAGCAGTACCTAACATCAAAAAAAGACAGAGACATTAAAAGAAAACTACAGGCCAAGAGTATAGATGCAAAAATTCTGAACAAAATATTAGCAAATCAAATCCAATAATCTTTTAAAAAAATGATACACTATGAGCAAGTGGAATTTAAGGTATCCAAGGTTGATTCAACATTCAAAATTGAATATAATCCATCATATCGACAGGTTGAAGAAAAATCCTACGATCATATCAATAGCTGTAGAAAAAACACTTGGCAAAATCCAACACCTATTCAAGCTAAGAATATTCTCAGCAAACCAAGAATAAAGTTGAACTTCCTTAACTTGACAAAGAACGTCCATCTAAGGCCCCAGGCGGCAAACGTCTGCTCTGATACATCTGCCCCCGCACTCCCCGCTGGAGGCCACCCTCGACAGCCTTGCCGCCGTCACCGCCCCCCGCGCGCCCAGATCTCCTCGCGGCCTCCTCGCTCGCCCTCCCCCATTTCCTGAAGGACAACAGCTCGGTTTTACCGGAATTCGCCATCGTTTTCCCCGCCGGTTTCGGCTGATCTCGAGGCCCCGCAGGAATTCTCGTGTCCACCCTTCCCTTCTACCCCTTTCCAGGGATCAGTTTCCCTCTCCTTCGCGGGGCTGCCTTCCCCTCACCCCCACGCGGTGATCTGGGTCCGGCTCCTCACTTTTCCTCGGTCCCTCCCCCTCCCCTTCCTTTCCGGATCCCCCGGCCTCGCCATCACGGAGGCCTTCACACTGGCCTGGGATGCAGGGTCTGCTCCCTCGGTCCTGCGGTCATGACCGTGGCCTGAAGAACCATGGCGTCTGGTAGTACCGCTGCCAGTGAGGAGGAGCGCAGCCTCCGGGAGTGTGAACTCTACGCGCAGAAGCACAACATTCAGGCCCTGCTCAAGGATTCGATCGTGCAGTTGTGTACTGCTCGACCCGAGAGACCCGTGGCATTCCTTAGGGAATACTTTGAGAAATTGGAGAAGGAGGAGGCAAAACATATCCAGAATCTGCAGAAAGCAAGCCCCTGCACAGAGAAAGCAAGCCCCTGCACAGAGAAAGCAAGCCCCTGCACAGAGAAAGCAAGCACCTGCACAGAGGCAAGGGCGGAGGAAATCGCCCCTGTTCACCCCCAACCAGTGGTTAAGGGTCGGCGGCGACGTGGCGCTATCAGCGCAGAAGTCTACACGGAGGAAGATGCTGTCTCTTTTGTTAGAAAGGTTATACCCAAAGATTTTAAGACAATGGCTGCTTTAGCCAAAGCCATTGAAAAGAGTGTGCTGTTTTCCCATCTTGATGATAATGAGAAAACTGATATTTTTTATGCCATGTTTCCAGTCTCTGTTTCTTCTGGAGAGACTGTTATTCAGCAAGGCGATGAAGGGGATAAATTCTATGTGATTGATCAAGGAGAAATGGATGTCTATGTCAACAATGAATGGACAACCATTATTGGGGAAGGAGGGAGCTTTGGAGAACTTGCTTTGATTTATGGAACACCTAGTGCAGCCACTGTCAAAGCAAAGACAGATGTGAAACTGTGGGGTGTTGACCGAGAGAGCTATAGAAGAATCCTTATGGGAAGCACACTGAAAAAGCGAAAAATGTATGAAGAGTTCCTTAGTAAAGTGTCTATTTTAGAGTCTTTGGACAAGTGGGAACGTCTCACTGTAGCTGATGCATTGGAACCAGTCCAGTTTGAAGATAGACAAAACATCATGGTGCAGGGAGAACCAGGAGATGAGTTCTTCATTATTTTAGAGGGATCAGCTGCCGTGCTGCAGCGTCGGTCGGAAAATGAAGAGTTTGTTGAAGTGGGAAGATTGGGGCCTTCTGATTATTTTGGTGAGATTGCACTACTGAAGAATCGTCCTCGTGCTGCCACAGTGGTTGCACGTGGCCCCCTGAAGTGTGTGAAGCTGGATCGACCTCGATTTGAACGTGTCCTAGGCCCATGCGCAGATATCCTCAAACGAAACATCCAGCAGTACAATCTTTTCATGGCACTGTCTGTCTGAAACCTGCCTCCTGTGCCTCCCTTTTCTCCTTTCCCCACTCATGATTCACTCATGCTTAATTTTCCCTGTTTGAAGCGCCAAATGGCCATTGGCATCGCAGCTTCTTGTCTCTTTATATGAAAAGTTGCTTTTATTGCACCGTTCTCAATTTGGAGCATTAACTGAATGCTCACACACAAATAAATAGAGTTCTATAGACTTTACTGTTACTGCTTCTCTCTGTGTAGTGCTAGTGTTCAAACTGAGCAGTGAGTGCCATGCTTTTTGGTGAGGGCAGATCCCAGCACCAATGAATTACCGTAGAGTAATGATGTAACAGTGCAAGATGTTTTGTAAGTGACATAATTTTCCAGTCAGGCATATTTAGACTGTGGCCATATACACTGTATTTCTTGATAGGATAAATGGTTTCTTGTTAAGCTCTAAGGATTAGGAAAAATGGATACAGAAAAAATCTTAGTAGAATAGAAAGACATCTGCCTGTAATCAAAACTAGTTTAAGTGTGAAACAATGCCCATTTTTTCTAATTGGATATGGTTGGTTCGGACCCCCACCTTTAACCTGAATTTTTGTTTGCCAAGCTAATTTGCCTGGTTTTGTTTGTATCTTGTTACTGTTTATTGTTGTTACTGTTTATTCTTGTTACTGTTTATTCTTCAACTCTGAAATATTTTTCATTGTGGCTATCTGTACCATCCTTTTAAGTTTGAAACCAAATCATAGACTGCAAATACTGGCTTATGATTTAACTACATCTGCCTCAGCTCACAGATTTTGTGTCCAGCTAGTGCCAAATACTGACATCAGATGCTGAATTGAAAATAATCTGAGGTCTACACATTTGGTTGTTAACCTAGAGCTTTTGGTTAATGCATGTTCTTCATTTGACTCCAGTATGATCTTCTATGTTTAGTAGACTCTGATTCCAGGAGACTGGATTTGCTGAGAGTAGATAAAAGTGGAATAAATGCCACACAGAAAAATGAAGGTGATGTTGCTAAAGGGAAGAACCAGGTGGACAAATTGCATTGTCTAGAACTTTCCCCTACTGAGTTCACTGGAGCATGAGGTTTAGGAATAAGTTTTGTACTCTGGTTTTAACATTTTCCCCCTCTTCTTTATATCAGCTAGAACTTCTGATGGGGTGAGGTAGGGCAGTGTGGGGTGGGATGTGTCTGTATGTGTCTAAAAGGCCATCCCGCTGGAAGACTTGCTTTCCTGCCTGTCCTGTATTTCTATAGCAATCTTTTTTCTTTTTTAAATCAACTTGTGCTTTAGTCTTACTTGTAACTCAGTATTTTCCCGCCTTATGTGTTATAATAGTCCAAGGATACACAACAGTTTATTTTTATTATTATTTTTTAAAACAATTTCACAGTTCCATAATGTAGGCACTTTCATTTTCACTGTGATTTATATATATTGTAGGATAATATTTGGGAGTGACTGCAAGCATTTTCCATCTGTGTGCAACTGGTTCTGATTAATAATCCTTTCTCCTAGCTTTTCCCAGGTAATTTAAATTGGACATGATAGATTTTTCACAGATTTTAAGTTGTTACTAACTTTGGGATATAAATCTGGGAAAGAAATTTTATTGACATGTTAGTGTGGGATAGAAAGCCACCTTGTTACAAATTTTTTAATTTCCAAAATTATATTAAATGAGGGTTTTCTGCTCTGTACTCTGTGTTTAGCTATCTTTTTTATACTTAAAGAATTAAAAATAAAAATATGTTCTTATTAGCTTAAAACAAAGAACATCTACAGCTAACATCATTTTTATTTAAAAAAAAAAAAACTATAGCTAACATCAAGCTTACGGTGAGAAACTTGAAGCTTTCCCATTAAGCCCAAGGGAAGAATGTCCCCACTCACCACACCTTTTCAACATTTTATTGGAAGTCCTAGCTAATGCAATATGACAAGAAAGAGAAATAAATGATATACAGATTGGGAAGGAAGAAATAAGTGTCTTTGTTCATAGATGACAAGATTGAACAAAACTCACCATAAGGCTCATGAAACTAATAAGCAATTGCAAGGATGATTGTTGGATAGAAGATTAATATACAAATACCTATCACTTCCTTAAATGTTAGCAATTAACAAGTAGAATTTGTAAATGCATTTATATCATTTAAACTTACATCAGAACACAAAAAAAATGAAATATTTGGGTATAATCTAAAACATATGTACAAGATCTATGTGAAGAAAACTAAAGAATTTTGATTTAAAATATTTTTAAAGAAGTAATGGAGAAGTAGTTTATGTTTATGGATATTATAATATCATAAAAATTCCAGTTCTTTCCAACTTAACCTATGAATTAAATTAAATTTCAATCAATTCTCTAGCATGTTATTGTGTGGATATTGACAAACTAATTTTAAAGTTTATATGGACAGATACAAGACTCAGAATAGATGAATTAATATTGAGGAAGATCCAAGGTAGAAAACTAAAACTAACACTAACTTCAAGACTTACTATTAAAATACAGCATAATAATATGGCATTGATGAACAAATAAAGAGATCAAAAAAAAACAAAGCCCAGAAATATTCACATAAATATCATCAATTGATCTTTGACAAAGATTCAAAATCCAGCAATTATGCTTCTTAATGAAAACTTAGGTCCTCACAAAAATCTGCAAATGGATATATATAACAAATTTATTGTTAATGCTAAAACTTAAAAGCAACCCAGATGTTCTTCAGTAGGTCAATGGATAAATAAACTTTGGTACACCCAGACAATGCAATAATCAATACAACAAAAAAAATGAACTATCAGACCATGAAAACATATTTTACTAAGTAAAAGAAACCAATCTGAAAAGGGTGTATACTATATGACTCCAACTATAGGACATTCTAGAAGACAAAACTGTGGAGATGATGCAAATATTAGTAGCTTCCAGGGATGAGAGGAGAAGACAGATGAATAGGCAGAACACACAGAATTTTTAGAGCAGAGAAACTATTCAGTACAATACAATAGCAGCTACTTGTCATTATACATGTACCAAAGTCCACAGAATGTCCAGTACCAAGAGCAAACCCTAACATAAACTATGGGCTTGAAGTGATAATGATGTATCAATGTAGGCTCATCAATTGTAACAAACATCCCATTCTGGCATGAGACATTGATGACAGGAAGACCATGCATGTGTGGAAACAGGAACTCTGCACATGCCACTCAATTTTCTGTGAAACTAAACATATATGAACCACAAATATATGAGGAGATCTTTAAGGAAAACCAAAAGTCCTCATCCATATTAGCATCCAAAGGACACTACCCCACCATTACCACATTCAAGGCATGGTTCTCCTGATGTTCTGAATATATTGGTTAAAACTGGAGGGAAAACAATGACACTTGCCATGGATTCAGCCCACTTAGTAGATGGAAATCTTAGCATAGTTCTCAAGAGATTTCCTGTTATGCTCTTGCCACTGAGTGTGAGGTGAGACCGACACACAAGACCAAAAGCCACATCTGTGAAGAGGCCACTCTGCTGGCAAAACACTTCTCACTCTGAGGTTCTCTCTGGGTAGAAAAGTCACTCATTTCAGAGTCTTGTGGGGACTCTGGCCAGAAATGAAACATCACCTCCAGGAGAAAACTAGATTCAGAATATCCTAAAAGCAGAAAACTTTAGTCCACTCCGGTCATTTCTTCTCAAATCTAGTGTTCGTTAAAGACCAGAGCGTGTTTTTTAAGAGAGAAACAATGACAATGTAGACTAAATTTGTGGTACTAGATCCTTAGAAATAGAGCAGGCCAGCCGGAGACCTGGATAACCGTGTGCGGAAGGTGCCTTCCTTATCTTGTTACTGCAGCAGGGAGCTGAAAAGAGCAGAAAGAGGAGGGAATTGGGAGTCAGGAAAACAGAGTATCAGTCTGTTCTGAGCTGCTGAAGAGCTAATCCATATTTGCTTACTCATTTGGAAATATAATATTTGCCCTTTCTACTACAGGGAACTATTGTAGAAACAACGTAAATAAAAAGACAGAAAACACAAATGTAGTGCAGGCATGTCCTACTTAGGTTTATCCAAGATAGCCTTACACAAAATAATGATAGGTAGGTGACATTTGCCAGAGCATGCTCACATCCTCAGGAGTACCTCTTAGAGACTGCCAGCCTTCCTCAAATACCCAAGGCACTGTCTCAACCACATCCCCTGCTCTCATTTTACCCATCACCCTATGACCACTGAACACGCTATTCATAATGTCAAGGCTGAAATCCCAGCGATCTGCAGGTCTCTGTAATGACCAGACAATGATCTCACCATGCATAATGGAGAAGGCTAGAAGAGATGCTTCCTCCCTCATCCTTCAGAGATCCCATACTGAATACTTTTTAACACTTCCAATGCTCCCATATGGCTGCACAGCCCAGGGGGCAATTGTAATGATAGAAACTTTAGTCTAAATTTTTTTTTAATAAAGACCACATGGTAGCAAGATGAGGACGGCATTTTACAAGAGCCAGCACACAATGAATGTTTCAACTCTTCCTAAAGAGAGCCTATTCTGCACTCCACTATCTTCCTATACAGATCCTGTAGATACACTCCTGGAACAGAATTTCCCAGAACCATGTGAGTATTGCTAAAGCAGATAGGAGGCCAGGAACTTCCATCCTGCATACCCACTTTGGTGGCCAGAGGTCCTGGGTGTGCCAGAACAGCAGGATGTTTGCTTCATGGAGACCAAGCGATTCGTCCTATTTGTCCCAGACATGGCTAACAAGTATAGGGAGAGGCCCTCCACTTTCCTACACACTTGTACAGGTCTTCAGGTTCTTTGCTGTCCTCCAAGAATGGGCACATCTTAAGACTTTAAGGCTAGAACAAAACAGAAAGATGACCCCATTCAAATTTGAGCCTGAATCCTAAAATAAGTTAAAAGATTTGCCCAAGATCACATGGTTCCTCAATGGCAAAAGTAGAAAAACTGTAATAAGAACTTTGATTTGAGAAAATTAAGGAAACTCTATAATCATCATGACTTTGATTGCTAATATTCTTTAAGCGCTTACTATGATATTTCATGAAATCAAAAACTATCATAAGATGCACCATTATTTTGTGAACCACCAAGAAAGAAAATGCTACTCATTCAATCATGACATTGATTATATTTTTCAGAGGTATTAATGTGTGAATCTCAGAATCAAGGCAAAATAGTAGGTACCAATTACATTATATACCTAATCATATTTAATTCTCAAAACAAAACTTCTGAGACAGGTAATACTATTTGAGCAGTTTTTTCAGGTGAAGAAATAAAGGCTTAAGTTTTTCATATGTGTCTGAGCCAAGGCAGATCCAAGACTGTCTGTCCAGGACCTAAGTCTGTAACTGCCATGCCTTTGAGGCTTACAAATATCTTGGAAGCTCAGAAAAGAGGCCATGGAATAGGATCCAAGTCAATCTGGAAGACTCCAGCTCTTACCTCTCACACCTAAGGGTTTCATTTCATGACAACAAATGCTAGGAGACCTGCAGTGATCTTCTCTCCACCCTTGCTATGGGCAAGGAGGAGAAGCTCCTCGCTTCAGCCCTGTTATCCACCAGCAGCTCCTGGAGTATAGAACGCAACTCAGAATGGACCTGCTGCCCTCCTTTTGGAAGGGTATAATATTCTGAGAAGCAGTCACATTTTCTAGAATTTATAGGTTCAGTATTCTATTTTCTCTACTTTTTTGTGTTTAAAATTTTTATAATTAAAGTTTTTTGCATTTTAGGTATACATAATATTAGCATTCATTTTGACACAATTATACCAGCATGGAATATAATAGCTCTAATTTAGTCCCTACTACTTCCCCTTTTCTCCCCTCCAGCTTCCCCTTATTCCTTTTCCTCTACTCAATTTTTCTTCTATTTATTTATAGTTTTTATTTTAATTAGTGCCTGGTGGATATACACAAAAGTGAGGTTCATTGTGGTATATTCATATGCATACATAGGAAAGTTTCGTCAGATTCATTTCACCATCCTTCCCTTTTCTATAATTTAAGTTAAAAAATCAGAATACAAGCCAGGCGCAGTGACACACACCTGTCATTGGGAGGCTGAGACAGGAGGATCGTGAGTTCAAAGGCAGCCTCAGCAAAATGCCAGATGCTAAGCAACTCAGTGAGACTCTATCTCTAAATAAAATACAAAACAGTGCTAGGGATGTGGCTCACTGGCTGAGTGCCCCTGAGTTCAATCCCTGGTACCAAAAAAAAAAAAAAATCAGAAGACAATGTTATATTGGTAATAGTCAGCAGTTATTAAACCTTTGCTACTTACCCAAGCTCATCTTACGCAAGTTGAATATTCCTTACCTAAAATGCTTGCCACCATGAAATGTTTGACAACAGGAGTGTTTCAGATTTTGGATTTTTCCCTTAATTTTGGAGTATTTTCATATAAATGAGATATTTCGAGGAACAGAAATTCAAACATGCAAAATTTAAGCATGCAATTCCTTTGTGCTTCATAGGCATCTTAGACACATAGACTAAAGTAATTTTCTACAACATTTTTAGCGTACCTGCATTTTGACTGCAATCAATCCCATAAAGTCTGGAGTGAAAATTTCCACTTGTAACATCTTGTCAGTGTTGAAAAATTTTTGGATTATGGAGCATTTCAGATTAGAGATGCTTAACCTCTACCTAAAAAAAGTCTCAGTCCTAAAATACACCTAAAAAACACTGAATGTGCAGTGGAGAGGTTACATAAAAGAAAATGTTTGATCAAAATCTTGCAGGACAATTAGCTCAGTCAGTGTCCAGAGGAGATGAAGAAAAATTAGGCATAAAAAGGAAAAATACAAGAGTCCTTAGGAAGACCAGGAAACTGAAAGTGGTGTTGTGGCTTGCCTAAACACTAGTCCATACACGCCAAGTGGCCTGTGTGTCTCTCCAGGTACTCTACCCTTTTAACCTGGAGAACTCTGTGAGCCCTTTCGATGTTTTCATGTGCCTTCTTAAAATATCATAGAATCTGCTCAAGTGCTCATGCAGAGGATGAGTCCTGCCACACCTGCAGTGTTTCCCTGAGCACTCCTGTATGTGCTCATGTCCTCACACACCTGCTCAGAAAGCAAATGGATCAGGCCTCATGCACATCTCTCTCAGTCAAGGAGAACTTGGGCCTAGTGTGTCTATCAAAAACAAAACCAAGGGTGGCCCATGCCTGTAATCCTAGAGGCTCAGGAGGCTGAGGCAGAAGGATTGCAAGTTCAAGGCCAGCCTCAGCAAGTTAACAAGGCTCTGTTTTAAAATTTAAAAAAAAAAAAAAGGGCTGGGAATGTGGCTCCGTGGTTAAGCGTGGCTGGGTTCAATCTCAAAAAGAAAGGCGGGCAAAGTGGTACATATCTATAATTCCAGCAACTCAGAAGGCTGAGGCAGGAGTGTCACAAGTTCAAGGTCAGCCTCAGAAATTTAGCAAGACCTTGTCTCAAAATAAAAATTGTTAAAAAGGGGACTGGGAATGTAGCTCAGTGGCAAAATGCTCCTGGGTTCAAACCCAAGTCCAAGAAAGAAGGAAGGGAGGGAGAGAGGCAAGGAGGGAAGAAAAACAAAAAAAGAAAAGAAAAAGAGAAAACAAAGGAGACTGATTTAGCCTTTAGCAAGCCTAAGGCAGCAGCTGAATCTTGGATTTTTTTATAGCTGTGGGGGTGACTGCACTGATGCCCTGTGCAGCCTGGGGTCCACATGCTGGTTGGGAGCCCCTCAGGCAGTCACCCCATGAGCAGCCCAGAAGGAACAGTTTAGCTGAGGCCTGGACTGAGACCAAGCAGGCTGAAGGATGGGAATGGGAAGGGAAAGAAAACGGAGAATGAGAAAAGTAAAATAAACTCAGAAGAGTGAAGGTTTGCTGAAAAGTTGACTGAAGAATGAAAGAATAAAATTTGGCTGAAAAAATGATGTTGAATTTTTCAAAAGGATGTTCAGTTCACAAAACCCTGGACACATTGGTTTTCCTAAAAATATTTTTTTTAATATTAAATAGGAATATCATTGAATGAATCATGTTATGGGCACATTCAGAACATTTAACCTTATTTCATATACACTCTCCAAATCACTTTTTCCCAAAAGGGGAAGAAAAAACATCTATAGTAATATATTAAAGTTGCTGGCTTCAATACTCTTTTTTTTTCAATTTGGGATATACATTTGATACCTTGGAATATTCATGTTGGCATATCACCCACTCATCTATTTGGATAATCAAATGATAACTGACGGAAGTCAGGCCATCGATAGATGTGCTAAAATACAAAGTTGATGGGAAGGGTGGAGTTTGCAAATGGAGGTAATTAAACTCATTAGTCAAAAGCAGAGAAAGAGAAAACCCAGCCAATAGTTCATTAGGATAGGAAAGGATTTTCTTAATGGAAAGATATCATGAAACTGACAGTGTGAAATGGAATTAATTTTCATATCATGAGAGATAATATCCTAGTCAATACAGAAGTTGCTTTCAAATCCTTGGTCATGTTACCATGTGTAGCATCCTGAATATTTTCACACTGTACATTTCTTCATCATGCTGAACTCCTGACAGGTATCTACAGACTACGTGGTATAGGAACAAGTTTTTCCTCTGGACTAGTACAGGTTATAGAATGTTCTAGAAGTGCATTGATTTGGGGTCAAACAGAATCTTCACTCTTGTCTTTTGAAGTACTTGTGTTCCTTCTGAGAATCAGATTTGCCCTTTGCCTGAATCAGCCCATGCTGGGCTAATGAGCTCACAAGAATAGTTGCCAACAGAAAACGCCTATGATAAGCAGGCATTTCTCATTCAATCTGGTTAATTTATTTCCTTTGTTCACTCAGTTCTCATCACAGCAATCATCCTAGGCTCCTTGCTGCAAAAACTGCCAAGTCACGAGAGGCAAGTCATGAAAAGTTGGATGCCTGACTTTCTGGTTTTATAGGTGTGTGTGTTTGTTTGCTGCAGCATGAAAGACAATGTAGTAACGTTCATTTCTCTGGACCTCCAGCTCCCAGGTGGGGAACCCTCCAGCCTTGTCCAGTTCTTCTCTCACAGTGACACTTGTTTTCCCAGGCACTTCTGGATGAGAAGGCCTAGGGAGGGACAGAGTGTGGACCATGCACAGACACACAAGCACAAAATCCAGCTTCCGGGAGGACTGCAGCCTGCTGCACAGTGGGAGCCGAGAGATACAAGGTTGCCCACGTAACAGATGCAAGTTTCCCGTGCTCCAGTTCAGCTGGGGATGTGGGCTGTAAAGCAGAAATAAATCACATGGAACTTGCTGTCATCTCTCTACCTTGCTGCTAAACCCTTCGACACCGCCGCTTGCTTGACTGGCTAGAGTCGCTGTAGTTTTTAAATGAAGCCTGGAAACCGGGATTGGCAGCACTGCCTAATTTTTAGCTAATACCTTTGTGAATTCTGCGTTCGCATCTGGCCAGTGCCATCATGCTGGGTATGATTATAATCGGCTGCTGCTCTTTCCCAAGCAGGAAGCTGGAGTCCTGTAACCAACAGCTTAAACAGAGGCTCATTCCAAGCACAACAGCACATCACAGCCAGAGAAGGGTCTGCAGTGCGGGACTTCTCCCAAGGCATAAAAAAAGAGAGAGAGGAGAGAGAGAGAGAGAAATGTGTTAACTGTGCTAACAGTGCCAAGTAATATGCTTCGTTAAAAATTTAATCACCTACAAGTGCAAAACAAGTGCAAAGCAATCATGTTGTAATTAGCACAGCAATTAACACCTCCCTTTTCGATAGCACATGCATCCTAGGAAGGGCAGGATTGCAAGTGTTTATGCTGCTGACAGGCTCGGTTCCTATAGAGAGGGAAAAAATTGCTTAAATAGAATTTTTTGGTTTCTGGCATTTGGGCTGTTATGTGTCCATGAAACCTCAGAACCAGCTGCCATTTTGGTTTTGTGCAAAAGTTGTTCTGCTGTGTGGTGTAACTAACCAACTTCCCACTATATGTGTTCTCAAAAGCTTCTTTTTATCATCACCTTCCCTGTTCCTAACATCAAACTATTAATAAATCAGTATTGAGACCATGAACACAAATTTACATGCTACATGGTGCCTCCTTTAAAAAAAAAAAGTTTTTGTCCATCTTGTCCTTTATCAGAAACAAATCAAAACAAACAAACAAAAAAGAAAAAAACCTCAATGCCAGGATAAAGGACTACTGGCAAAACTCCCCTAAAAGTATTCATTCTGCCACTTTAAAAAAACTTACATCTCTTCTATACCACCAAGAACAGTCTTGTTGTAGTCAGCTTTTTCACCACCGTGACCAAAATACCTAACAAAACAACTTCAAGAAGGAAACGTTTATTTTGGGGCTCATGGTTTCAGAGGTCTTAGTCCATCCATGGCCGACTCCACTCCTCAGGGACAGAAGCGAAACAGAACATCATGGTGGAAGAGGGTGGCGTGGCTCAGGACATTTCACCGAGAAGCAGAAAAAGACCAAGCTCAGCTCACCAAAAATATACCCCAAGGACACGCACCCAATGAACCCCCTCTCCTCCAGCCACATCTTACCTGCCTACAGTTACCACTCAGTTAATCCCTATCAGAGGATCAATACACTGATTGGGTTAAGGCTCTCACAACCCAATCATTTCATCTCTAGGCCTTCCTGCATTGTCTCACACATGAGCTTTTGGGGGACACTTCACATCTAAACCATAATAAGTCTTAAGTACTAAGTAAAAGAGAACAGGGAAGAAAGGTGGACAATCTCTTCTTCCAAGCCCCCCCCCCCCCCACGTCAATCCCAAATTCAGTAACTGGCCTAGATAGAATATGGTACTGAAATTGTCTGGTATTGCCTGGCAAGGAACAAGTCAACGTGTACTACTTACTAACTTGGTTGACGGGTACCCCAGAGATCATCTCAGGAAATACGAATTTGTGGATGAAATCACTGGGAAGACAGAGCAAGTGATCTTTAATCTTCCTTCGGAGAAAGAAATCAAAATATCTTTGGGGGTAGAAGTGTAGCTCAGCGGTAGGGCGTGTGCGCGTTAGCATGTGTGAGGCCCAGGGTTCAATCAGCAGCAAATACATGCATACGTAAATAAAGTACCTTTAACTTTGCAATCTATCTCATGTCTCTACCCTAGGCCGATGGCAACATGTTAGAGTATGCTCTCTGAGATGCCTTTTATTGGAATCTCATCCAAGGCCTCAATGTCCTTGGCACAGTTTTAGAAATGAGTTACCATGAGAATGGAATTTACCTAGTGACTCTAAAACTGTAAATGTGTTTAAAGGGGTTTTATAAGGAAATTTAAAAAGAAAAAAGTTTGTGAAACATAGGACTTGAGAATTCAAGAACCAGTGTAAAGGAAAACAAACAAAATATTTAGTATGACTTTGTTTTACTCTTACTGGCCACTGCAAATGGAATGAATGTGTTCTACCAGGCAAGAAAGAATTTGAGGTGTGACACTAGGGCACAGAAAAGCAGCTGCCTGAGCCTTCCGTTTCCAGAGTTGACTCTTAACAACACTGCTAAGCTACAAGGAGTGAGAAGCCAGAGTCAGCAAGCCCTGGCCAACATTCCAGCCCTGGGCCCTCTATAGAAAGTACAGGAATTCACAGACGCTATTCACTTTCCTGTTTTGCTATTTCCTTTTCCCAGCAATTCTTTTGTTCAAAACTCAAAAGCCCAACCCAGAAAGCTGAGAAAAGAAACCTCCATGAGTAGAAGACACCCTTTATAAGTGGGACAGACTGGAACCAAAAACATCATGCTGAAAACCTCAAGAGGAAGAAAAATGAAATCCCTGTCTCAAGCACAAAGAGGACAAATGCCTTATTATGCTAACAATCCAGAAATTAAGTGTGGAGTGCTAGTTGAAATAGACAGTTCCCATAGTCATTGTTTTATTTTTATACAAAAAGGCATCTTTCAA
The DNA here is from genome assembly GCA_028644305.1 of Xerus rutilus. Taxonomy (NCBI): domain Eukaryota; kingdom Metazoa; phylum Chordata; class Mammalia; order Rodentia; family Sciuridae; genus Xerus; species Xerus rutilus. The sequence continues at coordinate 112,638,584 of CM053406.1, read as the reverse complement.
TACTGAAGTTCTTTAAATGTTGCTATCATTTGTAAAACTGATTAAAAATGTCTGCTATGTTATAGCCTTAAAGTCCCAGATGATATGTCCCTGCATTGGCATTTTTTTCTAATAAATATTTTGTCTCTGTTGCTCAATTTTGTTTTCTGTTTTATCAGAAAGGCTTCGTGCCAGAAAGTTGAAAGTCAAGTAATTATGCAACTTTAATAATTTCTCATCTTACATACTTGCTAGTTCATTCATTCACTTCATGAGGAGGACCTGCTATGTACTAGGTGTTGATCCAGGACTATTGACGGTATAAAAACAGACTAACAATAACAACAAAGAATAAGGAGCCGAGGCTCCAGTTCCTCAGAAGATTTTTTTCCACTATCACCTCCCCCAGAGTAAATCACATAGAACCTAGCAAGCCTTAAAAATCTGTTAAATGAATGAATCAATCAATCAATCATTAAACAAGTCCACCTTTAGCTGACAGTCTAGAAGTCAAGTCAGTACATAAATATATCTAATATAACTTATTGGGTTTTGTTTGTTTGGTACTGGAGATTGAACTCAGGGACTCCTGACCACTGAGCCACATCCCCAGCCCTATTTTGTGTTTTTTATGTAGAGACAGGGTCTCATTGAGTTGCTTAACACCTCATTGTTGCTGAGGCTGGCTTTGAACTCACAATCCTCCTGCCTCAGCCTCCTCAGCCACTGGGATTACAAGCATACACCACAGCGCCTGCACCCAACTTATCTAATATAACTTCTAAAGTGATAAGAAGCCTAAGAAAGAGACACATTAAGTGCTAGAGAAATGGTGGGAAAAGGTGTCCTTCCATGTTTAGTGCTGGGAGGGGGAAGGAAATAAAGTTAGGAGACAGGAGGATTTTGGGATCAAAGCCAGCCTCAGCAACTTAGCAAGGCCCTAAGCAACTCAGTGAGACCCCGCCTCTAGGTAAAATATAAAAAAGGGCTGGGGCTGGGGATGTGGCTCAGTGCTTAAGTTCCCCTGAGTTGGAAGGAAGGGAGGGAGGGAGGGAGGGAGGAAGGAAGGAAGGAAGGAAGGGAGAGAGGGAGGGAGGGAGGGAAGGGAGAGAGAAAGGGAAGGAAGGGAGAGAGAGAAGGAAAAAAAGAAAGAGGGGAGGGAGAAAAGAAAAATAAAATTGGATCTTCTGCATAGAGTCTGGGAATCAGTCATGTGCTGAAGCCATGGAATGAATGAGAGAGAAAAGACATTTGAGAGTAGAACCTTAAAAACCGACTAGATGTGGAAAGAAGAAAGGAAGAAAAAGAAAAAAGTGACTAGGGTAATTCAGAGCCATGAAATCCAAGAAGAGGAGAATGTTCAGAGTATTCAGTGCTAAATGCTACAAAGAGACGAAAGTGTATGTGGACTGAGAAAAGGCCATTGGATCTGACCACCAAGAAGTGACTGGTGACCTTTGAGAATGCAATTTCAATAGACCTCTGAGGTCAGCAGACTGACTGCAAGGGACCAAGGGTGGAGAAGAGGGTAAATCAGTGGGAGCAGAAAATTCAGAGAGTGCCTTCAAGAAGACTGGCACTTAGGGGACAAAAAAAAAAAATGGAAGACTGTGTCAGAAAAGAGCAGGTCAGAGGTCAGTTTCTTTAAGACAAGTGGGCCTCAAACTGAAGAAGGGTATTTATCAAATAAGATAGAAGATACAAGTAGGAAGGATTATTGGTGAAGCAAGTTTTCAGAACAAACAACAGGAAATGTGATGGTTAGAGAGCCATAATGGAGACTATAACCCTAGAAGACGAAGAGAATTTCTTCCATCAAAGCAGTAGGAATTGAGGAAAATACCATAGTGAAAAAAATGAGAAACTCTGAAACTCAACATTTTCCTTATAAGGGGGGTCAGTCGAAAGTTCCACTTCCTAGACGACAATGACGTAGACATGCTTTCTCCTACTCGTCTTGCTAGCTGTGACCAAAGACCCCGGGCATGATACAGAAAACAAATATGAGTCTGAAAGAAGGAAGGAAACAGAGCAGCTAGGGATGTGTAAGACCCAAAGAATGATCTAGTGATGAGTTCCGTGAGTTTTCTTTTTGCCTCAGAAAACCCATTTTTAGCACTAAATCAACCTAAAATTTTTATTAATTGATTGATTGATTTGGTACTGGGGATTGAACCCAGGGGCACTCTACCACTATGCTACACCCACAACCCTTTTTATTTTTTTATTTTGAGAGAGAGCCTCACTAAATTGCCCAGGCTGGCCTGGGACTTGCAATCCTCCCACCGTGGCCTCCCTAATCACTGGGATTACAGATAGGTGTCACCACACCCAGCACAACATAAAATTTTTAACAAACACAGACAAATAAATAAATAAAACCAGTACCAAGAAAGGGAAAACCAGCAAGACAGGAAAACTTTTAGACAATAACTGTTCCATTCCAATGAAACATTACAAAAAATCTAAAGACGGAGTGGCAAGTCCAAACTTCCACCCTAACAAGGCTATCACGAGGTGCCCAAACTTCCCACAAGGATGGGCCTCAGAAAAGATCAAATAAGGAGCTGGAACTTTCACTCACACTAAGTAATATTAGTGGAAGTCACAAGAGGGTATTATGGTTTAAATAAGAGGTGTCCTCCCAAAACTCATGTGTGAGACAATGCAAGAATTGTTCAGGGTTGTGGCTTAGTGGTAGAGCGCTTGCCTAGCATGTGTGAGGCACTGGATTCAAACCTCAGCACCACATATAAATAAATAAAAATAAAAGCCCATCAACAACTAAAAAAACAAAAAAACATTTAAAAAAAAAGAATTGTTCAGAGGTGGAATGGCTGGATCTTGAGAGTTATAACCTAATCAATGGATTAATTCATTGATACGGATTAACTAGGAAGTAACTGCCGGCAGGTAGGGAGTAGCTGAAGGAGGTGCATCACTGCAGGTATGCCCTTTGGGATTTATATTTTGTCTCTGGTGATCAGAGGTCACGCTCGCTTTCTCTCTCTCTCTCTCTCTCTCTCTTTCTCTCTCTCTGGTTGCCATGTCCTGGGCTGCTTTCCTCCTCCATGCCCTTCTGCCATGATGTTCTGCTTACCTTGGGCCCAGTTTGGACTCACCACTCCATCTTTGCTAGCATAGGTGTGGGTAGGGCTTCAGATTTTTTGTAATGCTTCATTGGAATGGAACAGTTATTGTCTAAAAGTTTTCCTGTCTTACTGGTTTTCCCTTTCTTGGTACTGGTTTTATTTATTTATTTGTCTGTGTTGGCCCACCATGGACTGACCCTCTGAAACCCTGAATCAAGATAAACTTTACCTCCTCTATGTTATTCTTGTCAGGTCTTCTGCTCACAGCAACAGAAAAGCTGATTAAAACAGAGGGACAGTAATAAGTCATTCCTGTCCTCCTGACCACATAGCTATCAGTGGAGGTCTGTTGGGGAGTTGAAGTTCCCAGTCTCCCAAAGCACTAACAAGGAGCCCCTGGACATCTCCTCTCCCTGTCAGCACTGAAGAAGTACCTTTCTCCACACCAATATAATAAAGTATCACACTGTTATTCCAAAAGTTAACTAAGACAGAGGTTTAAATAAGATCCAAAGTCTCATAATTTTACCAAAAATGTCCAGGTTCAACAACAACAAAAAAAACACTCATGCCAAGAACTAGCAAGATCTCAAACTGAATGATACCAACATCAAGGTGACAGAGAAGTTAGAATTACCAGACACTGGTTTTAAGGCAGTCATCATAAAAATGTTCTAGTAAGCACCTACAAATACATTTGGAACAAATGAAAACAATTGAAAAATTTAACATTAGGAACATAAATTCTCAGCAAACAAATATAATATATATAGCAAGGCCCTAAGCAACTCTGCAAGACCCTGTCTCTAATATAATATTAAATAGGGCTGGGGATGTGGCTTGGTGCTTAAGTGCCCCTGGGTTCAATCCTTGGTACCAAAAAAAATAGAATATATAAATAAAACTAAATATTCTAGAACTGAAAAATACAGTAACCAAAATAGAAAATGCATTTCCTGAGCTCAATAGCAGAATGAAGGGGACAAATTCAAGGATCCAGGGACTGAAATTGAATGATGGAAATTACCCAAACTAAACAACAGAAAGAAAACCAATACCAGGGGTTAACAAACCTAAGAAATACAAGGAATTATAACCAAAAATGTGACCTTTGTGACTCAGAAGGAAAAAGAAAAAGAGAACAGAGTGAAAATGAAATCATGCTCCAAAACTTCTCAAGTTTGATAAAAGATGTACAGTTACATATCTAAGAAATGGAGCAAACCCCAAACACAAGAGACTCAAAGAAAACTTCATACCAAGACACATTCAAGTTACAATTCAGAAAACTAAAATCAAATAAAAAAGCTTGAAGACATCAAAAGAGAAAGAACACCAGGCATGGTGCCACACACCTGTGATTCCAGCAACTTGGGAGGCTGAGACAGGAGGATCACCAGTTCAAAGCCAGCCTCAGCACCTGAGCAAGACCCTGTCTGAAAATGAAAGACAAAAAAAAGGCTGAGGACATGGCTCAGTGGTTGAATGTGGCCCTAGGTTCAATTCCAGGTACTAAAAGAGAGAGAGAGAAAGAGAAAGTGTACCTTACCTGAAGGTAAACAATGAAAGAAGACATATTTCTCATCAGAAATCATGAAGACTGGAAGAAATGACAAAACATTTAATGAGTGCTAAAAGAAATAACCATCAATCAGAATTCTCCAGCTAGCAAAAACATCCTTCAGAAACTAAAGGGAAATCAAGGAATTTTCAAATGAATAAAAACTAAGACAACTTGTTACCAGCACACCTATCCTAACAGAAATTCTCTAGGCAGAAAGGAAACAAACAGAAAGGAAGAAAGAACACAGTAAGTATTAATATGAACAAATGCAGGAGACCTTCCTTCTCTGGAGTCTTCTAAATTAAGTCTGATGGCTGAGGCAAAAATGACTAGCACCGTCTGATATGGTACTAAATGCATACAGAGGAAATATGAAAAATAATTTTAAAGAGGGAGGGTAAAGAGACGTAAAGAGAGGCAAATTTTCTATACATTTCTAAAACCAGTAAAAATTCAATGCCAGTAGAGCATGAGTTTTTTATATATATATGCATATATATGAGTTGTTTATATTTTATATATATTTATTATATATATAATATATAATATATATTTTATATATATTATATATAAAGTATAATATATAATATATATTTTATATATATGCCTATATATATGAGTTCTGTTTATATTTACATAGACATATATATCAATACCAAAAGTAACCACTAAGCATATATATGTATACACACACACATGAACACACACTCACATACAAACACACTCAGACTACTATAAATACGTCAAAATGGAATTCTAAAAAATTTTCAAGTCACTCAGAGGAAGGTCAGAAAAAGGAAACAAAGAAATGAAAAACAGATAACAAAACAAAAAACAATGTAAAATCAAATGGCAGGCTTAATCCCTAACATATGAATTATTTTACACTGTGCAAATAGTCTAAATACACCAATTAAAAGATAAGTGTGGCAGAGCATATTCAAAACATGACCTAACTATATGCTGTTTATAAGAAACGCACTTTAAATGCAGGCAATAGAAAGGAAGGATGGAAAACCATATTCCTTACCAAATTAATAAACAGAAGGCAAGAGCGGCTATATTCATACCAGATAAAGTAAATCTGACAGCAAAACATGAAAACTTAATCAAAGACCAAGAGAGGGACATTACATAATGATAAAAAGGATCAAGCCACCAAGAAAACATAACATGCCTAAAAGCATATGTATCTGAAAGCAGAGCTACAACATGTGAAGCAGAAACTGAAAAAACCAAAAGGAGAAATAGACAAATCTACAAATACAGTCCAATATAATGTCTTCTTTCAACAACTGATAGGGCAGAGACAAAAAGTCACTTCATTAATACCATCAAATAATAATATCTATTCAACACTGATAGGAAACCACACCCAATAACAGCATGATGGACATTCTTTCCATGTGTCCAGGAACATACGCCAAGACAGACCATATTCTGATCCATAAAACACACCTCAACACATTTAAAAGAATCCAAATTACATAGCATACATAATGTAATCAAATTGGCAATCAGGAGCAGAAAGATAAAGAAGAAAATATCCAAACTCTTGGAAACTGAACAACACACTTCTAAATAATACATGAGTCCAAAAGGATGTCAGGAACACAAAGAAAAATACATTGAATTAAGTGAAAATAAAAGTTGAATACATCAAAATTTGTGGAGCACAGCAAAAGCAGTTCTGAGAAAGAAATGCAAAACACTAAATGCATACATTACAACAGGGAAAAGTCTCAAGTGAAATTTCTAAGTTCCCTCTCCAAGAACCTTGAAAAAGAGCAAAACAAATCCAAAGCCAAAAAGAAATAATAAAGAGTGGAAATCAATTATATAGAAAACAATAGGAAAAAAATTAATAAAATAGGGAGCTAATTCTTTGAAAAGATCCATAAAGTTCACAAAACTCCAGCAAGACAGAGAGAGAGAGAGAAAAACCAGTCCCATGAATGAAAGCGTAAATAGCTATAGAATGAAACTTCCTTGCCCTAGCTCTAAGTGACATCACTGAGATCTCCTAACCTGGCTTCGGAGTTCATCTCTGCTTAGTCCAGGCTTAGCAAGAATCCTGCTGGGTCATTCTACTGCAAATCCCCCACCCTGAATATCTGATCAAATTCCTTACCCTCCATCCTCAATATCTTATCACCCAGGCCAGCCTTCAGCAATAATCCCGTCGAGTCAGTTTAGCCAGAATTCCATGCCCCCTCACCCCTGATCTTTCCTCTCAGTGCTTTTCCATCTTCTGACCCCACCCTGATCTTCGGGTTAAAAACATCCATTTGTCCTGTTGTTTTCAGAGTTCACCCTGATCTCTCTCCGTCTCTCCTATGGAAACCCCACTGCAAGAGCCTTCCTTGACTTTGAATTGCCTGCTCTTTTTATTGTTCTCCAAAAAATGTCAAGAACAATTTTTCTTTAGCAAAACCCTATAGACACCCACCATATAAGAAGGGAACACTACCAAAAACTTTACACACATCGATTTGACAACTTAAGTGAAATGGACCAATTCTTTAAAAGGATAAATTACCACAACTCATTCAATATGAAACAGATAATTTGTATAGCTTTATAACCATTAAGGAAATTGAATTTGTGATTTAAATGCTCCCAAAAAAGAAATCTCCAAGCCTAAATGATTTTACTGGTGAATTCTGCCAGATGTTTAAAGAAGAATCAACACTAATTCTATAAATTGCTTCCAAAAACGAGGAGAGCACTCTTTGCAATGCAGTTTATGGAACTAGAATTATGATACCAAAACCAGACAAAGACTATTAAGACAAAAAATTACAAAAACCACAGACCAACAGCTTTCATGAATATAGACACAAAAATGCTCAGCAAAATGTTAGCAAATCAAATCCAGCAATATGAAAAAGAATCGTATACCATGACCAAGTGAGATTCGTTCCAGAGATGCAATGTTGGATCAATATGTGAAAATCAATCAATGTAATCTACCATATTGACAGGCCAAAGAAGAAAAGAAAAACTCACATTATCATATGTATTGATGCACGCACACACACGCGGGCACATACACACACACACACACACACACACACACACACAAACCACCACCCTACAGCTAACACATTTAATAACAAAAAGACAATATGCTTTCCTCTCATGAACTGGGGCCAAGAAAGGATGAAGTAAGACTGTAGAACAAAACTTTCAGATGTGACTATAGAAATTCCTAAGGAATCTCCAAAATCTCAGAGAACTACTAAATGAGTCAGCAAGGCCACTCACACACAAATGAGTCAGCAAGGCCACAGAATATAAGATAAACAGACAAAAAAACAGTCATATTTCAACATACTAGCAATGAACACATGGACTCCAAAATTGAAGAAATATAAAACCATTACAGTTTTGAGAAAAAGAAAAAAAACTTAGGTTCAAATCACAACATTTACAGATTTGTATACAGAAATCTACAAAACAATGATGAAAGAAATCAAAGTCGGCATGGTGGCATGTGCCTGTAATCCCAGCGGCTCAGGAGGCTGAGGCAGGAGGATCGTAGTTTCGAAGTCAGCCTCAGCAATTTAGCAAGGTCTTCCCGCAAAAGTTAAAAAAAATAAAAAGGATTGGTGATGTGGCTTAGTGGTTAAACACCCCTGGGTTCAAACTCTGGTACCAAAAAACAAACAAACAAAGAAAAAAGAAGAAATCAAAAAAGACATGAAGAAATGGAGAGACGTATGCTGTGCACAGATTGAAGTCTCAACACAATAAAGAGGCCAATTCTCCCCAAATTACTATACAAGTTTATGTTCACTTCCTAAGGCTACTATAACAAGTCGCCGCCAACCGAATGGTTAAAAATAAGAGAAATGTTTTCTTTCATATTCTGGGAGTTGGACATTCAAAATAAAGGAATCAGCAGGATTGGTTTCTACTGGGGTCTCAGAGAGATCGACCTCACGCTGTCTCTACCTTTCTGTGGCTGCCATCCGTCTTCTGAATGCCTTGGCTTCTGACCCAATCTCAGACTCCATCCTCACATGCCCCTCTTTCCTGAGTGTCCCTGTATCCCTGTGTTTTCTCCTTTTCTCATAAGGACAAGAGCTTGGATTCAGGATTCACCCTAATCCAATTAAGGCCTCACCTTTATTTAACTAATCCCATCTGCAAAAATGCTATTTCTAAATAAGATCACATTCTTTTTTTAAAAAAAAAATGTTTTTAGTTGTAGATGGACACAATACTTTTGTTTTATTTGTTTTTATGTGGTGCTGAAGATTGAACCCAGTGCCTCACACGTGCGAGGCAAATGCTCTATCACTGAGCCACAACCCCAGCCCGTCCAAATAAGATCACATTCTGACATTCTGGACAGGAGGATGCTACTCAACCCACTACAAATTGAACACATTTCCTATTAAAATCCCAGCAAGACTTTTTTTTTTTTTTTTTTTTTTTGGTAAATATAGACAAGATTTGCTAAAATTTACATGGAAAGGCAAAGGAACTAGAATAGTTTAATTTGGGGAAAGAGTAACAAAGCTGAAGAAATCATTCTGCCCAGTTTCAAGACTTGTTAAATGGCGGCAGTAAATGCTGTGTGGTATTGGTGGAGGGATAGACATGAATCAGTGGAATGGAATAGAGAGCCCAGAACTAGACCCACACAGTTATACCCAGGGGAGTTTTGAAAGGGCATAAAAGCAATTCTGTGGAGGAAAGATAGCCTTTCCAAAAAAGAATGCAGGAACAGGTAGATATCCATAGGAAAAAATCAAACCCTGACCTTGTCCTTAGATATCATGATACAATTAACTCAAAGTGGATCACAAGCTTAAGTGTATAAAAAAAAGTCTAACTGCAAATCTTTTGGATAAAAAGAATAGGAAAAAATCTTAAAGAATTCTTAAACTTGACTCTAAAAGTTCTTTTAAAAAGTAATAAAGTAGACTTCATCATTTCATCAGCATTAAAACTTGGCTCTGTGAAAGATCCTGTTAAGAGGAGCTAAAGATGGGGAGAAAATATTTGTCAACCATATATCTAAGCCTGGTATCTAAAATAAAGAGGAACTTTCAAACAACAATATTAAAAATAATAATAACAATCTAATTAGAAAATGGGCAAAAGACAAGCAGAGACATTTCACCTAAGAGAATACACAGGTGGTGAATAAATACATGAAAAGATGTTCCCCGTCATTAGCAATTGGGGCAATGCAATTTAAAACCATAATGAGACATCATTATACACCTATTAAAATGGCTAAGATAAAAAAATAATGAGAACACCAAATGCTGGTGAAGATGCAGAGAAACTAGATCACACACGCACTGCTGGTGGAGTGTGAAATAGTACAACCATCTTGGAAAGTGGTTTGGCAAGTCTTTAAACATGCAAATCAGAGATGACTGAACTGTGAACATTTATCCTATAGTAACAAAGGAAAGAAACCTATGCACCAATGTTTGTAGTAGCTTTATTCACAATAACCAAAAACTAGAAGCAGGCTGATGAAGAATTAAACAAAGTGGTAATCTATACCAGGAAATGCTACCCATACTCACATATACAAACATAAGTGTGTATACGTGATAATCTCCAAAGGATTCTGCTCAGTGTGGGAAAAAAAATACTGCCAAATGGTTACATACTGTATGATCCTATTTATTATAATTTTACCAAAATTATGCAAATGAAGAACAATTGTGAATGCCAATGGTTAGAATAAAAAAGGACAGGAGAGAAGTGGGCGGGACTATTAAAGTACATGATGTGGTGCTGTCACTCAGTGGTTGGGTACAGGGTGCTTAGTGTGTACAAGGCCTGGGTTCAATTCCTCAACACCAAAAACAAAGAAGCGGAGTGCTCGGCATGAGGGATCCTTTCAGTGATAGAAATGCTCTGTATCCTGTCTATGTCAATGTCAGTACTCCAGTGTGATGTTGCTACAGTTTTGCAAGGTGTTGTCATGAAGCCAGAGACTGACTGAGTGAAGGGTGCCCAGGTTTTCTGCATCACTTCTTACAACTACAATTGTCTTAAAATTGAAAGGTTCATTTAACACTAGAACTGTGACTACTATATAGTAAGTGGCATATGTGAGTGTTAAGTAAAATTAATTGTTAAGCACTGGCAGGAGGTGGGAGAGGAAAGGCTTTCAATAAAAAGGCTTTCAATAGACAGGTTTTTTTCACTTAATAAGAAACCAAGGATTAATTAGAATTGATTCTTCAGGTATAAATCATGGGACTGCATCAGAATTCAACAGATGCACAAACACACATATATGCAAATATTCCTATCTCCCAAGAGCAAAGCAGAGTGTCAAGAAATTTCTTTGGAGGCCATGCATGGTGGCGCACTCCTGTAATCCCAGTGGCTCAGGAGGCTGAAGCAGGAGGATCACAAGTTCAAAGCCAGCCTTAGCAATTTAGCAAAGCCCTAAACAATTTAGTGAGACTCAATCTCAATTTTTTTTAAAGGGCTGGGGATATGGCTCAGTGGTTAAGCACTCATGGGTTCAATGCCTGATACCAAAATAAATTTAGGAAAAAAATGGGGCAGGGAAATAAAAATATATACTTCAAGCAATTAGCAGTAGTAATGAAACCAGCATTGACCATTTTTTGAACATCCACATTTAGAGTTTTACATGCATTATCTCATTGGGTAAATTCCATCAATATCTCAATTTTATAGAATTTGGGGCCTGCAGAAGTTAAAACTGCCCAACTGGAAAACAGCCCAGCAAGAGAACAAAACTTTATTTAAGAGGGTCATCCCCCAGTGCACTGTCTGGTTACTGCCCAAGAATAGAAAATGACCTTATCAAAGCCACATGGCATTGAACACGAGGTGCCCCATCTCCTGAAAGCTACATAAGGGAAAATAACTCCGGGAAGCCAGACTGAAGCTAATAAGGCATCTTCCTTCAGGTTGGTCCAGATTCAAGCTTCCCAGGAGAAAGGGAAAACCGAGGCCCAATTGAAACAACCTTGGCTTCCACTATTTTCCTCAAATGGCTTCCAAAATGCATTTGAAGTCTGCTGCTATTTATATAAGGACAGGATTAAAATGAGAGCATCCCTAAAGTGTTAATTTGTTAGGCTTTGTCATGATGGTTAGTGAGGGTAATTATTTAAACGATACTGGTTAATTTGTTTTATTGTTTCACATACTTTGATTTATTTGCTATTTATTGGTTCACTTATATAATGAGTAAGGTTAGATTAATAGATTTTCAGATGTGAATTCATTTCCACTAATGTTTATGAGCTACATTTGTAGATGTGGTTTAAATAAGTACACAACCAGGAATCAAGATTACAGTATATTTTCAGAGTAATAAAGAATTCAAATATGTTCCAGAAATAAATAAGATATGCAGATTCACAAAGAAAACTGCCTACTAGGGGCAGAAGTCACAGTCAAATTCTGTCACACAGTAAATACACAGTACTTCGTTTTCTTCTTCCTGGCCCACCCCAAATGAAATTCATAAGAAAATAATGAAGGGTCCACAAATAATTATGTAAGACATCTCACAGAGAAAGGCTTCCTGGATTTCAGTGCATCTGAGAAAGGAATTTTAGGAGGTTCACTCAGTTGTTCTGCTACCTCATGCCTCTCTGGATCTAGCTGCTACTCCTACTAATTAACAAGTTCAAGGGTAAGTGAGAGTAACAACAAGAGGATGCTGGAGTTTGTGTGAAAAACTGCAAACTCAGCATCGTGCTGTTCTTACATTTAAAAAAAATTAGAAAAAACTGTTTCTCTCTAAATTGGGATAGATGAACTCTTTCCAAGCACCAGGGTATCACTGAGGACACCAGAACGATCCATCCTTTAAGTGGCAGCTCGGTGCCCTAAAAGAACTGATTGACTGATCACATGAAGAAGCAGCAGAAGTCTCTCTTTACTGATCAGACAGAGACCAAAACAGGGATGAGGTAGCTGTCCGCAATGCCCTGAGCTAGCAAATCAGTTCTTAATAAATCCGAATATGCAAACCAGTTAGTAAGTTTTGCATAAAGGAAACATGCTGGTCACTGCAACAAGTTCAAAGAAGAAAAAAGTTAAATAAACTGCCTACCTTTTCCAGCTCTTAATGCGAATTATGAGCTGAATTGTGCCCCTTCCCCTCTCCCAGTTCATTTATTTTACTTAAGTCCTAACCCCCAGGATCTTATTTGCATTTAGAGAGTCTTTAAAGAAGTAACTACAGTGAAACAAGGTCTTTAGAGTGGGACCTAATCCAATAGGACTGGTGTTCTTAGTAAAAAAAAAAAAAAGATTAGGTCTACATCAGAGTCCTGTCATCAAAGTAGGGACTTGAGGCTCCCTTGTCTCAGCACACCAATGGTGTATTGTCTTAAATAAACTACCAGCAGATTGACTTTTTTAAACTTATAAACTAGGGAAACTCTGTTCACCCTGTTTTAATATTGCTCACCTTTACTGCGATGTTTCTTTGAATGGAGACAAAGGAGTGAGATACAGCTAGCAAGCAAACTGTGCGAGGCAAAGCTTACTGTTCTATCTCTCCTCTCTCCTGGGTGCCATGAGTAGCTCTGAGAAATCCAAATGATTGATGTGCTTATGATCTGTAATTCCTAGGCCTCATTCTGTTTTATTTGAAATTTCTTCCATAAATAAATATTTAATAAGAAAATGGACCAGGAAAGATGAAGAAACTTCCCGATATATGAAAATTTGGGGGTAAGTGATCATCAAAATCTGGGTTTGCCCTTAGGGATATATCTGAGCAGCATACATATGCTGAACTAACTAATGTTAATCCTCCAACTCCATCACTGTTGGGAATGTGGGGAAGTAAGAGTGGATAGGTGAGTTCAGCCTTATACTAAGGACCAGCAGCCTTAGGAGTCAGTGTTTAATGGTTGTTAGAAGCACAGATACATAGGCAGTAGGCCTGCACCACAGGCTGGTCATGGACTCTGCATGAACCACTGTCTTTAACTATTTGTTCCTCAGTAAAACAGGGATAAAAATAAGACTTTCGGATGTTCACTTCCAACCATGATGAACTGCCCTGGATTTGCCCTTTTAGAGAAAATAAATGAAACAACAGATCTCGAACACTGCGCAACAAGTAACACAAGAGGGTGATCCTGAGTGAGGAGAAACAATCAGGGTAAGTCTGTGATTATCCCTGCAGAAATACCTGGAGAAGGTTCCCAGACCACAGCGCAGGGAAGGGAAATCCAGGAAAAGCCCAGTAGTCTCTGGGAGGTGAGAGGTGGAAGTAGAAAGAGGCCAACAGGGCTAAAGTTCACAGGGCAGAGTACTGCAAAGGAGAGAGCTGCACACAGCAAGAGAGGTCTGGGGGTCCACAAAGGATCCACTCTAAAACTTTAGCTAAGTACTGATCTGTGAATGCCTATAAGGAAACTGCCAGAGGTCAGCAAAAATACACCCCAAAGAAGCAAGAAAAATAGTCTTTGGAGTTCATACAATACTAAGAACAGTTTGAGTTTCCACCTGACAAAAGAAACTTCTTGGTACATGGATTACTGAGTAACAGTCCGAAGGGTATTTCCTCAGTGGCGAAAAAGGCCAGCCCTATACTCAAAGCTGCTGATGCTGCCTACAAAGTTTAAAAGCAAGCCTTAAAAGAATCAAACTGTTTCCAAATATCTTAACTACATCCCAGCACAAAGCTCAAGAATATAAAATACAAGCCAGGCGTGGTGGCGCACGCCTGTAATCCCAGCACTTTGGGAGGCTGACAGGAGGATGTTAGTTCAAAGCCAGCCTCAGCAACGGCAAGTTGCTAAAGCAACTCAGTGAGACTCTGTCTCTAAATAAAACACAAAATAAGGCTGGGGATGTGGCTCAGTGGTTGAGTACCCCTGAGTTCAATCCCTGGTACTAAAAAAAAAAAAAAAAAAAAAAAAAAAAGAATATAAAATACAAGATTATCAAGCATCTAATAAGGTAGAATTCACAATGTCAAGAATACAATCAATAATTCCTAGACATGTAGGGCAGCAGGAAACTATGACTCCTAAGAAGGGGCAAAAGCAATTAAAAAGACACAGAAATGGTACACAGGATACAATTACTAGAAAAGAATATTGAAACAGTTGTTGAAACTAGTCTAAACTTTCAAAAAAGTAAAGAAAATCAGGTATGCCAAAGAAAAACATTTACAATATTTAAAAGTCTCCAATCAAACTTACAGAAAGAATAAACCAATATCTGGGAAAAAAATATATTGAATGAAATTTTTGTAAATGCCTCATAATGGTAAGGTTTAATATAACAAATTTAAAGTACTTAGCACTTTAAAAAACCTTTTTTTTAAATTTGCTTTTTAAATAATTCATTAGAACTGCACATATTAGCCTGGCATGATGAGATTGTACATGCCTATAAACCCAGTGACTTGGAAGGCTGAGGCAGAAGGATCACAAGTTCAAGGCCAGCCTCAGCAACTTAGCAAGACCCTGTCCTAAAAAATAAAAAGACTAGGGATGTAACTCAGTTAAAGCATCCCTGGGTTCAATCCCCAGTACAAAAAAAAAACTGCACATATTTATGGGATACCATGCGATGTTTTAATACATATATATAGTGTAATGTTCAAATCAGGGTAAATGTATCTATCTGTATTTATCATTTCTCTACAGTGGAAACATTCAAAATCTTTTCCTATAGCTTTTTTAAATACACAGTACATTAATTGATTTCATTTTGACTACCCACTGAAATTATAATTGGTGACCACTGATGTTAATGATGTCTTAAATACAGATTGGCATAATAATCATAACCATGGTTAACATTTATTTAGCACCTACTTATGTCCCATGTTGTGCTAAGAACTTTAATTTAGATATCTCTAAAAGATATTTTAAGTAGCAAGACAACACAATGGCCCCCCAAGCCAGCAACCAACCCCTGCTCCCCACTATCCCAGTCGACTCCAGAGACCCCGGGGCCATCATTGTCTTTCCATCACACTCTTCCTTCTATCCATCCAACCCTGCCAATAATTTAAAACTCAAAAAGCCTTATCTTTTCATCCTTCTAGAATGACAATGCTCAGGATATTCCACATATGCCCTACACTCTTATTCCTCAAAGTGTGGTCCATGGGACAGAGACAATGGCATCACCTTGGAGCTTGTCAAGACCTACTGAATCCAAATTCACATCTTGGCAAGATGCCCAAGGGATGCATGGGGGTCTTTCACTGCCCAAGTTTAATAAGCATCATGTCACTGTCATCCCCTAAAATCTCTTTCTGCCTATTAACAATAAAACCTACAATCTACAATTTTTAAAAAGAAATGTTATGAATTGTGTTCCTTCCCCCAAATCGCATGTTGAAGTCCCTTTAAGGGTGTAAATTAGGTTAAAAGAGATCATAATAGTGGAGCTGGTATCCTTACAAGAAGAGAAAAAGACACTATAGCACTCTCCCCACGAAAACAAATGCACAGTGGAACAGCCATGTGAGGACACAAGGCCATATCAGAAACCAACCCTGCTGGCACCTTGCCTTAGACTCTCAGCCTCCAGAACTGGAGAAAACCCATTTCTTTTGATTACGCTGCCCAGGCTGTGGGTATTTTGTTATGGCAGCCCAGGAAGACTCATACAGTGTCATCTGCCCAACTGGAGTAGCCCATGGAATTAAACCCTGTGCACACCAATCAACCAAGGATAAACAACTAATATTTAATTTTTGTTTCCAGATTGATAACAGGGCTAGAAAGCAAGAGGGCACCAAGTGCTCAAAGGAATTGGGGGTGAGCAGGAAGATGGACACACAGTACAAAGCATGGCTGAGGAGTTTTGCTACAGCAAGTATGGAAGCAGCTCCATACTTGCAACATAAAAGCTCCAGGCATCCTTCTAACTTATTAAGCATGTCAATCTGCTTCCTCCCCTAAACAGCCTTT
>CM053406.1:112597270-112621931 GCA_028644305.1 Xerus rutilus | reverse complement strand
AGAGAGAAAGGAAGAGAAAGGAAGAGAAAGGAAGGAAGGAAGGAAGGAAGGAAGGAAGGAAGGAAGGAAGGAAGGAAGGAAGGAAGGAAGGGAGGGAGGGAGGGAGGGAGGGAGGGAGGGAGGGAGGGAGGGAGGAAGGAAGGGGAAAGAAAAGAAAAAAGAAAAGAAAGAAACTGCTAAAGAGAAAGGTGGCATCCCTTGGTCAAGGGCAAGGGCATCTTATCATGATGCCCTGATGCCTCTCGGAGCTGGAAGCCAGGAGCACTTCCTCCTCCTCCTCCTCCTCCTCCTCCTCCTCCTCTTCTTCTTCTTCTTCCTCTCCTTCTCCTCCTCCTCCTCCTCCTTCTTCTTCTTCACCAGGAGCACTTCCTCCTCCTCCCCTTCTTCCTTCTTCCCTCCTCCTCCTCCTCCTTCTTCCTTCTCCTCCTCCTCCCCTTCTTCCTTCTTCCCTCCTCCTCCTTCTCCTTCTTCCTCCCCCTCCATCATCCTCCTTCATCATCCTCCTTCATTATCCTCCTTCCTTCTCCTCCTTCTCCTCCTCCTCCTCCTTCTTCTTTTTAATCTGTACCGGGAATTGAACCCTGGGGCACTTAACCACTGAGCCAAATCTCCAGCCCTTTTTAGTTTGTATTTTGAGCTAGGGTCTTGCTAAATTGCTTAGCACCTCAGTAAGTGCTGAGGCTGGCTTTGAATTTGCGATCCTCCTGCTTCAACCTCCCAAGTTGTTGGGATTATAAACACGCACTCCCACTCCTGGTGCTTTTCCTTCTTTTTGCTTTTGTTTCTATGCCTCACATGGGTGACTTCTTCATAAAGACATTCCACTCCAAAAGAATGCATTCATTAAGGGAAATGCAAACAGATCAAGACATTATCAGGAAAATCAGCCTATTCAGAAAGAAAAACAAACACCTAAGTAAACTGAGCAAAATAATTATCAGGACATTCAGGATGCATGCAAACTAGAGATTAAATTCTGTCCTTGCTGTTCATGATTAAATTGTGTTGTAAGGTAGCATTATAGAAAGAGCCTACACATACTTACAGAAATTCCCTCCCATTTTTATAACAATTTCCTCAGAACAAAAGGGAACCCAATTTCTTTGTGAAGGAATCCTGGAGTCACAAATATGGAAAACATGATCATGGTATATTTAACTGGAGACAGTGGACATGGGGAAGAACCTAAGAAAGGAGAAAATGTGGGTAAGAGGTTGTTTGCTTCTTCCAAAGACTGAATCTTCTCTAGATATTTTCAGAAGTGGGTCCAGTTATATTTACCCCAAGCATTCTCTGAGCCAAAATCTAACCTTGTACTACACTATTAAATTAGTAACTCCTTCTGACTGTGCTTGTGCAGACACCCAAGAGCACTGACAGGTTTTTTGGTGGTACCAAGATCAGAGAAGCTGTGGGAGAAGGTCTGTCATCAAGGGCAAGTTTGCAGTCAAGTGTGGAAAGTACTAGGGACATATATTCTGGTCTGCTGCACATGTCCTCAGAGGAAAATCACATTTGTATGATAATTGTGTAAGACAGTCAACTGAGGACCATCAAATATGAAAGGGCAGTTCCATGAGTTTGCAGAACTGAGCAAGGCTACCTGTTTAGAACCTTGCTATGGCACATGTAACAGAGATGTTCAGACAGTTCTCCAAGGCAGGCATGGTAGTACACACCTGTAATTCCAGCTACTCGGAGACTCAGGCAGGAGGATCACAAGATCAAGGCTAGCCTGGGCAACTTAGCAAGACTGTCTTAAAGTTAAGTGCTGAGGATATAACTAAGTGGTTGAGTTCTTGCTTACCATATGTGAGGCCCTAAGTGGAATCCGTAGTATAGGGGTGGAGAACTATTCCAATGCAGGATATTTAGATTCCCTAAGGCATCAAAAAAAAAAAAGTCACATACAAAATGTGTATTTTACATAATTCTAACTCATATAACACTGATATAGCATTTCTATTCTGCATGTGTATTATCTGCCTTCCTCATTTAATTCTTACAACAAATGAGGTCATTAGCGTTATCATCATCTTCATTATCCATGTTTAATAAGTGGGAAACTGAGGCACAAATGAATTAATTAGCTCAAGTATACATAACTAATGAGTGCAGAGCTGAGATTCAAATTTGGGCCTCCTGTCAACTGTGACCTGAGGCTCTGCCCAGCTCTGCCTCTCATCTCCTCAAGGTGCATCAAGCCCAGGTGCATAGGCCAGCTCCCTAGCTAAAGGAAGACTGGACTCTAGCAGAATCTCTGAAGCATCTGGCACCTTCATTCTAAAACTCAGATGAAAGAATTTGTCAATACTTGTCTCGCTCCTACCATAGATGACCAGGTCTCCAGCCCCACATCTGCAACTTAATAGCTATATAACCAAAGGCAAGTCACTTAATCTCTACATGCCCTCAGTTTCTCAATTTATAAAACAAATATAACAACATTGTACTTATCTCATAAGTTTATTTTAAAGATCATATGAGCTGATACCTTTGTAGCCATATGAACCATTCCAACAGCAATATGGTGAATGTCCTGTTAGCTATTGTTATTCCTGGGTGAAGTCCCTTGCCTGATGCATCTGTGTGTGCTACAGAGCTAAGCGCATAATGGACATCAGTAAATGTTGATGGAATGAATCAATAAACAAGCAAGGATTTCTGAAGAAAGAGACACAAGCTAGGTCTGCTGAGAAGTGAGATTTGGAAATGTATTTTATGTGCAGGAATTAGATATAAAATACTGGAGCAGGAGGATCCAAGGTAGACTAGATTGTAAGGAAACAAACAAAGTCTGTTAGCTGGAAATTAATGGGAAATAATAAGGAAAAGCAGAGCAAGACCAAAAGACCCAAGCCTGGAGCAGAAAGGGTGTTCCAGGCATACACAATGCCCAGGTCTGTGTTCTGCTCTTCTATAGTGCTTCAAACTATTTATATATTTATTATTCATACAATAAACTTCTATGTTGTAAATCATAAATAGTGTACAATACTATAATAATATATGCTTTATTATATATTGCATATAATGCTTTCCTATTAGATAATGTTTATTTTCTAACAGTCTTTCCAACTTAAATCAGCACTGAAGGCTAAGAAAGGAATTCATAAATCAGGTCTATGTTTTACAGTGAAGAAAACCAATCAGTAAAGATTAACACTTCGGCTTCTTTGCAGGTGAACCCATTTGGTATGATTAGATATGTGGAACGCGGTCCTGGACTGAATCACTGGATCAGGCTATTTCTTCGTTCCCTTTTCGTTGTTGATGTTACCAGGGATTGAGCCCAGGGTCGCTCTACCACAGAGCTATATTCCCAGCCCTTTTATTCTTTATCTTGAGACAGGGTCTCACTAAGCCACCCAGGCTAGCCTGGAGCTTGAATCCTCCTTCCTCAGACTCCCCCAGTAGTGAGGATTGTGGGCATACACCCCGCCACGCCTGGCTGGATCAAGCTATTTCTGATGAGTATTTGATGCACGACACGCTTTCAGTTTAGAACACATCAACAGTCCAAACCTCACCTCTTTCGGAGGGAACTCCACCTCTTCCCGCGAGACTTCATCTCTTCCTGCGAGATCTCACCTATTCCCGCGAGATCTCACCTCCTCCCGCGAGACCTCACCTCCTCCCACGAGACTGAACCTCCTCCAGGTCTAGGGAAGGTAGAAACCTTGACCTGCCCTCAACTTGCACCCTGTCTGTCAAAACTTGTGCTACGCGCGGACATTCTAAATGTCAGGAAGTTGCCCACGCATGATGATAAATTTAGAAAAAACGCCCTGTAAGTGTCCGTTGGTTTTAAAAAATCATAAATGTCTTTGGAAGAGACTTTGAAACGGAGTTGTTAGACCCCCTCTAGGAGCCCACACTGGTCCACGTTGTTCAGAGGACATGGAGAAGACTTTGACCCTGGGAAGAAGGAGGTCCTGTGCCAGACCGGTGATATATAAAAGACATTTTTTGTATTATAAACATTGTTTTATGTGTGCAACTTAGTCCTCATTACTGTATATATACTTGACAATGCTAAGTACTTTCTTTGAAATAGACTTTCTAGATGTTCTAAAGTGCCTGATATATGTTAAAAGTAGAAGTAAAATATAACACATTTTGTAAATTTCTTTTTGTTACAATCTTTATGAAATGTTTTAGAGGGCAGTAGCCAAACCCGCTGTTGAGTATAGTACACATTGTGTGCTGGTTCTCAGGAGCATGGGGCGGGTGTGTTTACCACGAAGCAAGAGTAACCACTCTTCCTTATGTCTCTGGGTTTTGTTTTACTTTGCTGTGTACACACTGTATTTAAAGGACAAAGGAGTCCTAATCTATAGCTAGTTTTTCTAGATGTTATAGAGGTTACCATTGTATGACAGAAATAGCATTAGTAAACAAATTTTGTATGTTTTGTGTTAAAATTTCTAGGAAGGACTGTCTTCAGAAAATTTGACATTGTAGCCCACTGGGTGGGAAAAGGGCTAGAATGCTCATATTTGAAGGCATTTTCAAATTAAAACTATTTTTACATATGTGCAGTTTAGTCAAGACTGTTCTGTGCATAGTGGATAAATTGAGTCCTTATTTGAAACATCTAGTCTGTCTAGATGTTTAGAAGTATCCAATGTGTGTTAAATGTAGATGTAGTAAAATATCACTTTGTAAATATCTTTTTGCTAAAATTCATATGAAATATTGTCTTTTGAGAATGCAACTGTCAGGCCACCTCTGTGAGCAGTGTATGTTCAATAACGGGGAGGAGGTGGGAGTGAAGCAATTGCAAAAGCTAACATGTTGGTGTGTTCATACATGGACATTTTCAGATACCACTTTTCTGTATGTTTTGTGCATTTTATGTTATGTTTATAACATAAGCATATGTTTATTTTATGTTATGTGCATTTTATTTTATGTATATACAGTATATATAATGGACAAATGAGTCCCAATTTTGCAACATCTAGTTTCTAGATGTTAAAGAGGTTGCCAGTGTATGACCAAGTAATTAGTAAAATTAGCAGATTTTGCTTAAGAAAAAAAAAGAACATATCAACAAAGGGATTTTTATGTTATAGGTCAGAAGCTCACCAAAGACTCTTTTCAGGAACATATGTGGAAACTGAGTGTTCTAACTTTGTAGATGTGTCTCCCCCACCCCTCTTTCTTCCTCCCTCTCTCTCATACATACATACACAATGAGAAAAAAAGGGTCATTGATTGGAATCAGTCCTGGTCAGTGCTAGGCAGTCTTCCCCAAGAGAGGGCTAATGTTGACTCTAGCCAAACTCCTTCAGCTTTATTAACAGGGTGATAGGTTGCAATTAATGTTACTTTCACTTTCCTTCCCATTGATCTTGTCAATAGCAGGATGAGGGCAGTTGTGAAGGGGAAGAATTCGACAGCCTTCCACACTATGGCACTTTGGGAAGGATGCTTTTAGAGACTTTTAGCCCCAAAGATTGCTCAGAAAGAAACCTGTGTCCATTTCACAGATAAACGATCTGGTCCCTCACCCTGGCAGCAACAAAAGAATCCAGTCATCCTGGGGTCTAGTCACATCCATCTTGACAAATAAACGCAGGTCATCCCTGAGTCACAAGGGGGTAGCAAATCAATATTTCTTTTTTCTCATTGAGTGGCAATAACTTCTCTTCGAGTTTTCTCTGGGGTAAAATGTGCAATGACTGTGTGTGGGTGGGTGGGTGAGTGTGTGATACTAGGAATGGAGCTCAGGGCTTCACACATGCTATACAAGTGTTCTACCACTAAGCTACACATCCCCAAGGTCTCTCTAGATTGCCCAAGCTGACCTGGAACTTGCAGTCCTCCTGCCTCAGCCTCCCGAGTAGCTGGAATTTTGCACCACTGTGCTCAGCAGAAATTTTTTTGGGTTTTTCATTTTTGTTTGGTTTGGGGTGTATGTGTGTGTGTTGCTAGAGATCAAGCCCAGGGCCTCAAGTATACCAGGAAAGTGCTCTACAACTGACCCACACTCTAGGCATGCAATGACTTTTGCAGGGCCGGGGGGGGGGGGGGTATTGGGGATTGAACTCAGAGGTACTCGACCACTGAGCCACATCCCCAGCCCTATTTTGTGTTTTATGTAGAGACAGGGTCTCACTGAGTTGCTTAGTGCCTCGCCATTGCTGAGGCTGGTTTTGAACTCGCGATTCTCCTGTCTCAGCCTCCCAAAGTGCTAGGATTGCAAGCATGCACCACCATGCCCAGCTCATGCAATGATTTTTAATGATACCCTTGCAGGGCCCAGTGTGACAGAGCTCCATGTGTCATTTGTGGATAGTCAGTGTAGCAGTACAAACATGACCCACCTGAGTCCCTGAACTGTCACCTTGGTGGAAGCATTCGTGTCTTCTCCACACTGCATGCTGTTTACTATGGAGTGTGTCCACTTTGCCATGCCACATGCAATAAAGAATCCATTTCCAATCGATATTCTATTGTATTTATTGTATTTTTTTTTTTTGATGAAAAGTCACTGGCAAGCACCATACTAGTAATCCTTTCTAGAATCTGACTTCCTGCCACATTACTGCCACATTTCTGTGATTTAGGATTGCCTATCACCAAAGCTGTTCTTCAAGATCTGCAAACTGGGCACCATTTCCCTCTACCATAGTCTTACCAGGCCTGGTCATTTCCAACTATCATTTTCCCCATCAAGTTGGCATGAGAATCATGAACAAAGCAGAAAGTGGTACATTCTGTTATTTTGCTTTTATTGCCTTCTGCCTGTATAGAGGGGTCCCCTGTGTCCCTTTCCAGATCTAAGTTCAACATTTTGGGCACAGAACTCAAATTCAGTAACATGCAGTTATGGAATAAACAAGGAAATGAATCACAGAAGCT
The DNA here is from genome assembly GCA_028644305.1 of Xerus rutilus. Lineage (NCBI taxonomy): Eukaryota > Metazoa > Chordata > Mammalia > Rodentia > Sciuridae > Xerus > Xerus rutilus. Next base: position 112,615,061 of record CM053406.1, on the reverse strand, counting down.
TGGATGAAGTCAAAGCAGTAGAGCCAAGTCACCCACAGAGTGCCCACATTTATAGGCATTGTAGATGTTGCTGCTGATTTTATTTAAAGCTGGGGAATGCTGGACTCGGGCTGCAACAGGGAAGGGCCATTTGAAGGCAAATACATGTTTTGCAGCTTAAGCTGATGCCATTGGTAAGCCTGGGAGCCTTGTGCAAAAGCACACACTTCCCAACATCCCTAACGAGAGGGGAGTGACACTTGGAAGAATTTTATGGCAACCCCAGTTTATGAGCACTGTAGCAGACCTCGGGAACCCCAGGGTGCAAAGTCAGGCTGGTGGAGAAAGAGAAGGCATCCTGGGAGGAATCATTTCCTCCCCCTCCCTAATACGATGCTCCTCTGCATTTCAGAGGGACACAAGCTCTTCTGCCCAGTATCACACTTTCAGGACATTGACAAGCCTCTTTTCCTGACCAATGAAACGCCCCAGAGAGCCAAGCAATCTGTACTGTCACAATATGGCATCTGCCACATGAAAACACTAGGTCATCATGGGCTCCTCCTCATTCTGTCACTTCATTGGCAGAAGTGTCATTAACTGTTGCAGTGACAATTATTCGAAGACCAAGTAAACTGTGGAAATTTGTAAACTCTTGCATGGCTAAATTAAATGCTATTTTAACTAACAGTTAATAGTGTTTACTGCTGTGTAATAGTAATTTTCATTTTTTACTGTATCTAATGACATTCTGATGACTGGAATTCTCTGTAGGGATACCAAATCATTACATTAAGGATGAGTGATTTTAGTATGCAGTGACTGATCAGTACAATAATATGTAGACTAATGCTTAAGCTAGTAAATTAAATCATTTGCACCACAGTGTTTGTCATCTAGAATAGGGATTCCATTATGTTAAATTATAATGTAGAGCCTGCTTAAAGTAAAATAACAAATGAGCATCTTAAATCAGTGACACATTGATAGAATATTTTCTTAAGAGGTATGAAAAGGACAGAAGCACTCCTGTCAGCCAGAGCGGATCATCTAGAAGAATCCTATGTACACCTTATAGTGAGAGGCTCTGCTTGCTGGAGAGAAAACAGGGAGGTAGGATCCAGTGAGGTTTGAGTAATCAACCATAGTGAAGAACTTTTTTGGTTAGCATGTGAGAGTTAAGAAACAGCAACTCAGTGTCTTTTATAGATGAACTTTTAGGAAGAAGGCCTACTCCGTTCAATTCCATTGAAAGCTGTTTAACAAAGTATGCTGTATGGATCAGCCTTCAGCAGTCAGCCACAATGGTAGATCCTGGGTTTACAGAGGTGATTATTCTGAGTTACTATCCTCAGGAAGCCTACAGTACAGTAGATGAGACAACAGGGGAATCAAGAATTACTCCATGATTATATTTTAAATGCAGAGACACACAGGATCCTAAGGACACCCAGAAGAGAGGTCTAACTGTATAGATGGAGTAAGGAAGGTTTCCCATCTGAAGATTTTGTTATCCCTTGGGAATCTTGGAGCAGATATTAAAGATAGAGGTGGAATGAATGAATGGATGGATGATGGATGGATGGATGGATGGATGGATGGATGGATGAAACATAAATCTATTAGCATCATCTGAACAATCTAATTGGTGAATAAATGAATTTTTTATATAGTGAGAGAGGATTATGTTCATATATAATTTTTTTAAAAAGGGAAGAAAGGCCTCCCAAAGACTTTACCCTTCAAATAAGAGTTGGCCAAATAAAAAAAGGAGAAAGGACTTTCTATCATTTAAAAAAAGAAAAAAAAAGGCTTAAGGGTTTAAGAAAATGTGGAGAATTGGGGGTTGGGGTTGGGGGTGTAGCTCAGTTTTAGAGCATGTGCTTAGCATGTGCAAGGCCCTGGGTTCAATCCTCAGCACCAAAAAGAAGAAAGAAAAGAAATGGGGGGTCATTAAGCAAGATTCAAGAGAGTAGCAGGGAGAGCCCTTGAATCCTTGAATGTAAAAAAGAGAAGAAATCATGGAGAGCTTGTTGTGCAGCACACCACAGTCCAGGATAATGTGATCATGAATTAGTCTTGTTTTCTGAAAGTATCATTCCGGTGACAATGTAGAAATCGCTTAAAGACAGAGGAGGTACAAAATGAGATGCCAGTAATAAAATTACGATAATAAAGATAACAAACAGATGATAAGGGCATGTGGATTGTAGAGGAATATATATTTTGAAATAAGATGAGAAGACTTTTGACTGGGATTAAGATTGACATAGAATAAGATGATTAAGTAAACTGGTACCAGGCATGACACAAGGAGGCCATTCATTTTGCATTTACTCACTACTAAACTGTGAGTGGGGATCACTAAATGATCTCCATCTTGGAAACAAAAACACTATTTCAGTTTCTTTCCCAGGTTATCAAGAAAATTCTGATTACATCACTATTCTCCTATAAATATTCATCAGTATTCTCCTATAAATCAGGTGACTGTGCCCAATATGTAATTCAGAGCAAAATTTCACTGTTGAAGATTGCATCACTCATGATGGCACGCAGCAGGTATATTCTCTACCAGAGCTTGCAATGTTCATGCGCTAGACAGAGCTGCTTGGTCAGGAATGGGTTCCTGACTCATAAAGCTAACAAGCTATCCTGGCACACAATCTCTACCAACAGGTGACCGGCCAAGCCTAGCAAATTCTTTATCAGGGAGTTTGAATTAAAGATACCAAGAAAGAATTACTAAGTCCATGATGACAAGAAAGAAAAAGTAGCTGAGTCACCAAAGTAGAAAATCACCCAAGCAAAGAGGAACACATCTCTGCTGCCAAAAGGAAAACAAATTTCACTGTTTTGTTAGAGCTGCGTCATGTCTTAGAAAATGGGATGTGTGGGCTGGACACTGCACAAGAATCTCTGGCTGAGGGGACAAGTGGGAACAGAAACACAGCTTGCCCTCTTCCTACCAGGCCAAACATGCTGTCTCAGGGCAGTGACCACTCAGATGAGGGCTTCCTTTTCTGAATACCACAAAGGCCCCCTAGGGTCTTAGAGTGGCCCAGTCAAAGACAACACAGCAGTTTTTAAAACTTCATTGTGCATGCATCTTCCTCTCCATTGTCCTACCCAATGGTTCACACATTTCTGTCTGCTGCTTTAACTAAAGTCACTTGTGTTTTCATCCTCTGACTCAAAGTGACTAATATGACTCTTTTCCTTACCACCCAGAACACCCTACTAACCACAGGAAGAAAGTATGAATAACGGAAGAAAACCTGGATAACCAAAGGCAAAAACAGCAGCAATGCCTGGACTGGAGAACCGACTGAGCTCTCCAGTTATTCATGTAATCCTTATTCCTGAAGAGCCTCTGGACTAGACTCAGAGACTGCAACCATGAACAGCCATAACCCTTACTCTAGTCTCAACACTGCAGCCAAAGAAATATTTTCAAAATATAGGGGAGGTCTTGGAATCTGAACAGATTCTATGGAGCCAAGGGCTTATAGAAGTGGTGCTTAAGCATGTGGTGCACATTGGTAATCTCAGCTACTCTGAAGGCTCAGATAGAAGGATGGCAAGTTCAAGTCCAGCCTTGGCAACTCAGCAAGACTCCTTCTCAAAAATAAAAATGGTTGGTGATGTAACTCAGTTGGTAGAGTCACCCCCAAGCTCAATCCCCAGTACCAGAAAAACAAAAATATATATTTTTAAGACAGGATGGGGGGCATTTAAGGCATTTTATGAGGCCCTAAGATCTGGTTTCATTGCCTCTTTGATTTTTTTTGCCAATGCTAAAGATGGAACCCAGGGCCTTGTACATGACAGGCAAGCCCTTTACTACTGAGCCATACCTCAGCCCTTCATGGTCTCTTTGAATCCATTTTCTTCTGCTCTCCTCTTGGGTCACTCAACTCCATTCATGGGCTATGGAATCAGGATGTGGGATGAACATAGAAGGCCACCAAGCAACTTCTTATTCCCCAAGTGTCTGGCATTAACACCTTCACATTGGTGCCACCCCTACCTAGAATAATCTTTCCCCAGATATTCACATGGTAAAATCCCTCGCCCCGTCACATCTTTGCCCAAACATCTCCTCTTAGAGGTCTTCCACCTTAATCTCATTTAAAAATCACAACTTGGGCTGGGGTTATGGCGCAGTGGTAGCGTGCTTGCCTAGCACACGTGAGGCACTGGGTTCGAACCTCAGCATCACAAAAAAATAGAATAAAGATATTCTGTCCACCTACAACTAAAAAAATAAATATTAAAAAAAAAAATCACAACTTGCATCTGTGCACTCTGGTTCTTTCCATCCCCTTACATCACTCACCATTTTTCCCCTGTCACTCAGACCTGCTCACACACTTCACATTATGCTCACCATTTATGATCCGTTTCTCCTACTGGAATGACAGCTCCATGGGGTGAGAATCTTTTATCTGTATTATCACAAATGGGCCCCTCATGTCCCCCAACAGCGCCTGACATTCAGTAGATACTTAAAATACTTGTTAAGCAAGTGAATCGTGACTTACTCTGGCCAGAGGCTGCATGCCGAGCCTTCCTAGAACTTTATATCTATTAGCAGTTTCGTTATCAATAATTATCCTATGAAGTAGGAGCCATTTGTAGGCCCATTTTGCATCTCACTTCTTAGTAGGGAAAGAAATGCCTTGCAAGGAAGGACATATACTGTGGGTCACAGTTTACCCTCCTAAAAAAGGATTGTCCACAAACGAAAATTTTAAGTATCTTGAAAATGCGTGCACTATTTTTTAACCCATAGCTCAACTATGCAACAGGTAAATTCATAGAATTTTTTTAATATCTTCTACTGTTTCTTAGGAATATCAGTTCATGAAAACGGTAGCCACAAGTGGTTACATAATTGTTTTCCCTAAGTGGCTGTTTCTCTGCTCTACTGGATGAGAAAGGAGATTATTGACAAATGTAGCATAAAACAGGGCAAAAAATGACTAGATAAGGTTTTGGTGGCCCCACATTATAAAAATCTATTTATACAGATACTGCTTGATCTGCTCACTAATGTCACATGTCACATCCATGGTGATGGTAATAAGTACACATGAATCGGATTTTAAGTGATATTCTTTGGAATACTGTCAGTAAAAAATAGGTGAAAAAATAAAGCTCCCTTTTTAAAATTTTCATGCACTTAGATGATATTTTAAGATATCCAAAAAACACAACACCTTTTTCAAAAACTCTAGGAATGTTTTTGAAAAAAGTATATAATTCATGTTTAAAATCTCAAATAAGTACATAATTGGCAAGTAAAGGATAATGCTTCATTAATACATTTAAATTCAGTTTGATTTTACTGGAATTTAGATTCGATTTCAATTGGGAATATGAGTTTCAAAAATATAAACTCAGTTTGGGGTTGGTTTTTTTTTTTCAGACCTGATTCAAAACATTTCATTTACATCTTCTAAATCTACCAGTGACATGTTCTAAGCATCTCTGTAGATTTTGTTTTCTCCTTTAAGGTAACTATGTTTTCTCTGTTGTGAACTGTTCCCTGCTCATGACATTGCAGGGCTAATATTTTACTTTCTCTGACAGGTAAATGAAGCCTTGACTAGATTACCTTAAGTAAATAAGTGTGGGTAAAGAGATTATCCAGCATTGTGTTTTATTGTAGTCCTTAATACATGGACCTGAAGTTTTAAAAGGATTAACAACCTCACCATTTACCCTACATAAAAGCCCTTTGCCATATAGCACCCTTGCGTAAGGTCGTGCCTAACCCTTGCATAATCCAGCAACCATGAGGATAGCATGATCAGATTTGACTTTGGAAAGGAAGTTATGTAACATCATGCAAAGAATTTTTTTTTAACTTGAACTAAGATATTTTAAAAATTCAGGGCATTTTCTGGGATATCTGATGATCTAAACCCAGTTATTTAAATACGTGATGTTTTTTAAATTGAGTTTAATAAGAACCAGGAGTGATGCGTTTCATATAGGCATTATCTTGCTGAATGGCACACAAACTGCAGTGAGAACAGGAGAGCATTTCCTCTGCTTGCTGATTTCACTAGTTTGTGTTATTGGGTGATCAGATGTCCTTACTTAAGGGATTAGCCACTGCCCTGCCGTTTTATTCCAGTGTTCCAAGAATTCCTTTGGAGATTAAAAACAAATCTTTGGAATAAGGATCCAATTTTTTTAGTCCAAAATTACTTCTTGGGACACCAACGCAAAACATCAGAAATGAGCTAATCCCTTAAGAAAGGGATATTTGATAACTCAATAGCACAATTTAATTGTGAGAATGCTCAGGGAATCCAAATGCATTATAATTAATTTAATTCTTAAGAAATACATTGAATAATGTAGTTAATCCCCATAAATGTAACCTAGTGGAGGGAGGGTGGGAGTTGGCATTTTTGCCCTTCTTTGATTTCATAAGCCAATCATCAGCCTGAATTTCCAAGAAACAAAATTTTCCTCTCCAGCTCAACAGTCTACACATATCCCCAGGTAGATGAAGGGATAAGCATGTAAACTACATTGCAAAAAGACCAATAACATTTTCATGTACAAATATAGGGAAACAGGTATGGACTGATGATTCCTGCCACTCCACGAAATAAACTCTTCCACAGGAAAATGACGATGCTCTTCTGAGAAAGGAAACAGTCTCTTCAGAAAGAAAAGAGCCTATTTGGTAAACACATTTAAAGCTGAATGCATATATTGTCTTTCATGGACTTAATGACTCATTTTATTTTTTCCCCCAAGAGGTCCAGAGTTACAGAAGCATTATATTTTAAGTTCTGAATTCCTCATTACAGAAATGTTTTATGTACTATTGCATTCAGATTAAGCTTCTCTGGCGATATCAAAAAAATTAGTTATCATGTCTACTTTATGGCCTACTTGGCATGCTTCAGTGAGAGACATTTAGCAGATAAGATTGGTAGGTTGTCAACTATCTTAAACAATATCTCAGCTACTTAGGCCATGCTGCTGCTTTTCAAACAAAGACTGTTCACGTTCTCAAGTCCTTTTTATTAAAAGCATTGGTAGTCAGAAGCTAAGTGTTAAATAGTCCAGAAAAGTGTTGTAGGGGGAGATGCTGCTACTCTACAAAATTAAATACAGAGAACCAAAACCAGAAAACAAAATATTCCTCTGGTCAGCAGCTGACTCTTCCAGGTAAGCAGCTTCAGAGGATATGACCATTTCTCACAATTTTCCCAGGTAATGATCATCTCCAAAGAGGTGTGGAGCACCATTCCATGCCAGAAATCCATGCCAGCTCAGACCTTCTTTCTTCTGGAGCAGTGTGACAATGGAACAGGAGCTAGGAAAACAAAGGCCTGCTTTCTATCTCACTCCCACCTCGGTCTATGTGAACTCGTGTGATTAAGTTAAGGTCCCTCCATTCTGTCCCCTAATGAACAGCCGTTGTTTGTTTCCTACAGATGCCCTGAATGCTCACCCTGTGCTGAGTTACACGAATTCGTAACTTGCGGTTCTGTCCATTTGCAAAGGAAGTGACCATGCAACTGAGGGAGCCACAGTGAATCACACCATTCAAAGACAATACAGATCAAATAAACACAAAAGGCGACTGGAAAGGACAACCATGAGCAGGCATATGACTAAGGGGCAGATAAGTAGGTCAGACAAGATGCTTTTATGGACAAAGTGACTTGGAGGTGGGCAGGATTGCGGCCAATAGAAAGGAGAAAGCGCTATGATTGTACTTCCATAACTGCACATGCCACTCAACTGCAAAAAGGAGTTACTATGTTAAACACTTTCTCTCATATCCACTATAGATAGTTGTTTCCTTTTTCATTTTGTTTATTTTTTGTTTTTCCTAAAGGAAGAGAGTACATAAAGATAGTACAGCCAGATCCTGAAACAGAAAGACCGAAGGGCTAGCTCCAGACATCTGCTCTGAGCAAAGGTCATGCCTGAGGCGCTTTCCTACCAGCAGCATCAGAGGAACTAGGGACAGGGAGAAATGAAGGTTCAGAAAGCTGCACCCCTCCCCGCCGCCCCCAGAAGCATCACTCTGGACTTAGCAGACTGGCACACTACATCCCAGGGGAAGAGGAGGATGGAAAAGGATGGAGGAGGACCAAGGGCTGGAAAGGGCCCAAAGAGACACCAGAATATTCTGCAAATTCCTTGCCTCTGCCAAATCCTTGAGGCTAACTCATTGTTGATTTCCCTTCAACAAATAGGAAGTGTCGATTACATAACAGTGTACAGGACATTTTTATCCTTTCTTAGCTCTAATAAAGAAGACTATGGCTCAGAGTGGAACTGGCATTATGAAGGCAGTTGCAACATCTGCAGAGACAAAAGAAGGGTCCTGGCATGCCTTGCTTTGCATTTTTTAGGTATCCATCAATTTTGCAATATATGCCTCCATCATTTATCAAATGGTGAAAGTATGCTTCAAAATCTTTCTGAGATATTTTCAAGACTAATTGCCTGATTCCTAAAGGATTCAGGGTTCTCAAAACATGCTTTAGATTAGGAGTATGATCCTCCTACCTGGACCATCAAGTGCAATCAAATTCTCAGGTTGTCTGTCTTTTCATCTGCAGAAAATGTACAGTTAAATACAATCAGGCCTCCATATCTATGAATTCTGCTTCCATGAATTCAACAAACTGTAGATCAAAAATACTTGAAGCTGGGCACGGTGGCACACCCCTATAATCCCAGCACTTTGGGAGGCTGAGACAGGACAATCACGAGTTCAAAGCCAGCCTCAGCAACAGCAAGGTGCTAAACAATTCAGTGAGACCCTGTCTCTACATAAAACACAAAATAGGGCTGGGGATGTGACTCAGTGGTCAAGTACCCCTGAGTTCAATCCCCGGTACAGAAAAAAAAAATACTTGAAAAAAGATTTCATATGTACTGGACACGTACAGACTTTGTTGTTATTAGTTCCTAAATAATATAGCATCATATTGTTATTTATATAGCACTTGCATTGCTAACAACTATTTACATAGTATTTGCATTGTTTAGGTATTAGAAGTAATCTAGAGATGGTTGATACAGGAGAATGTGCATTAAGTTATATGTTAAGTTATACATAAGTACTGTGCCATTTCATATGAGGAACTTGAGCCTCCCCAGATTGTGGTATTCTCAGAGTGGAGTGGAGCACCAATCTTCCCTGAAACCAATGGTGTCCTCAAACCAATCCCTTTTGAATACTAAGGGATGACTGCCTTGCTAAAATGTCCAACCTTAGGGTGCATTTATTGCATCACACAAGGAACAGGAAGTCTATGCAAGAGACTGTCAGATACAAAATTCCACAAATTAACATGTGTAAGATAATGTTTGATGTTCATGATTTTAAGCTTCTGAATGCACAGAATCCACTAAAATTCTTTCTGCTGTGACCCATGGCTTTGGCAAGAGAAAATGAGAATTTGTTTCCGAAAATCAATTTAATACTTTCCAAACAAGCATGTCAAAAGCAAAAAATAAATAAATAAATAATGCCTACTATGGAGGAGATATTTAAAAGTGAGCTTAAAATATTCTCAGTTTTTTTAAAATAAATTAACCAACATTTTCTAAACGGAAGTTAAGTCTTCTAAAAAAGAAGGGAATTCTGATGTATACTATAACCTGGATAAACCTTCTGTACATTATTCTAAGTGAAATAAGCTACACACAAAAGGATAAATATTGTATGGTTGCACTCTATGAGGTATTCTCACGTCACTATGAATAGTCACAAGCATAGACCAAAGTAGAACAGGGCTTGCCAGGGGGAGGGGGTGAGGGTGAGGAGGAGTTCTTTAATGGGTGAAGAATTCCAGTTTTGCAAGATGAAAGAGTTCTGTGGATAGATGGTGAAGGTGACACACATCGTAACTGTACTTTGTGTCACTGAATTGTAAACTTAAAAATGGTTCAACGAGGGGTGAGGGTAGTTCAGTGGTAGAGTGTGAGCTACAGCATGCTCAAGACCCTGGGTTCCATCCCCAGCACCAATAAATAAACAAATAAATAAATGTTTAAAATGGCAAATTTTATGTACTATGTAGTCTATCACAATATTTAAAACCAGAATTCATTCAGTGAAATGATGTAATGGCTGAGATGTGCCTCAAAGATAATAAAGGGGGAAGGAAAATGAGTAAGGTATAGGTAAAATAAAGTTGGCTAGGACTTGCTAATTGTTAAAGCTGGGTAATGGGCACAGGAGGTTAATGATATATCGCGCACCTGCTTTAGTATATATTTGAAATGTCCTTTTTTTTGGTACTGAAGATAGGACCCAGGGCTGATTCACCACTGAGCCACATCCCCAGCCCTTTTTATATTTTATTTAGAGACAAGGTGTCGCTGAGTTGCTAAATACCTCCCCAAGTTGCCGAGGCTGGCTTTGAACTTGAATCCTCCTATCTCCTCTTCCCAAGTCGCTGGGATTACAGGCATGCACCACCTTGCCCAGCCCATTATTTTTTAATGTTTAAAAAAAAGGGAAACCCAGAATATAGAGATCACAATTTTAGAAGGATTATCTGTGTGTGTGTGTGTGTGTGTGTGTGTGTGTGTGTGTGTGTGTGTGTGTATACATCACGGTACTGCATGAGCATGTATCACCTTTGAAATAAAAACATCACTAGGGCTGGGAGTGTACCTCAGTGGTACAGCACTTGCTTAACATGCACAAAGGCCTGGCCAATCTCCAGCACCAAAAAAAAGAAAGGAAAAAAGAAGCAATCAAATTTTAAAAGATTTACCCGAGTAATAAAATAGCACTTGACTGGGCAGCGTAGTTGAGATCTTGGGTCTTGAAGCCAAGCTTGGAGTCAGGGTTGTAGGATTTTGGGGGGCGAGGCAGTGGCGGGTCCCTGGCCCCCTGATACTCCTCCAGCCACTGCTCCTGCTTCTGCCCTCTTGAGCTTTCAGAACAGATGTGCGCACACACATTCTTCTGTTAGTTCCCCTTCTCCAGGTTAGATTGATGAGGAGCCCCTACCAAGCCCTGGGTCGACCCCTGGGAGCAAGGCCAGTCGGATCCGTCAGCGGGGCTCTGCCCCAGGCGATCTCTCAGCAAAGAGCCCAGACGCTGGGGCTGGAAAGACCCTCGTCAATTCTCCCGGAGCCAGGCCCTTTAAAGCCGCTCAAGAAGAGGCTCCATTGTGGCCCTCTGCATTACAATCAGCCCAGGGCAAAGAGCACAAAATGGTTTTGATGTGTAAATTTTGTGTTTTACAATGAATGTTGCGCACTAACATTTTATATGTGCACACACACACACATTATATTAGTTCTTCTGCTCTAGTATTTATATATTTTATGGTCTCCCACAAAATGGTCTCCCCTTGGCCATCCAAAAAGATGCCTCAGTTTTTTAAGATTGTATACCTACCACTCTTTCTCTCAATATTTATGTGTGGTTACCTCTGAGGTAAAATACAACTGGGAGGGTGAATTACAACCACTCTTTAATGAAGAAGGTCAAAATTACATTACATTTCCTGTGACAACAAGAATAATAAGATTATACTATGAAGTTTTTTGAAAGTCCCATAAAGGATTGTTACGAAAACAATCTTAACTAAAAATTGACAAGCACGTCCTGGCTCCTGGGAAACCTCCAGTGCAGTCCGATGATGGTGCACAGTTAGAGTCTTTGTTTCCAGTCCCGGGTGGGTCACGCAGCTTGGACAGGGTCAAAATGACCAAAAAGAAAAGTACCTATGTATGTATTTTCCCAAAATACTGAAAGGCATTGCATGTCTTTCGTTTTATACAGATTAACTTGTTGCTCTTCCAAGAAGGAGGGCATGTGGCACTTGTCCCCTGGGATCCCCTCTGAAATAAGTCCTGATGTGAGAAAGCCACTCCTGGGGTGAGAAAGTCAAAGCTCACATACCTTTTCCAGGTGGGAAAACAAGCACAGATGCACCAGAGGCCTCTGGATGAGTTCCTAGGGCCGGTACTAGCTTTCCCATTCACAGTCCCTTACAGTCCAAGGTTGACTCTGTGGATGGAGGAGATGGATGGGCAACCGCCAAGAAATGTGAGAGAAAACAGTGATTGGGAGCAAATTCTTATGTTCCTGAATCTAGCCCATACCCCAAATCTTACATGATTCTAAAATCCCAAGGAGCACTTTTCCATACACACACCAAAAAAAAACTCTATAAATATTCATTACAGATTTTCCCTCCTCCATGGTCGGGTCATATTTTAATAGTTTTATTGGATTATGAGACCTCTTAAATGTCCCCAGGAAGAAAGTTAATAAGTAAACGCCACCTATTTCATGTATAAAGGAGACAGTCCATTTCCCTGTCTTTAACTCTATTTCTGTGACTCTAAATTCCAATGGACACCACCTTCTTGCACTGCAAGAAGCTGATTGGGGCCCCACCTGCATTCAGACAGCTACAGACCTGGGAGAGGCCAACTCACTTCACCTGTGAGGGGTGAAATTTCACATCTGCCAAAAGAAGAGGTTGGTCTTTCCCAACTCCAACATGATGTGATTTCATACATAAATACTAAATGGTAACTTGGAATTATCTTAAAAGGGAATTAGAGCCACAGAGACAATGACGTGAGCAGATAGTCCTTGAAATAAGAAATAGGCGAAACCACCAAGGAAGACAGAACAAAAAGTCCTGGACAGCCAGAAGCTAAATTGAGCCTCTCTTTTCTCCAGCTCTTACTCGGTCCTGGGCATATCTCTGAGGTTCTCAGGACCTACCTCCTCCTCCAACTGCCTCATCTGCCTCCCAAATACCCAGGAAGGAAGCATATTATCTGTGTGTCTACACACTGTGACTTTGCTGGATTTCATTTTTTTAATAAGCTCTGTTATCGTCAGACATCTTTCATTTTAACTTCTTTACATCCTTCCAACAGTGCGTGAGGAGGGCTCAGGTAGAGCCCAAGCACCTCACATCATAAGAGCACATGACCCTTTTTAAAAAGCTGACCTGAAGTTCAGGTTTACTAACCAAAATGACTGCAGTCAGGCATATTAGTCCCTTAACCTTTTTATTACGTATGTACATGAAAACAATTAGAGCATGGATTTGTTTTTCCCAGTGTATTATCATTTTCTCTCCCCCCTGGCCTTTCCCACTACATTTCCAAAAATGTCCATGATATCAACTGCAGAGTCTCCTGTGTTTCCATTCTTTTCCCTCCTCTCTTTCCTCTTTACCACTGTCATCCTTTTAAGGTTGGCCAACCAGAGGCTGTCATTGTACACCAGCTATGCAGCAAGGCTGGTACAGCAGCTGCAAAAGAGAAGAAAAAAGAAAAGAAAGGAAAGGAAAAAAGTCCAGTGGGGGTGGGGGGCAGGTATTTAAAGCTCTCATAAAATTAAATCTTAGATTTAAATTCTCCCTCATATTTTATTGTCTTTTCTTTTCTTTTTCCTGTGGTAAATGGTAATTAGAGTCAATAATCTTTTGCTGAGAGAGCACCCCGTCTTCATAGCATTTATATCATCATCATCAAAGATCTGCCTTAAGGCCCTGGCGTGTTAATAATTTAAGGTGTGCACAGCCTAGTTATAGCAGGAAGCCTAGTTATTGAGTTTGTAAACCAGCTGATGATTTATGGGAACACCTTGCATGAGTCATGCTCATTAAATAAAATACTTCAGTTTAATAAGGAACATGGGGTAAACAGTCCTTCCCGTTACAGGGTGAGTGTGCAATTGGAGATTGTTGAGTTTTGTCACCCGGATCACCAGTGCTATTTTGTCTTAATTGTATTGGCAGGGCCAGGGCGGGAGGCAGGGAGGGCCCGGTGTCTGTGTGTATCTGCACATGAAGACACATTCTGTGGGCTCCCTCCTTCCCCATCAAGACCACCAGTCTCAAACTTTGTCTCTCTGGAAAAGCTGTCTCCTAGAAGCTAAATCCTCTGATAGAGAGAACGTTATATCTCTCTCTAAAAGGCTACTAATTAAGAAACCAGAAATGTTCACGGAAATAAAATTACAAGAAAAAATCGATATACGGTTGTTAAATGTAGCCCGCATTTAAGACCCATAGCCATATTTTACTGTTAAACACTATGGTTTACCCATTAGCCATTTCTAAGCAGACTGAGACAGCAAAAGCCAAACAGAACATTCTGGTCTGTGGACAAGAAAAAACATTTGCAGGTTTGGTATACTTTATTTATTTATTTATTTAGTGTCCCATATCTGGAGCTTTGAAAAAAAATATTTCAACCGTTTCCTTGGATGTTCTTGCCGCATCCTGTTTGCTAACAAACACAATCTGGTGGCCACTTGGCATTTCTTTTACTCGGAATAAATTGCTAGGAGCATAAAGTTGGCACTGAAAAGGACAAGCCACTGAGCTCGTTTAATTTCAGATTTCTTATGGAACATGAACTTGATATTTAGTTGGGTTGGTGGCTGCATGGCTTCTTGGGTACTTTAGGAAATCTTTCAAAAAGGAAAAAAATAAAAGAAGATGGTAAACTGAACTTCTAATTATTGCACTTTTGAAAAATTCCTCCTCCTCCACATCCAGATTGTCGGTCTTGGGGACATTTCTCTGCAAGACTTGAAATGTTTCGTCAGCGGAGTCGCTGAAGGAAAATCAGTAGCATTCGTTGAATGTGCCTCATGTAGTCGGTGGTTTTTATCAGCTTTCTTTGGAAAATAAACATATTGTGGAAAAGAGGTACCTCTGCTGATGACTGAGTAGGTGTACTTTGTGGTCTCTGTTTTACCACAGAGAAAATGGCTAATCTGAGTTTCAAATTACAGCACTTCCCTCCCAGGAATCCTACCTGGTTTTAGTCTAAAGCTCAGCTTGCATTTTTCGGCAGTGTTTGTAGCTGTGCCTTCCCTAGGCAGAAACACCACCTGCCACATTTCACTCCTCAAGACAAGACAGGGCCTAATAGCCCACCTCGGATTTAAATAAAGTTGTACACTTTGCTTTATACTGTATGGCATTGTATCTCTTTGTATGTTTTAAGGAATTATGGAATAATGCAAAAAATCATGCACAATGAGTGCTCCCATGTGGGATTCTGCACAATAACTTCAAAATCAAAGAGAAATGTCGATGGATTCTTAGTTACACTACAGATCATAAATGACCCAGTTTCCCAAACGCAGTCAATTTTACCCCACCACAAAATATTAAGAAGTACTCATTTCTCTCCTAAGACCTATTTTATATTCTTCCTCTTCGTGCACAGAAATCTTTCATAGATAAGTCATTTGAAATGGAAACCCTTTGTTCAAAACTTTCCAAATTCCAAATGACCTCATGAGCATTTTAATGAGTAACATTTACAGGACAAAGCTGACTGTAAGCTCTGAGTAGGTCAAAAATAAGTATTCATAATATTTTTGATAATATATATTATATATAATAATACATATATTACATGTATATGATTATATTTACTGTGTCGTGTAATTAAGTTTTCAGTAAGTAACTATTGCAGTAACAAGACCCACACTCTCATCTCTTGCCTCTTTAGGTCTGACAATGTTTTATTTTCCTGTAATGGCACGCAGATCTAGTTTACCCTTGATTTTTATGAATTCGACTTTGATTTCAGAAAAGTGTTTAAGAATAAATTAAATAGCTGTGTGTCTATGTGTGTTCTAATAAACTTACATAGAGACAAGAATGCTGAGCCCACTGAGATGTTAACAAATATATCCGGGATCATACAATATTTGGGTTATTTGGAGTTTTCTAAGGGTGAAAACGGCCATTATTCTTTCTGTTGACAATGTCTTTTTCTCCTTTCAGGGCCTCAAAACTCTTTCCCACCTGCTTGCTCCCCCTCAGCCTCTGTGAGGAGCAGATCTCTCAAAGTGAAGAGTTCCTGAGCCCAGGAAACTGCACTAGTCACAGAGTGCCTAAACCCCACTTCAACAGCTTCCCTCCAACAAAGCCGCATCTCAAGCCTCTTGCCCTCTTAGTAGAATCTGACATCAGTCTCTGTTGCCATCAGTTTCACTATAAGGTAAGTAATGATTTGCTTCCTAGATTTGGTGCTGGCAGTTCTCTGGGTTAAGTATCCAAAAAGAAGGGCAAATATGAACATTTTGGAAAACGTTTGTTTCCCAAGACTACCAGCTGTATTTTCCACTAAGGCATTTGACACTCACTCTGACGTCAATGGGAGTGTGGCTTTCTTAAAGACAGTGGCAAAGATAATATTTGCAAAGTCAGCTTTGCAAAATTCAGCTTTTCTCCCCTTTGCCACAGGTAGAATGAACAGCCCAGGACTGCAGAGCTAACATTTTCAAAGGGGATTCCCTGATAGGGCTCTCCTACCAAATCTGGGGAAATCGGTCTTCCAGAAAACCAGAATTGCTGCTTAGGATGGCCTGCTAGCACACCTGTCCGATAGCATCTCAGCTACTCCCTTCAAAGACAACAATAGGGTGGCAATTTTTTTTTCTTTACTGCCTCTGTTCCAATACAGTATATGTTACTCACAGTGCCAATATGGAAACACAATGGAGAACAGATTGTTTACTATATCCAAAGATAAACATTTACTAGCTAGCAAAGGCAAACCCTGTCACAAGAGTGGACTGGTCTAAAAGTGATCTGTTCAGGAGAAGGACGCATTTTATTAAGGGTGCGTCATCCTTCCTGACCTCAGCTCCTTTGCAAGGGGACACTGTTGTCAGAAAGAATCCATCCAGTCCCTGATTCCCCATGTTAAATAGCAGCAACTGCCAGGTGGAGGACCTTTGCTGCCTTTTCTGAAACTCAGAGATTTTTCTCCCTAGAAATAAAAGCAGAGATAGCCTAGTGGAAAAACAGCGGTGGGGAGATAAAAATCTTTAAAATGTTGTAGGAGGAGGTCTCTTTCCCTCCCTTTACTTTGTGTGAGGACAGTGACTGCTGAGGCCTCTTGCTCAGCCACCCTGAATGTATAGCTGCCTTTTGTGCCCGAGGGCCAGAGCAGATTTCTTTACTGGAGATGCAATCAGCTCTAACCAATCAGTAAGAAGGGTTAATCAGCTGATCGATTGGTCCCTGAGCTGCCGGGACCTGGCTCCTCTCTGACTGGCTCTAGCCTGGCCTTGGGGCAAGAGGTTGGGAACTTTTAATTATCCGCAGCAGCTACTGCTCTGATTGAATGGTCAATGGGTTTACTACTGAGGCGGCACGGCTTGAATAATAATAGAAAACAATGTGAAGGCTGGCGATCGCAAGCAGAGACTCAGAAAAGGCACTTGGAGATGTAGAATGCACGTTAAGACAAGTTAATTGCCTGGCAGAAACCAAATTTCAAAGGTCTGGAAGACGTTTTATCCAAGTGGGGTAGGTGGGGTGGGGGTGGGGGGAAAGCACAGTGAGATGGCCTTTTCTTTCCTAACTCTTGGGTCTGTGACCATGGCTGGCTAAAAGCTGTTGCCCCAGGACAAAGGATAACTTGCTGACCCTGGTGGTTAAAAAATGACCACTGGAGGAAATTTGGATTTTGACATTTGCAGGCACTGTCAGGGTTTAATTATTTTTCATCTCGAACTTCCTTGAAAAGACCTAACTGTCTCCTAGCTTCACTATGTAGGATGTGCTCATTCTGGATCTGGCAGGGGGAAGAGCAAGAAGGGAGATGGGAGAAGAAGCAAGATTAAATCATGCCACAAAAATATAACGTTTACACCCAGAGGTTATTAAAAGCTTTGCTCAACTTTATGGAATAGAGACCTTTCCACTTTACATTCCCCAAACAATACATCATTAATCCAATAACTCCCTGTAATATTCTGACCTTTCTCCAGAAAAAAAAACAGCTCACTCACCGT
>CM053406.1:112447682-112596770 GCA_028644305.1 Xerus rutilus | reverse complement strand
TTGGTACTGGGGATTGAACTCAGGGATACTCAACCACTGAGCCACATCCCCAGCCCTATTTTGTGTTTTATGTAGAGACAGGGTCTCACTGAGTTGCTTAGTGCCTCGCCATTGCTGAGGCTGGCTTTGAACTCGCGATTCTCCTGTCTCAGCCTCCCTAAGTGCTGGGATTACAGGCTTGAGCCACCGCGCCCGGCTGAATTATCAAATGTGATTTTAACGTACATACATCCAGTTGCCTGATAAAATGACATAGGCTTTAATACAAATTCATGTTAGAAAAAAAATTTAGGAGTTAATCTATTTCAAAAGGAACATGTCCCTGCAATCTATCCAACTCTGCAGACTTTGAAGTTTAATTCTGGTACAACTTTCAAATTAATCTTTCTCCTCTGTATGACTTTAGCATTTTTATAAATTCTTATTTATATAAATTCTTATTTATGACTTCATGTCGTTTTTGTTTTCTCGTCTGTCTCTTCTGCTGGATTGTGAACTGCTTGAGGGAAGAACCCATAGCTTAGTCACCTTCGAGAACATTTAGCCAACCCTTAACAAACTCCATGTGCCATTGGCTTTTCTGGGTGCTGTCCTCACAGAACCTACACCTATCCATTGATCAATGCAAAAATTTTAAGTAAGGCAAATTGCATTGATTGCTGGCCCTTGACCCTGCCATTTCATTTTCTTTTCAACCTAATTTTTAGCAGCCTGAATCTGAGATCTTGGTACTTTTATTCAGTTGCAACCTTTGGCAAGGGTACTGGGAACAGGGTGCCCATTGCTAAAGGTATGAAAAGAAATCAGAGAATATTCAGATGATCTGCAAAGACTGCCTTGCTGCTGACGGCCCCAAGGTCCTGCTGGAAGACAGTGTTTGGAAAGACTTTCATCTATAGTCCTCAACTCCCAGTGGATGGACCCAAGTAAATATCCTGAGGTGGAACATTCTAGCGCTTTAAGGACTAGCTTACGTGCCTATGGCCCTGTGTGCATTTTTCTTCCTGACCTTTGACTCACTAGCCGTGGTTGAGCAAGTCACTGTCCTGCTACATCCTCTGTTTCTTAATCAGCATAATAGATGTGACCGATACTACTCATAGAAAAGAGGGTCACTTTGAGGCAATTTCGCTAAGTATTTAGTGCCTCTAAGAATTTTTAAAGAGGTCAAAGTGAAAGTAAAGACAATGGTAAATCCTTTCTTGCTCCCAAGAGAAAACTTCAAGAAAACTCTCTTCTTTATTTCAGCCACTTCCTGGTTTCAAGAATTCATAAGTTTCAGCTTGAGAACCCCAGAGAACATGGCAAAGTGCAAATGATCCCCATAATGTGAAAGCAGCCTGGACAATGACAGGTGGAGGAAGCACACAGAGTTCCAAGATTAAGGTGCTGACTTTAATCTTACAAAGAAATCAGCAGAGTGGTAAAGGTTATATGATTTACCAAAGACCAGGTGGCTAATGAGTGATGAGCCAGGTTGGATCCTGAGATACCATATTTGGAATTATGAACCCAGCCCTTTCCCGCATTTCTGCTAGAGGTAAACTCAGATAACCTTTCTGAAAAGTGATTTAGGCAATCTTTTACAATAGCTTTAAATATATGCATATAATTTCACAGAGAAATTCCACTTCTAGGAATTTTCAATGAGAATGTCATCAGAGGGTTAGGGCAAAGTTCAGGGGCAGAACACTGGGTTCAGTCCTCAGCACCTACACACACACACACAAAGTAATCAAAGAAGAATCTAATACTCCCATGCCTTAGGCACGTAATAAATTTTGTGTGTTTTTTTCCCTATTAAAAAAAAAGTGTGGGAAAGATGGTGGAATGAGATGGACATTATTACCCTAGGTATAGGTATGATTGTACAAATGGTGTGACTGCATCATGTCCAATCAGAGAAATGAAAAGTTGTGCTCCATGCATAACTAATTAGAACAAATAAAAAAAGTAGAATATAGATCATTAAAAATAAATAAGTAGGGGCTGGGATTGTAGCCCAGTGGCAGAGCGCTTGCCTCGCATGCGTGAGGCCCTGGGTTCGATCCTCAGCACCACATACAAGGCAATAAAATAAAGACATTGTGTCCATCTACAACTAAAAAAAAATTTTTTTAAATAAATAAATAAATAAGTAAATAAAATTTAAAAAGTAATCAGAGGAGTAAATTATGATGTAGCCACAAAGATGTTCATAACCGAGTTATTTACAGTTTAAAAAAAAAAAGGGAAAGCAATGTATATCTACAGTAATCATGGGTTGATTAAATAACAATATATATACAGTGAAAACTATGCAAGTACTAAAAACTATAAGGTAGATTATGTTATCAGCATGCTGGATGGAAAAGGGAGGAAAGCCAAACAGTATGTACATCAGATTCCAGTTACTTAAGAAGTCTGAAGGGATATGGATAGACCAGGTCAGGGAGGCTAAAGTAAATGGTATTGAATATATACCATCCTTTGCTGAAATCTTCATGGCCTTTGTTTTTAGGGATTTGGAAGAGTTGAAACTTGACATGCGCTGGTTTGCTAGATGTTTAAGCTCAAGTTGTCAAATGGAAGAAAATGTTAAAAAAAGAAACAGGAGGAAAGTAGAGATGAGGAATAAGACCTAGTGTTGAAATGAGGGGGGTCATTCAGGAGGGCGTAGCTCCGGATGAGAATCCAGATGAGTCTAGCGGCGGGACTGGGTGGGGCGCTGCAGATGAATAAGAGATGTCTGATAAACTCTGACCTCCACAATTTCGTGATGAGACATCTAGGAGATACCAGGCCCAAGCAATGATGGTAAAGGATGTCCATGATTTAACAAGAGGGGTGAAAGTAAGATTAGCAAGATGACTGATTCTTAATAATTTTGTTAAGTAGAAGTTGTTCTTTGCAGGGATTCTGAATGCTACTGCATGGCATTACAGTTATGACCGTTTTGCATCTTCATGGCAACATAATTAATAAAAAAGTGATACTTAACCAATGTATAAAGTTCCCAACAGGTAGAGTACAATAGCCACCATTATCCACCATCCTTATTTTCTTGTCCAGTCATGAAAAAAAATGTATATATGATTTATAGAGTTATACAATCCCAGGTTTAGATCCCAACCATGCCCTTTACTTCCTGACTATCCAGAAACTCAGTTTCCTCATCTGCTAAATGGGAATGTAATAAGTATAAGGAGAAAGTCAGTATATGTAAAGTGTCTAAAACATATAGAAATTTTCAATTAATATTTGCTTTTTCTTACACCATCTCTATGTGCCAGTGCTTAGACTAGTAAAGAAGTACCCCATGCCTGTCTTCATTTTGCTTTTGATTTTGGCAGCTATTCCCAACTTTCCCTGATTGTTCTGCTGCATTGCCTTGGGGAGGGGGTTAAGGCCACCAGACACACCCTATCTCTCCCTGGGTTTCATGGTCACTGTGGTTTTGATCGACATGTCCATCAGTCTTGACTGATTTCTTCCCTCCTGGCAAAGTCTGCCTAGCCCCTCATCCTGCAGGTACCACATGTACTTGGTCTCCCACTCCAGATGGATCTGTTGGTTTAACCTAAGCTGAGGGGGACGGTAATCGTGTCAATAGGAAATATTTGTGATTTCCCACCATTCCCACTGTCTGATTCTAGAAAATACACCTCCCACGTCGGTGATGACAACCCACAGCTCACCCTCCACCCTTTCTCACTGTCCCATGCATGTACTGCTCACCTACAGCACCCCAGAGTGGCCTCAAGACTCAACCAAGCTCTCGGAATCAGTGCCAAACACAGCACACACTGGCTACATCTTTAGCATCCTGGCTGTCGGGACCACCCTGGGTTGTGTTCCCAGTAAGGTTCTTCAAAATGCTAGCCAGTATCAGACAGGTTCACAGATCTCCAGCCTAGAAGAGTTTGTCAAAAGATTCTACTGAAAAGCCAGGAGAGGTGGTGCACGCCTGTATTCCCAGCACTTTGGGAGGCTGATACAGGAGAATTGTGAGTTCAAAGCCAGCCTCAGCAATGGTGAGGCACTAAGCAACTTAGTGAGACCCTGTCTCTACATAAAACACAAAATAGGGCTGAGGATGTGGCTCAGTGGTCGAGTGCCCCTGAGTTCAATTCTAGTACCAAAAGAAAAAAGAAAAACAAAATTCACTAAAAAGAAAGAAAATAAAATAATCCATTCCATTTTCTGTATTCTGATTGCTAGAAGGTTCTTCTTTTTTTCTAATGAATTGAGATCTATTTACGCATCACTTCCATTATTGATAATAGCTCCGCTCTCAAATTATATAAAACAAGCTTAAAATTCCTTTCCTTTTAACCTACCCTATAGTCCACAATAGATGCACAAAAATGAAATTATTATTTATTTTCATAGGTTATTGTTTAATAATGCAATGGCCAGGCATGGCGATCTTAGAAAACTTCTGCATCCAGTCAGGGATGCAGCTCAGTGGTAAAGTGCTCACCTAGTATGCATGGGGCAAGGCTCTAAGTGTCATCCCCAGCACCACAAAAGAGAAACAAGAAAGAAAAACTTTTGCATCCAAAGTATCTCACAGGATGATCTAGGATGCCAATTAAAGTGGAGAAGTCAGAAATAGCTGCCAACATCAAAAGCAAAGCCAAGACGACAGGACACTTCATTACCTTCCCCTCTGCTTTTTATATTTTTTATATTTAGATGTATTTTTCACTCAAGAAATTTTATTAGATAGATAAGATAAACAGGAGGTGAGGCCGCCCCTATTCAATAATGAGAATTGATTCTTCCTGTAGAAAACAGACTGAAGCCAAACACCTACCCAAGCAGTCGGGTGACCTTGGCAGAAGGAACTTTAGCACCCAAAATGCATTCCAGATATGAGTATTTTATAATAGTATTTGTATGATTATTAATATTAATAATTGTATATGCATAGCAGTATATATTTTCAATTAATCCTCATGACCAACATCTAATCAGATGACCATCAAATAAAGAAATTACAGCTAGGCACCATGTTGCACACCTGTAATCCCAGCAGCTCAGGGGGCTGATGCAAGAAGATCGCAAGTTCAAAGCCAGCCTCAGCAATTTAACGAGACCTTAAGCAAATTAGCAAGACCCTGTCTCAAAATTTAAAAGGGCCTGGTATGTGGCTCAGTGCTTAAAGACCCCCAGGTTCAATCTCTGGTACCAAAGAAAGAAAAAGAAATTACATCAGGTATTATCAACACTATATTTCAGATTAGACCCATCCATCCCCAGAGACATTAGGTAACACATTTAAGCTTAGAATTTAGAAAAATCATCATTACTCTTCATGGAATCAGTGCTGTTTTATTTTAGAACCTAAATGAATGGATTCCTTAAACAAATGCACCAGTTCAAAGTTCTTCAGGTGTTACAGGCTGAACACCACCGAATTCATACATTGAAGTCCTATCACCAAGGACCTGTATTTGTTGCTCAAATCTTTTCCAAGAAATTTAAATTAGTATTAGGTTATTAGTCACATTATAAATCTAATGTGATTAGTGTCCTCATAAGAAGAGATGAGGACACAGACACACCCAGAGGAAAGAGCAGGTGAGGACAGAGGGAGAAGACAGCCATCTACACAAGCCAAGGAGAGAGGCCTCCAGCCAGAGAAATCCACCCTGCCCACACCTAGATCTTGAATTTCTAGACTCCAGAAGTGTAAGGAAATAAATTTCTTTTGTGTAGACACCAGTCCATGGTATTTTGTTATGGCAGCTCTAGCTAACTTATACACCAGGTATTCTTGATTCCAAGTTTATGGAGGTAAAAATTCTCACTGGCACATTCCATGAGTCACACTACCACCAGCTACTGCCCAAAGCCCTGCATACCTTTGGTATGGTATAGATAGTCACCAGAGGGACAGAAAATCAATGACACTTGTCTGTCTACTATATTCCCAGGGAATTTGAGCCCATGTATGACTTCTAACCTCAGCCCATCTCCCTGGAATGCATACTGAAAGACCAGGCAGGTCTCACTAAGAACATAAGCTGCTTCCTTACAGGAAATCCCACATCTCTAAAACACACCCTAAGCCAGGGGCAGCGGCACACGCCTGTAATCCCAGTGGTTTGGGAGGCTGAGGCAAGAGGATCATGAGTTCAAAGCCATCCTCAGCAACTCAGTGAGACCTGGTCTCTAAATAAAATATAAAAAGGGCTGGAGATGTGTCTCAGTGGTTAAGTGCCCCTGGGTTCAAACCTCAGTATCAAAAACAAACAAAACACACACACACACACACACACACACACATACACATACACACACCCTAAGTGCAACTCCATGTGATGGGTAGTAGTGACAGGAAAAATGAGTGGATATTCCAAGCTATCATTTTTTAAATAGAGCAATCTGGGATCTATACCTGCAAAAAATCAGTTTTAGGATCACCCAAATGACATGATTCAAGATGACTCTTCCCTATCATGACATTTAGAACATCATCAACATCTGAACTACCTGTCCATTCCAAAACCCAGTTGCAGACAGAGATGTTCCATTTGAACCCAGGAGAACACTAGATATTACTAATTGATCAACCCTGATGCAGAGGAATAAAAGGACCTTGAGTCCTTCCACTTTGCATCTACCACATCTCTCTCCCTTGTAACTTCTCCCAGTGAAAAAGCTGGACTTCAAGTTTCATACATTACATGTTGTCTGAAACTGCATTTTGGAATTGACAGGAAATCTATGTAAGACAATGAGTCCAGGGAACTATTTTATCAGGGCAGGCTTTCCTCAAAGAGAATTGTTCCTCAAAGAGGACAGTGCTATTCTATGACCTCTTTGATTAATCAGCAGTAAGTCCCAGATAAATATGCACAACTGGCAAAGAGAAAGCTGTGTCAGCTAGGTACAAGCTCTTCCAACAACCTAGAGTAACCATCAAGTTGGGATCCATGTATTTCCTCCTGTTTGGAACTGAGCATCACACTTAGATCTCAGCCTCCCAAGGTAATTCATTTAAATGTGGAAGGTCATACAGGACACAGTGAATGGCCCAGGAGAGAGACATTGTCGCAAAAAACCACGGGACAAATGCAAGAGATTGTAATCTCAAGGAAATATCCAGACTTCCTTGACATTTTTATTCCAGGTTTTCCCAGTGTCAGTGGATACAACATTCAGATTCAATTTCCCAGAAAACTCTTCCTAGGGCCTTCTCCCCAGCTTTTCCCTCAGACCTGAAAGGGAGCATCTTCAAGAAATCAACAAGTGTTTATCAAGTCCCCACTGTTGGCATGGCACAAATCCCTCCTTTGGTGCTTAAAATCTAGCTGTAGAGAAATATTCATCACACCTGAAATTTTTCAGCACTAGATTTCCTGTGATGCAATTTGTTTTCAATATGTGCCTGCATCTGTGTATGACAGACCAAAGGCCCATGAAGGCCCAGATAATTCTCCATATTCATTCACTCTTTGGTCCCCAGTACTGGCTCTTGGTAGCTATTCATGAATATAGTGGAAGAAAGTAAATATAATCAAATCCATCAGGAGTCCAGAGAAAGGAGACATCAATGAAGAGCAGTTATGGAGATGGTTTCATGGAGGAAAAGACCTGGGTCTCAAACTCACAGGTCTTTTCAAACAGAGGCATGAATAAGGGAAAAAGTGGACAAGACCCAGGGGGAACATTCAAGAGCCTTAGCCCACATTGATCTCAAGTCTGTTTATCCCATCAAATTTTTCTTTGTTGGTCAGCCCCATAGAATGTTAATTCTTTCTTGCCCTGCTTGGAGTTTGTGATTCATCCCGATATTCTCCCCTTTACACACACCCTCATCTCCCTTTTCTCCATCCTTCTTCTCTGAAACTCACTTGGCACAATACTCAAATCTGGTTAAACCCAAGCCACCATTTACCCAGCATCTGCCCCTCAGCTGAAAGTAACCAGAGGAAAGCACACAATTGTTCCAAATGTTTTATTTTAAATTTAGGTCTTATTTTCAATCTATGACCAAAATTCTCAGTGGCTTTTCAAAACTTTCTGACACTAGATGTCCAATCAATTCCATCTGTCACCCTTCTGAAGGACTGTTTCATGCCATCTCTTCTCTTCCCTAAACTCTAAAAGACCCCTTCTCCGCTCCCTCTCTTTGATGATACTGATTTATTTCTGAGAGAAAATAGAAACAAGAAGAGATTCACTTTGCTTTTCCATAACCCAGTTCTACCAACCCACCTGCAACCCTGACTCTCTTTTTCTCATTTCCCACCTGAAGCCAGGTGGTCTCTGATGCTCTGGAGCCCACACCTTGCCTGCTTAACTGTGTAGCAATTCCTATTTTCTACTGATTCATTTACTTTCCCCTCTCTTCTAAGCCATTTCCATCCACATATCCAATTGTTTTAATAGTTCCACACTGTAAAGAATCCACTCCTGACCCCACCTTTCCATTTTTTGCTCCTCTTTACAGCATCACCCGAAGGCACTATCTGTACAGGCTGTCTCCACCTCTTTCCCTCCCATCTCATTCAGAATTTCCTTCCCGCCATTTCTTTGCAGCACTCTGGTACAAATCAGCACATCAAATCAAGTAGTCAAGTCTCTGTCCCCATTTTACTGGACTCTCAGCAGGATTGGACACAGCAGCTCCTTGAAACATCATGGTTTTCAGGACACCAATCCTCCTGAGTCTCCTCCCATCTCACTAGTTATTCCTTCTCAGTCCTCCTGGCTGCCTTCCACCTCATCGTTACACTGTCCATTAAATATTGGAGTGACCCTGGGCTCAGCCTGAGGGCAAGCACCTCCCACCCAGGTGATGTCTTTTTGACCCATGACTTTAAATACCATCTACACACTTGTGACTCTCAAAGCTTATCTCCAGCTCTGATCTTTATCTTACATTCCAAACTACTCTATTGATCTAATATTCAATATCCTCCTTTAAGATGATCAAAACAGAGCTCTTAATGTCCTAACCTAAACCATTTCCTCCCCTAATTATTTCCATCTCAAAAAAAAAAAGAAAAGAAATGGCTCCCCAGCCACCCAGCTGCCCAGACCACAAAGCTGGGAGACATCCTTGACACCTCTCTTTCTGACCTCTTGCCCATGCAATCCATTACCACTGAGTCTGTCAATCCCTAGAAACGTGCTCTGAGACCCCGCCTACCTCCTTTTGCCACTTCTACAGCCACCTCCATGCTTGAAGCTCGGGGAAGATTTCACTGGTATTTTACAACAGTCAAGCAGTTGGTCTTTCTAGATCCTTCTGTTTCTATAACAGAATAATCTCCAAGAGCAGCCAGAGTATTCTTTTTAACTATAAATCAAATCTCTTTGCTCCCCAATGGACTTTTCCCAATATCTTCCCACTGTGCTTTGAATGAAATTCAAGGTCTTCATGGGAGCCTGAATCCCAGTGGTCTAGCAGTGGCTGCTTCTGCTCGACTTTTCTCCTCCTGCACCACCGCTCCTGAGCCACACTGACTTTCCTTGCTGTTCATTAGTTGACCCTTGTTCTGTTCCACTCCTTCATGCGAGCCTCCCCACCTGGCCTTCTACACCACACCAATCTAGGCGTCTGCTTAGATGCGCTCTCCTCAGAGTGACCTTCCTGTTCAGCTTAAACTCTCCAATAAATGCTGCATTATTCCCTCCAATAAATGCTGCATTTATTTATTTATTTTATTTTCTGCAGTTCTAGGATGGATCCCAGGACTCCACGCATGCCAGGAAAGCGCTCTACCACTGAGCTGAATCCCTGTCCCAAGGTCATCCCATGCCGTATCTTCTTCCGAGTGCTCACCACCTTAAGAAACTTGATATTATTCATCAATTTGTTGACTTATTATTTATCTGTCTTTCCTTTTGGAATATGCACTTAATATAGGAAGACAACCTTGCTTGGCTACTCTATCAATGTTCTACCAAATCTAAGAAGAAGTATTTTTAAAATATTGCTAAAGAAAAAAGGGAAGAAGGAGGTAAAGAAGAGAGGGAAGGCAGAAGAAAACATATTCTTTGGTATCGGATGATTTGCATGAATCCATCAAAAGAAAATATCCAAAAGAATAGAAACAGCTACATGTTACCAACTTTGCAAATAGCTGGTATGAACCTAACGTCAATAGATTTCCTGTCCTGTCCCCTAGTTCAGAACACAACCTGACTTAGATCTCTTAAAATTAGCTGGTGTGGTTGCAGATCTGGATTCCCATCTAACAGATGCATTCTTTGAATGGATTCAGGCTATCTGTTGCTCAAAGTATCTGTCTTAGAAAAGAGATATGCTAATGGGATTGCCTGGGCCACCCTGGAGCACCTAAGAATGTGAACTCCCGGAGGTCAGGATACCCAACCCATCATCACCTGCAAAATAAACTTCAAATGTAGATGAAGTAAGTTCCCTCTTTTTATGAGACCCTGTGCACAGCTGGTGGGTAACACGATTGTCCCTAAGACCACATTCGTGGGAACATTCAAACATGTCAAAATGGAAAGGGAACACTAGACATTTACAGACTTCCATACCTGTCACTCTGTAACTAGGGATATCCAGCATTTCCATTTGTCTACCAAAGGAGTCCCCTTTCCCCAGCCTGACACTCAGCCTTCTCTGCCACTTCCCCCAGGAGTGTCCTCCTTACCATCCTCACCTACCTCTTAGACTCCCCTCCTCATGATCCTCTGCAGAAAACACATCTGTTTCCTGATTGAGACTTTTCAACAAGCTTTTCTGGCTTAGTCCATTTGTGCTGCTATATAAAATGTCTCAGACCAGGAAATTTAAAACAATAGAAATGTATTACTTATTTATTATTAGTCTAAAAGGGGAAATCCAAAATCAAATTGCCAGCAGATTGGGAGTCTGGGGATCTCCTGTTCCTCAAAGATGTGCCAGGCAAGCCCTCTACCACTGAGCCGCATCCCCAGCCCTCGTATTTCACGTTCCTACTTCAGCACTTTTGAGATGCTACAACCAAGTTCCCAAATGCAAGCCAGTACAGGCAGAATGGGGTTGATGTAATACACTTTTGGGGTCCTAATTTGACAGCTCCCTCAGGTCTCTTTTATTAGGACACTATTCCCATTCTTGAGGTGGAATCCTCATGGCCCAATCACCTCCCCAAAGCCCCACCACTTAACACCACCACATTCCAGATTATGTTTCAGCATATGAATTGGGGGTGGGGGTGCACTGAGACCACAGCATCCTCTTTGGAGTCCTCTTCTCGCTCTCTGTCCCAGTTTGAAAGGCTACCCCCTGGGGGGAGGGATCTCATAAATTTCTCTAGTTATTATTTCATTTTCATAATTTTAAAAAACTACTATACCCCCATGGGTCACCACCTCCCCACCCTCTTCTATCAGGCCTAAATTGACCTCACCTGCCTCTAGCCTCCTACAGGGCCCATCCTCTGCCCTGAACCTTTCACTTGTGACCCCAGCCAGCCTTCCATGTTGGTCAATGCTTCTGGTCAATGCTTCATGGGTGGGTATTCTAAAGCATCTGTAAAACTGGAAACTGGCCACCGTGTTTCCCAGCTCCTCAGGTATTCCCTACAGGGTCACATGTATAAAAGATTTTCCATAAACCTTCTAATTAACTTGTGTATTCTAGAAAACAGAAATTTGAGGATGCCTTTGTCATGAACACTGACGTCCTCTTTACTAACAAAAATTTCACTTAGAATAACCAAACATTTAAAACTTCCAGAAGAGATGCCATTGACCCATATGGCCCATATCCAGCTACCTAGAGCTAATGCTAATCAAATGGAAAATTGATAGAAATTGGCCTGAGAGAAACCCTCTCCCAAAAAGCAACCTGTTTTTGCAAACTTACCCAGAGAATGTTCATGCGAGGCTCCATGGTGTTGCCCATGATTGTGTTACATCAACTGGGTTCCCCTGTACTGGCTCGCACTTCCAAACTCAGTCATAGCATCTCAAAAGTGCTGAAACGTAAAGTATGAGGGCAGAGGATGCGGCTAGTGGTAGAGAGCTTGTCCGGCACATTTGGAGCCCTCAATTCAGTCCCAAACACCAAAAAAAGGAAAAAAAAAGTTGAAGCAGGAGCTGGGGCATCCTAAGAGGTAAACACATGGTCTGGGCAGCTGGGAAGCTGGAAAAGGCCCAACTCTGAAGCTGAGCTTCAAAGAATGGAGAAGAATTTGTCAGGAGATACAACTATGTGGATAAATCTAGGGGACTCCGCACTGGGTGAAGTCAGGCAGAGAAAGAAAAATACAGCACTGAATGAGCTCACTTACAGGTGGAATATAAAAAAGTTTAATGCATAAAAACAGAGTAGAATGAGGTTGCCACAGCCAGGCACAATGGCGCCTGTAATCCCAGTAGCTCTGGAGCCTGAGGCAGGAGGATCGTGAGTTCAAGGCCAGCCTCAGCAACTTAGCGAAGCCCTGAGCAACTTAGTGAAACCCTGTCTCTAAATAAAAAATTAAAAGGACCGGGGATGTGGCTCAGTGGTTAAGCACCCCTATGTTTAATTTTTTATTTAAAAATAAATAAATAAATATAAAAATGAAGTTGCCCAGAGGCTGCAGAGTGAGGAAATGGGGAGGTATTAATCAAAGGTTTTAAACTTTTGGTGCTAAGAAGAAATTCTAGGGGTCATGTGAGTTTGGCTCATAATGCTCCATTGTATACTTGAAGTTTGCTAAGACAGCAGATCTTAAATACCCTCACCACACATACCAAACAACAGTAACTAGGTGAGGTGATAAATGTGTTAACTAATTTGATGGTGATTAAATTTCATGATGCGTACATATATCAAATCATTATGTTATACATCTTAAATTTATACAATCTTATTTGTCAATTATACCTGAGTAAAGGTGGAAATTTTTAATGTTCAAAAAAGAATTTTTAAAGATTTAAAATGTTCTAACAGAGGGAAAGTATTTTTAATTATATTTCTCTCACGCATATGACTGACTTAATTAATACAACTATCAGTAACTACTAATTCCCACTCTTCACTAGTTGTAAGGTTGTTCCGTCTAAATTGTAACATTTGTATAACAGGAAAGTAAATACTACTACAGAATAATACATAATTTCAAATATACAACTTTTTTTTAATTGTAATACTGGGATTGAACCCAGAGACTTGTGCATACCAAACAAGTGCTCTACCTCTGAGAGGGGTCCCTTATACACCCGTCTTACTTTTTTATTTTTTATTTTTATTTTTGGTACCAGGGATTGAACCCGGGGTGCTTAACCACTGAGCCACATTTCCAGCACTTTTTTTGTATTTTATTTAGAGACAGAGTCTCACTGAGTTGCTTAGGGCCTCGCTAAATTGCTGAGGCTGATTCTTGAATTTGTGGTCCTCCTGCCTCAGCCTCCTGAGTGGCTGAGATTACAGGTATGCACCACCACATCCAGCTCACACCCATTTTTGATAAAAATAAAATAAAAGGAATCTATCAGGAAAACAGTTAAGAGGAAAGGGACTAAAGGACTCGGGCAGAGATGAAAGAACTGGAATGGTGAGGGTACCTCATGGGAAGCAGAAACCTCGACTTGCTTGGGGTGTGGGGTCCCTATTCCAGAAGCCCCACAATCAAAGCTGCAGAGGCCTGTCAGGGTGAGTCAGTGAGGGAAAATAAAACAATTTCAGGTGCCATATTAAGAATTTAAGGAAGCCAGGTGTGGTGGCTCACGCCTGTATTCCCAGCACTTAGGGAGGCTGAGACAGGAGAATCGCAAGTTCAAAGCCAGCCTCAGCAACGGCGAGGCACTAAGCAACTCAGTGAGACCCTGTCTCTACATAAAACACAAAATAGGGCTGGGGAGGTGGCTCAGTGGTCGAGTGCCCCTGAGTTCAATCCCGGTACCAAAAATTTAAAAAAAAGAATTTAAGGAGTAAGAACTTTGTGGAGTGTCAGAAAACCCAAGGAGATATGAATGATTTCAATTTTTAGGCTTTTTTGGGGCAGAGGGTTGTTTGCAGTACTAGAGATGGCACCCAGGGTCTGAACACATGCTAGGTGAGTGCTCTACCACTGAGCTACATCCCCAGCCCAATGATCTCGATTTTAAGTAGATTATGTTGGCAACAGTTTGGAGAATGAACTCGCCTTAGTCTGTTCAGATGGCTATAATGATATCATTGAGACTGGATGACTTATACACAACAGAAATTTATCTCACAGCTCTGGAGGCACCAATAGGAAGCCACCGGCAAATTTGGTATCTGGTGAGTCCCACTTCCTGTTTCAAAGATGGCACCTCCCATGGTGGAACAGAATCCTGGTCTCTTCAGTCCCTGTTGGGGCACTAATACCTTATAAGGAGCCTCATGGTCTCCCAAAGATTCCATATCCTAGTACCACCACGTGGGGCGTTAAGACTTAACACAATAAATAGGGGGACACTAGCATCAGACCACAGCCAGAAGCCAGCTTGGGGAAGGGAGAAAGCAGCCAGACAGATGCAGTAATCCAGGGGAAAGGTGAGGAGCTGGCCTGAGAGGCAGTGAGATGAGGAGGAAGAAGTCAGACCTGAGAAGCACATTCAAGAGGAATCAGCACGTGTGTGAATTATCTTCCAGTAAAATCTTTCTGTGAGTCACTAAATGCGGAGGCCAAGGGAGGGGCATGAATAAGGATGACGCTGAGCTTTCTGGCCAGGGAGATTGAACAGGTGGTGACAGCATTATCCAGAACGGAAGAGGGGGCAGGAGGAGGACCAGTTGGTTCCAGAGGAACACAAGGCCTTGGTGTGGGAGACATTAAATCAGTGGTGCTGGTGGAACCTCGGGCGCAGATGACAGAGGGAAGTCACAAAACTGTCAGAGCCACACAAGGATGAAACCATCCAAGGAGAAAGCACAGGACCAGAAGAGAAAGGGTCTCCTCCTTGAAGAAACTTGGCAACGTAGAAAAGAAAGAGAAGAGTATCATTAGATAGGACAGTAGGGGAAATGAAGGTTGATTTGGGGTTTGGAGGGGCATGGACACGATAAATGGACGTGGAAGTGATAAATGGACTGGAAGTGATAGAATATTCAGGAAAGAGAGTCTCAAGTTTGCAGAAGGAGCTCCAGGGTGAGATGCCAGGGCAGCAGAGGGTTAACCTCTGAGAGGAGGGGGCGCCCTATTTTCTCAAGGGAGAGGGACAGATAGAGTAACACACAACAGTGTGGATAAGCTGGGTTGAAAGCAGGGACCTTGGGGTGGGGTAGGTCCTCAGATCCCAAGTGTCTCTACATCCCCTGGAAAGAGAGGTGATACAACTTCCAAAGAGGAAGGTCAGGTGCAGAGCAAGGGTAACAGATGAAGGAACAGGAGAGAGTCTGAAGGAGGGTCCCTGGTGCAGGGCATGTAGAGGGGAAGAGTCGGTGCGGCAGAGCCACCCAGGACCAGCCTCTCTGGGGCACTGGCTCTCTGAGGCATATTCTGGCT
Source organism: Xerus rutilus (assembly GCA_028644305.1). Taxonomy (NCBI): domain Eukaryota; kingdom Metazoa; phylum Chordata; class Mammalia; order Rodentia; family Sciuridae; genus Xerus; species Xerus rutilus. Next base: position 112,581,357 of record CM053406.1, on the reverse strand, counting down.
GGTTTGCAGAAGCTGCCGCACCCACAAAAGGGCAGAACCTTCTGTGAGCTTGGCCATGTTGTTAAACTTCTTGGTGTTTTATTGCTTCATCGTTAATAATCTTGGAGCTGCTTGGGAAAGAACAATGGGATGATAGTGACGGTGGCAGTGATGATAGATGGTGACCCTGTCTAGGTGCCATCTCGCCTCTTCTTCCTGCTTGGCTGCTGTGACAGGGACAGTGATTACAGCTGGGAGCAGCACTGGGTAGGACAAAGCTGATTCTTTCACGCTTTCTTTCCGACAAACACATCGCGCCTTGGTTCTTCCTCCTCTACCTGGCTGCCCCACCCCGTTCCCACCAACTCAGGGTTGTGCTTACCAGAAGAAAAGGCGGCAAGTGCCCCACCAATTACTATAAGGAAGAGAGGGACAAGGAACCTCGTTGTTGTTGTTTTAAACAATTGATAATAATAATGAACATTTATCTCAGACCCTGAGCCAGGTATGGTTCTACACACTTTGCATGTATTAACTTGCTTATTTCTTGCAATAATCTCATGAGCTGAAGGAGCAAGCTCCCATGGATTAGATACTGCTATTTTCCTGCCTATTTTATAGAAGGGAAAACTGAGGCATGGAGCTTTGCCCAAGTTTACAAGGTTCTAAGTAGCAAGAGCCGAAATCCAAGTTGCCTGGTTTCAGGCTGTGCTTCTGATCAACACACCATTCTGCTCTTACAAGAAAGCTAATGTCAGAAAAACTCAGACTTCCTTTTAGAAAAGACCGTAGATATAATCTGTTCCCACCTCCTACTTCTAGCAGAAATCCCTGTGCAGCTTGGACAGTTCTGGACTTGACAGGCAGCCTCCTCCACTGCTGCATAGCTTCAAAGGCTGCCAAAAACCTGGCACTGGCCCTCCCTTCTGTGCGAAGTCCAGAGAAAGTGCAGCCAGGAAGGTGGCGAGCCCTGCAGCTCTCCAGGCACGTGCAATTCATTACCCACACCCAGACGAGCAAGAGAAGGGCCATTTCCTAAACTGGACAGGAAAAAAAAAGAGAGAGAGAGAGATTAACAGGACATTGGCCTGCCTTAAACCACCCAGAGGGAGGCACTGCCATGCTTGGGGCACTCTAATGTCAAATCAGAAAATGTTTCCCCATCAACCTTTGTTTAGGTTCCGAAACGCACACAAAGTAGACCTAACCCTCCACAACCCAACTCTAAGCAATTTGCTTCTGGAAGTAAGCCTGACTCGGGAAATGGCTTTTCATGGGTCTGTTCCCAGTTTACCCTCCCACTGTGCATTCTGCACTCACCTGAGGAAAGAGAGGGCATCTGGTCAGAGGGGACAGTGGCAGAGTGCCTCTGGAGGGAAGGCCCTGGCTGCAAGCTAAGCAGTAGGCTTTGCTAGCCTGGGGACAGCCAACTGGGAAGACTGTCTAGAAATAATAGCCACCTTTTCAAGAACCTGTGTATCGAGGTTGCAGCTATCAACACTGCTGCTTCACCCACGTGCGTGCATGCGTGCGTGTGTGTGTGTGTGTGTGTGTGTGTGTGTGAAAGAGAGAGAGAGAATGAAAGCAAGCAACAGAGACAAGACCGAAAACTCAGGAAACTATAAATAAAAAAGAAAACTTAAGCCAAATCTTTTCACACTAACGGAAATAAACATATGGAATAAGTTACTGGAACAAATAGTTAAAGCAAAGGGCACAAATGAGTTCAACAGATATCTGCCTGCTTTGCTTAAGGAAAAGACCAAAGAGAAACTGAAGAAGGAGCAAATCCACACATTTCTTGTTCTTGCTATAAGTTACATATTCATCGGTTCAAAAAAAATTTTGGTGAGCACCTACTAAGTACTGGACACCCACGGTGCTAGGTTCTCAGGATACAGAGGAATAAAGCATGGTCCCTGCTCTTACATTTCTCCCTGACAAGTTTGCCTCAAGTTTTTGTGGTTTCAGGGTTCTATTAAAATTCTATCACAATAAGTGTTTGAAGCATGTTAAGACATGGAAGAGTTTGGTAATAAAAGTCGTCTCCATCTCTTCTGTGTTTTGGTGCCTCTTTTCCATACCAAAGCGGTTTCCTCGCTAGGATAGAAAACATACAAAGAACTCACAGTAATGAGGAGTTCTGTTGGCCAAATGCAGCAGGACTGAGGTTTTCTGAGTGTTGTGGAAATGGCCCAGGCTTGGCTATGAGAGAATTTAGGCCTGCCCGCTTATAGGCTGTGGAACCTTAGTCAATGCATAATTCTTAGAATTTAAAAGTTTGATCGCTGAGAGGCAGTTTTCCATGGATCTCTTGAGTTATGTGTATCTTACAAGCAAAGCACTAACTGCTCTTTGTTCTGAACTGTCTTTAATGAACAGCCTTAGAAGACAGAGACAAGTGTCTCACTCTGGAGAGAATGGATGGCAGAATTGTTGGACATTATCGAAGATTCAGGTTCCCCGGCTGGGGTTGTGGCTTAGTGGTAGAGTGCTTGCCTAGCACATGTGAGGCACTGGGTTCAATCCTCAGCACCGCATAAAAAATAATAATAAACAGAGTTATATAAAAGGTTAAAAAAAAAGATTCAGGTTCCCTGTGTTCTGCAGACTGCAATCCAATGAATATACAGGCAGGCATCCACCTGGGTCTAGTCCCACTGGACACAAGGGACAAGAGGAAGAGCATTAACACACCAAAACTCATGCTACTGGATGCACCATTCATCATGAAGTCCTTTGTCTCTGCCCAAAAGTCTCATGTCTTCCTCCAGTATCCATAAAACTATGGCAGGCTCATCTGTTAGCTTGCAAGTAGAGTACAATCTTACCCCTTAGTAGTTTTTTACAATGACTCTTATTAAACACATATTGAATATCTATCAAACATCTGTTCAATGAGGGAACCAATAAGATTATAAAGGAGGTTTTAAGATTTTTTAATTGGTACCAGGGATTGAATTCAGGGGTACTTGACCACTGAGCCACATCTCCAGCCCTATTTTGTGTTTTATTTAGTGACAGGGTCCCACTGAGTTGCCTAGTGCCTCGCCATTGCTGAGGCTGGCTTTGAACTTCCGATTCTCCTGTCTCAGCTTCCCAAAGTGCTGGGATTAAAGGCATGCGCCAGCATGCCCGGCTGGTTTTAAGGGTATTTGAAAATGGCATTTATTTACCCTTTCGGGAAAGAAATGCTGAAATGAGCTTGTTAAGTGAGATATAAAGCTGGGTAATGTCTTACTGGCCAATAAAATTATAACCTTTGGGATTATCTTTTATAATGAAAGAAATAATTTGCCTCTCAACTAGATGAAATAATTTATAATTTAGCAATCTACAAATTAATAATTGAACTGTACAATTTCACAAAATCTAGGTGCTAATCATAAGACACAATCAAAGATATTTCCTAGGAAGCTGGAGGTGTAGACTACTAGTAGAGCAAGTTCTGAGCATGCTCAAGGTCCTGGATTGGATTCCCAGCACCAAAAAGAAAAAAGTATTACTCCCTAGCCAGAGGGGAACTCCCTAGACATTTAAATAATCCTTGGAGGTAGGAGAACCTGTTAGTGCTTCCAAAGGTATTGAAAAGATCTGTTTGCATATCTCCTCCTTTCAGATTTTTTTTTTCTTACCTCCTTGAACAAGTTATCTAAATTGTCTGGAGCTCACTTTCTTCATCTGTAAAACAGAGATAATAATATGCACCACTAAATGCTGCTGTGTGGAAAAGAGAAAAATAGTACCTACCAACCACCTTTCACAGAGTAGATGTTAAATTACAAATAGCTATTGGACTGGGCCAATGGCACACACCTGTAATCCCAGCGGCTGGGGATTCCCCACCCACAAGGAAGACTGCGCCTTTGTCAGTAATCTGGAATCATTACTTGCCTGATGAGGATTATTCAAGAGGATCAGGAGTTCAAAGCCAGCCTCAGCAAGAGCAAGGTGCTAAGCAAATCAATGAGACCCTGTCTCTAAATAAAATACAAAATGGGGCTGGGGATGTGGCTCAGTGGTCGAGTGGCCCTGAGTTCAATCCTTGGTACCCCCCCCAAATTTGTATATATATATAAAATTTATATATATATAAAATGGAGAGAGAGAGTGCATGCGCACAAGCTATTGAGAGCAGGGAACCATACATAAGTAGACTTTCCTAAATCTTTCTTCTCTAGCCTGTCACAAACAATTCCTTACTTGTCCTCTCAGGCTAAAACAAATGCGTGTGTTGTAACTGTGAGAATCTGATTGGGGGTAGTTGGGTGACAAGGAGGTGCTTGATTCACTCTTATAAAGATATAATCTGGCTTGAAAAGGCAAGCCACACTCCCGCCCCACGGTTTAGAATGCTGTTTTAAAGGGCTTAAACGTTTTGGGTCTCTAGACAATTTGAGCAAAAAGTCAATAGGCAGGAGTCTTGGCATTTTTTGTGGTAACCTCCAAATTTTGACAATTTGGAGAGAGTTTACATATGAGGGTAAAGATGGTTTACTGTCCCTGGAAATTCTCCTCCTCAATTCAGTTAATAAACAGCAAACTTGAACTAGCCATCCTGAATACTGAAAGGGTGGTAATCTGCTTGTCCTTCCTTTAGTGCCCTGCCACTAGAGGGGATGGTGGTCATAGGTGAGCTCCGAAAACAAGAGCCTTTAATTCTCTGGGTTTACCTTTCCCACCTGCCTGCCAAGAGGTAGCACAAGACTTTATAACTCTTCAGTTCTCAGAAGAAAGTCCCCACCCACATAAAAGAGTGTGCCCTTGTCAGTAACCTGGAATTATTCTTTGCCTGATGAGAAATGTTTGTTTTTTCATTACTGTAGCATGCATAGTTCCCATGGGTGCTAATGGAACTTCCCCACAGACATAAAAGAGAATAGCACCTTGAACTTAGACAGATAGGACCTTCTGCTGAACTCAGACGTTATCTCATTAATGGCCTTCACATCTGTATGAAGTAACTAGGGGCCAAGTATTATGGTGTCTGAGAAACTGAGACACATGTCATTCAGTGCAACACAAAATGAGGTATTTAACAAAAGGAACTGAGTTGAAACCCCCCACCTTCCCAAAAGAGCTGTGCCATTCAATATGGCAGCCATATTAGAATGCTTGAAATGGGGCTGATCCAAATGAGACATGCTCTAAGTGTAAAATACAGGACAATTTTCAAAAACAGTATGAAAAAAATAAAAGTCTCATTAATAATCTTTGTATTGATTACATGTTTGAGTGTAGTATTATTTTTGACAGATTGGTTTAAATAAAAATACGTTATTAGATTTAATTCCATCTGTTTCTTTTTACTTTTTTATGTAGCTACTGAAAAATGGCACCTTTATATCTTGCACTATTTTTCTGATGGCCAGAGCTGACTTAGAGTCCAGTTGACTCTTTTTTTACCCTCACATAAAGTCTTAACATTACAAAGAAAAACGTATAAATAACAAAAGATCCAGAATTCTAGTCCTGCCTCTACTACTATTGTTTAGCACTGGGCATCTGGTCTATCCCAAGTAAACTCCAGATAAAGGGCTGATGGTAAGGGGATAAACTTGCAGAGATAACATGCTTTAATTCAATGATCTGCTGCTTCTATCAGTCAGGATAGACTGGATTATTCAGGGTGACAAGCCCCAAATCTCCATGAATGACTCAAAAAAGGATTTATTCCTTGATCATGCTATACGTCTGTTTTGGGTCATCAGAAAGATTGTTCTCGTTGAAATCATTCAGGAACTCAGGCCAATGGAGAAGTAACTGTCTCAAACATTGCCAGTAGCTATTCCAAAGGAAAGGGGAACACCAGGGAGTTTTACATGGCTAATTAGAAGGTCCAGCTCAGAAGTGACTCAGGTCATTTACACTCCAACTCATTGGTCAGAATTAGTCACAAGGCCTTATCAAGCCAAGTGGAGCAAGAAGTTCAATGGAACTATTGTAGTGCCTCTTCTGTTACTATAACAAAATACCTTAGTTTGGGTGCTTTATAAAGAAAATAGCCTTTTTAGCTCACCTTTTCTGGAGGTGAGGAAGTTTAAGAACACGATGCCAGCATTCACTCAGCTCCTGAGGACCTTGTGCTCCACCACAGATGGCAGAGAAGGGAGGAGACGCCAGTGCATATAAAAAATAGGTACATCAACCAGAGAAATGAAAAGTTGTGTCCCATCTATGTACAATGAATCAAAATGCATTCTGCTATCATGTAAACCTAAATAGAATAAATAATAAATTTTAAAAAATAAGTACATCTGCAAAACAGAGGCAGTGAAGAAGCTGAACCACTTTTATAACAACCCACTCTTGTGATAACTAATCCATCTTCCAAGACCTAACTCACTCCTGTGAGACCTACTGCAGTCTCAGAAACTAACCCAGTCTCCCAAAAAAGACCTTAACCCAATGGTGATGGTCTCCCCCCAGAGAGTATTCACTTTTCACTACACCAGACCTCTTGAAGTTCCCACCACTTCTCAGTACATTTATACTTGGAATCAAGCTTCCAGCACGTGAAACTCTGGGGGACACACCACGTCCAAACCATATCATCAACTATGTACCCAAAAGATGGAGAGCTGGAGATGTTTGCTGCACAGATCTGTGACCAGCTCTTGCCCTAAAACAGATCCTAGATCTGACCCAGGACACTATGTAGCCTCAGGCCTGTACAGACTGGACTGACTCCATTCAGTCACAGATAGCTCAGCAGTATCAAGCCAGGCTTGAGGCCAGAGAAAGATGGGCAGCTGGAATTTGAAGCAAATACCTAATCACCCTATCTCAATGTTTTCCACGAAGAAAAGGATTTCATAGAAATCCTTGTTCAATTTTTTATTTGCTTGACTTTTGAAGACATTTGGGACACAAAGCCAGTGATTTTTGTCTCTGCTTCCCATTTCTTCCAAGTTAATCCCCACCGTGTAAAACCATCCCCCCTGAACTATGGTTTCACAGATTCCTTTCCCAAATATCAGTGACCTCAGTGATCTATATTCAAGCAACCTTAAACAAATATCACCACCATCAAAAATAATCCATAACCCCTTCCAGGGCTATGCTAATCATCCAGTACATACTCAAGGCATCCTCTCCTTAGATGTCTTCTCTAAGGAAGGCTCTGTTCCAACCAAATCACTTACTCTATACAAACGTACACCTGGGAGCTACCCCTCTGTTTGCCCTGAGGGGCACAGATCTCTCCAATGGCCTCCATTAGGAATGGTACAGCATTGGATATTATAGGTTGGACACTGGGCTTTTTCATTCAGCTAATTTATGCCATACAGACCCTTCTGTACATTCCAGGCATATACACAAACAAATGCAGCAAGATCACCAACTACAAATCCTGAATGGCTCAACACAGCATTTGGATGGGCACCTCTATAAAGCAGTTCACTTTCTCTCAGGGAGTCTCGATGGAAAAGAACCTTAAAGCATTCTGAGCCCCATGACATTGCAGCACTACCTCTCACCTCCTGAGTTACCACAGTGCTCTGGTTTAAACAGAACCCCTACGTGCACCTTGAACCCTGAGTAGCCACAACAGACCATCTACAGCTGATTTTGCTTGTGTCCAGACTATTTTCCAAATCATCCCCCTACTTGGGGGTGACCCCCTTTGCTGGTTCAGTAGCAGCTGTAAAACAATCCTGTCCCTATTCATAGGGCTGCTAGAAAATGCTGGAGCTAAAGCACCTCTAAAAACAAGCTTCATACTTTACTCCCCAGAAATATTCAGGCTAGCAAGATGCACAATTTCGTATTACCTCTCTGCCTCAAATTAAGTTGAGACAAAAAACATTTAACTGAAAATGGAATGAGTCCTATCATTTCTCCTTAACCCATGCTAAGCAATTTGCTAAGTGCTTTCAATACATTCATTCAGTTCATCCTCTCAGCAACCCTGGGAGGGATTTATTATTATTATCTCATCTCACAGGTGAAGAGATTGACATTTTGGCAAATCGAGTAATTTATCCAAAGTCAGGCAGGTGTGAAGTCTAAGGATCAGGATTGACAGCTGAGATTCAAACCTGCACCTCAACCCTGATGTATCAGCCAGGGTTCTTCACAAAAATAGAATCAATAGGAAATGGATATTCTACTATATAGACATATAGATTCACTTTAAGGAATTGGATCATACTATTATGAGGGCTGACAGGTCTGAAATCTGCAAGCTGGAAACTCAGGCAGAAATATTATAGTCCTGAAGAAGAATTTCTTCTTCACCCAAAAACCTCAGTTTTTCTCATTAAATCCTTCAAATGATGGGATAAAGGCTACCCACTTTATCAAGAGCAATCTTCTCTACTTAACTGATGATAAAAGTTAATCACATCTATAGAATACCTTCAGTAAATGCCTAGACTTGTATTCTCTTATATAACTGGGGACAATGGTCTAGCCAAGTAGACACCTAAAACTAATATAATATATTGAAATAGTATAGTGTACCTCATAAATATGCATAATCATTATCTGATGATAGAAAACTGGGGGGAAGCCTGAGGGTGTAGCTCAGTAGTAGAACACTTGCCTAACCTGTATAAGGCTATTACAGAACTACACACACACACATACATACACACATATTAAATTTAAGGAGATGAAAATGCTAAATAGATTAATCTGATGATTATATTGTATATGTATATTGAATTATTACACTGCATACCATAAATATATACACTTAAAATAATAATTCATTTACCTGTTGCTTTTCTCAAAGGAATAAAACTCTAAAAACCTAACAGTTGCTGGGCATTGTGGCATCCACCTATAATCCCAGCAACTCAGGAGCCTGAGGCAGGAGGATTGCCAAGTTCAAAGCCAGCCTCAGCAACTTAACAAGGCCCTGAGCAACTTAGTGTCTCTAAATAAAAAAATATTTTAAAGGGCTGGGATGTGGCTCAGTGGTTAAGCGCCCCTGGGTTCAATCCTTGGTACCAAACAACAAAAAACACATTTATTTCAAAAGTTGCCATAGGTGATTTATTTATTACTCAATTTTAAAGGTTTTTTTTTTCTTTTTCTTTTTTTCTGTTTTTTATTGGTGCATTATAATTATACATTTCCACATCAGGGGTGATATTTAAAGAAAACTAACCATCATGCCTGGTCATTCGGTTAGTAAGCTGCCTCCTTAACCCCTGTGCTGTGGGACTACAATCATGTTGTTCTGCAAGCTTGCAGAAGCTACTGTCTTTTTTGCACAGGGAACAAAGGCAAAGAGTGGGTTGCTTTGCACAGGCTGGACATTTTAACCAGTCTTTTCTCACCAGAAAACTGCATCAAAATTTTCAAATCCCAGGGGCTGGGATTGTAGCTCAGTGGTTGAGCGCTTGCCTTCCATGCGTGAGGCACTGGGTTCAATCCTTAGCACCACATAAAAATAAATAAAGATATTGTGTTCATCTACAACTAAAAAGATATTTAAAAAACAAAAACAAAAAACTTTCAAATCCCAAATCAGATGTCACTTCCTTCTCTGCCAGCCCCAGCAATAAGATGGGTTCAAAAAGAGTCCAGAAATTGAATTAAAGAAGGGTGTTCTTCCTGAAGCCACAGCCCAACTTTACTAATACTCCTGTTGGAGCTTTGCAATCACCTGCCTCCCAAACCAGAAGCATGCCTCACAGGAAAAGCCACTAATGATTCTTGTCTTTCCATGATCCAGCAAAATGCTTGAAGTATCAGGTGATCAATAAATATATGTGGAGTTTAGATATGAAATGTCCCTCAAAGGCTCATGTGTTGAAGACTTGTTCCCCAGCTTGGAGCTTTTGGGAGGTGGTAAAATCTTTAAGCAGTAGAAGGAAGTTAGGTCATGGAGGAGTGCCCTTGAAGGGGATTTGGGACCTTGGCCCCTTCCTGTCTCTTTAACTTCCCACCCACCATAATGTCAATGGCTTCCTCTGCCACACACTCCCACCACAATGTGCTCTTATCACAGGCCTAAAAGCAAATAAGCCAACAACCATGGACTGAACCCTCTAAAACTATAAGCCAAAATACACTTTTCCTCTTTATAAGTTGATTCTCTCTGGTATTTTGACATAGTAATGGAAAGCTGACTTATACACTGAATCATGACAAAAAAAAAAGAAAAGAAAAGAATATAAACTTTAAAAGTGGCAGGATTTATGGCACAAAGCAAATTACAGAATTTCTAAAAATCAGGGATTTTTAGCCTTAAGTCTCTCTCTCCAATTCAGTCGGGTTCCTGGATTGGCTTCAGGCAGTCTAGATGAAACTCCAAATCTTATATGCATAATTTTGCAAGCAAATACAACCACAAGCTTTTGTTTAGAGACAGTTTAGAGCTTTCAAATTGCATACTTCCTGGAACAGCCCCAGCTTGCTCCCATTGTAGTTCAATTAATTTTTAAAAATTATTTTAGTATCTTTTTTCATTCTCAAAAGGATTCTGGTTTATACAAAATTAAAACCCATTATGTAAAACTTTGTGCACCTGTCTACCTTCACAGCCAGGTGAATTTGAGACTCAGGAAACTAGAAGAAATGCTTTCCAGGCCTGTTCCTGCTTTGTCTTGTTCCCTGGCAGCAGCCTCTGCTTTGTACAGGAGCATGGACAAATTAGGTCTGTTTCAGCTGGGGCAAAGGGCCCTCACTTAGTTTCTCCAGACCCCAGACTCTGGCACCCTTGACATTCAGGAGCCATTGATCATAAGTAAAACCAGATCAGCAAAAGAACCAACAACATTCATGTGAACAATTGAAAATACTTGCCCTGCTGACAGAGCATCATAGAAACCAAGGCAGTATCAGTTTGTTTGGTTTTTGTACTGTGGATTGAACCCAAGTTGTGCATGCCCAGACCTTTTTTTTTCTTTTTTCTTTTTTTTTTTTTTTTTGAGCAGGGTGTACAAAGTTGCTTAGATCTTTGCTAAAATTGCTGAGGCTGACCTCAAATTTGCAATCCTCCTGCCCTAGCCTTCCAACTTGCTGGGATTACAGGTGTGCATCACCACACCCAGCAGTATCATTCTTTAAAGGGAGGAGATCTCAAGTTTTTCTTGCTTCAAACTTGCCTTGATAATGAGAACACAACTTGCTGCCTAGGAGTGCAGAGGCCCCTGTGGACCCCTGTGTTTACCTCTCCGGTGAGAGGGGGGCTATTGGCTAATTTAACTGACTTGGAAATTGTCCAGTGATAAACTCCTTGACAAAGATGGTATACTGGAGAAGTTACTATGATAAGATACTATGATCACATTTTCTGAATCAAAAACTGAGACTCTGAACTGGATGTGATGGTGCACACCTGTAATCCCAACAGCTTGGGGGGCTGAGGCAGGAGGATTATAAATTCAAAGGCAGCCTCAGCAACTTAGCAAGGCTCTAAGCAACTTAGCAAGATCCTGTCTCAAAATAAAATATTTTTAAAAAAGGGCTAAGGATGTGGCTCAGTGGTTAAGCACCTCTGGGTTCAATCCCCAGTATCCCCACCCCTGAAAAAAAAACAAAAAACAAACCTGAGACTCTGTGCTAAGAATCATTCACAAGAGAAAGTTGACATTGCTGTCTTATATGATCAAGAACTACAATTTCTGGCTACAATTTGTGGTTCAGTGGTAGAGTGCCTGCCTAGTATGCACAGGGCCCTGGGTTTGATCCCATCACTGCCAAAATAAAATAAATCTAGAATTTCCAAGGATGACATATGGAAAAATCTAGCATATATTAATTCATGAATTCACTCATACTATGTGAAAGGCACTGAAAGGGAAAAATAACAAGCAAAAACTAAATGCAAATGGAGTCCCTACCATAAGAATCTATAAACCAGCTGAGGAAGAGAGCCAAGGTGAGGGGTACCCTGAGAATTAGTCCTAGAGATCAAAGTAGGGGGAGATCAATAGCCACTGGAATATTCATGAAAGATCATGGAATGCAGAAATCTTCAAAAATGAGCTCAATTTGCGTAGGCAGAGAGGGCACTGCCAGCTTCCTATCTTGACTTCAGCCAGGCCCTGTGTTATAAGGCACCTAGAGGTCTCGTAAGTTCCACCCAAGTCCTGGGCAGGGGAAGGGCTGAGGAAGAGCGGCATTTCCCCACCTTTGGCACAAGTTGAAACAACCCATTCGCCCTCAGCCCAAGGCGGGGAAATTGGGCTCATCGTCTACCTGGCTGAGTAGTTCAGGCTCATCGTCCCAAGGCTGAGTAGTTCATCCGTCAGGATCCTAAACTCCTCTGACAGGTCTTGGGGCCTGTGATTCACAGCATTTCTGATTCACCTGGGGATGATGTCTATCGTCTCCATTTCTTTCATGGGATTTAGTCCCCTAACAACATGCTTGAAAGGCTTTCTTCTTTCAAGCCCACAGAAGAATGGGTGGCCGTGATCTGTCAGTTCAGGCAGGAGACTGAGGCTTGTTGTTCAGCGTTGTGGTGTCTTCTTGTACTCTTCTGCATGCTAAAGACTATGTCTTTTAGAACCTAAGAGGACAAAGCCCGAAAATTTCTGATGCTTCAGGAGTTCACGTTCACACTCAATGAATCTGATCTATTTTACTGGTTCCTTGATCCTGTGTTCATAGTGATTTTTACATCAAAGCTATTGACCTTGAAATTGTGATTTGTTGGTAGATCTCGAAATTTCCTTACCTGATGGTTTTGCAAAGTAGTTAGTGCTATCATGTCCTAAAGAGTGACGGTCATGATCACAAGTATTCTTTTTTTTTTTTCTTTGTAAGTACTTGGCACTGGACGCAGGGCACTCTACCACTGAACCACATGCTCAGCCCTTTGTGTGGTTTTTCTTTTGAGACAAGGTCTTCCTAAATTGCTCAGGATCTTGCTTATGTGCTGAGGCTGGCCTCTAATTTGTGATCTTCTTGTTTCAGTCTCCAGAATAGCTGGGATTACAGGCCTATGCCACCAGATCCAGCTCAGAAGCATTCTTTATAGGGAAAATGTTGAGATCTGTTTGTGGTATAAACTTAAACAAAGTCAACTGCAAGAATGAAATAATAAAACAACACACTTCCATGAGACGCTGGGCTAGTAACCTTTGAAGTGTTGGGAATCAAGTAACATTCTGGAAGATCAGATTAAAATGTAGTCTTGGGTTTGTATGAAAGATTTTTGTCATAATTTGGATCTCACATGTTCCCCCAAAGTCCATGTGTTAAAGCTTTGGTCCCCAGTGAGGTGAAGCCCTTAAGAGATAAAGCCTAGTGGGAGGACTTTAGGTCATTGGGGTGTGTCCTCAATGGAGATAGTAAGACTCCTGTCCCCTCATCTTGCTCTTTTTCTTCTTGTCCTTGGGGTAAAGAGTTCACCACACTCTTCTGTGGTGCTGTGCCAACAGACCCAAAGCAACAGGGTCAATAAATTACGGACTAAACTCTCCAAAACTGTGAGCCTAAACTCTCCAAAACTGTGAGCTCAAACAAACCTTTTCTCTTGATAAGTTGATCATCTCACATATTTGCTATGGTAACACAAAGCTGACTATCATTATGACCTAAAAAATTTAGACCAATGAGTTTGACATCATTCAAGTTCAAAATTTTAAAAGAGCAGAGGAAGAAAACACTTGGGAACATGGGAAAAAATAAGTCACAAGTAAGGATTCACTGGGAACATTCAAGAGAGAACTAAGTTCACTTCCTTTTTACATAAGATTGCCAGCATTAAAAAAAAAAAAGGTTTTCAACATCAATATCTTCACTTTATTTATTTTTTGTTTTTTGGTACCGGGATTGAACTCAGAGGCACTTAATCACTGAACCACATCCTCATCCCTTTTTATTTTATTTTGAAATAGAGTCTTGCTAAGTTGCTTAGGTTCTTGCTAAATTTCTGGAGCTGGCCTCCAACTTGCAATCCTCCTGTCTCAGCCTCCTGAGTCACTAGGATTACAGGTGTACACCACCATGCCTGGCAATATCTTGACTTTTTAAGGGTTTTTGATAAAATATCTTTGGCTCTTGTGAAGTTGATGCAGAAATGAAGCTGGATGATAATACAGTTAGTCAGATTTGATCACACAACCTACCCAAGAAAATTTACTTCCTATTGCTAGGTGGTCCTTGGATGTGGGCAAGGCTCCCTCAGCACCCACCAAGTGACTGGCAGCTGCTGCCCAGCTCAGATTACTTTTTGACTCAACATTACTGTCTAAGAGGAGGCTCAACATTCTTATTCAAAAGGAGGCTTCTTGGATCCACTCTTATCGCTGGTGTCTCTACTATGCCCTTCAGAGATGCTCTCACTTCATCAGACAAACTTGATGTGAAAAATACCTCCATTACCCTAAGCCTTAGAAGCAAAGGTTTTGGTAACTATTATCCTGTAATGTTACAGAAGTACACTACATTGATGATGGGAAGAACTGGCCAACATAAGAATATGCTCATTTTAAGAGTACACTGCTTGAATATACTATATTTATCAGAGTTGCCAGCAGCTTTTCCATCATACAGCTCTATCATTCTTGGAAAGCCTGGCACACACCAAATACTCTGTTGAACAGTTATTGAATGAATAGACACGTTGGTATGTTGCTTGTGCTACTACAGTTCTCAGCCCAAGTGGATTTTTCCAAATGTCTGAACTAAGAGTGCTCTTTCTCTAAAAGAGATCCCAGGACTACTTCTAAGTAAGGATTTTTGAAGACTGGAACTCCAATAGCCTGTGGCTTTAATAGGGATTGTGTACTAAAACCCTAAGAGATGCTTTGAAAATTGCTGAGAGTACACATGGTGAATTCAACAGGTCCCTGGTCATTTTGTTGGTGTGTTGTTAAAAGACAACATGGTTATTAATTTATGGGGTGCCATGTTATCAATTCTAGGCAATGAGGAAGTTTTCAAGGGCAGTCAGGATCTGAACAAAGAATAAATATGAAGACAGCCTCTCTGCAATCTAGGCAATGCTGTCAGTACAGATTGATGGGTACAAAACAGATTGAGGATGGTGGTTCCACATAGGACATCAAAGATCGAGTGACCCAGCAAAATGCAGAGGTCCAGATTACAAAAACAACACAAGATCCTGACAGAAAATAATTGGTACTTATTTGCATATTATTTCTTATATGTTTTATAAGTTAATTGAGGTCAAAATGAACATAAATTCCCCCTGGCCCATGTATTTTTATCTTATGCCTCCCTGGTTCCCTTCAGCTTCTGCTGAAGAGGTCATGCAAACCCATTCAGAGAGGGAAATTAGGAGATGGGAGTATAGTTTCGTGTAGAATATGTGCTTAGTATTCTGAAGGTCCTAGGTTGAATCTCCAGCACCAAAACAAAACAAAACAAAAATCTTAACCCAAGCTAAGCCAGGGAGGTCTCTAAAGTTCTCATGCAATAGTATTGCTAAGTGTCTTGATCCAACGTCTCTGGTCTCACCTTCATCTTTTCTCCACAATCTTCTTCCTCTCCCTGCCTCACATCCCAGTGCTGGGGATAGAACATAGGGCCTTGGTGTATGCTAGACAATGTCCTACCACTGAGCCACATCCCAGTCCTGTCAGTCACCATGTTAACATTGAAGGGCTAAAGCAAAGTGTAACACTCAAGCAAATAGTCACTTTGGCTCCTCATGACAATCCTCAGTTTGCAGATGATGAATCTGAAATACAGAAAGATTTAGTAACTAAGGCCAAGTCACCCAGTTACTTAACAGAAATTCAAACCCAAGCCTCTTACTCCAAAGTGAAAGCTTTTAATTAATCCCTATGCTCTTTTAAAACATTTCCCCAACAATAATCAGAACACCTAAAGCCCAACAGAATTCAAGGACTATGAGAGATCCAGATGCCTGGCTTCCTCTGAGCACCCCATCTGGCCATGGAGACTCTGGAAGATAGTGGGGACACAGAATGGTGAGTATGGCCACTCATACTCACCCCCTTCACTGCTGTCACTCCAAGAGGATGCTTGGGGCTTGGGAGCTTGAGTGTCAGGCTAACCCAGGTGCCATGAATCCATAACTTCCAATGTGAGCAACAGAGCTAGAGGCCTTCCCAGACTTGACTGACATTTTCCTTCTACAATTTATGAGCCCATAAGTGCAGAGAACTAGAAAGTAAGTCCAATTCTAACACCAGGATAGAAGGTGACCTTCAAGAGACCCATCCTTTCCTCTCTCCTTAATCATGAAGCAAAACTAATATTCATCCATTTTCACTCTGGAGAACTTACGATTGGAAAATTCTTTCCTTATCAGAAAAGAACAAGGTAAGAACAACAAGAACAGTAGATTCTTCCTGTGGGTAAGTGGATAAAAATCTATAATAGGTATGTGCATAAGTTCACTAATAATATGAATGACCAGTGGCAAGACAAGGCCAACTAAGGTAGGATGAACAAAAAGAGAGACTTTTCACTGTTTAACATTTTGTGGAGTTTTACCTTTGAGCCAGGTGGAATATATTCCCCATTAAAAATCAAACACATTGCAGGTAGAAAAGATGGTGGAACGACATGGACATCACTACCCTAGGTACATGTATAAAGACACAAATGGTGTGACTCTACCTTGTATACAACCAGAGACATGAAAAAATGTGCTCCATATGTGTACTGTGAATTGAAATGCATTCTGCTGTGTTAAATAAATAAATAAATAATAAAAATTTTAAAACGTCAAACACATTGATTTTTAATTTACAATAGTATATTAACATCAGAAGCGTCAACATGAATCACCTCCGGACAGAGAAACCACGGTGTTTTTGTTCCCCAGAGATGCTGTGATCAAGGTCCATACATGGGATGGCTTAAAAGAACAGATATGAAGGGGCTGGGGTGGTGGCTCAAGCGGTAGAGTGCTTGCCTAGCATGTGTGAGGCACTGGGTTCGAACCTTAGCACCACATAATGATGAAACAAATAAAGGCATGTTATTCATCTACAACTACAAAAAAAAATTTTTTAAAAAGGAACAGATACGAAGCCTAGAAACAGTTCAGAAACCTAGAAACCCAAAATCAAGGTATTGGCAGGGCTACGCGCTCCTCCTCTTGACTTCTGGTGGTCGTGGGCAATCCCTAGTCTTATTGGCTGTCTGTTGTGTCACCCCAGTCTCTACCTCTGTCATCACATAACATATTCTTTGTCTGCGTCCAAGTTTCCCTTTCTATAAGGACACCCATCCTCCTGCATTAAGGACCTACCCACTCCTATCTGACCTCAGCTGAACCAATCACATCTTCAACAACCTGATTTCCAAATAGGGTTGCATTCTGAGCTCTTCTTCATATCTTTTTTTTTCATATTTAATTGATTTATTTGTTCTATTTAGGCTTACATGATAACAGAGTGCCATTTGACTCATTGTACACAGATGGAGGATAACATTTCATTTCTCTGGTTGTAAGTGATATAGAATCACAACATACATGCAGTCATACATAAACCTAGGGCTATGCTGGCCATCATATTCCACCACCCTTTCTCCATATCTTTTTGTGGAGAACCCAGAGCAAATAGGGTGGGGAGAAATTTTTAGTATTTTCTTTCCTACTATTTTTTATACTATATTCAAAAAAAGAAATGCACAACATAAAATTG
Organism: Xerus rutilus; assembly: GCA_028644305.1. NCBI lineage: Eukaryota > Metazoa > Chordata > Mammalia > Rodentia > Sciuridae > Xerus > Xerus rutilus. The sequence goes on along the minus strand of CM053406.1, from coordinate 112,563,823 downwards.
GAAAAGACATCTATCACTATCAGATCAGTGTATTGTTGGAAAAGAGATCTTCTCCATTCAGGCTGTATTCTGAAACCTCACTGCATGAGAATTCTGCCTGTACCTGTGTGTGCTTGCTTTAGCATTGGTTTTGGTGGGAGTTGGGATGGGGTTGATTGCTTGTTTCCCAGCATATTAAAAGTTTAAAAAAAAATTCATGCAAGGAAAGTGTATGCATGTTTACACAAGCCCTCAGTAGCCCAAATTCTTTGATATAATCATAGGGGAACCCCACCTGCCCAGAGTCGCTGGAATTCAACTGGCCTCCAAAAAGAGCATCCTTCATTTAAGGGTTTACATTCCTCTACTGTAAATACAGGAAGGGGATAAATACGTATCATCCAGGATCCTCATCTCCAGTATTTATTAATTACCCAATAAACCCTAACAGCTCCATCATTAATTCAGATGATACCTACTCACCTAGGAAGCCCTGAGAAATTTCAGCGGCAAACGAGCTATCATCCACCCAGCAGCTGATATTTCAACTCAATATCCTGGAGGAGTTCATTTGTCAAAATGAAATGGCAGTTAAATTGTTTGCTGGCAAAAATTCAGAGTTGTAGGGGGTTTTAGGAAAGGCTGACTGTAAGTACTCTCTGCTCACAGAAAACTTAACATGGAAACTTAACACAAAGTATGAACAAAAGAATTCAACATGTGAGTCTCTTTTAAAAGATGAAATATATGTATATATATTGCACTAGTTAAATAGCAATAATAGAAGGGATTCCAGTAGAGTAGAGCAAGGGGAATCAGGGGAGGGAGGATGAGACGGAAAGGGAAGGTACTGGGGAATGAGATTGATCAGTTTTGTTATGTACGTGTATGAATAAGGCATAATGAATCCCACCATCATGTATAATTATAATGCACCAATACAAAATTTTTCAAATGAATTACTGATTTTTAAAAAAAGATCTCTTGCCAGGCATGGTGGTGCCGACCTATAATCCCAGAACTCTGGAAGGCAGAGACAGGAGAATCACGAGTTCAAAGCCAGCCTCAGCAACCATGAGGCGCTAAGCAACTCTGAGACCCTTTCTCTACATAAAACACAAAATAGGGCTGGGGATGTGGCTCAGTGGTCGAGTGCCCCTCAGTTCAATCCCCAGTACCAAAAAACAGATCTCTTACTGGACCAAAATGTAAGAGATAGCTTTCACATACAAAGAAATCAGATTTCCTTCTTTCTTTCCAAGAGCATGTCTTCTCTTTAAATGCACCCATTTCCAAATCTAGGGTATTTTTAAAATGTTTTTCTCCATAAAGTATCTAAACCTTCACTAAATGTATCTGATTATGGGGGTGTAGGTCAGTAGCCTGGCATGAGCAAGGCTCTGAGTTTGATTCCAGAACTGAAAAAAAAAAAGCATATTTGATTCACCTAATTATTTTTTATTGCCACTATTACATACAAGGCCTTCTGCCAATCACTAAGGAAAGCAGAAATATAGATTACATAGAAGGCCCTGCCAATCGCTAAGGAGAACATATATAACAGAAATATAAATTTAAGCATGAGCCCTGCCCTCGGTAAACTTCTCACATGGCAAAGGAAACAGCAAACCATAATGAGAGTATTCCTCTGCTTATTAAACAGAGCTTTGTGGTACCTAAAGCATGCATAGCATCACGTTTTTAAATTTATGATAAAGATAAAGGATGTTCAATAAATAATGATGATGATTCTAGGTTCACAGCAGGAGGTTTTAAACAGAAATAAGTGGGGTTTAATAAAGTTACAAGACATATGCCATAAAGAGTCAGAAGAAAGACAATTGCTTACAACTGGGGAGATCAAAGATGCATTATGGGGACTGGAATGCACCTCAGTGGTAAAGCCCTTGCTTAACAGGTATGAGGCCTGGATTCCATCCCTGGCACTGCAAAACAAACAAACGAGAGAGAGAGAAAGATAGAAAGAGAGAAAGAGATGATTTATGAGATGGATTATTTGTTAAGTCGGAATTTAAAGGATAGGAAATTTCTTTTCACTTTCTTTGGTGGGAGGAATGGCATTCTCATCCTATAAATTCCTGATACATTCAAGGCAAGGCAGGGAGATAAGAGCAGCTGTGTCATGGGGTGTTTGGAGACATTTTGGGGTGTTTGGAACAAAAGTCTAGAAAAGGAGTTTAGGGTAGGGTCAAGGAAGACCTTACCTACCAGGCTAAGAAGGGAGCTAGCTGCTGCAGTTTTGTGGGAAAGCAATGGACATAACCAGACCTATGTTTAGGAATGTAACTGTAGGTACCATAAAATACTCTACATGAGCCCAGTGTGGACTGGGATGAAGAAACACTGGGTCTGAGGAGCTCAAAGGGAAGTCTTGATATTAGCTCATTATTAACAACCCTACATTTTCAAGGCATGCCTAACTTTCACAATATCCTTTATCTCATTTGAGCATACTTATGAGGCATATATAATACATCATGTGTGTATGTATGTTCATTTTACAAGTAAGAAAATTGAAGGATATCCATATATAAGTGTGTTATCCACAGCTGAAAACCGCCAATTCTTCAGCCTCCAAATCCACCTGTCTTTCCACTAAACCTTGGCCAATGCCAAACATGTCCATCTTTATTTCATATCAGGAGCTAATTACTTAATGATACCTCATGTCACAGATAAAAAGATTGAGATAGTTGAATCTAAAAACTAGTTTCCTTTAGCTGAGTGCAGCAGCTTACACTTGTAATCCCAGCAACTCCAGAGGCTGAGACAGGAGGATTGCAAGTTCAAGGCCAGCCTTGGCAACTTAGCAAGAATCTTTCTCAAAATATAAAAAACAAATAAACAAATAAAAAGGTCTGAGGAGGTAGCTCACTGGTAAAGCACCCCTGGGTTCAATCCCCAACACCAAAAATAAAATAAACTCCTAGATTCCTTTAAACAAAATTGACTACATGCCATACACATACAAAAAAACCCGTCAACACCAAGATTTAGAGTGAAGCAAATGTTAGCAGCCAACTTTTAAACTTTTGAAATGGTGTCATTAAATGAGTAACAGCCACAATAACAAGACTACAATAAAACAGTCAATACTAATATGGTGTGAATGAGAAGAATTGTTTGTTACATTAGCTTAGGAATGCGGGTCACCAATCTCATGCCTCCCCTACAGTCTTGTCTGCAACATTAACAAATGGCTTTTGTGTCTCTGTCTCTGTGACTGTGGTGTGTAACTGGACAGGCAGTTACTTCACACAAAAAGGGTTTCTATATAAAGGTTTATGTCTACCCATAGCCCAGACTGGAACCTTCTGACCCAGATGGATTGAAATGCTACTTGAGAAGCACCGTGGGTTGGTATTTTTCCCCCTTTCACCCTAGTTGGGAAGTAACTAAGTCCAACCCACGTGGTTTCGTCCTTTGTTGGTAGTGAGTCTCAAGCTAGGATTTTTGCTCACACCCTCTGACCTGTTCATCCAATGATACCCAGGACATCTCTATGGGTGGGAGCACTTTTTATTTTTTAAACTTAGGTGAAAAGGAAAATAGGAGGTTTTTTTTTTTCTTTTTTGTAAATGAGGCCATTTCATTTTTGTGACCATTTTCCTTCCCGTCTCCCTTCTCACTCCTGTTACTCAGTAATTATCATTATGTCTGCTTTCTTGATTGTTAGGGTCTATTAGTACATTTTCCAAACTGATCCTATGTTCTACCACTTAAACATCTCCATATAGTGAAAAATTCCTTTCAAAGCTGTCTCCAAAATTCCAGATCTTGGACTCAGCAATTTCTTAGGTTAAGCTTTGGGCAAGGTATAGAAGAGATAATTACAAAAGGATGAAATTTAGCCAAAAGGATGAAAATTGCAAGTCAAAAGAAGAAATTTCGAACAAACTTGTGAAGAAGTTTTATTATTTTTTCCATGTATTAAAATTTGATCTCAACCTCTGCATCATTGGAAGGGATACATGTTTGCCAACTTGACAATCATCAGTTTCTAAGTCATAGCATGGAAATTCATCTGTCCCAAACCTCATGCTTTTGTAGCTGTCAGTGTTTTATCTGATAGCTTTGTTTTGCATCAGGGAAACTAAGACCAAAAGTTGGTTTGCCATGCTTCTCCAGAGTGGACTAATTTCTGAGGACACTAGAAGGATATTTAAAATGCAGCTTACCTATTGTATGAGGAATGAGGGGTTTTTCTACATCAAACCATGAAAGATGTGAATTAGGGGTATTTGGAGGGGGTTCCCAGGGAGTGAACCCAGGGCATTGCACAGCTAAGCCAGTGGAAAGCACGCACTCTACCAGTGAGCTACCAGCCAGGGTATTTTTTCTCAGTAAAATAATGGCAATTTTTGGACCAATCAATTTTTTTTTGTTTTTTGTTTGTTTTGGTGGTTTTGTTTTGGTTTTGGTTTTTTTGGTGCTGCTGGGGATGGAACTCAGGGGTCTCACTTGCTAAGCAAGTGCTCTGCCACTGAGCCACACCCCCAGCTCAAGCCTACTAGTCTTAAACAGACTCATCCTGAGTTAGTAAGCTAAGTTCCTCTTATCAACCTTTTTTATTTTCATCATCACCTCTTCTAAGGAGAAAAAATAAACTGAATTTAAAGGCTAACAAGAGAAATAAAATACAAAAGAATAAATTTTGTCAGGTAGGCTTGCACTTGAAGGACCACAAACCATTGTAATATCTGAGTTTTTTGCTCTCCAAGAACCAAGATTTAATGCCCCTTTGAAGGTGCTATCACACCCTAGCCTAATTCCATAATCAAAAAGACTGATTGGACCCCATTCTACATGTAAATCTTCGTGGGAACTCACTTCACTGTTCTGTAATTATATTTCTACTCATCTTCCTCCCCACCACTCTGGAAACTTCTCAATGGGGTTTTTTAATTCCTAGCAGTGAGACTTTAAAGTGTTGAATAAAAGTTAGAACAGATGAACAAATGAAATAGAGTGGTGACTGTAACAACAAAGAAGCCAATGTACCCTCAATAGCTCTGCCTCTGTTCCTGGACTAACTGAGGCAAGTTTCAAATATTCAAGGTGTCTTCAGGTATTGTCCCAGACAAGTGACTAGTATGTAAAGGAATGAAGCTTCCCAAACCCACCACGTCTTGCCCAGTTTTTGCAGGATGGCAGGTGCAAGAGGGAGTTACAGAGACTCAATCTTTGTTTGATGTCTTTGTGACCCTTTCTCTACCAGACACAATAATGTGTGGGAAGTAGTAATTATGTTGTCTCCAAGCAGTGCTGCAAATTTACTCACAAAAATGAGCACTTAACCTTTCTCACTGTTGTGCCTGGACTGGCTGCTAAGAGTGTAGCCATTAGCAGGGCGAATGCCCCTGGCAAGGCGGAACAGAGCACCCTGCAATTAGGAGGGGGGATATCCGCAAGAGGACTGTGTGAAGGTGGGCAGGGGGCTCACTCATTCCTGCCAGACCTGGAGACCCCACAGGATGCAGGAAGCCTCAGTAGGAAGAATTAGTCTTCTCAAATGTATTTCCTCCATGAAACCAGCATAATCTCTTGACTTCATTATCATCAATCAATTACCATCCTCACCTCAAAACAATACTCAACCAATGCTCATTCAACTTCAATGATTGCTGCTGCAGGGTAGGTTATGGGAGGTATTTGCAATTAGGGATTCAAAGAACATAGGATAATAATTTTTAAAAACCGCCGTATGTTCTTGGAGCACGTAGGCATTTACAAAGTGTTTTCATAAATGAAGTGAATTTTATCTTCACCCCACCGTGAACAATGCAGACTGGACAGATATTAGCTATGTTTTATAGAAAGGAAAGCTTAAGAAAAATGGTTTGCTGAGGCCACAATAGCTAAAACTCCTATAACAATGTACTCTTCAGCCTGGTGTCACAGAGTCCTGAGTTCCAGATGACACACAGTCAATTACCCATTGGTGGCCTGAGGCACATTACTTACCTTCTCTTAGCTTTGATTTCCTCATTTAAAAAATAAAGGTCTTGGACTGGAGATATAGCTCCATGGGAGAGTGCCTATTAGGCATGAGATTCTGGGTTCCATACCCAGCACTGGAAAAAAATAAAGGACAATAGTGCCTACCTTAAGAGATAGTTGAGGCCCTGTACAATGTGCATGCCTACAAGCCCAGCCACTTAGAGGCCAAGGCAGGAGGATCATAAGTTCAAGGCCAGCCTTGGCAACTTAGTGAAACTCTGTCTTTAAATAAAAAATAAAAAGAGTTGAGGATGTAGCTCAGTGGTATAGCACCCCTGGTTAGCAGTTTAAATGATGTGATGCCTAGGAGGTATCGAGGAGGTACTAAATATAGTAACTGACAAAAGATAAGGTCTGAGAAAATAATAATTATTATTGGTATTAGTGCTTGTATTTAGATTATAAATGAAAAAACGTTTTTTGGTACCAAAGATTGAACTCAGAGGTGCTTAACCACAGAGCCAAATTCCCAGCCCTTTTTATATTTTGTTTATAGACAGGGTCTCACTAAGTTGCTTAGGGCCTTGCTAAGGTACTGAGGCTGGTTTTGACCTTGTGATTCTCCTGCCTCAGTCTTCCAAATTGCTGGGATTACAGGCATGCGCCACCACATCCAGCTATAAATGAAATATTAAGCAATGAATGTAAAGCCAAAATGACTTGATTTGAGAAGCCCTTAAAGGGAACAGCAAAATATTTAAAATGTCTTCAATATTTACAAAAAATAAATAAACCTTTTTGTCTCCCTTAGTAGTAAAGTCATAAGATAAAATGATCCCATTAAATAAATATAAAATCTTTCTTAAAAATATCCTCTTTATGTAATGACTTTCACTAGTAGACTTAGTGTTTCCTAAACTCTATTTAATAAAGAGGAATTGCGAAAGTGAAGATTGAAGTATTTTAACCAAAGTCAGACAGGAAGCCATTTGATCAACTGTGTAAAATAATATATCTACCAAAATATGCCAAATCAAATGCAACTTGAGGGGAGGGATTTGTGTCTGTTTTACTGTATCCTTGTAATAAAAGAATAAATGAAAAGTTGTTGAATAGTGAAAATATTGAGTATCTGAGCATGACAGTGTGATCTTCGAATGTTACCAGGTAAACTGTCCCTTGAGTTATTTAATTTTCTGTCATTGATACAATCACTCATTCATTTATTCAACATACACCAATTAAGCACCTATTGTATGCCAAACACCAGGCTGGGTTCTGGGAATATAAAAGCCAGAATAAGGACTGGAGCTGTGGCTCAATGACAAAACAAGTGCTTAGCATACACTAGACCCGGGGTTCAATCCCCAAAAGAAGTGGAGGGAGAGAAGAAGGAGGAAGGAAGGAAGAGAGAAAGAATTGCCAAAATGAGGTCACTTGCTCTAGGAGATTTTAATTTGATTTGCAGAAAAGAGGGGAAAGGCAAAGTGGGGCAGATGGACTTGCCACCTCTCCTCCTCTGCCCCTAGGGATTGCCACTAGACTTTTTTTTCTAACTCTCCATACATTTGGAAGAAACTTGAGTCTGTAACAAGCTTTCTGTTACAAAAGAAACACAAGAGGATTTCATGGTTGTATTTTCACTCCCACCACTGGCTTCTGCACTTCTGTATTTTGGGTGGCACAGTGCAGTCACTATTTTTGGGCATCAGTTGCTCTTGTCCAGGGAAAACTCCAGTGACCAACCCAGATCCGATACAATGGCGTGACGCTGGACTGGGCCTCCAACCGCATCGGCCATAGGCAACATTGTTGCTGCGGCTGCTGTTATTTTAATTATGATTGTACGTTAACCACCACCTTCCTTCCTCGGCCTCCCTTCAGCTGCAATGATGTATGTTACTTTTTGGTAACTGGATTTCATTAACATTTATGAACTCTCATAAAGTAGTAGAAAAAGCAATTTGTGTGGAAGAATTTTCCACCTCATTAAACAGTGTTCTTTTGGGGGTCAAGCTGATATTTTTTTGTTGTTGTTGGATTTTTTTATAGGTCCTTTGTCCTTCCCTGAGCCCTGGGGGAAGAAAAGAGAGCCGTCCACGTACAGCTGGGGCTCATGAGCCCTATAGAGGGCGCTAGACCTAGGGCAGACTTCCCGCTTGCTGTCGCTGGGCTGTACCCGCGGTCTTTTCACACTCCCCAAGTACCCGAAACACACCCTGGGTCCCTGAGACCTATTCCCTCCTTGGCCAAATCTGACTCCATCATCGCCAGCGAATAGCCTGACTAAGGGCAGCGTGCAGCTGGTCCCGAGCTGAATACTGCTCCCACTTGGGGACCTAACAGGGAGCAGGGCTTATCCCGGACCGAGGATGCACAGCATTCGAGAACAATCCCCAGCGAGGCTCCAGGCCTTCGACCCTTAGTAGGTACACGCTCACTGGCGCGCCCACTCAACCCGCTGGCTGTGAAGCAGGTTCCTATTTCGGGGAAGGCAAGCTGCGGGGTGCAGGAGAGGCTGGGGCTCAGTCCTTTCCAGGCTGAAGCTCGGATGTTCCCAGCACGGTTGCACAGCCTAGTGCGGCATCCTGGCCCAAACTCATTGTGTTTGTTTTCACACCGGCACTGCAGACCCGGCCGCCTCAGTAGTCAGCAGGCTTCAGGCAGCCGGGACAGATCTTGCCCTGAATGTGGGCCTCGCCTCCATTCTCCAGCTGTCTCCAAATCTCGCATCAACCTCCCAGTCCCCGAATGAAGCAGAACACACTCTGGAGCCCCCAAAGGGGATGAGAAGGACCAATGTCCAAAAGAGGAGTTTCCTCCGCTGCTAGCCTAAGGGAACTGGGGACGTGACAACGATCCGAGGGGCTTTGGTTAGGGACGCTCTCCTTTCTCGCTCTATCTCAAGGTCAGCTACTCACCCGCCTCCACTACCCTAGAAGAAAGAAAAAACAAAAAAAGTCTCCTCGGCTTGACAAGTGGGGCAATGAAGGGGAAACCCGAGATACCGTGGCCTGAGGGCGCGGTAAAGTAACCAAAGAACCAGGTGACAGATGCTGGGGGAAATAAGCATGGGAAGACCTGCGTTTTCTATTCTAAAGGTAAAAATATAAAACAGTAGTTCCAACACAATCTGTGTGTTCACCTTGGTTAGAAAACAAAACTCAAGCTTTCCAAGAAATCAGTTATCTAGGATTGGAGATGTAGCTCAGCTGCAGAGCGCTTGCCTGGCATGCGCACTGCCGTAGGTTCGAGCCCCAGCCCTTCGCAGTTGGGGGAGAGGGATGGAGAATTCAGTTCTTTGGTACTTGGGCCATTGTGTTCAGCGAGACAGCTCCCAAATCGGATCTTATTAAGGAAGACCTCTAAGGCCCGTTCGCAGGTGACAGAGGCAAGGGCAGGAGCTCATGTGGGGTCCAGCCTCAGGAGAGGTGGTTCACAGGTGCGGGTGTAGACAGGGTCTGGGGGCTTTTCTGATTTTACTGAGTCAGCCGCAGGCACCACGGGCTTTGCTGTTTCCAAACCAGGCGACTGTGCTTTGCTGACTGGTGTGTCAACTTGGTGGTGTAATTATTGTTTTGTTTTCTAATATGTAATTACTCTTTGTCGTCGCTATGATGAATCCAGCGAGCTTGACTGGAGCGGCGAGATGGAGTCAAGTTTGGGGTAGGGATTCGACGCGTGGGAAACACTGGCTTCTCCCCACACCCAGAACAAAATGGGGCCCACACGACTATAGAAAGCCAGGGTCCGGGTTCCGTCACTGACAAGAGGTCCTCAAGTGTGATCTCCATACCACAGAGCCACTCTCTCCGAGTGGCTATGCACAAGAATTGCTGTGTCTCATTTTTTCTCTCCTGAATATCTATAAAAGGAGGAGAGGAAGGAGAGCAAGAAAGAATGAAGATAAGCAGAGAGAGGGCTGGAGAACTGAGACTAGAGAAAACAGACAAATGGGAAGTTGGAGAGACTAAGAAGTGCGCACATTAGAAGACATGAGGAAGGAAGGAAGGAAGGAAGGAAGGAAGGAAGGAATAGAGAGACTGCAAACTTAGCTCAGTATAGCTCTTGACTAGCATTTGCCAGGCCTTGAGTTCAATCGAGGGGTGGGGGGTGGGTATGGACTGTTGCATGTTTTCAAACCTTTTCTTCCTAGATTTAAAATGAGTTAAGGGCGAGCAGGCGATATAGCTCCATGGTAGAGCACTTTCCCAGACATGCTACTGGACATCTCCATCTATTGCACGTGCTTTACCACACCCTGCTTTAGTAAATCCCTAGCGACAGCATACTTCCAACACTAGTTCCCCCAACTATACCTCCTGCTCAGTTTCCTCCCCACACCAAGGGACGACCCCCCCCCCACTCACACACACACCTTTCCATAATTGCCCCACTTGGAGACCCAGAAAATGCCAGAATCGACGCTGCAAGCGCCGTTGCAGAGACTCAGCACCATAGCCCTCTCTGGCAGGGCGTCGCCCCGGAGTACCCCAACCAGGTTGCGGTGTGGGGTTGGGTACTACAGGAATGGCACCCTCCCCTGAGCAGGCCCCGCCCAGGTGCTGCACTGTTTGGGCCCTGCGGGAGTCCTCTGCGGCCTGGGCACGGTGCAGGACATGTGTGTCGACCTTGGAGAAAGACCAGTCGCCTTGGAGAAAGAGTGGTCCCCGGCCGGTTGCTGAAAGCGATCCTTTTTCTCTAACCATTTGCCCCAGAGCAGTCAGGTTAGCACTGCCTTCTCGCCCTTCCAGAGAAGAACGTGTTAAATACTTCGCTTGGGAGTCTTTCCCACCCCAAATATACCATAATACTGTGGCGTTGGCGGCGCCGACTGCCGGTCCCTAACCTCGGCCACCTTCTGGCGTTGAAATATGCACATCGCTCTTCAATAATTTAGACACCTGGGAGACTGGACAAGTATAATTTTTTTTCCAAACATACGAGCATCCGGGTCGCCATCAATCATGCTTTTGTTTTATGTAAGAATGGGCTTTGTGTGTTTAGCTGCCCGACTCCATGCTATTTGCATGCGACTGTTTAATGGGCATTTATTTTAGCTTTGAAGATCTGCTTCAAAATCTAAACCCAGAAAAGGGGGGAGAGGCGACCTCCTTGTGATTCGGATGAATTTGTCTTTGGGGCCCCTTTCTTTGAGGGGATGGCCCTGCGGGTTCTCGATTACAGATGAATTTTGATTCTGAGGTAGGGCATGTCATGGAACCGAAAAGATATATTCTGTTTCCTAAATCTCAGGGTTTCTTTCTAGCAAACAATGCTGCAGCCAGTATTTGTGTGTGAGACAAGTAATTGTGCTCCAAATGCTTAAATAAATCATTGATGGGTGAAATTACACATGCTCACTTAAAGTGTAATGTGATTAAGAGATTATGAGATTGAAGCTAATATCTTGTCTTCCAGATCCTGGCCCCAAATCTTGACATCAGGAATTTATCAACTACAACTGTCCTGAAATTTACAGATACAATAGGTTTCCACTGACAGCGAATCAAAGACTACCTCTAAAAATAAAAATAGGTGTGTGTGTGCGTGTGCATATTGTGTTGATGGTGGTTTTGTGATAAAAAAAAGACGTAAGAGGAGAGAGACTGAGATGATGGGGAAGGGTGTTTGCTTGTTTCATCTTTTATTTTCAAAAAGTAAATGGAGAAGAGGGAGGAGGGGGAAGCGTGGCGGGCGTTACGTCTGCGAGCTGATTACTCCTCCTCTGAAAGCGGCTCCATTTCCCGCACGGTGGGTAAGTCCTTTATCGGGGGAAGCCCCGGCCTCGCCCGCAGCCATCCTTTGCCTCGAGGCGCGCGCTGGGCCGGGGCGCGGGAGCCGTTCCGCGACTCCGTAATGACCCGGGTTCGTCGCAGCTGCGCCCTGACCCTTTGTGATGGCGCCGATAGCGCTCGGATGAAATTATGTCCTTCTCCGGGTGTGAAATTACCATGTTTATTAATTGAGCCAGACATTAGCTTTACCTTTTCTTTCTAAGCCGTGAAAATTTGTGATTCAGGGCAAATGATGCTCCGACAGACGCCGCGCTCCGCGTCCCAGCCCTCCCTGCCCGCGCCCCCTCCCTGATCGCGCTCCCCTTCCCCCACGTCCCGGCCAGTTCAGGAAAGCTTTCTAGGTTTCCATGCCCCAGAGCCCAAAGAGAAAAAGCCAGCAGGCCTCTGAGCGTGGGGGCGCGTGTGCGTGTCAGTGCGCATGCAGGAGTGTTTTCCTCCTCGGGAAGTGTTAGCAAACAATAATAACAACCCTCGAGTCTGAATTACAACATTTCCCCCCAGAATTCTTGATCAGTAAAACCCAAATCGCTTTCGAGACAAAGGAGCATCAATCAGCGACAGAGACAGATTTAATGTATTAAATCTTTATTAAAGTGAAGTCATTCTTATTGAAATGATGTATTGGGTGTGCAGAAAGATTAGATTTTTCCCCCCTTTTTTCCACGAGCGTAAGATGGAGATGGTAGCGCAGAGCAGGGAGCGCTGCGACTTGCCCTGTCTGTCCTGGGATGGTATTGGGTTACTGGGACTCTGCCCAGGATCCTGCACCGGGGAACATCGCCTTAGAGTAGAGGAGAAAGATCCAAATCAACTCGTGCTGTTGGTCCTCGCTTTGATTTCCTGAGAAACAAAGCGTGTCACTGGCCACCTGGGAAATTTCCCGCCTTGGCCTCAGAATGAGGGAAACTGAGGAATTGCAGGCAAAGATTTCCAGGCCTCGTAAGGAGAAGGAATGCCCTGGTTTTCAGAACGAGACTCAGTTCTCTCTGTAGCCTAAAGAAGGTCCTTGTGCCTCAGGTCTAAAGAGGAAGGGGAGAGTGTGTTTGCTCCCAGCGGGCTCGCGGCCCAACTCCACAATCCTTCCTTCCTCCGGGCAGAATTGGAGGCAGGAGCTGGCTGCCTTCCCGCCTGGGGTGGACTCTCAATTAAATTGGCCCTTTCGGGGACCTCGGGTCCTGTCAAGGGCAGGGAAGCCAGGAGGAGGAAGGAGTTCAGAGCAGCGTCCTCTGCCCCAGGGATAGGCTACCCAGAGTTTTTTGCATTGCATCTGAAATGGCTCCAATTCTTATCTCCCCAGGAAAAAGGGCAGAGGGGGAATCTTAAACCATAGGAGGCTTTTCAGAAAGCAATCTCAACTTCAACAAGATGTATTTGTGTCTCCACCTTCAGACACACCAACATCCACATCGGCTGAAAATGAACTGTTGGAATCAATTTCCTTGGAATACTCAAACTTTTTTTTTCTATCATATTTCAGCAATGAGCTGAACGTTAGAGCCAGTTGATTCAATTTAGTATTTGCATAACCACTAGAAGAAGGTGGCTTTGCAGACTCCATGAATAGGTCTCTTGTTTGTTGTGTGTGTGTGTGTGTGTGTGTGTGTGTGTGTGTGTGTGTGTGTGTAATGGGGTTAGGGTTTTAAATACCTACAGGGGGTAGGGTATCTCTGGGGCTGAGTTGCTGCTCCATGTGTCAGAAACAGAGAAGTCACTGCTGGATTGAAGACAGACTATTGTTCACTTACTCCCCCAGGTTGCCTCTCCCTTTCCTCCTAGCTACCCTAGAACCCTCCACATTTGAATATCCACAAATAGGACCTTTCTTTCATTCATTCCAGGCAGTTTTGCTCTTAAAGATAAATCTCTCTGGTAAACTGTGTGAAATCATTCCATGGCAAGGAGAGATGCAATGCTGTTCTATACTTTGCACGCAGGAAAAAAAAAAAAAAAACAAGCAGGATTTTAAAAAGTAAAGCTCATTTTCATAGAATCCCAACCAGCAGACTAATTAAATATTTCACAACTCCAAAGTTAAAGCACTAACATTGGAATTTTTTCCCATCAAATAATACAAATTGGCCTTCTGTAACACCATCCCCCACCCCAAACACCCCCTCCCACACCCACCCACACACATACACACACCCTGCCACAAACTCCTACCAACTGGTTTTCTGAATGGCATTACAAAGGATTTTGTTAAAGAAAAGTCAGACTAATTGCTGCCAGAAGACCCGTCTCTTAGAGAAGTCTGGTTTTCATAAGCCAGATTCAGTAAAGGTTGTGGTTAAATCTAAGCCTAGTAGAAGGTTCTTAAGGTTTTCTCAGCAAAGGAGGGAAATATAAAGAAACACTAAGTTTAGCCAAAAGGCTCCGTGGGGGGAGAAGGGAAGAATGATGAGGTGGGAGGGAAATTCAAGAGAATCCTCTGAACTCTTGTTTCCTTCTAGATTTCTCTCCTTAGGAAAGTTTCAACTTAGGAAAGTCTCCAACTTACTAACACCTCCTCTGTAGCTCCAGCATCTCACAATTACTCACCAATCATTTGATTTGTCTTGATGTGGCACTAATTTCTGAAGGCTGGAAGTTATACTAAAAGCAAAGGATTTTGCAGACCCAGGATTTCCTGAGGTACCTCTCTGCTCAGTGAGCTCCGACCTTCTTCTCAGACCTCCTAATGGAGTTGGTAGCCAAGGGCCCCTGCAGAAACTAGCAGGTGGATTCACCCTTGGCTAAGCTGTGTCACTGAGGAGCACAGGCTTTCTTGGGGCTTATGTGGCAGTACCGCTCCATGATCCTTGTCAGCCCTCTCCCTGGCTTTCCTGAACCAAACCAGCAAGATGCTACTTAGCCTTGTAGCAGAGAATGGAGATATGGTGATAAACATAGGGTTTGCTGAGATCTTGATCTCTTTGGGTGTTTGAAGAAGCAAAGGTCCTCTAAAAATAAGCACGTCATCAATGATCTGGTTTCATCTTGAATTTTCCTCATCAGAACTTCCTCTCTTCTCTTGTTCCTAGAACTTTCACAGGTACAGACCCAAGGCTGGTTGGTTAGAAATCCCCTGGAACTCATCATTTCCTAATAATAGGCTTCTCCCAAGCCCACATTGTTCTAGTCCATCGGAGAAGCCGAAATGACCTGATCAGGTCCCACGATGCAAAAAGATGAGAAACTCACTCAGTATCCCAACCTCTGAACTAGACCATTTTGACTTGGAAGAAACATCTTCAGCTCTACCACTCATGGCTCTCAAGTCCCTGGTATTCCAAGGAAAGGGTTTCCCTCTTTGTAACTATTATTATTATTATTATTATTATTATTATTATTATTATTATTATTATTACTTTTTTGGTATTAAGCAAATAACTAGGGCTTCATACAGGCCAGGCAAGCACTCTGCCACTGAGCTCTACCCCTAGACCATGAAACCATTATCTTGGGACCTTGCATTGAATTGGCTATGGAGAGTGGGAAATAGAATAAGCAGCAACTATGTTTCTTGAGCCTGGTCTACTCCACTGGCCATTGGAAGGTTCTCAAAGCCTATATCATCCCTGTCTTAGTATTTCACTTCTTTCCCTTTTCAAGATTATTGTCTCCTAAATCTACACCACCACCACCCCACGTACACACATACACATATCAGACATCACAATATAATTTCAGGGAAATGAAACTAAGGATAGGGTCTTTATATTGTTTTATAACTACAAAAGTATGATAAACAAATAAGAATTTAAAAATCATTCCCCCTCTATTTCTCCTGACAATCTTCATGGTTGGGGTTTTGATGGATTTTATTCATTCCTTACTCTCATAATTCATTCCTTACTGTATCATAATCATAACAAAGTGGTTTCTTGTTGCCAAAGACATGAAGCAACTTAGCTAAGAACTTATCTCCTATTCCAGTTGTCAGCATGAGTTAGGACAACCTTTTCCCCAAAGTCCTCTCACTCACCTTCCCACAGCCTAAACATGTTAGAGGACCCACAGCAGCATGTTTCCACTCACAAACTAAAACTGTGATCTTGAAGGTTTGACTTAAAATAAACATCTGGACATGGACGTGAATAGCGAATTTGACTCATCTCCCAAGAAACCTCAGTGATTTCATCAGACTCTGGAAATGGACCAAGGCCAGTGGGAATGTTATTAAAGATCCATGCAGGTAGAAATAACTCATTGCTTCCAAGGATTTCTCAATCTTCTTTTGGGGAATCATCAAAAAGCTCCATGGAGTTTCATGTCATAAGGATCTGCCCTATTCTAACACTGCAGAACCAAGGGACAATGTCCACTGACATTATCTTTCTCCCCTTAGCATCATGAAATAAACAGCTGCATGAAAGAAAACTACCTAAATCACTGAAATCAGTTTCAACATAGGGTGATTTGGAATTTGAAGAAAACCATTCCTTACCCTGATGTTCTCATTTTAAAAACAAGTGGCAAAGCTGTGTTCTCCTAATAGAGCTCCTCTGTTTGTGTGTATTTGCATAATAATTGCTACACAAAATCAAACCTCAAGCTTACTCTTTCACATTTGGCTACATAATTTTATTTCTCTAGCATCAAAAATACTTTTTATATCTGCTTCTAAAGTTTGGTCTAGAGTTCACCTTTTCACTCTGTGGTTTCCCCTTTTCTTTTTCTTCTAATTAAGGAAAGGCATTTTCTCCTGAAGCTAAATGTGCAGTCAAAATATTGAATCAGGACTGTAGGAGATTTCCACTTTTACCAAGAAAGTGTGATCTGAAGGCAGAGAACTTCAGATTCAACTTTTATTTACACCTACCTGTCTCTGGCAACAAAAGAGAGACCGGGTATGTGCATGTGAATCTTGGGAAACAGCACTGGGGATATTTTGTCATAGCTGTCTGGGGCAGAGCCCACCAATACTATCCTTCAGGCTGGGTCTTTCTCTGTATTTTGCTGAGCTTGTTTGTGCCTGTCTTTTTTTTTTATCCCACTGGGCTGCCCGAACACTTGGCAGAAGCAGTCGATTTCTGAGGTTTCAACGGGGGGAAAAAAAACTGAGATGAAACATGTTTTCGCTTTGAGGGTGACCTTTGACCTTTCTTTCCCATACACCTGACACCAGGGGCACCGAAGACCTGTTTGGGTCTGGGCTGCTGATGCTGCGTTTTTGTTGTGGGTTCCCGCCCTCCCCTTCTCTCTCTTTCTCCTCCCCCCTTCAACTCCCTAAAAAGTTGTTGCCATGATCGCAGCAGCTCACGGCTCTGTCAGGGCCCAGGGAGGCGGGCGGAACACGCAGGGTGTTTTGTTAAATGCTCCCATCGTTCGCAGGGGCTGGGACTTGATAAAAGGAGACAGTTTTCTGAAAAGATTTGATTGAAATGGCGTGTGCCAGGGCTGATGGGAGCCAGCGAGGGACAAAGCGCAGAGAATCCATGGACACTCGAGCAATTATGCCTCCACGCTGAAGGTGGATTAGCGCGCTGGAAAGAAGCATATGTTTGGCCCGGGGCGACACTTCCCCCCGGCTGAGCTTAGAGAATGGGAGCTCGGAGAGCGGCTGGACCCGGAATATCAACTATCTGTGAAGCCCCCCTCCCCAGCCCAGCCCAGCCAGCCTCCCTGCCCCCGCCCCGGAAAAGTCGGAGAGCATTTTTACAAAGAGCAAGGGACTGGGGGCTGGGGGGGATGGGGAGGCAGGGAGAGGGAGCTCAGGGGTACAAATGAGCCTGGGATTGCGCCACCCAACACTTTTTTCTCTAGGTCATCCTAATGGGACACCCATGCTTTGATGTGGAGATCCAGAGGGGGCCAAATCAATGCTCCCCCATGGACTTTCCCACTGCTTGGTACTTCGTTAGCTGGTTTGGAAGCTCAACCGAATTGTTGCAATGGAACTGGGTCTGAATGACTTGGTAAAGATTCTAATGGCCAATGGTCAGCGCTAGAATGGGCAGAAAGCGCTGCTAGTGGGTCCCCAGACGCGCCTTGGATATAGGTGAAGGAAGGCCTCCAGAGATGTGTCAGACAGATCCTTGATGAAATGAGTTGAGGATGGAAATCTCCAAAAGGCAGGTAGGGGAGAAAGGGTGCACAGGCCGGAGTCGGATCCCCAAGCCACTGTTTAGAGATCTGGTCCAGGGATGCTGAAACTTCGCGCTGTCTTGGGAGGAGCCAGAAAGTTTCTCAGGTTCTGCTTCCAGATATTAATTAAAGCACTTTCCCCATTTTTTAAGCCCTTAAAACTCTGACCTGAAGCCTCATGGTTCTCACTGCACCCACAAACAGTAGAAGAGGGGTAGGGGACGCAAGCAAGTCCCCAACCTCTCTCTCAGGCTTTTACTGCAGTTTAATTGGATCTAATCTGGACGCGAGTGCGATGACTGCCTCCCACACTCCCCTCTGGCTGTCCTCGGTGCCGAGCCCAGTCCCTCCTGGTCCTCCTCGGCTAACCCCAGGCAGGACTCCGGTTTGGTTCCACTCCCACCACCAGATCTTCAAAATCAAGTTGAGGATTGTTCCTAATTAGACGAGGGGCGCGGTGGAATTGGTGGGGGGGGGTGGGAATTTAGCGAGGGTGGTACCCCTGCCAGCAGGCGGGTCGGGAATGGGCGGGGTAATAGTAGGTCACCCGTTGCGCACCGCATCTCCTCCTCCCAGGCGGTGGTCCGGGCGCCTGGAGCCGAGCTCTGGCGCTGGGGACCGGTTCCATGCTGTGGACAAAGGCGCAGCTCAGACTTGGGGGCTCCAAAAAAGACAAGGGGCATCCTGAGATAGGATATGGTAGCTGACAAAGCAAAGGGAAAATTGATCCTCGAATTAACTTAGTGCCTGAGGGGGGGGAATTATTTTAAGCTATACTAGTTAAATTTAGTTTGACCATATATATTTTATCATATGTGTACGTGCGTGTGTATATATATCCCATATTCCCAGAATAGGTTGGATTTTAAAAGAGCGATGAGCAAGAGAAAAGTGGAAGAAATTTGTTCCCAGATGAAAATAGGAGCTACATCTTTTGACTTGTAAAACTTGAGAGTTGTGATATCTTATAACTTCAGGCCAGACTGTATTCCCTCGGAGGCTGCATCATTTTCATTAGGAAGGCTTGCATTCAGGATTGTTACTAGAATTCAAAGGATTGGGAGGTTATTTATTTCTGTGCTGGGGGTTGAACCACATGCTAGGCCAGCTGTCTAGGCCCTGAGTTACTTCTCCAGCCCCAGGACATGATCTTTACTTCCATAAGAAATTTACCTGCAACCTGAGTTGGGCCACTTTAAAAAATAAATAAATAAATAAATAAATCTTGCCCTGCTGTTGAAAAGATTTCCCCCCATCTAACCGGATGTCTTAGGGAAATCCAAAGTCAGTCTACAAAGCTGCCTCCAAGATGGTCATACTCATTTTTAGTCAGAAAGAACTGAAAATCTCCTCTGTGGAAACATCATCTCCCTGGGCTTCCTTCCCTACAAATTCTCCAACAATACACTAAGCATTACAGTTTTGTTCAAAAATAAACCTGTCTGTGAAAGCTAAATTGGTTCTGCTGTCCTCTTCAGACATCAAAGATGAAATAGAAATAGAGTCTTACATATTTGTATGCCCAAATTCAGCCTAGAATCAGTTTCTCCCCCAATCCCCATTACAAGCATTAGCAGCAGACTTTTTTTTTTTTTTAAACACAGGAACTTCCCATATACATGAATTATATACAGCTTTCAATCCCAGTGTCCTCCTGTCTTCTCATTCTGAGGCAGCCCTGCTGTCTGCCATGGAAAACACCACTTACTTCCTTGGAGATGAGACTTAAATGATGGGGATGGTTTCTCATCTCTGCCCACACAGGCCAAGCAAGATAAGTTTGGGCTGCTGTTTTTGTAGATGGAAATCAAAGTCTCATTTGAATCACACAGTTGCTCAATGTTTATAAATTATCTATCTCAGATTAATTCAGACTAATTCTCAGACTAATACATCTTCAGAAAAACAGTTGACTAATCCCTGATCATTAATGGGGTCTTTGGTTCTAACTCTTGGTGAACTTGGCAAAGAATGTTTTTAAAGACAAGCTTCTAGAAGGAACCCCTGATGGAGTCACACTTTTGCAGTTTCTTGCCTGAGCTGGGTCACAGGGAGGACAGAGTCATTAAGAATAGTAATAATAATAGGAAGCTGAGATGGCATACTTGTGCATCTTAGTTATTAAATCAAATTTAATACCAAAAAGAATTGTTCATTGAAATTCACGAGGAAAAATACCCTTAAGCACCCTAAAAGGGGAGGCAGAGGTATGAGAACCAGTATTACTTATTGTTTTGGGTGCTTTCATTTTTCTGGAAAGGGGTGGTCAGCTGACTTTAGCATTAATTGGGTTTGTCTTTGGTGTATGTGGATTGTGTTTCTCTCTCTCTCTCTTTCTTCCTCTTCCTCTTCCTCCTCCTCCTCCTCCTCTTCTTCTTCTTCTTCTTCTCCTCCTCCTCCTCCTCCTCCTCCTTCTCCTTCTCTCCACCCTGCCCCTCTCCTTTATCCCTTTAAATTTCCTTTTCCACATGACACTAAGCAATAGGGAAACATAGATAGATGGATGCATTTCTTCAAATCTCTAAATTATCAAGTAACTTAAAGAGCAGATTTCAGTATTCTAGTCTCAGGACTGCGGCCATCTCTGCACCTGTAACTCAGAATGAAAACACTGGTTATTTATGTTGTACTTTCTGCCTCTCTGATCTCCAGCAAGTTGACCCGATTTTTATAGCTCTTTTACCCAAGCGATGAAGATTCTTCCCCCACTTCACATCCCCTCCGCCCCATAACTGAGTGGCTTAGGAGATCTGTAACTGGGATGAAGCAGCTGTTGGCTTCATGCCGTCCTCTAACTTGATTATTCTTTGGACACGTTAGGCAAGCATTAGTGATTGATAATGACGCTAATTAACCCCTTTCCTTTCCAAACAGTAAACTGCTGCCAGCAGGATGCTACAAACAATAAATATAAAACACTGCATACATCAATATCTGTTTAAAGCACAACTTCATTTGGGCACATTTAACTGTACTGCTTTCAGTTAACAATTCAGTATTTATTCAAGCACTTCTCCAAGAGCCCAAGGGTGAGAGACAGAGGAAGAGAGGGTTAAGAAAAGGGGCATGTGGCTTTAAGACCACAAAATGTTGTCCTACCTGTCAGTTGCAACAAAGTTAAGCTCTAATGAAAACCATGCGGGTTTTTTTTTTTTTTAATTTCAGGACTATACTTTTTAAAAACTTAATGAATCCAGCTTTGTTCTTAACGTACTTAAACTTAACACAAGTCTGATGACCACATATGATTTTTTTTCTTTCTTTATGGGGGAAATCAACTCTCCTGCCTGACAGAATTATTGCAAATTTACTTTGGGTTGAAAAGAGTGGGGAGATATTGTTTTGTACAATGGTAAAATTTGGACTTTAAACAGGACTTGGGGAAACGAGGGCAAATTGGATCCAATTGTGCAGTCTAACATAACCTGTGTTATAAAGAAATGTACATTAAATTTGGAATTTTGATAAATGAATATTCCTAGCAAGTGAATAAAATGTATTCAATTAACTAAAACCCTGTGCACTTCTGAACTGAAGTGGAATCGACTGTAATTGATTTATTTGAAACCAGAGGTTAAGGACTGAATTAGCTAAATACAACTGGGTATTTCAAGCCACTGACTTCTCAAATGTCAAATCCCTTCTATTTTAAATATTATTTCAGCTGCGGGGCATTGTAGTTCTGATGGTAGTTCCATCAAGAACACAAATTATATTAATATTCGATTTTGGGAAGGAATGGATCGGATTGTGATTTTTAAAGGGTATTGGAGAATAGTAGGGGTGAGGATGATACTGAAGCTAAAAAGAACATTGTGTTTCCAGAAAAATGAGGTGTGGTGATTAGCATACCTTATGGGTATCTTCATAATTCGACTATGTATCCTAATTTGATTTAATACAAAGAATCACTGTTGTTAATATATAAACACCTGGCTGGTTAAGTAATCACCAAGTGCTTTAGGAAGTGTACAGTTGTCACCAGAGAAAGTCAAAATCCATATAGCTTTGGTTAGTCCAGTGAAAATTATTTTTGGTAACAATCTCCCTAATCCCCATCTCTCTCACACACACACACACACACACACACACATTAAATTTTTATTTAAAAAAGAAGAAGGACAATATTATGATCCTCAAATCATCCAACTACAGAATAAAAATAACTAATTCTTTGCATTTGGAAACCATTGTTTATTATGACCTTGTAATGTTCTAACCCACTATTTCCTTTCTATCTTTCTCAGGATGCAAGGATTATATTGGGTTCAGGCTTTCCAACATAACAAGCATCTGTAAATCCAGATATGAATGAATGGTATTTAATAAGATCGTTTTCGTTTTAAAATGAGTATTTATGTGTCGTTGGAGAAACAGCAGCAATGTATGGCTGTTTATGAATGCTATTGTGCCTGAGGTTAGGATCCCCCACACAATCTGAGATGCAGCCAAGAAAAACAGCCCTGATAGACAATGCTTCACTTCACCTGCTATGATGCTGAGTGCATTTCATTTCTGTCAAGAGTATGTACAGTTAGGGTTCATTCGCCTCATTATTTTGTTACATCTACGTCACAGTTAACCAGTCTCTCTAGGAAATAATAAATAACCGCTTTAAAAAACAATTGCTGCCTTGCGTTCTGAGAATACACTTTCCATTTGAATTTTTTTTTAAAAACCCACCATTGTTATGAATTCTCTGGCTTTGGAAAATAGAATTTAGATTCCACCAACTCGTTCGTTTGTCGAGATTGATTTTACCCTGCCTTCCATAAGGAGATTAGAAAGCAAAAGGCTGCAAAACGGACACTCTAATGCTTTGCTTCCTTGGTCCTTCAGAATGTTAGACCACATGAACAGATGTTAAGTCCCCCTCCCCCAGTATATTTACCTAGACACTTTTTCTTTGACCTTCCTATAAACCTTCCACTTAACCAACCTCCATTCTCTTGTTAAAAGCCCTCCTAACTTCCAAAGCAAAGAATTTCCAAATCAATTTACAAAGCTCTGACTTCGCCATCTTTATGTACAGGAAGTCCTCCCTCCTCTCAGAGCTCAGCACACAGTCCTGTTATTGTGGAAGACAGATAGGAGTGGTCTGACTGGCAGGCTCCATAGCCCTCCCCCACCCTCTACACCCCACCTCAGAGACCATTTTGTATTTCTAAAAGGTCCTAGGAGGAGCCCTGTGGTGATAGAAAGGGGTGGGCTGGCATTAAGGGGGTAAGTAAAAAAGATTCCAGGGATCAACCTAATTTCCCACTCCCCTTTGCTACTTCCAGAGCTACTTAAGAACAGCCCAGGAGTAAATTCATCTCTAGGTAAAATATGGAAATAAATGGAGACAAGTTGCTCTCTCTTTGAGTCCCACGTCTATTTCTACCACCTTTCCTTTTCTCCCCCCAGAAAAGTAGAGCTAGTTTTAAGTTATTGACATATCTTAACCACAGAGAAGCCAGAGCAAACAAATGAAGGTTGAAGTGGGTATTTCTTTCTTGCTAATGAAATAATAATTTAAATTTCAGTTATCTTCTGAGACAGATTCCAAAGTAGTTATGGGGGGGGGGTCTTCTGTTCTTCCGTTCTCCATTATCCTTCTCATCCATAATGAAGGTTTTATATTTGGTCTCCAAAACGCAAATGAAAACCTAAAGGATCAACATAAATAAATAAAACTTTATTTTTAATAATAAAATTAATGTTTCTGGTAAGGAAAAGATAGTATGTCATTCCTTTAGCGGTACAAACAATCTTTTATCCAAAAGAATACATTGGGTTTTATTGTGTCATTTGTCTGAATACAGACTCAGTGGAATATCTAAATGATACCCTGCTCTGAACTCCAAGTTGAAAGTAAGTTTTTATTATACTTGAGGGAAACAATGGGTTCAGCTGCTTATTGCAAGGAGCAATTGCCAAGGGAGAGTTAAACTCAATTACTGTAACCATACTGAATAAAAAATACTGCCAAGAACAAAAATACGCCTGGGTAAAGACAGCCACTGAATAAAAAAAATCGACATAAAGCGTATCAAATATTTATTTATCTGGGCAACAAAGGACTATGATACATTGACAGGCATGGAAAGTACTGCCAGCACAACTCAATACAATACAACTAGAACTGCTTCCAATATGGCCAGTGAAAATACAGAATACCAGGTGGTCCCAAATGTTTGGAGTTCTTTGAACAAAAAGAGCGAGAGAAAGAGGAAAAATCCCTAACCCTTGGTTTAAAGACAATATTCATTTATTGCTCAAATGATGCTTTTAAGGGAGGACAGTGGAACAAAATAAACTTTTTTTTTCTCCCCACAATACATAGAAGGGTTATCAAACCACTCAAGTTTAAATTTTCTTTCCAGGGTCCAATATCACTTTTTTCTTTCAGTTCAATGAAAAGCTAAATGTAATACTAATTATATATAAAATTTTATTTTACTTTTTTTTTATTTGTTCAGCTGTTTCATTGTCGCCTTTAACATGCTACAACAGGGCTAAACTCATGAATCCCAGAGTGGGGGGAAATCCCCCAAACCTTGAATTTCTAAGTAAGTACCATGAACCACATGAGGAACTAATAGGGAAGATTCAAAACCCACTAAACAAGAGGTAAACGAGATCACCAGATAAATTAAAAAAAAAAGGCGAAAAACAGACTCACCATATTTACAAATCCCATTAAATTACACATAAATAAATATATACAGAGACATGAACACTGATTCCCTTATATAACTGTGAATCGTGTTGCCCGAGAAAGTTCAAGTTGGTCGCTTTACCTTGAAGAGGGAAAACTTCTACAACTGAAGACATGACATGGAACTTCGTGTATTTGTGTTCAAGTTTATTCACAATACTGATAAAAATGTCATTCTCCTCTTTGACTTTTTTTTTTTTTTAAGTATGGCTACAATCTGAACTGAAGAATGTAAGGGAAGGTGGTGATTCAGTCCCATGAAGCTCATATAATTTTTTTAAACTTTTTTGTTTTTGTTTTTTTTAGAAAAAAAGTTTTTTAAATGTTTCTTTTTTTTAGTTGTTGCTGATGTGCTGTTGTTGCTTTAAAAAAAAAAAAGTTCACAAACTGGACAGAACTTTTCTTTGCTGGCTTCACGGCCTGTTCTGTTCTCTTAGGCTCCACACGAGGGCAAGGGGACGTTGGTACCGATGGGGAAGTCGAGGCACCGGCTGAGTCGACAGTGGCTGCCCCACTGGCAGTCAAGAGAGCAGTCCCGAGGACCCAGGGCACCGGAGGCAGCGGCAGCGGCAGCAGCGGCAGCAGCAGCAGCAATAGCAGCAGCAGTAAGGGTCGCCGATCCGGAGCTGTCACCTGCCGGGTGGGGGAGGGGCCGAGTGGGTGGGCGCGCGGGCTGGTGAGGCAGGCGGGGCGGGGCGGGAGGAGAACCTCACTTTCTGTGCTTCTCCTCTTTGTCACTGCTTTTGGCGCTGTTGTCCGTGTGGCTGTTGGGGTTGTTGCTGAGGTACATTTTGTCCATGGCCTTGAGGGCCTCGGTGAGATAGTTCTGCAGGGCGGTGACCGCGGCGCACACGGCCGGGCTGCCGAAGCCATGGGAGATGAGGTTGAAGTGAGTCAAGCAGCTCTGGATGCCAGGCTCCAGGATGGGGTTGGGCCGCGAGTTCCCCAGGGGAGATCGGTCCTGAGCCAGCAGGTCGGTGAACTCTTTGCATATCTGTCTGCAGCACAAGTAGAGCGGAGAGAGAGGCATGAGGCTCCCCTTGGGCAGCACCAGCAGCACAGAGCAAACCTCTCTCCCTGCAGTGGCCCCTTGCCCCCATCCAGCAGCACCTGGCAGTCCCCAAGGCTGCAGACACAGACTTCTTGTGGACACATATTGGGATACCAGTCACTCCTAGTACCCACTAAACCATCTTTCCTTCCTTAAATGCATGGCCCTTACGACCTTTGCAAATGCTGCATCTCCCTCTGTCTCTCTGTTGCACACTACACAACCCACAGATCCAACAAACTTCTATCCCCATCCTTCTCATAGCAAACATCCTAGACATGGGAAGCCATTTCACACACAGAATCAGAAAAGTTAGACCAGAAGTCAGAAACACTGCAGGGCTTCCTACCCATATGATATAAGCATCAGCTTTCCTTTTCCAAAAATTTTACAGACCCCCTTCTCTGCTCCTCTAGAGAGAACTCAGCAGCAGTCTGTGGAATGAAGTTTCCACTATCCACCTTCAAATCAAAGCAAGTTGGATTTGGACAGAGAGGCAAAAGTTTGCTCAGGATGATTTTGCTTTCAAAAAAAGCTGGCACAAAGAAACCTCTTACTTGGTGATAATTCAAGGTGGTTTGGAGAAAGAAGAAACAGACATTTTGGTTTCCCATTCCCTCCTATTCCCCTACACACCTTAAATTAAAATTCTTTAGGGAAATTGTAAATGTGGGTGTGCTTAGGAAGCCATGAGAAGAGGGAAAGTTGAAATTTCAGAAAAGGTCTTGGAAAGTCCCAGATGCAGGCAGAGGCGGCCAGTACACAGGAAACCCTGCTCCTGAATCTGGAAGCAGGGGCTAGCAGGGGCCTTCCTGAGGTAGGGCAGCCCAGCCTGGGGGGCAGTAGAGGTGGAAAAGGAGGAGGAACAGGAGCATAGGCTGGCTCCCTTCACTGAAGCCAGCTGATGTCCCCAGGCCAGAAATCCTGTCCCACCCAAGGCTCAGCCTCTACCC
Organism: Xerus rutilus; assembly: GCA_028644305.1. NCBI lineage: Eukaryota > Metazoa > Chordata > Mammalia > Rodentia > Sciuridae > Xerus > Xerus rutilus. The sequence goes on along the minus strand of CM053406.1, from coordinate 112,537,315 downwards.
TCTGGTTCCATGCCCTCCTCTGACATTGACTTTTGATAATTAAGGGCTTCCAAACAAGCCTTTTAATTTCCAGAAAACATATCAAAACAGTCATTTTCTTTTCACACACCACCTGGAGAAGTCTTTTCAGCCCAGGCACCAATGGGAATATAACTTAGGCCATTTTGAAACCTATTTGACATCTTGCCTGTAGGCTAAAACTTGTGTGTGTGTGTGTGAGAGAGAGAGAGAGAGAGAGAGAGAGAGAGAGAGAGACAGACAAACAGATAGACAGACACTGACTTCTGAGGAGGAAAGAGAAAAGAAGGTAAGAAATGGAATACAGGATTAAGATGAAAGCAAGACAGCTCTGACTTCTCTATTTTGCAGGCCACTGCTTAATCTTTGCCCTTGAAGAACACACTGACGGGAGACGCAAACTGGGCCTTCTCAAATAGTCACAGATCCGCACTCAGCTTCAAATTCCTCCTAAATCTCACCCCTACTCCCATACACATTCATTTAAAATTTTTTAAATGAGAAGGGAGAAGAGAGGAAAAATATGGCCCCCCACTAACAATCCCACCTGTGTTTCCCCTTTCACGTAGATTAGGGTTTTAAAAACTGTATTGTAACTTCAGTATTTACAACAACAAAGCTGATGAATGCAACAGGGAAAAAGAAGAAAATGAAGTGCAAAAGCAATTTTTCTTTCTCTCAACAATGAGACACAGAGACCCTGCAGAAGTAAATGCCTTACTTTGTAGCCAGGAGCATGTTTTTTCTTGTCACTTGCTCATTGGGATCGGAATGTTGTCGGTTGAGAAATTCAGCTACTGCTTTGGCAGGAAATTCGGTTTCGCACACGTACCCAAAGTCCCTGGCTAGGTGGACGGCTTCTCCTGGCAAGGGGTGAGAAGAGGGAGGTGAGGGCAAGGGAATGAAAAGAATTGGGATCAAAACTTTCTCTCCACTCCCTTATTTTCTTAACCCCAAAGTTGAAGGTAACACAAACTACTTGTTTTCTCACTTCAGTCATTTTTGTCCTTCTATAGGATCTGGTAGGTGCACTGATCAGTAAACATAACATCTGTCCTAAAAAGCCAACATGATTTGAAAAAGTAAATCCCATCCACCATCTCCAGTTCCATTCTCCATCTTGATTAACACTTCCCCAACTTCTTTTAAAATAGTTCTTATATTCCAACCTCACACCTATCAACACATCCATAAATGATATTCATAATTACTCCTTGAGCTTTCCTGCAAGGGAACAACTGGGGGTTTACATTTTAACTTGATCACATATAATTATCTGTTCATCCAAACCGATTAACCAGGAGGATTTGAGGGTCACTCCACTGAGTCTGTCTGTGTTGTTGATTTTCGAATCTTTGGTTTTAATTTCCTGAACCAGTTGGTTTTTACTGCAGGGCTTCCTGCCATTAGCTCCAGCTCCGGAAGAACGCATGCGCCAATTAGAGCATCAAAGCCCTCTCCGCAGAGCTTGTTTCCATAAAATGGAGCGGATCACAAACAATAACAGTTCTCCAGAAACTGCCTCCCTGCTACAGCACTCAACCCCCAGACCCAGACCAGCTCTCACACTGCACCCTGAGCCACCACCCCCATTTCCATGGCATGTAATTCTTTGGGGGTATGAATCATGGGCTCTCTATGTACTGCTATTATTTTCATAGAATGCTACTGTAGTTGAGTTTCCGACTCTGAACAATTACTGGTTTTTAAAACAGTTATATCATTATTTTGGCACCCCTAACAGATGGAAATCATAGCAGTCCTCTTCAAACACATAGTTTTAAACATTTAAAAAGTAATTTACAAAGCTATAGCTTGGATTCAATTGCAAACTGTCTCCTCAAATACAACATGTAAATAAGATAAAATGCCTCCTTTAAATATGAATGTTACTTTTTAAATCTACCTGATAAATTAAGCGGCTTTCTTTTTTCCTATGAGCATTTACCACAAGACAGGAAGACAAAAGAGAGCTTTACATTCATTCCAACACCCAAAGTTAATCCAATTTAGTATCACAAAAAACCTGGGAATCTAGAGGGGACAGGAATGAGAATGGACTCTAGTGACAGTTTATCTAGAGCAGGGAGTGAGGACAGGATTGGCTTCTTGTTTTGAGGAGTTTGGAAGGTGTGTGTGTGTGTGTGTGTGTGTGTGTGTGTGTGTGTGTGTGTTTTAAAAACTGCCATGAGAAACTTTCTTGCAATCTTGTATTTCTTTTTTCTTTCTACAGCCAAACAATCCCAAGTCTAAAATTGCTCACTTTCTTCCCCTTCAGGAGAGAAGCACAATTAAACAAGAGATAAGGGAGCATATGTTTGGAAAACAAAAACCTACAAGGGCATATAACCCTGAGCTTTCAGGACGGTCTTAAATCAGGCTGCAGGTCAAAGATTCCCAAATTAATTCAGGAAGTAATGGTCACGCATTTCTCAAACGCAGATGTCAGAATAACTTAAGTGATTTACTGCTGAGTTCTTTAAAGGAGACAGGAACTTGGAGAATGTGCAGTTCTTAAATTTGTGCATTGTTTAGGTCAGAAATGGGTTGAGAAGGTGTAATTTTGTGGTGGAGGGGAAGAAGGAAGAAGGATAGGAATATATGCAAATAGTTTTTTGGCATGCAAGAATTACTTCCAACTACATTCTTTTGGAAAGATGAAACTGCCCAATTGACACTAAATACACCCAAACATCTGGCCACTAAATATTATCCATTTCCAAGAAGGCAGTCCCTTCTAGTTAGCAACTCAATTCGCTTACCCTCCACTAGTGATGTGAGCAGGGTAACGTTGGCAGCTTTACGTCTCCCTGCTGGCAGATTTAATCCTATTTTGTCCAGTTTTTCTCTTAAAGATCTTCCTCCATTTTTAGACTTCGCCCTGTTTCATAAATACATGTGAGATAGGGATTTAGAAAACATTGGGTTGTTCTGTATCACAATAAAGTCATTTTGAAGGCTTCCTAAAATGTGCTCTCAAAAATTCAGAAGTATGGCCGGAAGACATTTAAAGGAAGGGAACCTAGGAAGGAGTGGTACAGAAAGATTATAGAATATAAATGCTTGTTAAACTGTAAAGCACCCCTTGCATTTGGTTGTTATTGCGACTATCATGGCAGGTCCGAAGGTTTTGATTTCCCAACTCTCTAAAGAAGAACCACAAACAAACACAGCTCTGATCTCTAGAGTTGGAGGCATTCTTGAGTGCAACTGATTACTGTCTATTTTCCCTGTTGTTACAATCACACAAATCCCAATGGGGTCTTTAAATTGTCTGTGCAAGATCTGCAGTTAGGTTGTTCAGAGTAACCAAAGTTATCATCACTCTCACGTTTCATGCTCTGGCTTTAGCCCCAATGGGAAATTCATTTCACCAACTGTTTACATGCCATGTCACCAGCCTAACTGGAAATGTCAAAGGCTGATATCAGCCTTAAAATATTTCCCTGATTTCAGAGACAATGGAGGCGGTTCTAAATAGATGTCTAAATAGACTCTCATAATCAGAAAGTGGGTAAGATAAATTGTTTAAATAAAACAGCAAATTAATTAATTTCAGATTTGATTCCCTACTCAAGTGCTCTTTAATTGTGTGGATTAGATTATACTCCCCTAGGTAAACAGTCTCCAATATTGAAGATGGGGGAAGGGGAGGAAAAAGCAGAGGGCAGAGAAAAGATTGTGTCAATGAAAGATTACAAAAGGAAAGCAAGGTGACTGTGAATGAGGAAGAGATGAGATTCGCTGCTCTCAGAACCTTCCCAAACAATCTTAGAGGATCTGGATGGGGATATACCCACCCAGATAAATAAATGAATAAGGTCAAAACAATGAAGTTCTTGGTCTTATTTAAGGAGGAGAAGGGAGAGGAGAGCAATAAACATACTAAGCAGGTAAGTTAACACAGGACTCCACAACTTACAACGCTGGGTAGAAATCTAGGAGGAAGCGAGCGGCAGGGAGAAACCTGCTCGTGGTAAGATGCTTTACCTCGCTGACTCTTACAAAATCTTATCTGCGAAGTGAATCATTCCGACCCCGCAGGGGCGAGACGAGAATCTCTGATCACGTATAACACAGGCATTCTTTGGTAGCGACTACACCTAATGCACGTAAACGGGCCTGCTCTCTGCCTGGCACACATCGCAGTCAGCCAGAACCGTCAGATGCCTCTGGCACCCGGGATCGCCATCTGATGGGAGGTTACAGCGACCAGGGGGCGTGGCGTGCGCACACGTAGCCATTCGCTTCCTACAGCTAAAAGTCATTCTGTTGAAACCCTATTCCAGGGACGGCCAGGTACCGTCGAAGTCTCTACACAGTGGTAGGCAAAGCAAAGCGCCTGAGAGGAAGTTTCCCTGGGCTTGCAAGGTGTGCGCGAAAAGGGAATAAGCGGCTGTACGGCGCCCCGCGGCTGCGGCTGCCGGGACTGAGCCCGCGGCGGAGCGAGCCGCGCGTGCGCGCACAGGAGCACGCAGGACCCCTCGAGCGCGCAGCGGCGGGCGAGGCGCGCGCCAGAGGCCCGAGAGCGCGGGACGGTGGAGGAGAGCGCAGGCGCGCGCGGATTCGCTCCGCCCCCTGCTCCCACCCACTCGGCGGCTCTACGCTCTTCTCCCCGCCCCTTTCTTTTCCCGCGAAGGGAGGGCGCTGATGCAAAGCGCATTTGCGCCACCGCCGCTGCCCCGGCGCAGGCGCATTGTTTCCCGGGCCGCGGGGCGGGACGGGCGGGGCCGCGCGGGGCCTCACCTCCGGAGCACTCCGCCCAGCAGCGACGCGTTTAGACATTCGGGCGGTGAGAGGCGCCGCTGCACTTCCGCCACTGTGACCTTGTACTTCGAGGTGGAGCTGAGGAGCGAGAGGCGACCCGGAACTGAACAGAAGACTTCGTTGGGGTTCACCACGCCACCGAAGAGGTTGTCCTTGTTAATAGGGATGGCGGAGACGGCGTTGCTGTTGGACTTGGACAGGGACACGGGGCCTGTGGAGACAGATGGGGAGGCCGCGTGTGGGCGTCGAGGATTCCCCCCGAAAATCTTGCCCGACCCGGGTTCTTGCCCTGAGCAGGGGAGGGCTCCCAGACTTTTGCCGCTAACCCTGCTTTCTTCCCGTCCAGCTGTGGAATTCTGGAGCACTTTTTCCCGTTTTCTCACCTCCCTCTCCTATTCCCTGTCCTAAGCTTCCTCCATATCAAGCCTGCGTTCCTATTCACCAGCCAGGCCTACGTGTCTGCCCTGACCCTTTCCTCTTCACCTAAAGGGTGCTGGCTAGAGATGGGTGTTATAATTGCGACCCCTTGGGCTCTGAGCATCCGAGCAGAGTGGGCCCAGCCAAGGTGCAGGAGAACGGGATTAGGGGGCAGGGGACGAAGTTACAGTTGCCAACCCAGGGTGAGTTATGTGTACTTTGGAGTTTTTGCAGGGCAAGGGACTTAGTGTCAGGGAGAAATTGCTTCAAGATACCTGTTATTAAAACCAGCCGATAGTTTAGATGGCTAAAGCAGCCAGTAAATGAGCATTTCAGATGAGGCACCAAGCTGGAAAGTGGTGCATTCTGTTGTCCCATACCGCTCATCTCATCTTTTTGATAAATAATTCCTTTCTAATATTCCTTTTTTTTTTTTTTAAAGATAGGTTTTGGAGATCCATTTCAAGCCCAGGTTTGAACTGGTGGTGGAATGGGGGTGAAGAATAGGCCCACTGTAGAATACTAGCAATGGTCCTTTTGTTGGGCAAATACTTAATGGCCCTCTGGGCTTAAGCCTTAAGCACCTTCATTGGGAGGAGGGTAGGGTGTACAGTGTTCTGCGTAGTTAAAACCATAAGCTTTTCGTTGTTGCACCTATCTTTGTAAGAGAAAAATTCGAGACCAGCAGAAGGTATACTAATGGGTTATGTTTCTCAACATCAATATAATTCAGATGCACTCACAACCATTTTTAAGTACAATGCATTTGTATTTAAAATTTCCACATGGAGACATATAATAGTAAGCACACGTTGTCACCACAGTGCCCCTCATGCGTTCTTTAATGGGGATATTCTAGCCGTATGGGGAGGTGGGGGGCTCTAGGTTTTGGATAGATCACTTGTGACATTAATAGCTCTGGGGAGGCTAATAGAGACAATAGGAGTTAAACGAACTCTTGAGAGATTACTAATAAAAGAGCCAATTATCATGTCGACTTGGAAAGAGCATCTCTTAAGATTTATCCTTTGCACATCTAATTTGACGTGACAAAGACTTCACAGATGCAAAAATGAAACTTTAAACTAGCTAACAATATACTGATTGGGGTTAGAAATGAGAACAGTTTTATATAGCATCGTCCTCTGGTGGTGCCTAGAATCCTGAAATGTAACATTGCCACCATAACCAAAAAAAAAAAAAAAAAAAAGCTGCTACCAAGACTGAATAGCATTTAATGGAGGAAACTTTATTTCTACTCACTAAATACAATTCAGATTACAAATCTATCTAAAGCACTTGACACTAACAACCTTTGTTCTGAGCAAGTAAGCTAATAATCCTGACATCTTCAAAATGCTAATTTTAAGCAAAAGCTAAATTTTTGTTAGCCTAATTCACAAAAAGTTTTAAAATCCTTAAACTCAGACAACAAACAAGAAACTAAATTGAAGAACATGAAAGTTCCTTGCCCCTGCTCTGATAAGGAGTGCTTTTATCATTTTGTCCTTATATTTACATGAAATTGTACTATTTTAACATGGTACACTTACTTCTTAACACTCATGGCCTTAACTCCACAGAATGAATTAACTAAACTGTTAAATGATTTCAGAATTGAAATGCTGCTTCCAAATCAGTTCAACTATTGCACATTTCATGTGTTTGTCCAAATACCATTAAACTAAATTAAATGGTCAAATCATGAATCAGAACAAAGCTAGCTTGTTGCCATTACCAAGATACTGAAAGCCGATTATTTAAGCACAGCTCTTCTATGGCTATTTGCTAATTCTGAGCCTTTAGGAAATCCTATTTGAAAAAAATAAATACAGTTCTGCAAGTTCTCTTAAATAGCACTCTGCCTGTAAGGACATGCTTGGAATGCAGAAGGAAATGGCTTACCTTTCTTAATTACAGTTTGATCTGGGATGTTAATACCCGGGTCTTCTACATGCTGCAACAAAAGGATACACATGGATGTAAGTGTATAATCAAAACAAAAGGAAATGAATATTCCCTGCAAGATGGGGGAAGGGGAAGGTGTAGAATAGAAATTCCCCCTCCCATATAATGACATTTATATATAAACATCTCATCTTGGCTTATTGGAATTTGGGGCTTTGCAACTCAAGAGGTTTCACTGCACGCCCACAGCCAATTTCTCCTCCCCCAGCAAGTAATCCATGTTTGAGGGGGGTGGGGGTGGGGAAAAAAAACTTTCTTTAGAAATTAAATCAAGTTTTGGAGTGCCTAATCTTTCTCACAGTTAGTTCAACCTTTAGAAAAGCACCTAGCTTTAGTTTGGCGCCTCAGCAGGCTTCGGACTTCAGTGATTCCACTGTTCAGGTAGCAAAAGCGAGAGAAACACAATAGAACAGGAGAGTGTTGGAAACCATTTAGGTAATGTAATAAAGAGCAAACACAGTACACCTTCACTTATGGAAAACTAGAAATAAAAAAAATTTAAGACTACTACCTAAACTGGATGTGACAGGAATATGAAAATTATCAAAAATAAAAAATCTTTGAGGTTGCTTTCCTGATGTCCAGCAGCAGACTTGTCAGTGCAGGGTTTTTTCTCTTTTCTTTTTTTAATTTTTTTTTTTTTTTTACAGATGGATGGGTATATGTGTGTGTGCTCCAGTCAAAACGTGATTAGAAAGTAAAATGAAATCATGTTTTCTAATGCAGAAACTGACAGGCAATATAATGTCTGGCTGTGTTTACAAATTAGCACCAGGGCTGCTGAGATAGAAGATTTCGCAATCGTTACCAAACACAGGCATTACCATTTAAAAAACTATTACTTCCTTCTCTAGTCTTTGTCCAACAATAATACTGATTCGAACATTTTCCATTCTGTCTTGGATTTATGCTCCTGTTAATTGTGCCTGATCGCAATGATTCCGGGTGGATGGTACTAAGTTGCTTTATTACAGGTTTTATTATACTCAATGCTCTCATTTGTAACTTGCCTAAAGTGCTTCTGGATTTAAGTATAATTAAATTGAGAAATGTTCAGAAATGACTACTGCTGCAGTTCTTGTGTTTTAACTATATGGGGAAATATGATCCCTTTATGCATGCACCCTAAACCCATAAAGTAAATGTAGTATGGCATAATACTTTTATTTGTGTTATTTCTAGACCTTGTCCATACAGGGAACACTGTTAAGTTTAAAACCCCACTGAGATATTAATGATTAAATAATTTTCACCATCGATTGGATTTTCTTAAATATTTAGCAGTCATTCTTATTAAAGGTTAACTGTTGAAGCAATGGGAAAATTGAAAACAACCCTTTTCCTGACCCAAATTCCTTTGAAGGAATTTTTTTCTTAAAAGGTGGGGGAGGGAGAGGGAAGAGCAGCAATTGGGTTTCCTTGCTATTATTTGATCTTTTGGTTAATTTCTCCTACTGACCAATTTCACCACAAAGAGTGATCATATAGGTATTAAGAAATCCCACCAGCCACCTGAAATTTTTGCAAAGTAGAGCAATTCTAATTCAAGTAGCTCCAAAAGCTTACAACATTATTTAGTGATTTAAATATTTCCAAAGAGCAAGCAAGGAAAAGGATTTAGACTGAGAAAAGGAACTAAAAGGATTACAACTTCTAATTCTTTTTTAAATTGCTCTTTCATAAGTCGTTGTCCCTTTTATTTTACTTCCCAAAAAATGCACATCAACTGTTTGTCTCTAAAAACATGTAAATCTGAACACACACACACACAATGCTCATTAACTCTCACACTGAATCAAGTGCCCACTTTCTTGTTTTCCATGCAAGGCTGCTAAACATAACCAACAAATGTGTGATTAACTGGGCCAAATGAGAGTTGTAATAAATTTCCTATTTTCCTATACAACTTAAATAATGTTTTAAATCTCCCAAGCAAGCAGGTAAGTTCATGTGACCATTTTCCTTACAATCTAATGCAGTAATCATTAAACTGTCAACGGACATACTGCTGCTGTATTTGATGCAGTAATTTGAAATAGCATTTTAGCAAAAATCACATCCAGATACATTTCCTCTCCAAAGAAAAGCAGCTTTAACAGAACCCTTTACAGCTTTAATAAAATTATTGACCTGCTCTAATTCCATTTCGGGAAGGATGTGAGGAAACCATAAATACATAGAGTTGAAGCAGAAATGCTGGTTTAAATTTAATTTCAAAAAGTATTTTCAAATTATCAATAGACTGGTTTGCATTGTAAATAGTAAATGTGATAATGCCATGCTTATTTAGGAATCATTTTAAACTGCATTTATTGATAACTGAATTAGAACTCAAATAACGTATTACCCAATAGTCTCAAAACATTTAATTTAATATGGAGTGTAGCAGGTTCTGATAGGCGTTGGGAACCTAGCTAATGATTTATGAGGTCACCAGTTAGCACCCCTAGGAAGAGAAGCCTGCATTTTAATGTCTCTCTACTTGGATTTGCTACTTACTTTTCTTAAATCAGAATAGGGTACACATAACTTTTGGGTTTCGCTAGTGCTTATAAAATCCGGCTAAAATGATCTTCATAGTATGTCTTCCACATTTTTCTTTTACATTGTGAGGGCCTTTGATAGGTTCTTTTGGTTAAATTTAACAGCCTTCCCAGGACAGTGAGAAATCCCCATGCCACACTCAGCGGTGGAATTAGATCTTCTCACAGTTTACTGTGGTCGAGAGGGGAAGATATTGTTAATGGTGACATTCGTCTGATTTATTTCTGTGTTGGTGGACATGGTAATGGAGGCATTGTTTGAGGGATCGCCAGGAACCATTGTTCTAGGGGCTGTCGCAATTGCTTTTTAATTTTTTAATTCGCTGTTCATGTCGGTTCTCAAAGCATCCCCCTCCTCCCAAAAATATTTTATAAAGGACATGTCATCGAGGAAAACCTGGGCCCGTGGCCCTATGTTCCTGGAATCTTCTCTTGAGGGTAGGTGAGAGGAGGGGATGCTTCCCCTCCCGCGCGGCCTCTTACCGGGACGTCCTCGATGGCGTGAGGTAAGGAGTGGATCGGGAGGTCTCCGAGTCCTGAGCCAAGCCCGTGTGGGCCGTGCAGGAGGTCCTCGTGCCGCCGGTAGTCCCTGCGAGGATCCAGGCCCGACAGCTGGTGGGGCAGCCCCCGGTGCGTATGCAGGAGCCCAGACTCCTGGCTCTGCCTCTGGCCGGGCCAGCCCGGGTGCTGCGGCTGCGGCTGGGCGTGCAGGGGGTTCAGGCTGTAGGGGTCGTTGACGTGGGAGTAAGGATCTTGCGACTGGGGGTAGATAGGCTGGTAGGGCGGGGGAAAGTAAGGGGGCTGGAAGTCGGCATTGGGGGTGTGGGACAGCGGCGGGGCGCTCGTGTAGGGAGATTGACCTACAGTGCCCAGCTGGGGCAACCGCGCCGTCCCGTTGCTGGTGCCGTCGTGACGGTCCTAGAAGAAAGAGAGAGGGAAAGGAAAGAAGAAATCAGGCGTCGAGTTACAACCGTCTCCACTAAATGCACTCGACAAGTCTAGGTAGGAAATCTCCCGTTCCCCTCGGCAAGCCGCCCGAGGTGGGGGGGAATCAGCTCTACGCGGTTCATTTCGGATAATACCCCAGAAATGAAACAGGCTCTTCAAAATAATAATACTAATAATAATATCGCTAAGGAATTAGACCGTGTACCTACAGGGCACAAGAGACTGTCCTCCGGCGTTTCTTTCAAAGGGGGAAAAGATAGAAAAGGGTCTCTGGAATACAGCCCCTTCAACGGCAGCGTGAAACCTCCCTTAAGCAAAATTAAAATTCCTACTAAATATTAAACAGCAGAAGCGGCCTTTTCTCGTTCCCCGGATTTGAACCTGCCTGCCACTGAGTTATTGTTTACTCTCTTCCATTTATTTGGAGGGAAAAAATCATAAACCTTCAAAGACTATTACCATTTCATGACTATTTAAATAGAAACATGTTTTGCACAGGGGCTGTAACGAAAGCACACGTTTAAATTACCAGCTTAAAGAAGCTTTTAAGTGCAGGATCAGGGATCTGTCTTTTCCGCTTCCTCAGTTAGGAGCTTTTTCTCGACAAGGGCGATTTATGGCAGAAATGGGAAGAGGGGGACGTCAAGTCAAGGTTTAAAATAGGAAGATTCAGCCTTATTTGGTTTAAAAGCGAGAGGTGCACCCCGGGGCGGAGGCCCCCGCCCCTTGCACCCCAGCCCCAAAGGGCAGAAGAAACGCCTGACTTTATGTTCCTCTATTGCAATTCGCTTGCAAAACAAGCAGAGTTGGTTCCAGGGAATGTGAACCCTCGGAGGTTCAGTTGCAGACCCTGGGGGTAGGGGGCACACCGGGCGGCGTTTTTCCTGCAGACAGATTAAGCATCAAATGTTGAGAACATCTCAGGAACAAATGAAGACGCAAGGAAATAAAGATGGACATGGCGAGAAACACTCCTTGGGAAGCAGCTTCGGGGTAGGTCTGAGTGTGCGGAGAGGTCGAGCGGGGGCGGGGTGGGTGGCAAGGCATTCGATTTAGGGATGGAAAGGGGCGAGAGAAAGAAGGAAAGGGGGGGAAATGCAAATGGAAGAAGGTATCTTGAAAGAAACCTGCATGAAACCCGAGGTCTCGGGCAGCTTCGCGGTACCAGGTTTCCAGAATAGAATTCCTAAGGAAACAGGGATGGGGTGGGGGTGGGACTCACCATAGCTGAAAAACTGTGAACTAACATCTGCGAAGAGTCTGGGGTAACGAGTCAGGGTGGAAAAAAAAAAAAAAAAAAAGCAAGCCCGGAGCACCCGGCTGCCCAGCCGCCCGAGCGCGCCCCACACAAAAGGCGCCGAGAGCCCCGCGCCACCCAAAGACTCCAGTCACGGCGCGGACGCTCCCCTGAGCGCCGGAGCCCCGCTCGGATCCATGCGAACTTGAACCACCGATTCGCGCGGCTCCTTCAGCTGGTCGAACCCACGGTCTCTATCCTGCCGTGATCAGTTACGATACAAAGTTCTTTAAAAAATGAAGAACCCCAAAAAAGGAAAAAGTGTGTGTGTGTATGTGTGTGTGTGTGTGTGTGTGTGTGTGCGGGCGCGCGCGTGTTCCTTAATCCGTGTCTCCCCTCTTTTCTTAGCGGCGGCTTCACTTGAGCTTCTAATAACCGCGCTGGGCAGCGTTCCTGGAGCCTCCTAATAGCAGATATTCATGACTATTAATATTACACGAATACTTAATAAGGGAAGAATGCCTGGAAATCGAGCGTGAAGCGGAGAGGCAACTCGCGCCGGAGCCGGCTCTCAATGCAGTCCATTGACGGGAGTCTCAGTGTAGCAAATCGGAGGTGGGGAGAGGGAGCGCGAGAGACAAAAAGCGGGCGAGAGAGGGAGCGGGCGAGCGCGCGGGGGGCCGCGGCGCGGCGTCTGGCGAATCACAGGGAAGGGGCAACATTTTAAAAGGTTGCAGGGCATGCAAAAGTGAAAGAGAAAGAGGGAGACAGGGAGACCGAGGGGCAGAGCGCAGAGAGGGAGAATGTGTCTGCGTGCGTGTGTGAGAAAGAAAGTGTGGGCGACCGAGAGGAGCTCGGAGTGGGGAGAGAGGAGGGAGGAAAGGAGGGAGAGCCCGAGAGGAGGAAGGGAGGGAAAGAGGGAGGGAGGGCGGGAGGGAGGAGGAGGGGGCTGAGCTGGAGCTCGCGGAGGGGGAGGCCGGGGGGAGGGGGAGGGGGAGAGGAAGCCAGCGAGGACAATCAGACCTAAAAGGCTGGGGCAGACCTGGGGTTGTAGCGGGGGTCGCGCGTAGCGGGCAGGAGCTGCCGGGGACCGCGTCCGGCTGTTCATCGGGCTCTCCGCTCCGGAGGCGCTTCCCGGTCCTCTCCGGCCACGGGCGCCTCTGCTCCGCAGCGGAGTCTGGGACTCCGGACTCGACTGCCCGCTGCCGCGCGGCTCCTCCACGGCCCAGTGCCCGGACTGAGACCGGCCCGTCCGCTTCATGGGCCCTCTCCTCGGCCTCCTCTCGAGCTTCCCTCGGACACAGTGACCGGACCGTGCGCTCGCGGCCGCTGTCTTTCCTCGCTTTACTCTCCCGGGCCTGGGCTCGGGGAGGGGGAGCCAGGACGCGGCCCCGGGCGCGCACAGACACGAGGCGGCCCAGCCCGGGCGCCGCTGGCACGGGCTCCGGGCTCCCGGCACAAACCCGTTGGACTGGCTGGGCCACTCCCGCCCGAACCCCCCCGCCCCAGATGACACGGCTAGCTCTCCCCGCGCTGCCTGTCTGCCCGCCGGGTTGTCAGAACAAGCGGCACCTTGCCTCATGCGTGTCCCTGCAGAGCCCCGGCATAACCAGACAGCTCCTAGCCGGCTCGGAAACCCGAAATCCCCGCTCCAGCGCTAGCCCACAGTAGCCAAAGTTGTCGAAACAGCCTTGAGTTTATCTGGTTTTCTCTCCCTCTCGTTTCTCATCCTTTTTGGCCTCATTCACACGCACCCCCACGGAGTCCCTCTGGGGGTGCAAGTTCATCTCCTGCCTTCCTAGTCCCGGTCCCTTCGCGCGCGGAGGTGCGCAGAGGTACCGAACCCGGCCTGCCAAGGGCGCCCGCACCTAGAATAGGGTTTCGGCCTCCACGGAAGTAAAATGCCGCAGTCTCGGGCCAGAGTGAGACTGGTACAAAATGATTGTCCTAGCAGAAGATAGGGGGTTCCATTTCATCCCAACCCATTCTCAAAACGCACCCCCCGCCCGAAAACAAAGCAACTTGTCTGACGTGGGGTCCCTGCTCACTCCCCGTGAGCGATAGAAGTCCCTAGAGAAGCGCTGGTACCCGTGGATGTCACCCCATGCCCCATCCACCCGGATGGGGGGGGGCCAAAAAGGGGGAGCTTGAAAGAAGAAAATGTAAAATAGCATTCAGAAAGAAAAGGGAGGAGGGAGCGCATAACACATCGTTCACGTACTCTGTTTGATTTCAAGTGAAAGCAAGACTCCCGCCTCCGTGCGGGTACACAGACATCTCTGCCTGACATTCCCAGTTCCAAATGCCAAAAGGCAAACGAAAACAGAGAAAGAAATAGCAAAAGTCGTGGCTGCTAGGTATTTATTCGGACGATCTCCAGCCTCGTACGTCCGTTCTCTCCCCTGGACTTCATTAATAGAGTTTGGAAAGCGAGGGTGAGGCGGGTTCCCAGAGCCGCCCTAAGATGGATCATTCGCCCTCTGGCCTCCCTGGCTGCCCCCAAGAAGGTCCAGAACCCTAGGTTTTAAAAAGCGTTCCAAAGGGCACGCTCTGTGGGCCCGGCGAGCTGGAGGCACCAGGGGCGGCCCACAGACGCTCCAGGGTTCCCACGGTCGCTCAGCTGAACGCCAGCGGCTGTTGGGGCGGGTGCTCCCGGACCCAGAGGCCAAAGGGTTCAATGTAGCACATCCTCACCACCGCCACCGCTACCACTACGGGGTGTCTCCACCCAGTAGCTCAACGGGAGAAGCTGCTCAGAACTTTTTAAAACACAGAAGAATCAGAAGTGAGTCCAACAGCTCCCAAGCTGAACCCACTTACAAGGAGATGCAACTCATCTCATAACGAAGTATGAGGTCCCTTCAAGTCCAAAAAGTGAACCTCAGGACGAAAGAATAAGAAAGGAAGAAAGAAGAAATTGAATGTATAAATAGAAGAAGGAATATTAAGTATCAGGGAGAGGAATTTGAAAGGAGAAAGGGTTTTCTTTTCCCTTTCTCTTCCTGGTGGTTTGGGCTCCCAGAAGCTCGCTGAAGAGACACGCGGAATGCATAGCACGTGCCCAACTGCCAGCGATTGTTTAAAAAATCCATGATCGTCTCCTAGTCTCACTCTTAGGCTCAGCTCAAAGTGGTCAGAGAAGGGGAAAGTGGGACAACGGCTTCAAATGAGGAAATGAAAGAAGGGAGCGTCTACATTCTCCTTCCCCAGTTTCTCCGCGTTCTTCGGGAGAATCAGAGGGGCCGGCGCTGCGCTGGTGAAAGTTTGTCCCACCCGCATTTCGCCGCTCGCTGCAAGAAAAGGAGGAGAAGAGGTAGGGTCGAGCTCCGAGTCGATGGCCGCAGGGGCGACTGAGCCAGCACCGCGCTTACCTCGCAGTCCTCGTACTTGATATTATCCGTCAGTTTCCAAAGCATTTTCATGGATCGCTGTGAATGGATTTGCCCCTCTCCGCCTCGCACCCAAGTGGAGCTACTCTCTGGGTAAGCGCAAAGTGCCGGCTGCCGGCTGCCGGCGGTGAGCACAGGAGGAGGAGGAGGGCGAGGAGGAGGAGGAGGGTAAGGAGGAGGAGGAGGAGGACGAGGAGGAGGAGGAGGGCCAGAAGGAGAAGGGCGAGGAGGAGGAGGAGGAGGAGGAGGAGAGAAGGGAAAGGGCTCCCGTGTGCGCTCGGAGATCTCCCTCTAATGGTAGAAACTTTTCCCTTTTCCAGCTCTTTACCAACAGCCTAATCGCCTCATTAGCATATCAACAATAGTCCAATTGCTCTCCAGTACCACAATCTGCCACCGGCCGCTCCGACCCAGGTATAAAGGCCTCTGCAAGCTGCGAACTTGCTCTTAGAGTGCACGCCTGCCTGCTAGCGAGAAAATCTTGCCCGACTCCACCTCAGTCCCCTGCCCCGGAGGCTCCTACCCCAGACCAATTCCGTCCCATTTCCCTTCTTTTCTCTCTCGGCTTTCTGCTAGCCAAAGACACCTTCCACAAAGCTCGGCACTACCCAGGGTTCGAGTGGCCTGCCTGGGGACCTGCTTGTAGTACCCCGCCATCCCCACCCTGACCAACACCACAATCCGCGCTGCCCTTTCAGCACCATCCAATTTTATTAGAAATCATTATCCCTTTTGCAATTAAAATAACCACCAAATCGAGACCAGCGAAGTCATTCCAGGATTTTTGCCCAAGGAGATATCGCCTGGATTCAAGGCAGCTACCCCCTCCAGCCACAGCACCTTGGGAGTTTTATTAGCTTTATGCTTTCCCCCAGGTTGGAGATTGTGCCAAACGGCTACAGTAGCTGGGCTGGGGTTTGCAATCTCTTAATTGCCGCGTGTAAAATAAAAGTTGTACCCTGAAGAGGTTACTCGACAGCTCCAGGGGTTAAATGACTTTCCTCCCGTTTGTATGAAGCTGAGGCCAACTGACAATTCAACTTGATGTTTGGGCTAAGGTTTCTTGGGTTCCACGTGTACAAGAATACAGAACTTCTATGGAGGCACTCAGCTGCTTCTGGAATTGAGCCGAAATACCAACCTGAGTGTGCCTGCAAATCTAGGTAACTTATCATATGTGCATCAAAATAAATCATTGGGAACCAACTCTTTTCTGTGCTAATCTGCTCCAGTTTTCCCAAGTTTCCCCTTTTTAATTAAAGAAGGAAGAGTTCCTTTATGATTTGATGTTACTAATGTGGGGCTTGCAGGCAGCACAGTGCCCGGCTCTCTCACAAGGAACCTGGAGGCCGGGAAGCCACCTCCTGTCCAAGTTGGCCAGTTCAGTGTCTCCAGCTCCATACAGGGACTTGCTTGCTTCATTGGGGTTCCCCTGCCCTTCTGTATTAGCCAACTATTTTTTAAAGTGGGAAAGGAAAAGAGAAAGACCTAGTGTGGTAATTTCAAATATGGATTAATTCCTCTGGCTGAGCTTTCCTACTCATCCTCTAAAAGAGTTTCTGCCTTTCTCCAGTCTAAATACTGCAAACTCTTCAACAACTATCGGTCTCCCCTCAGAGACCTCTGATTCATCTTAGCTTGTTTTTCAAAAATATCCAGGCCCCCCAGGTTCCACAGAGCATCCGCGTATGGGTGGAAGCTGTTGGAAATCCAAGCATTTTCTAACAGGTGGAAGGAAGGCAGGAGGAGGGAGGAACTCACAAAGGGGCAATTCTCCCATCAGAAAACTTAAGCAAAGCCAGAGGTCCCCTCCTCCCCTCCCCCCAAAAAAAACTAGGGAGAAGGCTAGAGTAGGCGAGAGAATTCAGTACTGGGGGGATAACCTCCAGAAGCTCAGGACCCTGCCTTGAACTAGCTTTTGACCCATGAATTGGGAGCAGTTTCTTAGTCAAATGGGCCAGGGGCTTGGACTCCACTCTGCTTGGAAAATGGCCAACTTCTAGGGCTAGACTCTGTGGGTCTGTTGCCTAGTGCAGTAGTTGATGTCAGGAGCTGAGTGAGCCTCCAGGAGCCAGAGTACTGACTCAGTGATAGCCATAGTCACAGTGCACTGTGACCAGTAGGCCAAATCCTAGTACTGAGAGCAAGATTTTTATGTCCCATAGACTCTCCTCATTATGCTTAAGGGAACTCAAAGTTTCGCTTTCTTTTCCTTCTATTTGTGGGTTGGAGAAGGCATTTAAGGCCTTTCGTCCCTTCCAACTCCACCTCCAACCTCCTCCCCTGTCATCACTGCCCAGTGCCCCGCAGATCTCAGGCTCCAGACCGGCAGGCCTGCTATACTGTTGTTGTATCCCCGCGGAGGGTGCTATTGACGTGCAGATTGAGGCCTGCCAGCTCTGTGCCGCCTCCTACAGTGTGGGTGCTGATGAAAGGCCTGGGAGAGTGGCCGGGTTGTCCCTGGAGCCAGCCAAGCTGCATTTGTGTGAGCTTCATTACCACCAGTCACTTCATTGCATGTCAATGTTGCAGCAGTGCTGAGACCCAGGGTCCTAGGACAGCAGCGCCAGACCTGGGATTATAGCTCAGGGATTCAGGCCTGATCTGGGAAATCGGAGAGGGCAACAGAAAAGCCAGTATCTCTATGAAGCCAAGACAAATAGAGAGAAGGGGACCAGAATGACTTTAGTTCTTCTGGTGATCACTAGTGAGAGTTGGGTGCCAAAAGGCCAAAGCCCGTGCATTGGCCTTTCTGGGTCCCCAAAACCACAAAAGATTCTGGCCTCCTGACATTTGCCAAACTGGGAATGCCCAGGAGCAGGCCCTCAGCTCTCTCCTTCCCCTTTTCAGCAGCAATCTTGGGGTTTTCAAATCTGAGAATCACTGGAGACCCAGACCCAGGCCAATCCAGGGCTGCAGGTGCCCTTTCACTATCTGAGAATTTTGCAGCCACATTCGCCCAAATGTAGGGAAAAAAACCCAAAAGACTTTAATAATGAACTCCGCCAGTCTTCAGCCCCAAAGAAAAGCATTAGGAAGGGCCTTTTGAGCTCACAGGGTTGGGGAGAGATGGGTGTGGATCTCCAAGATTTGTGTTTAGTGTGGGATTTACATCCTTAAACCACAAATTTAGTCTGATTTGGGGGATGAAATTGCATTTAGTGAGGTTTAGTTGAGGAGGGATATAAAAATACTCATTCTACAAAAGTAACAAAGTAAAAGATAAAAAATACAAAACGCCTTCCTCTCCCCAATTCCTGGAATGTAGTGAAGATGGAGACTTCTCTGAAATTTACTTTTTATGTCCTAAATAAGAAACAAAAACAAAAACAAAAATTGCCCCCGGAGGAGCAGGGCCTTGATTTTTCCTTTAGGAAGGTCGAGGCGTTTGGTTCAAATTGCCCCGCAGGCTTGTGGCACACCGAATCTCACCCTAACCAGGCCTCACTTGGCTGGGGCGAAAACAGGGCCCCGCGGTTCCGATTATGAAATCCGCGACAGAGGAGAGGCACTACCTCGCCTACCTGACCAGAGCCGCCCTTGTTTCCCGTAGGGAAAATGCCTGGAAGTTAAAGGAGAGCGCTGGACGAGTGCTGTGGCCGGGACCGGGTCTGGGGCTCAGGAAGTGCAGGATGTGGAGCCTTGTGGCTCCTGCGGCCTAGCAGGGTCAAGTTTGGCAGGCGTAGTTCTCCAAAAATTCACGACCCTCTTCCTCATCACCCGTCATTTATCCACAAACCATAGCCCAGGCGGCCGAAACCCACTTCTGAGAGCAGACTGAGTGAGTAGCTAAACTTTGGACAAACTCTTTGAAGTATTTCTCAAGGGACAATGTTCCCCGCTGCGACCCAGCCCAGCAGAACTCTTTCCATTCCGCTCACCCACTAGGTCCCAGAAATCTGGGGACACCAAGAGAACAGGTGCACCAGAATCCCACCCGACGCGCAGCCGGGGGTCTAGGGCGAGGCCGAAGGCAAGGTGAGCCGGGAACCTTCACCGCTGAGCACCGCAACCCCAATCCAGTCCCCCCTCCCATCTGAATTAGTCATCCACCCGAGTTTCTATTGGGGAAGGGGGTGGGAGGGTGGGAGAAAAGGGCAGTAACACAAACCACAAGTGACCCCGGGGGCCACCTGTGGAGCGTGCGGCGGACTTTTCGCGGCGCCGGGCCCCGAGGGCGGCGCGCTTTGCCCCCAGCGCCGCGGCCGCCGCCTGCGCTAGTTTTTCCTGTCTTCTCTCCCCTGGGAGCACTCTTGGGCGCTGCCAGGCGTGCCTCACCTACGACTCCCCTGCCCTGGGCCACGGCGCTTCCTCTCCGCCTCCCCCCTCCGGGCCCCCATCCCCCGCTCCACCCCCGCCCACCTCAGCCCCAGCCAAGGCAAACCCTCGTACCTGCCAGTCCCCCATTTTGGCAAGTATGGACATCGCGGCTCGGCGCTCCTGGCGATGAGTCCCCGCCGGGCATGGGC
Source organism: Xerus rutilus (assembly GCA_028644305.1). NCBI lineage: Eukaryota > Metazoa > Chordata > Mammalia > Rodentia > Sciuridae > Xerus > Xerus rutilus. The sequence goes on along the minus strand of CM053406.1, from coordinate 112,517,559 downwards.
TGGAGGGCTCGGCCGGGCCCGCTCCCTGGAATCGCTTAGGCAAATCCTCCTTTTTACCTGCTCACCAACATCTCACCTGGTCATAAAGAGCTGGGTTGCTACCTGCCGACGCATGCGCGCTGGCCCAGGAATTTACTCCGCCAGCCCCAGTCCCAGCACCTCGCAGAGCTGACCTGGGAAGTGATGGATTTATAGCCACAGCAATCTCGCCATCAGCTCCAGCTTTTCCCAACAGCCCCAACCCGCTTTCCCGGTCAGTCCCTGGCCGGGGAGCCGAAGCGGACTGACTGCTGAGGTTTGCTGGGTGCGACGTGAGGATGAGTATGTGTTTTCGCACCCGAGTAGTAGGAACATCTACGTGCTCATCCCCTGGCTCCCCGGCCCTGGGAACTTTTGTGGGTTAGGGGATTCTCCACCCTGCGTGAGGGGTGGGGGATGGGCAAGCCCCGGAGAGACTCCGGGCTTGAAAGCCCCGAGAGCCAGACCCGAGAGACTCAGTGGTGCACCTGGACGCTTGCGGTGGGACCGGGTCCCTCCCCCGCCTCTTCGCCCGCCCACGAGGTTGGGGCACTGCCTGCCTTAACGGATCTGAGCCGGCCACCCTCAGGGCCGCTTCAGCGTTGGATTCTAGATCAAGTGTTGCTTAATAGGTGAACACGTTCGTGATTCTGTTTCATCTCTGTCTCCTAGACTTAGTCTCCGCCCGCCTCACAGAGAGAAAAACCCCTGCAAACACACACACACACACACACACACACACACACACACACACTTTCAAACTCATACACTTAACGCTTCTGTATAAGGCCCACCCCTTCCCATTTTCACAATTCCCACCCTTCTCTTAAGCTTCTAAGTCTTCCCAACTCTTAATCTTTTCCATTAAAAACTTTGAAAAGGGAGAATGGGAGCGTTGGTGGCCCTGGGATGCACAACTGAGGTTTTGGGTTGGGATTTACTTTCCCATGACAGATAAAAATCACTTAAGTGATTTCATGGCTGCTTCTAATTAGAGGGGAGCTTTAAAAGAAGACATAGCATTTGGGGCTCCCAAGGAGCACACCTCCGTCAGGAACCACACCTGGCCAGGAGGGACTCCAGAGTGAGAATATTCGCCTCGGGCCACGCTCCCCAAGTAGTCCTGCCAGCCCCATTGCCGTAGCATGAGATCGGGTTGTCCTCAGCTTGGGCCTAGGGCCCAGTTACTCTCCCGGGCTACCTACCATCTCGGAGATGAACAAAGAACCAGTTTAAAATCGTCTTCTCAGACATGTCAGGCAAGTATGTGTAAAGGTCAGTTCCTCACCGCAGAGTGGAGAAGACAGGTCCTGGGCTCTGAAACCTCCTCTTTCCAACCCTGGATACTTTTTTTGCACCCTCCTGGATTTCCCAAGGAAGGGGGTGTCGGTGGAGTCCCCCATGTCGCTTCACCATTTTACTCGTCCCTAATCTGCGGTATTTTCATTTCAGTGCCGATTCTCTAGTTGATTGGAAACTTTCTTGGATCTTTCTTAGAACCTTGGTCAAGAAGTTTGGGGTTTGTAGGTGTTTTTGTTTGTTTTCCCTTTGTTTTGTTTTGGCAAGAATTTAAAATAATAATTAAGTGGTTTTTTTAGCTCATAAGCGTTTACTCTGCAGCTTCCCTGACTTTTTCCAAACCCCTAGAAAAGAGTGAAACCTAATTTTTGAGTCCAAGACTCAAGTGGAAGGATTACCTGTAGCTCTCTAGAATTCCCACGGGGGGCGCTGCGCTCTAAGTGAGCTGTGGTTTCAGGTCTAGACAGTTCGGCCTCTCCCGATAGTGAAAGGAACAACCTTGGTATTCGGCTGGGTGGGCCTGGCCCAGCCCAGGAAGGGGGAACGGGCGTGTGCTAGGACCTGGGTGGGGCACAAGCAATGCAGTCTCCACCTGGGATACTATTTTTGAGAGACGGATGACACGTGCGGGAAGGGGGAGACAAAGCTGCGGGCCCGTGTTAAGTGCGAGTCAAGCCGCTGGGCAGACTTGAGTGAGGCTGAGCTGGGGCGTCTAGGCCTTGGGAAGGAGAGCCTTAGGTGTCTGTTCGTGCTGGGGAAGAGAGAGGTGGAGGGAGGAGGAATTAGGGAGCAGCCCTGAGTTGGAATTGAACTTTAGGGTAAAACCACTCTGAGTCCGCCCAGTTGTCCTTTGCATATACTGGCTGTGTGATCTTAGGCAAGTTACTGAATTCATCTGAACCTCAGTTTCTTCATTTGTTAAGTGAGTAATTGCTGGGAATTCAACAGGAGAAGGTAAGCAAATAGCTTAGGACAATGCCTGTTGGATAAGATGAGCTCCAGAGGCTGCTGAGTCTCCTCAAGTATGGTCTCCTCAAGTATAGCCTTGTCAAGGATGATCTACACTGCCACCCCCTCCATGGAGATTTGTAGCACCGGAGATGGGATCAAGTCAAGATGATGTCAGTTAAAGATGATTATCCCTTCTGCATACACATCTCCCCTGGAACGACAGTCAATTTGCACCTTCTGGGATTCCTTTTTCAAGCCCTGGTCCTGCCACCTTTGGCAGGAAGTTGGGACTTCCTCACTTCATTCCATACCTAGGCTCCCATCAGTCTTAGAGATCCAGAACCCCTGCCCAGTATTTGGGCAGGCCTAAGGCCACTAACTGCCATTGGAAACCCTTCTTAGCATCCAAGCAGCCTCTGGAAATGTGGCATTGGACCTCCTTTGAGTGAGAAACTTGTGCCTTTTTAAATTATATATATATAATGGGATGACCTGGTGACAGATTGCTCAGCAGTCCCAACTTCAGGTAACACAGAGCTCCCTCTCTCTGAGGCCTGTGGTGTGAGGTAAGCCCATGGAAACCCTTTCTCTGGCATACCTCATCCCAGCACCCTCAGCCCCCAAAAGTAAGCAGGATAAATCTCTTCCTTGAATTTAATCTCTGCTTCAACCTCATTTTTATCCCACCCTGGAGGCTCCTGACTCTTTCTCACCCATTCATTCAACAGTGGCTGTACTCAACAGCTCCTGGCAGAGGCTCCTAAAGGGCCCTTGGAAATCTGGACCCCAGTCACTTATGTGATGGCCTCAGGATTGCTTTCCCTTTTGGGGAGCCAGGGATCACTGGGCAGGTTGTGATGGCTCTCTCATAGCCTTTCCTCCTGCAGTGCCTGTCTTTCCTGTCCTTGGGCCACAGCAAGTTCAACTCAACTTTTGTTCTTTCTTGTGCCCCTCGGGGCAATAAACTGACCCTCAGGCCCATGCCAGGAAGGAAGAACGCAAGACTTCTCAAATGAAAAGGTGAGGAAAATTAACCGTCTTGCCACTCTGGACCTGATGCCTTCACGGAGCGATGAGGGCCCCAATGTCCTCTTGACTCTCCAGTGGGATTAAGGCAAATGAACAGGATTACCAGTAACCACTGGAGAAAGTAACTAAACCTCTAAGTGAAGGTACCCAAGGAGTAGGTGGGTAAGGGAGGACCAGCCACCCAAATACGCATCTGGGATGTTCAACCGTGGCGCTCCAGGCTGCGGGCTGCGCAGTTTTACCCAATAGGTACAAAAGGTCTGAGGCACGCAGAAAAGGGGGAGGCCCAGAGGCCAAGAAGCCTCGCCGGCTGGAGAAGCGTGTCATCGCTAGGTGCGCCCGGTCCGCGCGCGGCCTCCGGCGCTCTCGGCCCTGGGCGACAGGTGCAGCGGGCTGTCTCCGCCGCCCGCTGTGCCAGGGCAGCCGCCGCGCACTGGTGCGGAACCACTATCGGAACGAGTTTGCGCTTCTGTTTACAAAGCAATCCTGCCATCAAAAGAGGAACAAAATCACCACTTATCACACCCTGTCATAAAGTAATCTGCCCAGAGGGAAACCCTAACAGAACTGCTCAGAGTGTGGGGGCGAGGGGGTGAGAGGGGACAGAGGAATGGAGGATCCCCCCAACCCTCCTTCAGAGTAAATCGCCAAGTCCAGTCGTGTCCCAACAGGCTGGAAAAGACAGAGGAGGGTGCCCCGGACTTTTGAAACGGGTTTGAGCGGAGTGCCCACCCTGGGCTTGGGACTCTTGGCTTTTTGGAATTGGCCCACCTGCAGCCTCCTCCGTGGATGCTTACTTTCCTAGTCTTCAAAGGTGTTCTAAAGACCCTTCTAAAAAGATGAACAGAAAGTGGGAGGCGAAAATACCCAACTGAGATCTTGGAGACTGGGAGGTCCCCTTTGTTGTGTCTTTAGGCAAAGGTAATATCTGACCAGAGGAAGGGGATTGTGCTTTCTCTAATCCACCTATCCACTCCCCACCCGGGTGCTTGTTCTGAAGAGGTGGAGGTTAAGGTAGCCCAAGTAGTGCCCATGAAATGGTAAGGAAATGGTGTGGGAATGGGAGAGAAGCAGGATTCCTGGGAAATTACAAGCTATTCCTGTCCAGCCACGGGAGCCTCCTATTGCCCCCCACCCCCACACTTCCTGGTCCTGCCACATCTAGAGGGAGGTGAAACCCTGCAGGTAACCAAACCCATAAGTGGGAGAGTGCTGGGTGTGTCCTACTGGTTTCCTTTTCCAGGATCAAGAGAAGGAACCCCTCCCTTTAGATGTCCCTGGGAAGTGGCTACTTTGCTGGCCTTGGTATCAGTAATTCATAGCTTAATATAACCAGATTTTCAGTTTGTACCTTAGTGATTCTGGACATTCAACACCACCCCCTGCCCCAGGTCTTGTGCCCATCCCTGGGCATTCCAGTCACCAACATGAATACAGCACACCAGCATTTGTTGAGTTTGGACTCAAGTGCATGTGATCCAGCTTTGATATGGGACTCTTGGTCCCCATAACTTCAGCCTGAAAAGTGTGTCATCATTAGCCTTGAGAGATCACTTTGGCTCCTAATAGGATACCCTAAGCCCAGGTGAGTGGAAGAGCAGGGGGAAAGACACGGCAGGCATACTTCTCAATGTCAAATTATCATTTACACTTATTGAAGGCCTGGTAAATGTTGTTTCATCCTTTATAATTCCTCATGAAAGCAGAGAGTCAACATTATGCTAGTGTCATTGTGCAAAATAATCTGTAAGGTGTGGAACACTACTTTCTAAAGACTGGAGACTTTGATTGAAAGCTGGCAGAGTTTCCAAAAGCACAGTGAGAGAGGATCTCTGACCCTTCTCCTCCCCCAAAAAAAGTCATCTGGGGGCTGTTGATAACATAAGCATTTGCTTCCAAACTTTGCTGTATATCAGCATCATCTGAAAAGTTTAAAAATCTGAATGCCCAAACATCTTTTGGAACCAATTAGATCAAAATTTCTGGGGATAGGATCCAAGCAAAAGCATTTTTAAGAGCATCTTACATATTGCCAATGATGCAGCTCAATTTGAGGACCAAAGGCTTAGGTCAGTACTTCTCAAAGTTTGGTCCTGGAATCATCAAGATCAGCATCAAGTCCTGGCAACTTGTTAGATATGCAGATTCTCAGGTGGCCACTTATAAGGCCAATGAAATTTCTGGGGGTGGGGCCCTAGCTATTAATATTTTCACCTATTCTCCCAGCCATGCTGGTGCACTATCACATTTGGGAACCATTGAGGAAAATGTGTGCTTCTACCTGAGTCAGACTTTTGAGTTGCCTTTTAAAACTCACAATTCCTTTTCATCTTTGACCTTATAAAAAACTGAAGACCCCAGATTTCTATTTCCTCTTTTGGGAAACAAGGCACATCTCCATCTTAAATATGGCAAATCACAAATCTCTCAAACAAAATTGCTCTGCGTTCGGATTAGCCAATTTAACAAGTCCAACATCACTACTAAACTCAGCCATTCCTGACATCTCTTGGTGCCCTAGGTGTTTTTCCCACGATAAAGATTTAGAAACCCAACATAGAGTGTCCCAGTCTAAGAAACAGAATCAGGCTTTGGGTGACAATAACGTTTATTTGGAACAGATGTCACTTTTATTCCCCCACTGGGATTCTTTTTCTCCCAGAGTCTCTCCTCTTCTACCTCCTCTCTCCTCAGTCCCAACTTCTCACGCGCTTGGCGTCTCCATCTCGGTGGCTCAGCCCAGGAGCTTGGCACCTGTTCTCTGAATGTGAAACCCCCAAACACAGTGAATTCCCCAGCATCCGACCTCTTCCTGCTAAATTTTGGGACAGAAATTTCAGCTCTCTGCTCCACTCTCGCTCCAAACTTGCTGGGATAAGTCGGCTGACCAGGGATGCAATCAGTGCAGAGCCTTCTCGAACTCTCTCTCCCTGCAGGGGCAAGTTTTCCATATTTGTACATAAGGCCCCCTGGAGTTGGCTTGTTGGAGCGGCTCGGATGACTTTTCCTAGGGCAGCAGGCCAGGCACGGCTGCAGTCTCAGCTTTACGCACCAACCGCAAGGTGAGCGCACCAAATCCTCTGGTTTCGCAAGCAGCTCGCGGTAGGGGCCATTTCCCCACTGACCAAGAAATCATCAAGAGGATGCGGCAGGCTCTGCCATGCTTCGAAAGGGGCCCAATCACCATTCTGGGTACTAGTGCCTTTGCCTGGAATGACAATATTTACGCAAACAGGTGGGCGCCGCTTCCCCGCGGCGCAGAGGGGACGTGCTGGGGCTGCTAGAAACCGGCGCTCAGGCCCCCAATGCCTCAGTCGCCTCTTTGCTTTACCCATCTCGCCAGCTTTCAGGTGGCCAGACAGTGGCTCTGAGGCCAGCCCTAGGGCTGCCTGCGGCAGGAGTAGGGGACAGCTGCGCGGAGCGTAAGGCCAGCCATCGGGATTGACCGTCCCCGCTGCGCGCTCCGGCGCCAAATCCCTGCTGGCCAGGAGGCGGGGAGCTGATTTGGCTCATTCCCATTCAGAATTTAGAGACTGGTGGAGACAGAGTGTCTCCTAAATTGAAGCAAGTCTCCTGAAAGTCTGGGAAGGAAGCCTCAAAACTTTGTGCCACGCAAAGCCCGGGCTGTCGCCGGGGCTCCGTCCTGGTTGGTTTTGTGCAGGCCCTGAAAAGTTCGCCTAGTTCTTCCGGGCCAGCAGGATTCGGGATCCTAGACTCCCGTCAAGGCTTCATTTACTTTCAGTTTGTCTGCCTTGACTAGTGGCGGAACAGGCCGAAATGCGTAGTCTGGGATTTTCTCAAGTAGTTGGCATTTAATCTAGAAATACAGGGTAGGGCCTTCTCCTTCCTAAGGCACATCCTGAGGACGTGCTCAAGGGGACCCGCAGACTCCAGAGCCCATTGCTTTCTCTGGAGACCACAGACTTCAAAATAGCAAACCTTTGTTGCCATTCAAACCTTTCAGACTTTTGTGTTAATCTCTGGTACTTTCTTAACAGTGAAGTCTTACTTATTTGTTGCTGAAAGGCTAGATCTACAGTAAAAGTGCCATTCCTGTAGGTATTTTGAGGCTGTACAAGATTATTTATTAAAGATCACAAAATGACAAGCCAGGTACCTTTGAATTCCCAATCTGAGATTCAAAACTCAAAGACATGTTATCTTTGCTCCCAAAATCTGCATATATTTATCTCCAGATCTTTGCCTTTTTTTTCCTTTTTTCTTTGTCTTTTCTCTCCTCCCCCTCCCCCTCTCTCCTCCCTCCTTTTTCTCCTCCTTCTTTGCAAAATAAAATATCTAACATGGCTCTGTAACCCTGGGGAGGGACATTGTTCAAGTGGCATGGTGTTTATTTCAAAATGCAAATTGCATTCAAAATCTAAGTTGACAATTTAACAAGGCCAGATCAAGTATATGAAGTTTTTTAAAAAAACTGATGGAGCAATATCACTTCACTCTTTCCCAACTCAAAATGTGCTCTTTCTGCAGCTTACAATGTAAATTGTATAACCTTTCTAATTAGATAATTTCAGCCATGATGTTGTGCATATAAGAATTATACAATTTTCCTTTGAAGTGTGGCGCTCCAAAGAATAAAAAGGAAGTTTTCTCCCTGCTAGTGATTTAAAACAAACACCAAAACCTGACAGTTTATACACACAGTCCCCTTTCTGACTCAGCTTGTCCCTTTGAGAATTACTATTTCAAATACCAAAGTTAGAGGATACTGAGTTAACTGTGGTCTTCAGCCTAAATATTTGATTTCTAATTCTGAAAAACTGGCTTTCATTTGCTTCAGGAACTTTTAAAGGAAAAGTTGTCTAAGATATGTAGTTGAGCAAGGACTCAGACAATAGCATTTGACTGCTTTTAATCTCTATTTAAAAATTTTAAAACTATGGTTTGAATGAAACTCTCAAGTGTCCTGAATAAAGAATAAATACTATAAATTGTTTACATAGATGTTTTCTCTTTTCATTATTAAAGTACTCAAGCAACTATTATATAAAATTCAGGTTAAGTACTGCATGTAAAAAATACATATCTCATTTACATATTCTTATTGTGTTCAAATATTTGTACCAAAAAAAGGATATTAACATGATTTTTAATGTTTTTTTTCCTTTTCCTTTTACTATTAGAAAGAGAAGCTAACAAAGCAAAACCTCTTCAAATAATGAAATTTCTCTGCCCTTGGAAAGTTCCAGTGTGTTCCAACTCCAACAATTGGAACAGTAGGAAACATCTGACTTGTAGGAAAAATTTGACTTGTGATGTTTGAAATTAAACAGCACCTGGCTCAATCTCCCAAAGAGAGAATTCAGTATGTTTTCTATGGTTTTATCCTATGGAAGAAACTGCCAGAACAACAGAATGTTAGGACCTTAGAGTGCTCATAATGCCCCTCATTGCAGGTGTGTGTATACTGAGCTCAGTTCAGGTGCATATACTGAGCCTAGTACAATTGCATTACCTGAATCCAGCACCACTCAGCTTGTTGGTGGCTGTGTTAGTTGGCTTTCCATCACCATGATAAAGTAATAAGATAATCAACATATAAGAAGGAAAGGTTCATTTTGACTTACAGTTGCAGAGGTTTCAGTGTGTGGTTACTTCTCTGGTTCCTTTGGGCTCATGGCGAGGAAACGCATCATGTTGGGGAGTATGTGGGGAAGAAAACCACTCACCTCAGGGTGTCTGGGAAGCAAAATACAGAGGAGGGAACCAGAACCCCTAGATTTCCTTCAAGGGGCTACTCTGAATGATTTCACTTTGCCCCACCTTCAAAAGCTTCCACCACCTCCCAATAGCACCTCAGGTTGGTTCCAACCCTTTAGCACACAAGCCTTTGGGAACATTTCAAATCCAAACCATAAGAGTGGCCAAAGAGTGACACTAGCTGTCCAGGCTGGTGGCCTTCCCCTTACCACACCTACTACTGAGCTAGTCTACAATGCTGTGTCCTGGATTAAAGACTTGATAAAAATTAAGGATTTGGACTAAAGAATGTTAGTGAACGAACCTAAGCACCCAATCTGCTCTGAAGAGGTCCGAATTAAATACGGACTCTATGCGTGTATTGCTAATTGCAGACATGAAAAATGCAATGTTTGGTTTTTTTAAAATATTTTTTTTAGTTGTGGATGGACACAATGTCTTTATTTTATTGCTTTGTATGTGGTGCTGAGGATCGAACCCAGGGCCTCACGCATGCGAGGCAAGCGCTCTACCACTGAGCTACAATCCCAGCCCGAAAAATGCAATGTTGATAGAAATCATCTCCACAGCCTTGACTCTGGACAAAGCTAGAGAAATGGCTCTTCAATCTCGTGTCCACATTTTCTGGTGACTATTTCCTATGAATGAGCTCAACTTCCCCTGAAAATTACAAGAAAAGCAGAAAACCTGGGTACAGTAAATTATAACTGTAATCTCAGCTCCTCAGGAGGCTGAGGCAGGAGGATTACAAGTTTGAGGCTGGCCTAGGCAACTAGTGAGATCCTCAGCAACTTAGCCAAAAACTGTCTCAAAAAATAAAAAGGCTGTCTCTAAATAAAATTTAAAAAAGGGGCTGGGGATGTGGGCCAGTGGGTAAATGCCCCTGGGTTTAATCCCAGGTACCAAAAAAATGAGAAAATAATTAATAAAAATAAAAAAGAACTAGAGATTTAGCTCAGTAAAGTGCTCCTGGGTCCAATCACACACACACACACACACACACACACACACACACAAATATCAACTCCTAGAACAGTTTGGACACATGACTAATGTGACACTAAAGTTCTAGCACAAGGACTCTACTTTCTGTATTTTAGTATTTTGTAGCATTACATTTGCATCTTTTAATACATTCGTGCAATTTCTTAGAGTCAATTCTTCCTTTTCAAATTAACAGGTGATGGAAAGGCAGAGATAATTCTGTAGGAATTACTATTTAATTGGGAGATTTTAGGGAGTGATAAGAAACTTAGCAAAAGCAGGAACAACATTAAATGAGTTGTGAAATTTTTTGGAAAATAGAAGTATCTACCCAAAGGGAATATTTTGTTCATCAGTAATCATTACAATAGGGATGAGGATGTTAGCTCAGTGGTAGAGCGTTTGCCTAGATGTGCAATGCCCTAGGTTGCAAACACACACACACACACACACACACACACACACACACACAAACACCCCATTACAATAAAAACGGATGGTGATAGCCAGGCGCAGTGGCTCACGCCTGCAGTCCCAGCACTTTGGGAGGCTGAGACAGGAGAATCGCGAGTTCAAAGCCAGCCTCAGCAACGGCGAGGCGCTAAGCAACTCAGTGAGACCCTGTCTCTACATAAAACACAAAATAGGGCTGGGGAAGTGGTTCAATGGTCGAGTGCCCCTGAGTTCAATCCCTCCTACCAAGAAAAAAAAAAAAAGAATGGTGATAACATAACTAAAAAAAAAATCGCCACCACTAAATTTGACTATACTTATTCCTATGACATCACATCTCATTAATTTCTACAAGGAAGATGTGACTCAAATTCAGAAAGAGGTATCTTTTCGATTTATAAGGAGAAGTTTTCACAATCTCTTTGCAAAAGTACATTTGGAAGCAAAATGAAATCACGGTGACTAATATTTTCTCTGAAATTCTCAATTCCATGATGAAGCATATGGATCATAAGTGATGATGATCAATACCATCAAATAAGTAAACTAAAAACAAATAAAAAACAAACCCCAAATATCCTTTTCTCAAACATTTCACAAATATCGACATATATGTAACTGGTATGAATTAGAGCTGGATTTTTCTTTCCTAAACATTTGCTGCCCCCATGTGTCCCTTTAGGAAACTGAGTGTTGAAAATAATTCATGCTCATTTAGCATGTATTCAGATTTAGATAGCAATAAAAACACCCTAACAGTTGTAGAAACAGCACCAGAAACAGGACAGAGAAAGGGGAGAGGGAGCACCTGACTTTTGTCACAGACTTCTGGGCTCATTTCCAGTAATTACATAACCTCTCAATGTCCAGAGCTCTTCAGCCTTGAAATGGGTGGGATCTGGGGGGATGGGAAAGTAAGCCAGATTTTCTCTAAGGTCCCTTCTTGCTCTAACATTTGGGCACTCTCATGGAGGACAGCAAAAGAGATGTAGGAAAATCCAGCTGTCCCATTTTTAGCTAAGTTGTAGACTTGGAACCGTGCCAAAAACTCATGAATGAATTTTTTTGTTTCATCATTGGAATCCATGACCTTGGTTCTCTGTCATCTTGACAAACTTGCTTCTCAATGTCTGAGTAGCATTGAGCCTGAGAAAAGAAGAAGGAATTCATTCTCTTTAATGTCCCATGATTACATGGTATACTACTTGTGACTTCAAAATGAGAAATCATCTTCTGTGTTGACTGTGTATCAGTAACAGGTATCACCTCCCTCTGTTTTCTTGATAACAGAACCTAGGGTTCATTCAGTTATCAGGCAACTATGTATCTAAGGAAAGGCTATGTTTCTCACTTGCCCAAAGAAATTTTTGGATAAATTTATTTATTTGATTGTTTGTTTTCAGTTCTGAGGATCTTATCCAGTGGGACTCTGCCACTTAGATACATACCACCTCTTTTTATTTTTTATCTTGAGGCAGAGTCTCACTAAATTGCTAAGGTTGACCTCAAACTTGTGATTCTCCCATCTTAGCCTCCCGAGTCACTGAGATTACAAGTGTGTGCCACCATTCCCAGTCAATATGTATGATCTTATTTATTTCATTCCTATCACCTTCCATGTGATTATTAATGATATAAACTTGATTACCATTTTTGCCTTGAATATGTAAATCATTAACATTCTACTATCATATCAAGAGTCTCTGTTCTCAATATTTAGCTTTAGTGACCAATATGTTTGAAAACTCCTACATTTGGGTTTTTCTTCTATTTTATTTATTTGCTTATTGTTATTTATTTATTTTGCAGTGCTGGAGGTGAAATCTGGGGTCTTGTGCATGCCAGGCAAGTTCTTTACTGCTGAGCTTCATCCCTAGCTCCTAAAGGAGTGCTTTAAAGGTCTTTTTTTTAAAAATCATTACTTTTAGTTTTTGTTGTTGTTTTTATCATTAATACACTTATTGCCACTTGATGTCTTATAAAACCCTTTAATTCTTTTCACTTGTATTTTATTCTTTGCACATGTGAAAGGTTGATGTAATAAAAATGCATCTGATGTGCACAGTTCCCAATCATATTTATGAACCCTACATTAGATATTATACATTAGTGCTAAATATTCACACACCAGCACACCAGGACTGAAAAAAATCAACAAAATAAGTGGCTGTATCCTTAGTTGCTTGGGGCAACCTGACTCCAGTCTTTGGCATTCTTGGGTTTCCTGAGCATCCAGGCACACTAGTAAAACATGGGTCTTACTATGTGAATTACATGCACATGTACCCAGGGTTAAACATGGCCCATTTCTAAGAAAGCTATGACTTTTATCCTGATCACCATCTATTATGCCATGAAACTGAAAAATCCAAATCCCCCAAGGCAGGAAATGCACCATTTCAGGCTAACCTGGATGGATTTTCAGTTTCTCCATTACCAGATGGCCTAATATTTAACTGAATAGAAAACAGATTTAGAGTGCAGAAGATCTTCATGTATCCTTATCTCAATAATGGGCCTGTTATGTGACTTCTCTCTGTGTACCAAGAAACCTATGACATTTAATGGGCATTTTTACCCACAATAGCTGGAAGTATTCGATGGAGAGGAAGTATACAGATGTGCATCTTTAGAGTCGGCGGCAGAGTGACAGACAAGTTTGTCTTTAAAGCCACAGTTCAATTTGACAGAAGAGCAAAACACCAGGAACTATCTGCAGTTTCTCAACTCCCATATTTGTGCCATTTGTACAATGTTTCAAATGTCTGTCCCTATTCCCATGTTCTGTCCATTCTTTCCCGAAGTGGCACGATCAGCTTCTGATAGTCTGCTGCTGGCGTGGGTGAAGAAATGCTCAGTATTTGGGAATGTCGAGGGTTCTCTGAGTAGCATAGGCCTGGAAATGGAAGAACCAGATTCTAATGTCAGCCAGCCATGAGTTGGCTGTCCCTGAGTCATGTATCTGGACCTGGAATACAAGAGCATCCATCGCAATGATTCCTGAGGCCCTTCCTAGATCTAAGAGACCATCTAAGCCAGATCCACACATCTGTCAGCTGAGTTCCTGCGTTAAGAGAGCCTGGAGACAAGAATTCCCACAGTGACACATATAACTAAGAAAACAGTTCAAGGTGGAAAGCATCACCAAATGCATTTATTTCATCACTTTTTGACGGAACTCAGGTAAAAAATTTGGTACATTTACAAGCAATATTATTTTAGATTCATCACTATTCATAAGGCAAAATATTTTCCCTGATTTGGATCTCACTCCAAACCCTAACTTACAAAATCCAAATAACTTCTGCCTGGCATGGAGATGATACGATACTTCTACACTCTTGGTTTCCTTAAAGAGAGCTATGTGAATACATGCCAATAATATTCAGGAATATCATAAAAATTAATTACACCATTTCCTTAAGGGAACTGAGTCATACAATGAATTTTTGTATAATAATCTTTGTAGCCAAGTTTGTTGTTTTTTTTAAACAGGATTAGCATTACAATGTTATTCATTCTCTAAGCATATAATCATGCTACATTTGCATATTTAATTAAATACACAAAAGTCAGATAAAAAGTCCATTTATTTTAGCTACAGACACCTGGGCCTGGAAAATCAAGAGAAGTTGGCTAGTCCTTCCTCTGTAACTCAATCAGAGTGATGATAGACAACTGCCAAATTTTTATCTATCCTATTTTCCAATGTCTCTAAAGATTTGGTTGTTTGTCTTTTGTTGTTGTTGTTGTTGTTTTGGTACTGGGGATTGAACTCAGGGGTACTCGACCACTGAGCCACATCCCCAGCCCTATTTTGTGTTTTATGTAGAGACAGGGTCTCACTGAGTTGCTTAGTGCCTCGCTGTTGCTGAGGCTGGCTTTGAACTCAAGATTCTCCTGTTTCAGCCTCCCAAAGTGCTGGGATTACAGGCGTGCGCAATCACACCCAGCTTGGTTGTTTTTCTTTATAGCTTTTTGCAGTAATTAAGAATCCTCCATGTATGATTTTGAAAGTTTCATTTAATCTTTCATGCCCAGATCTATATCTAATTTTTCTTGTTCAGTCTGTCTGTCTGAGATATAGACAGCTGTTGGAAACTATTCTTTGCACAGCAACTTCTCATTCTTAGTCATTCTCTCCGAGTAGAGGGAAGCACAATGTAGTTCTTTCAATTAGTCGTTCAATTATTCAGAAAATGCTCATATTTTCATAACAGTGCCATGAACAGTTCCAGCTTTTGAGTCCAGAACAGTGAAAACAAAAGACAAAAATCTGCCCTGTTGGACTTTGTATTCTAGGGGAGAGAAAGCAGACAAGAACTACAATAAATAAAGTGCCCCAGAGGCAGTGGCACACACCTGTAATCTCAGCTACTCAGGAAGCTGAGGCAGGAGGATGGCATGTCCAAGGTCAGCTGGGGAAACTTAGAAAGACCAAACCTGTCTCAAAATAAAACAAAATAAGTAAGTGTAAAGGACTAATGAGGCAGAGAACCCTGGGTTTAATCCCTCATATCACAAAAGAAAGGAATAAAGGGTATGTTAGGTAACAGCCTGGGCCAAAGGGAAACAGAAATGAAGAAAGGAAGAGTTGGGAAGCACTAAGACAGGGGGTAGTTTGCAATTTAGAAAGGGATACCGCCAAGGATATCATCAGAGGAGTAGTCTAGGCAGAGAGACTAGAATGTGCAAAGGCCCTGAGGCAGAAACGTGGCTGACTTGTGTACTAGGAGTGAGTGAGCAAAGGCAAGAGTAGTGACAGCTGATGCGAGGAGAAATTCTGACAGGTGAGGGGCTGGGGAATGCAGGCACTCACAGCAAAGAGCCTTGTGAGCTGCTATAAAGACCTTAGCTTGCTAGGTGTGGTGGCACGTGCCTGTAATCCCAGCAGTTTGGGAGGCTGAAGCAGGAGGATCACAAGTTCAAAGCCAGCCTCAGCAACTTCATAAGACTCTGTCTCAAAATAAAATGTAAAAAATTTTTAAAAAGAGCTGGGAATGTGGCTCAGTGGTTAAGTGCCCCGGGTTCAATCTCTGGTACAAAAAGAAAAAAAGGAAAAAGAAAGACTTAGCTTCCACTCTTGAGTTAGGAGCCTTTGGGGGCATTTGAGCAGAGGAGTGACATGATCTGGCTCATATTTGAAGAGTCTCCTTGGCTGCTGTATCACTGCAGGGGGATGAGCGAGGAGATAGGAGAGCATGGGGGGCTGCAGTGGGAGCCATGAGCTGGTGGAGGTCACCCAGAGTGTGCCTGCAGATGACCAGGGAAGAAGCTCGAGAAGGAGCCTCAGGTTTTCTGCTGTTTGCGCTCAGGGAGGTGAAGGGTGTCTACAAAGTGCACCTGAGGAGGAACAGGCCAGGCAGTGGAGGAAAGCCACAGAGCATGGACCCAGGTTCCAGCAAGAAGGGGTACACAGCAGTGTCAGCGGCTGCTGTGAGCCAGAGCCCCAGGGAGGCGGAAAGCAACACTTTGGTTTTGGCCCCATAGATGTCAGTGGATGAGGAAGACAGAAACCCAGCAGAGAAATTGGAATCAGGGCCCAAGGTTCTTAGCCAAACTCCCCACATAATTCCTAGGTACTGAGGGCTGTCACTGATCCCTCTGACCCTGGTGCTCCCGTGGGTAAGATGGGTACCCTCACCCCCACAAACATGGTCTCTCTTCAATAGACCGTGTAAATGAAGCCTCTCCCATAGCTTCAGAACTGTGAGAAATAAATACCTGTAGTTAAAGGCTGGAGGTTCAAGATCAAGATGCTGGTTTCTGTGAGGCCTCTCTTCCTGGCTTGCAGATGCTACTTTCTTGCTGTGCCCTTACATGGGCTTTTCTCTGTGTGCATGGAGGGAGGAGGAGGGGAGAGGGAAAGAGAGAAATGTTTCTGGGGCGGCTCCTTCTCCTCCACTTTTTTTTTTTTTTGATACTGAGGATTGAACTCAGGGGCACTCGACCACTGAGCCACATCCCCAGCCCTATTTTGTGTTTTATTTAGGGTCTCACTGAGTTGCTTAGTGCTTCAATGTAGCTGAGGCTGGCTTTGAACTGGCGATTCTTCTGTCTCAGCCTCCCAAAGTGCTGGGATTACAGGCATGCACCACCGTGCCAGGCTTTCCTCCTCCTTCTTTTCCCTAGTATTAGAGATGGAAGCCAGAACTTTGTCTTGCTAGGCAAGGGCTGTACCACTGAGCTACACCCCAGTCCTTTTTCCTCTTGTTATAAGAACACTGACCCAAGGCTGAGGGTGTAGATCAGTGGCAGAGAACTTGCCTAGCAAGATAAGGTCCTGGATTCTGTTGCCATCACTACAAACAAAATCCCCACCCTAGCCCCATGGGATTAGGACCCTGCTCTTATGACTCTATTTAATTCTGCTTCCCTATAGGCCCTATCTCCAAGTACAGGCATCTTGGGGGGTTAGTGTTTCAGCCTGTGAATTTGGAGAAAAGACATAATTCAGTCCGTTACAAAGCCCCTAGCCCTTATTTGCTAGTGCTTCAAACTTCATTCATCCCTCAATTACTCCATCATTGTTGATTCAGTGTTTTATTAATTTTATAACTTAGAGTATAACTTATGCTAATACGTGTAACATTCTTATTCTGAAATTGAAAAATATGTATTTAACTTGTTTAACAAAAGCTAATTGGTATCCAAAAAAAGTTGGACAATACTGCCATCTACTGGAATCTCATTCAAAGTTCACTTCTTGGACTTCCTTGGTCAACACTGAGCTTAGCTGCTGCCGTTAATTATTTTTCTCTTTGAAGTAAGTGTAAAATTAGATGGTCTTGTTTTCAATTTAATCCCTCAATAAGTATTCTAAAAATATTCAAGGCTTCTAACATGACATATTAGGTTTGACTGCTTCTAGAATTGATTCTAAATTTGACACATGTAAGTTGTTAACAGGGAGTAATAGATGGGGGGAAAAAAACCCACAAAAAACCCCTGCATTCAGAAACAACTTAAAGCCACACTAGAGTTCTTTTTCTTTTCTTTTTCTTTTCTTTTTATTTCTGCAGCATAAAATGTTTGGTCTGCTGGCTCACATAATCCATGAACAAAAGGGATTACACTCAGAAGCCTGATTGTGGAATATGAAATCTTCAGACCTTAAACTAGCCCAGGTTCACCTGCTAATAATGAGGGTCAAGTTCTGACATTGGAGAGTTTATTTAGAAGGTCACGTGATGATGGGGAGGGTGCTCGCCTGAGAGAAATGCAGCCAACTGCTTAACGTGGTACTGTTGTTAATAGAAAAAAGTAAGCATTTCTTACTTTGCTGGGCAAAATAAAGATGATACAGCTTCTATGTGAAATCAAACTAAATAAGCATGTACATACTCTTTTTTTTTGGTACTAGAGATTGAACTCAGGGGTACTCAGCCACTGAGCCACATCCCCAGCCCTATTTTGTGTTTTATACAGAGACAGGGTCTCACTGAGTTGCTTAGTGCATCACCATTGCTGAGGCTGGCTTTGAACTCCGGATTCTCCTGTCTCAGCCTCCCAAAGTGCTAGGATTACAGGCATGCGCCACCCGGCTAAGCATGTACATACTCCTGGGGGTGGAGCTCATACATAGCATGTGTGAGGTCCTGGATTAAACCTGCAGCACCTCCAGGAATAAAAAAAAAAAAAAAAAAAGCATGTGGGAGAGGGATTGTATTTTGCTGCAAGTAACAGAAACCTTATTGCAGTATTTAAAGCTGTTTATCTTATTCA
This sequence comes from Xerus rutilus, assembly GCA_028644305.1. NCBI lineage: Eukaryota > Metazoa > Chordata > Mammalia > Rodentia > Sciuridae > Xerus > Xerus rutilus. The sequence continues at coordinate 112,499,382 of CM053406.1, read as the reverse complement.
TTAAAAAAATCCAGATATACCCTGGGCTTGGTTTGTAAAGGAATTCCATGATCCTATGGACCCAGCTTCCTTTGCCTTTTTTTTTGTTTGTTTGAAAACATTTCAGTTTTTATTTTGTTTTGGAAAGATGCCTCTATTGAGTGTAAAACTTTTAGTTAACTATTTTTTTTCCTCAATGCATGGACAGTATCTTGTTCTCTAGATTTCATTGTTGCTCCTTAAATGTTACTTGTTAGGGTTGCTTATTTGAAAATAATCTGCCCTTTGTGGTTGCTTTGTTGTTATTGTTGTTGTTTTCCCTAGAGGTGCTGAGGGTTGAACCCAGCTTGCCTTATCCTGTCCTCTGCTATCAGGCGGCTATTTTGTGGTCCAACAGTTCCAGTCTTAAAGTCCACACCCACGGTAGCAAAAGACTTTTCCAGCTAGACTTTTTTTTTTTTTTTTTGGTACTGGGGATTGAACTCAGGGGCACTTAACCACAACCCAGCCCTATTTTATGTTTTATGTAGTTGCTTAATGACTCAGCCGTTGCTGAGGCTGGCTTTGAACTCAGGATTCTCCTGTCTCAGCCTCCCAAAGTGCCAGGATTACAGGCATGCGTCACTGCATTCGGCTTCTATCTAGACTTTAAGAAATGTAACCTGCACTTGGGCTTCTATTTTAGTATCTAGCACTTGGTTACATAGCCACCACTATGAAAGAAAGGCTGCAAAATAGTTTTTTTAGCTGGACTGTTAAGTGAGCAGCTCCCCCAAATTGGGAGTGCTGTTACAGAAAAAGTGGGGTCATGGATGTTGGGAGAAGCAATTTGTAATCATGGTATGTTAACTTCTATGATAAGGGAATAGAAATATGTATATGATGTATTATATAATTGGAAATATCTAGAAATAATAAATACCTAGTAACGGTACATGTCTTTGGAAGGAAAACACAGATGACTGGGGGAAAAGGGGAGGAACAGACCATTTTGCAACTTCACCTCTTGTGGTTTTAAATCATATATTGTGGCCCTGTGTTTTCTGTAGAAAAAAATTATAATGCAAAAGCTAACATTTGGCTTCACGATTTTGTACCTGGATCTGCTTTTTAGCTAAAGTTCTTTCCCCACTCCCAGCTTTATTGAAGTAAAATTGGCACAAAAAACTCATATATTCAAAGTATAAAATGCAATGTTTTGATATACATCTACATTGTGAAATGGTGACCACAACCAAGGTAATTATCATGTCCATCATCTCACAGTTATCATTTTTGTGTATCTGTGCATAATGGGAATTTTTTTTTAAATGTGCATTTTTTTTACTTTTATTTTTATGTGGTTCTGAGGATCGAACTCAGTGCCTCACACATGCAAGGCAAGCGCTCTACCACTGAGCCACAGCCCCAGCCCCGCATAATGGGAATATTGATGATCTACTCTCTTTAGCTGAAAGTTTTTAGGGGAATAAAGTAGACAAGAGAAGTGAAATCCCTCTAATAGAAGAAAAGACACAGGGAAATATGAGTCATAGGATTGTTTTTTGTTGTCTTTGCAGTGCTGGGGATTGGACCCAGGGCCTCATGCATGCTGGGTAATTGCTCTACCACTGAGCTGCATTCCCAGTCTGTGAGTTGTTATGACCCCTGGAAGATAAGCTTCAAATTCCCTCCCACACCCTTGACTTGATTACTGGGCTGGTGCACAGGCTTCCTCAAACATCCCCAAAGGCATCATGCCCAGGGTGGTGCTGAAAGGAAGAAGTGAGACCTTTAAAGTGGGAGCTGGTGGGAGGCCTTCTGGACATTGGGGGTGTGCCCTTGGAGAGGATGATGGTACTTAGCCTTTCCTTCTTTCTTTTATTTCCCAGCCATGTAATGAATGATTTGCCCCCACCACGATGTGCTTGCCTTGCCATAGGCCCAAAAGCACCTGGGCTAACTGGCTGTAAACTGAAACCTCCAACATTGTGAGTCAAAATAAAGCTTTTTTTCTTTATAACTTGATTGTCTCAGGTATTTGTTATAGTAACAGAAAGCTAACTAACACAGATAAGGTTTGAGAAAAGTTTCAAAGAATAGAGGCAAATTAAAAACTTGGGGTAAATAAAATATTTGTTCTTCAGAGTCACTAACTTTCCTTTATTATATGCCTGCACTCTGCCACTTATGCCAACAAACATACAAATAAAAAATACACATTTGAACACTGGCATTAGATATCCTGGACAAGATGCTCAAATCCAGTGAATATATTCAAATGCTTAACTTTTTTTTTTCCTCCAAGAAGAAGACTGGAGGTTGAGATATGTACCAGGTGTCTCAGCTCAGGGCCTTGTGGGAGGTGGCCCTTGTGAGTTTTGCAGCCTACAGGGCTGCACCTGACTGGGCCGGTTACCCCCACCTATTGCTGATGCTTGAAATTCCTTTAACATGAGAAAAACATCTTCTCATTCTGCAATTTAGAAATAAACCTTAAAGTCTCCAGCAAGGCACATGCAAGCCAGACCATAATAACAAGCCATAGAATGCCAGAGGGCTGATGAGGTGTCATTCAGCCCTTGCTGCTCCCACTGGAAAGGAAAGAGTGTGAAGCCTGGGAGGTCCCTCCTAGAATGTTCTCCCAGAGGAGCAGGAACCTTCAGACTGATGGGAAACCACCGGCAACTTAAGGCCCTGAGATTTAAGGACACTCTCTTGTCCAGGCACAGTGGTACTCGCCTATAATCTCAGTTGAGAGGCTGAAGGAAGAGGCTCACAAATTCAGGACCGTTCTGGGCAACCTAGCGAGACTCTGTCTCAAAATTAAATTAAACTTTTAAAGAGAGTTGATTAGCTGGGGATGTAGCTCAGGGGTAGAGTGCCCTTGGATTCAATCCCCAGTACCAAAAAAAGAAAAGACACTTTTAAGGAAACCTTCTATGACTCAGAGCCAAAAAGCAATAGAGAGTTATCATAGAACTGCATTCTATTCCCAGAGATAAAGCCACTGTCACTAAGCATTAAGGTGTAGAGTTTTTGAATGATGTAGGGTTAGTGACGAAGGCACCATTTGCAGTGGGCAGAGGTCTAGGGAGCTATCATCGGCCTCCTTGATTTTTTTTTTCTCTTCACTACCTTAGGTCAGAAAATATTCACCCCCAAAATAGGGAATGTTGAGACATTTAGCATTGGTATAACTATATATTAATGTTTTCTTCATCTGAATGTATACCAATTTAGCGTTTTATCAATTTCAAAACAGATCTTGCAGAAGATCTAGCTGTTCCTCACAAAACTAAACACACCTACACCAAGACCCAGTGATTCCATTTCTGGGTTATTAATCAGCTGATATGAAAGCAGATGTCTTCAAAGAGGCTTGTGGGGAAATGTTTTCCAATTTATTCATAATAGTCAACAACTGAAAACAGTCAACAGGAGAATGGATAAATCAACTGCGGTAAGTTCATACAATAAACAGAGCAAAACAAGTCAAACCATTGATATATTCAACAATCAACTAGAAACAAAGAGTACTGATTTTTATTTGTTTGTTTTCAGATCAGTTAGCCCTTCGCATCTGTAGGTTCTGCATCTGAGGATCGAAAATAGCAGGAAAATTTTTTTTCATCTGCACTGATCATGCACAGACCTTTTTTCTAGTCATTATTCCCTAAACATATCAACCCTTGACATAACACTGATATCATCTTAGGTATTATACGTGATCTAGAGGTAGTTTAAATTATGTGGGAGGATGTACATAGACTATATACAAACACTACACCATTTTATAGAAGGGACTTCAGTATCCAGGAATTTGGTATGGGAGAGGTCTGGAAACCAATTCCCCCAAGGATACTGAGGGATGACTTAGTGTGTGTGTGTGTGTGTGTGTGTGTGTGTGTGTGTGTGTAATTCTAGAACAAGAAAAACTAATCCATGGTGTGGGCAGCGGAATTCAGAGCAATGGTTGTTTCTGGAGGTGGGGGTGGGGGCAGGAATCGACTGTAAAAGAGGGCCTTCTAGAACTTCCTGGGGTGATCTTTACTGCATTTTGACAGAGGTTTGCTTAGTGTGCTAAAGGTATTGAAGAGTATGGAGTATTCCTTGCAGGTCCTCGAATGGCATACTTAGGAACTTTTCAGTAAACAAATGCTGAACTCTCATAAAATAGACCTACTGGCAGCGTATGGGGAGAAGAGTCCTGCCCTTGAGATACTCTGAAGTGCATCCAAAATAAAATAAGAAAAATGGATTGGTGAGTGGATAAAGATAGGTATGAAACAGAGTAGCATGTTGACGGTTGAGAGCGACTGCTTAGTGAGCACCTAAGAGCTCACTGTAGAGCCTTTTCAACTCCCAGGTTTGAAAGCTTTTATAACAACAGTTGTAAAAACTGATGTAGAGTGAGAGCTCTGATACAGAGCTTGGGCTATGATCTTACATATCTTCAAAGGAAGTATTCCCATGAAGCTGGGCAGTGTTTGTGGGGGAATTGCAAAAAGAAGATGTGTCAGCAACCAAGAACAGTTTTATTGTGCTTTTTGGTTTCCCCCAAACTGGGACATAATAAAGGCTCAATTAACATTCTTTGAATGAATGAAAGGAATAAATAAATGAGACAGGCCTAAACCAGGGACTCCAAAAACTAAAACGGAAAGGTGACCCTAACATAAGTGTTACAGAATACACTATGAAGACACAAACTTAGACCAAAACATAAATAAATGTCTAAAGCAATCAGATCTTAATATTCACTGCAACCCAAAAGCCTTTTTTTTTTTTTTGGTATTGATGATTGAACCCAGGGGTGCTTTACCACTGAGTTGTATCCCCAACCTTTTTTATTTTTTATTTTGAGACAGGATCTCACTCTGTTGCTGAGGGTCTCACTAAATTGCTGAGGCCGGCCTCAAACTTGCGATCCTCCTGCCTCAGCCTCCCAACCTGTGTGGATTATAGGCATTCACCACCTTGTCCAGCCAGAAAGGGAATTTTGAAGTGATACCTAAGACTAGCATTTTGCCTTAACAACTTGGATCTTTCTTCAATAGTGAGGCACACTTCAGAGCAAATGATACTTCTGCTTGAGAAAGCTATAATGTCAAGCCAGGCTTTGGGATGCATCTTTTGAACATGGTTATAATGATTCTGCCAAGAACTGATGCACTCTGTTTCAAGGACCCCTCAAAATACACAAAGCTCAGGAAAGGAAGAATGAACCTGGGCCCTGCTAAGACAGCCATGGAATTTGCTTGGTGCTCAGGTGGTCCTGAGGTCATAAAAATGAAGGAGGCCCGTGCATTCAGATACATCTCTTTGCAAAAACTTGAAGCTATTATCATTTACAGATTTCTACCTAACGTTTATGTAAAGTTCACTCTTCTTTTCATGAAGTTGGGGGGTAGGAAATGTGCCTAACCCAGTGGTTTTCTAGATCCGGACTGTACATGAACACCTCAGGAGAGGCTTACCTGGTATTAAAACCTGAGTCCTGACCCAGCCAACTGAATCAGAATCTCTGGGGTGAGGATCGTGGCTAAGCACTGATGCACAACCAGATGTGACAGCCAGCTGGATCAGACACTCAGAACTGTGGGAAGCTGGAAGAGCCAGAGTCCTTGAAGCATGGCCTGGCCCAAACCAGAGTGGAGCCCCTGGTCAAGGCGTGGGGAGAGGCTGGGAGTCATTGTGACATGTGGAAGCCTGAGCCAGAGGCCAACGGATCCAGTAACGGGACAGACATCTTCCTCCAAAGACAGACTTTAACAATGACGAGCTCTATTGTTATTTATTTTCCTTTCACCTTACCAAGGCATTCTTGTGTCCACCCTTCCAGTGAACTATCCCACAAGGTGTGAGGATGATCTCTGACCTCTGATCTTGCTAACAGGCTTATAAAAGGCTTTACAAGACTTATAAAAGCCTTTTTGTTGAAGTTGTTCTACCTCCTGGGCCTCTCATTTGCAGATTTCCACTCTTTGTCTGTGCCACAGTAGTCAGTGGGAGAACGGGACTGGGGCCTAGGTTACCTTTGTATCACACTACAGTCTTTGAATTAACACTAAAGAAGCACTAGAAGAAAAATTGTGTGGTGTTCTCCAAGGGTACAGTAAACAGGGGTTAGTTTTCCTCCAGATACATCTCTTTGCAAAAACTTAAAGCTATTACCATTTACAGGATTCTATCTAAATAACATAAGGACAACCAAGCAGTTTAAGCTCTTTAGTTAGTTGCCTTAACAATTTGGATCTTTCTTGGGCTCTTAGAGCACTTGAATGTTTCTTTTCTTTTCTTTTTAATTGTTTATGCTTGTTTCTTTAATAATAGAGTAGAATTCTACATGGGGGACAAAGGTGACATCTTTTCCTAGGGTGATAGGTGTATGTACCCCTAGAAGAGTGGGCAGGGGTGACTCAGAAAATCCAGGTGAAATTCTTTCCCCATAAGCCTCAAATTTATTTGTATTTTAACTGATTTTTATGTTTCTAATCAGTAGTGTGGCATTAATCATGTGTCAGGCATTTTTATTACATCAGGAAACAAGACAGACTCAGTTCTTTCTTCCCTGTTCTCCTACTCAAACAAGGTCGTGTATTTTCTCCCTAACTTTTAAAAAACAGAAGCTCCAACCACCAGAAGAGTTGAAAAAATAATACACAAACACCTAAATACCTTTCCCTTGAGTTTAAAAATCATTATTATACTGTTGCTTAAATGATACAGATAGGGAGAAGAAGTGTCAGCTGCTAAGCCAGATAAGAACCTTTAGGGGAAAATGCCTACTCTACCACACCTGTTAAGGGTCCTTTCTTTTGTTTCAGTTAAAACTTTTTGGATGAACTCACAAAGAACTAGCCAAGATTTCCAAGATGACTGAGCCCATCTGTTTTATTTTAGGTTCCTAAAGAAAACTTGATTCATTACAATATTGAACTGAGCATGCCTGGAAGTCTGTTTTTTTAACCTAATCAGTAGATTCCACTGATATGGATTAACTGGGAATTACTGTAAGCAGGTGGAGTGTGGCCGGAGGAAGTAGGTTACTGGGGGGGTGTGCCTTTGGGGTTTAAATCTTGTCCTTGGTGAAAGGAACCCTCTCCCTTTGCTTCCTGGTTGCTGCTGTCCTCTGCCTGTGCCTTTCCCATGATGTTCCACCTCACCTTGGCTCAGAGCTATGGAGTCGGCTCATCAAGGACTCAGCTTCGGAAACCGTGAGACAAAATAAACTTTCCTTCTTTACATTGCTTTTGTCAGGTCTTTTGGTCACAGTGACAAAAGACAAAAACAATATATCACTTATAAGCAGTAGAGATGTATTCTGAGCCCACCATTCTGGGGGCTGGAAAGTCCGAGGTCAACTCTCCGGCAGATCTGATCTGTGGTGAGGGCCCACTCTGGTTCATAGATGGCACCTCCTCACTGTGTCCTCACATGGAGGAAGGACTAAGCAGCTCTCTGAGTTTTCTTCAGAGTGCTGATCTCGTTATGAAGACTCTACCTTCAAGGCATTTATGTCAATGCCCACCTCCTCATATGGTCACCTGGGGGATCAGAATCTCAGTGTGTGAGTTTGGGGGAAATAAACATTCAGGCCGTTGCATCTGTATTCCTCAGGCCAAGGGGTAACATTTGGCTCATCTGTGAGTTATTCGCACTCTGCTCTGGAGTAGGACCCTCAGTTTCTCGTCAAGCTGGGCTTGTTGAGTAACATAAAACCTATCTGTGTCTATGTTGCTTGTATGTCTGTCCCCAAACTTGCCCTCTAAAATTCTCATATTGAATCAAGAATAATTTTGGACACAAGACAACAGGCTAATAGGTGGCGTGCTTTTGATCCATCTGAGTAGCTAAAATACTGGACTGGAACATTGTTACAATCTAAAGAAATCTTCCTTCCTCCCTTCCTCCCCCATCATTTTACATCATTATCCCTAAGGATTAGTAATATACTGATTGTGGTTTTATATAGGTTTTTGTTTTTGTTTTTTGGTACCAAGAATTGAACTCAAGGGAGCTTAATCACTGAGCCACATCCTCAACCCATTTTTGTATTTTATTTAGGGACAGGGTCTCACTGAGTTGCTTAGGGCCTCAATAAGTTGCTGAGGTTGGTTTGAACTCTGCATCCTCCTGCCTCAGCTGCCCAAGCCACTGGGATTACAGGTGTGCACCACCATGCCTGGCTTATATAGGTTCATTTGAGGACATTCATGTGTTACGAATTATAATTCTGTCCCCATTTAAGTATTTTCTGTTGCAACTTTATGGTAATTAACATCTATCTGATCAAATATTACTCATGTTTTTATCGATTTAGTGTGCAATAATGTGATTTCAAAATTGGTTTTGTAGTTAGTCTAATATTTTTAAAAGTTAGTCTAATATTTTAGCTCAGTAGTAGAGAACCCCTGGGTTCAATCCCAGTACCAAAAAAACAAAAACATTTTTTTTCTTGAGGAAGTACTTTTCCCAGTGGACAGAAAGCTTAGTAAACATAAAGGTTGAAGCCAATTTTCTTTATATGTAAAGGTAACCCACCTGCTCTAAAATTTTTTTTGTACACACGATATCTGAATACATTTTCTTTACCAGGACTCAAACAATTCAGAAATCTGAAGACCATTCTCTTCTATCAGAACAAGACTGAAAAAATTCAGGGGGCTGGGGATATGGCTCAGTTGGTACAGTGCTTGTCTCGCATGCACAAGGCCCTGGGTTCAATCCTTAGCACCGCAAAAAAAAAAAAAAAAAAAAAAAAATCAGAAATCTGAAGAACATTCTCTTCTTTTATAAAATTTATTGCAAGGCCTGGAGATGTATTTCAGTGATGGAGAGTGTGTCTAGTGGGCATGAGGCCCTGGGTATGATACCCAGCATTATTAAAAAAGAAAGAGAGAGAAAGAAAGGAAGGAGGGAAGGAAGGAAGGAAGGAAGGAAGGAAGGAAGGAAGGAAGGAAGGAAGGAAGGAAGGGAGGGAGGGAGGGAGGAAGGAAGGAAAGGAGGGAAGGAGGGAGAGAGGGAGGGAAGGAGGGAAAAGAAGTCAATACGGAAAAAAATCTTGATATAAATTCAAAGCCATCTTCTAGTTAATGTAACAGATTTTAGCCACATTATGTTCCCTGATGTTCAATGTATATATCCACTACATTAGAAACTCAAGGAATAAAGAAATTGTTACATTTACTGCCACAATAAGCAAAATGGAACATTAAAAATAATATGTATTCATAAACAAGAGCAAAGATGGTATGACAGTATAAAATTAAGGACATTACAGCTGGACTGTGTAGGAACAGCCTGACTGATTTCTTGCAACAAAGCATTTTTCATCAAAACTCATACATATTCAGCACCAGCAGTAGCGCGCTCGTGAGTTCAGTGAACTGCCAATGGAATCAAAACATTATTTCCTAGCATCTGTTTGTGGGAATTATGTAAAATATGTAATGCAATGTGTTTTCATTGCAGTCCTATTTTTGTTTCCCAACCAGTAAATTTTCGTGGAAACCAATGTGTTTACCTGAGACCCACGTGCAGACACACGCATGTGGGACTGAAATACAGCTATAGACACAGGCAGCGTGTCGGAGGCCAAACCCGCGCGTTTCGATGCAATTCAGCCAATTTTCCACAACATGTGTTCTGACTCTCTGGGGATATAAAGCCCCTTGTAATGGTAAATGCACTCAATTGTGAGGACAGGGAGGGAAAGGGATGTCTTAGATTGTGGAGAAACATCACAGGAGCCATGGTTGTCTTGCTACACAAAGTGTGCTCTGTGGATCAGCAGTACTGGCACCATCTGGGAGCTTGTGGGAGTTGCAGAATCCCGGGCCCATCCCAGACCTACTGACTCTCACAAGATCCCCAAATGATTTGTTTGGTAGTGAAATTTATAGAGTAGTGTTTAAAAACAAATTCCTAAACATACATAGTTATTTTAGAGTGATACTCAAAAGTTTTCTGAGACTTCACCTATAGCATGGTGACAATAGTTATTAATAATACGTTGTATACTTGAATCTGCTGAGAGTAGATCTTAAGTGTTATGTCACCAAATAATAATATAAAGCTACTTATGTAAGTGATGGACATGATAATGAGCTTGATTCTGATAATCATTTAATAATGTACAAAAATATCAAAATAGTACTTTGTGCTCCTTGAATACACACAAGTTTTATTTGTCAATTATACTTTAATAAAAAAATTTTTTTCTCAGGCCGGGAGTGGTGGCATATGCCTATAATTCAAGTGACTCACAAGGGCAAGGCAGAAATATTGAAATTTGAGGCCAGCCTCTGCACTTTCCCAAGACTCTGTCTCAAAATTAAAAAAAAAAAAAAAAAAAAAGTAAAAGGACTGGGAATCTAGCTTAGTAGTAGAGAACCCCTGGGTTCAGTCCCAGTACCAAAACAAAAACATTTTTTTTCTTGAGGAAGTACTTTTCCCAGTGGACAGGAATCTTAGTAAAAATAAAGGTTGAAGCCAGCTTTCTTTATATGCAAAGGTAACCCCATCTGCTTTTTAATTTTTTTGTACATATGATATTTGAATACATTTTCTTTACCAAGACTCAAACAATTCAGAAATCTGCAGAGCATTCTCTCCTTTTATCAGAGTCAACTATGATCAATACTTTTACTTCCTTTTACTTTCTGTTCTATGAACTTCAATATATATACTCTACATACATTTTCACTTGTTGTTGTTCTGTTTTGTGAAGCTAGGGATTGAATCCAGAGCTTTGCACATACTAGGCAAGCACTCTATCACTGAGCTACATCCCTAGCCCTGCTGGATACATTTTAAAAACACAAAGGGAGCTATATTTGTTAAATATTACACATTTTTTCATTCATTTATACACATTTCTAAATCTTTCCTTGTCTATACCTGTTGAATATACTCAATCTTTTTTTTTTTTTTTTTTTTTTGGTACCAGGGATTGAACTCAGGGGCACTCGACCACTGAGCCACATCCCCAGCCATATTTTGTGTTTTATGTAGAGACAGGGTCTCCCTGAGTTTCTCAGCACCTCGCCGTTGCTGAGGCTGGCTTTGAACTCAGGACTCTCCTGTCTCAGCCTCCCAAAGTGCTGGGATCACAGGCATGCGCCACCGTGCCTAGCTCAGACTCAATTTTTTAACACCTGCATTATTTCCCAACAGACCCTAATTTGCATAGCAAGTGCCCTATTTATGGGCATTTGGGTTATTTCTAATATTTTGTTCCTATTACGAATAGTGCCACATGAACATCCTTGAACACTTATGTTTGTGATTTTTGCTTGAGAATTTCTTTTTTCTTCCCAGAGCTTTGCTCATGCTAGGCAAGCACTGGAAACTTCTTTTTTTTTTTTTTAATTTTTTTAGTTGTTGATGGACTTTTATTTTATTTATTTAAATGTGGTGCTGATAATCGAACCCAGTGCCTCACACATGCTAGGCAAGTGCTCTACCACTGAGCTACAATCCCAGCCCTGGAAACTTCTTTCAATGCGGGTCCTAGAAATGGAATTTTAGAGTCAACAAAAAGGAGAAACAGCCAAAAAGCATGTGACCACCTGCTTGCTTTCAGTAGTAATAAAATGAGAGCAAATTAAATAGGATCCTTCCCCCTTTGCCCGTTGGCAAAATTGAAAGAGACAAAAGCATTTTTGATAGGAGTGTAGATCTGCAGTTAGTAACGTCAATCAAAAACTTTGATGTTCAGAAAGGTAATGGCTGGTGCTTTCAGGGCTGGTGGGAGCATCCTCAGAACAGAGGGCTTAGTGCCTCCAAAACCCTGAGTCCCACATCTTCCTGCTTTTAAACAAAACCTTTTTAATTCCATGCATGAGTCACTTCCCTTAAAGCAAAAAGGGACAGTACAGACTTGCTCCAGTGAGGGCGACCGGTGGAGCCCACACATCCACGCTCTTTCCTGGCAGTCTCCCCAATGCCAGGGCTAGCCTATGGTCTCACCTCCCTTTGCCCAGAATGGTGGTTTGTTCCGGCCATTCTTTTGCCCTTCCCAGCTCTTGAACTTCCATCTGGGCTACTCTGGCCATCTTGCCAGGGACCTTGAAGTTGATTCTTGGGGAACAGAGACTGAGGAACTAGACTTTCTCCTCCCCAGATGCCCTGGTTTCCTTTGGTCAAGGCCCAGCTTCTCCCCAGGACCTGCAGTCAGATACTGAGCACCAAGGGGCTGCTCTTCAAGGCTCCCTGCACCCATTTTGCCTGTATTTGCACGAGTAACAAAGAGGTCCATTCAGATGATCTCTCACTGAGCTAGAGATCAGCTTTAAAAAATACTTGTACCCTCCTGTGCTGAGATTCATGGCCAACACCAAGAGAAGTCCCCTGGGGTGCCCAGACACATGGCCACTCCCGCATAGGTGTGGGTACATCTGGGCTCTGATGCCCTCAATGGCAGGGTGGCCACGTTCCAAGGAACGATTCCTCTCAAAGTTATTGAAAGGGCCCTCTCCATTCCGAGGCAAGCTGCACCATGTCCCTGACCCCTTGCTCCACGTCTCTGGGAAGGCACAGCATTGCTATTACGTGCTGTCTCTCCTTACCCACCTCTGGGGCGTCTGCTCCAAGTGGTGAAAGTGGGCGCTGAAGGGGCCCTCCTGAGTTGGAAGAGCAGCCGTGGGTCACAGGGTCCACCATGCCGTGGGTGGTGTTAATGAGCAAGAGTCCCCTTCAGGCCCTCACACCTGGGGTCCAAGTAGAATGGGGACAGAAGAGCTGACATTGGCTCCTGTGCAGATGATGGTGTGAAGCCAGACCCAAGAGCAGTTTGAGGAAGTTGTTTCACCCCTAATACGTTTGATGCAGGAGGTCTGTGTTGTTGATGGTGTATTGTTGTGAAGCAGACTCTCTTGCCTCAGGAAAACATACCCTGAGCCCTGCTCAGCAACTCTGAGTCATCTCCTGACCTGTTTGCAATTTGGAATTCTAAACAGAGTCCAAAATCTTAAGCTTAGCATTGAGACATGGAGGAAGATAGAAAGAAGAAAAAAGGTTATATTCCAGATCAAAATTTCTCTACTGTTGACACTGTTGTGGGGCTATTGCGAGCAGTGCTATTAATAATTAGTTGGAGGCGGATTGTCTTTAAATCCAAGTGTATAATCGATCACACCAATCATCGAATAAAAACAATGCAAAAAGTGTTGGGTGTGCTGGAGCACCCCAACTAGCATTCAATGCACACTAATTAAACACTATAAGCAAGTCACACTATGATAGGGCAATTAAAACTACAAGCAATTCACACAATCCTAGGGCAACCATGAGCCCCCACATACCTCCAATGCCACGCGACTTCTTTTACCAAAAAGCAGACGTTGCCTTTGTCTGGTGGTTCTCTTCAGCCAACTGCTGGACGTCAGGGAATGGTGGAGCTGATCCAGGGACAGATGGCAAGGCAGCCAGTCTCACTGATGTTCTTGGAGCAAAAATCCCCAATGTGGCAGGACAAGCAGTTTAAATACAGTTCCAAATTGATGGTGTACATTGGTGACTGGTTACACCCAATGAAAGTCAATATCCATTGGTTATGTCCAGTAAGATGATGTAATTGCAACTGGGCATGCTCTTTGCACATGTCCATGGAGCTGTGCTCCCTATCAATTGTAACCAGTCATTGCTAAGCATGCCTATGGCTAGTGTCCCTTACAGCCCCTTAACGATTGCAAGCAGATATGACTAAACATGTCAATGGCTGCTGTTCCTTATGGCCAGCAACTTAGCGAGTCCCAGCATGTCTAGGCATGTCTATCACATATGCTTCTTACAGGGGCAGACCCCAAAGGCAGGGGTTATACATGAGAGGTAGAAGTCAAGACCTGGCTATAGCTTCTTTCCTCTAGGATTTTGGTCTAGCTAATACCAGATGGAAACAGACACTCAGGGAAATCTTGAAAATCAAAAATTCCTCCACTGATCAGGTATAAATTGCATGTATATATGGAGGAGAGTGAGTGCTATTATTCAAGGCAAAATCAGGTCTGCTAATCAATCATTTTCTTCCTGTCAGCCATGTCCTTTTGTGCAAAGGAGCATAGGAAGTAAGAAAAAAGAAAAAAGTCAAATCCCTAAAGAACAAAATAAAATAAATATGAAGGAATAGTGGAGGTGGATAAGATGGCAAAGCTTGGCCCAGATGTGGCTCTGAGGTTCTGTGTGTTTTTAAATTTTTTTCATTTGCCAAAGCCACCTCTGGGACCACATGCAGTGGGATTCAGGGATGGAGAAGTCACTTCAGCTCAGGAAATGTCACTGCCCCTCTAGAATTACCTTTCTCTCAAGTGAAAAAGAGATGGCCAATATAAAACTTTAAGGATGCAAGTTTATTAATTAGAATACTTCAAGTTACAAAAACCAGAATCTCCAAGTTTCTCTGGGGGTAGTATATATTATCAAGATGCAGAACTATATAAGGAACACAAGAACATTCAGACTGACTGAACTCATGGAAGAATGGGACCCCAAGGTCATTCAGAATATGATGGAGATATAAGTAGGTCAACTGTTTTTAACCAAAGAACAGACTCCCCATGTGGGTGTCCCATCTCTATTTTCCTCTTAGGGCCATGAAGGTTTGACTAACCACTGTTACAGTTTGGATCTTAAATGTCCCCCAAAAGCCGATGACTTAAAGGTTTGGTCCCTAGTCTATGGTGCTGTTGGGAGATTGTGGAACCTTTAAGAGGTGGGGCCTAGTGAGAGGAAATTAGGTCATTGGGACGTGCCCTTGAAGAGGATATTGGGACCTCAGCCCCTTCCTGTATCTACCCTTCAATCCCTGGCCACTAGGCTGGGGACATGGCTCTGTGGTACAGTACTTACTTGGCATGTGTGGGGCCCTTAGTTCAATCCAGTACTGAGAAGGGGGGGAAAAAAGCCAATTTCCATTCCTGGCCACCATGGTGTGAGCCACTCTTCTATAAAACGCACCCCACCATGGTGTTCTGCTTCATGGCAGCCCAAAATCAAAGCCAAATGACCATGGACTGAAACCATGAGCCAAGTAAACCTTGACTCATTTCAAGCTGATTATCACAGGAATCTTGTCAAAATGATGGAAAGGTGACTAACATGACCATCTCCACTTGACTGATTTTATTTTTTGCAAGAATCATCTGGAAGAGTCCTAAAATGACTCAAGGATAGAAGTTCTTTCTTTGCTCTGAAGCCCCATTACATAAACTTTCATGTGAATACATGACCAAGCCCTTTTAATGGTAACTAACAAAATGAATTGTTAATGCTATTAATCTTGGTATCGATCAGTTAAAATTAATCTACTAAGGATTCCAAGTCAATATTCTAGCAGGACATCTCCGCTGCAATTTCACATATCTTTTGCTGTGCAGGTTTTTCCAAAGACATTTTGAACTCTGGCAATGGCAAAGGCTACTTTTTAACTATTGTTAGACCAGCGGTATCTTGAGTTTCTGTGGCTTTCAATGGCTGTTCTTGATTTTTATTTCAACTTCCATCAAAATTGTTTATTAAAGGAACATAGTTTTGTTTTTATTGGTTTGTTCTAGTCTACCAGGCAATATTATCTTAAATATAGCTTGAGACACATTAGCCTGTCATTTATTTTTAAATAGTTGAGGTAAAAGCCTAGCATTAATTTTATATAGTTTTATGAAGATAATTTATTCCTGAAACCAACGTGTCTTCAAATGGAGGGCTGTTTTTTTTTTTTTTTTTCCCCTTTGTGGGAATTGTAATTTTTAGTGACTGAGAATATTCTCTTAAGATACATAACAAAACGCTCAACAATGCTGGTTCAAGTGAAAATAATTTTCTTAAAGTAAGATTTGATTTGCAATTCTGAGTACCTTACAACTTGGGTGTTGAAATTTTTTTTGTTTTTGGTACTGGAGATTGAACTTAGGGGCACTCGACCACTAAGCCACATCCCCAGCCCTATTCTGTTTTATGTAGAGACAGGGTCTCACTGAGTTGCTTAGCGCCTCGCACTTGCTGAGGCTGGCTTTGAACTCGCGATTCTCCTGTCTCAGCCTCCCTAAGTGCTGGGATTACAGGCTTGCGCCACCGCACCCGTCTTGAGATTAATTATAAGGTTTGGTGAGACAACTTTCTAGGCAGATGATAACACAAATTTAAAAGTGTTCACATTCATGAGGGCCTGCATTCAATTCCCAGCACTGCAATAAATAAGTAAATAAATAAAGTGGGGCTGGAGATGTAGCTCAGCCACAGAGCCTGTGTTTACCATTTGCAAGTCCCTGGTTTAATCCCCAGCATCAACACAATAACAACAGAGAGTAACACTTTGTTATGGTTTGGATATGAGGTGTCCCCCAAAAACTCATGTGTGAGACAATGTAAGAATGTTCAGGGGTGAACTAATTATGTTATGAGAGCCTTATCCTAATTGGTGGATTAATTCACTGATATAGATTAACTGGGTGGTAACTATAGGCCAGTGGCTGGAGGAAGTAGGTCACTGGGGCATGCCTTTGGGGTTTGTATTTTGTCCCCGGTGAGCAGAGCTCTCTCTGCTTCCTGGTTGCCATATCCTTAGTGGCCTTCCTCCTTCTGACATAATGTTCTGCCTCATCCTTGGGCACCGAGCTATGGAGTTTGCTGACGGAGGACTGAAACTCTGAGCCAATATAAATCATGAGCCAATATAAACTTTTCCTCATCTAAGTTCTTGTCACATCTTCTGGTCACAGCCACAAAAAGTGGATTAAACACCCTTCCAGCTAATAAATGGGAATCATTCTGTAGTAACTACCAATAGCAGAGAGGTGTTATAGTGGAGAAGGGGCCATGAATCCACAGGTTTGCTTAAAGTTTATTCTCTGCTCTTTCCTGGAGCTGGTTATGTTTTGTGCTGTCTGTAGCTTTTTTCTAACTTTGGCAGATTCAAAAATTTAAAAGCCAAAATGTCCCGTCACAGGAGTGGCCTTATTTTATCTTTAGCTGCCCTTATTTTTAGAATTGCTTCTAAGAACATTGATTTCACCATGATCGAACCCATTATTTATTTATGTATTTTTAAAAACTCTTTTGACCATTCTTTTTAAGTTACAGGCAGCCAGCCTGAGGTTGTCAAGATGACTTGCAGTTCTTAAATCTTTTTTTTTTTTGGTACTGGGGATTGAACTCAGGGGTACTTGACCACTGAGCCACATCCCCAGCCCTATTTTGTGTTTTATGTAGAGACAGGGTCTCACTGAGTTGCTTAGCGCCTCGCTGTTGCTGAGACTGGCTTTGAACTCGCGATCCTCCTGTCTCAGCCTCCCAAAGTGCTGGGATTACAGGCTTGAGCTACTGCACCTGGCTTTCTTAAATCTTTTTTGAAGAGTGAACTAACTTTAGAATCCTGATTGAGACCTGGGTGACCCCTGGGAATATGATGCTGAGGGGCCTGTGGTGTCCATACTCCCCTGAAGAGGGTTTTGAAGCCTTATGCTATAGTCCATCTTGGTAGGTGACCAAATATCTGGGCCAGCAAAACCCAGGAAACCACTTCTCTCCTCTTTTCACCTTCCTCCTCTTCTCCTCTTCCCAAGGAAGATAATTCACAGTTTGAACTCGCTTGCCTAAAATAGGACATTGGGTCTCCTGCATGCGTGTCCCCCTTAGGCCTGTGGAGTTGTAGGTTCTCTTCATCTTTTTAATTGGATGGGGATCTTCTTTATGAACTGAGTCTATACTGGGTGTTTTGTTAGCTCTACAACGCAAACAAGACAAGTTTACATATTTCTGATGTGTAATTTCCAAAAACTAAACTAGAGGGTAAGTTGTAAGCATTGATACTTAAACAGAAATAATCCATGCTCCCCTTTTGCTAAAACAAGTACAATCATACCTCGGTATCCTTGGGGATTTGTTCCAGGATCCCCCTGTGATACCGAAATCTATGGTGGCTCAAGTCCCTTATATAAGATGGTGCAATATTTACATATAACCTATACACGTCCTTCTGTGTTCTTTAAGTCCTCTCTAGAGTACTCATAACACTTAATGCGATACAAATTCGATGTAAATAGTTATACTGTATTGTTTGGAAATAAAAACAAGAAAATGTCTGTAGCCAGGTGTGGTGGTACATGCCTGTGATCCCAGCAGCTTGGGAGGCTGAGGCAAGAGGATTGCAAGTTCAAAGTCAGCCTCAGCATCTTAGCAAGGCCCTAAGCAATTTTGCAAGATCCTGTCTCAAAATAAAATACAAAAAAGGGTTGGGGATGTGACTCAGTGGTTGAATGCCCCTGTGTTTAATTCCTGGTACCAAAAAAATGAAAAACAGAAAGAAAAAAAAAAAAAGGAAAGATCTGTACATGTTCAGAACAGATACAGCTTTTTTTTTTTTTTCCTGGAAAATTTCTATCCATAGTTGGTAAAATCAACATGGCAGAATCGATAGAGTTGGAGGACCAACTGCATATATCCTTTTCTCAAACTGTGAGGCTTCATGATTGGGATGCTTCTTATACATGTGTAATTAATTTTCAACATGGTGAAAAGTGAGTATAATAAAGTTATTTTTTAAAGTTTATTGGGAATTGTCTTATGCTGTAATGTAAACAATATTTTATATGGTCCCCATGTTATGCTTTAAGTCTTTGTTATTACAGGGCATTTTTCCCTCAGAAAGTGAGGTGGTTCAGCTGGAATGGCCTGAGGAGTGTTTTGTCATGTTAAATGAACTGTAGTCCAAGAGTTCGAGACCTCCTCAGTAGAGGACACCCATATTGGCCAGGTGACCCCACCCCCAAGCAACTGAGGTATAGATGAATGGCTTTTGAATAGGTCCAAGAGTTGGGGTCACGATAGAAAAGCAACATGATAGCACAAGGAACTGTCCAAAGCTGTATGGCAGATACCTAGAGCATTAAAAAAAAAAAAACCCTGTCTAGTACAATAGCTCCACTTATCCAACAGATAATTCTTGAGCATTCTTGGACATTTTAATAATATTTATACACTGAATTATAAATAAAACAATATATGTCTGCAAAGTTTCTTCTCTTCAGGTTACTGTATTCCACTCCAAATCTTTGTTACTACAGATATAACTTAGGTTTCCTCTATTCTCCAGAAGATCATAATCTATGTGGGAAGCAGCTTCATAACCATCAAACCCTAATAAGAGTGTATAAGCAAGAACAATTATAAAAATGAAATAGAAATGCAAATTAAGAGCAGGAACTCTGGAGCCAGAACACTTTCTTATAAATCTTGTGTTTTATTCTTTCCAGTGTCCAGCTACTCACTAGCTATGTGACTTTGGGCAAGTATTTAACCATTCTGTTCCCTCTCTTTTATTTATTTATTTATTTATTTATTTTTGGTACGTAGGATTGAACTCAGGGGCATGCAACCACTGAGCCACATCCCCAGCCCCATTTTGTGTTTTATGTAGAGACAGAGTCTCGCTGAATTGCTTAGCACCTCGCTGTTGCTGAGGCTGGCTTTGAACTCGCGATTCTCCTGCCTCAGCCTCCCAAAGTGCTGGGATTACAGGTGTGTGCCACCGTGCCCAGCTCTCTGTTCTCATTTTCTCATCTACAGAATAAGGATTTTATAAAGGCTAATATTTGCAAAGCACTTATGTGGGCACTTGTGCTTATCATTTGCAAAATATTGTTTGCTGAATAAAATTAATGTTTAAGAGTATACAGAAGAAAAATTAGCAAGAGATAGTAAGTTTTCCATATGTGGCTGTGAAGAATTTATGTATCTTCTGTCTCAACCTTGATGTTTTGATGGAATTAAACCCTACCCTGTGCTCCAGGGATGGGCCTTGATTGACTTGACTCAGGTCTATCAGTAAATTCCATTTCAGTGGTCATGAAGATTGACTTAAAAATAGACAAGTGAGGCTGGGGTTGTGGCTAAGTGGTAGATCGCTTGCTTAGCATGCATGAGGCACTGGGTTTGGTTCTCAGCACTGCATATAAATAAATGAAAAAAATAAAGGTCCATTGACAACTAAAAAAATATTAAAAAACAAAACAAAACAAAATGCTCATAATCCAAGCTTTAAAAATAATAGACAAGTGACCCAATTTGGACAAATGAGAGAAAGGAAGGCTCCCAGGAATTATAGGAGATCCCAGGATTGAGTTGTTTTCCTTTTTGGATGATGAAGAATGGAAAATAAGAAGGGCAGAAGAACTACAGTCATTATGCTACCGCCATGGGACAGTATTTTGGTCAGTTTTTTAATTTCTGTGACCCAAAGACCTGACAAGAACAATTAGGGAAGGAAAAGTTTATTTTGGCTCACAGTTTCAGAAGTTCAGTCCACGGTTGGCTGATTCCATAGCTCTGGGCTATGAGGCGAAACATCATGGTGGAAGGGTACCAGGGAGGAAGGCAGCTCAGGACATAACAGCCAGGAAGCAAAGAGAGCTCCACTCACCCAGGACCAAATATAAACAGCAAAGTCATGCCACCAGTGACCCACCTCCTCCAGCTACACAACACCTGCTTATAGTTACTACCCAGACAATCCATATCAATGGCTCAATTCACTGATTAGGTCACACTTCTTATCATCTAATCATTTCACCTCTGACAATTCTTGTATTATCTCACACATGAGCATTTGAGGGGACACCTCATATCTAAATCATAGCATTTCACTCCTGACCTCCCAAAGCTATTGCTCATCTCACAATGCAAAATATATTCAGTCCATTTCCAAGAGTCCCCGTGATATTAACAGTTCCAACAGTGCCCAAAAGTCCAAGTCCCAAATCTCATCTAAGACTCAAGGCAAACTCTTAGCTGGGAGAGTAAAGATCAAAAGCAAGAAAATATGTCCAATCTATAATGACACAGAGTAAACATTTCCATTCCAAAAGGGAGAAATGGGGGCAGAGAAAGAAAGGATGGATCCAAAGCAAGACTTGCATTCAGCTGGGCCAACAAGTTCTGTAGTTCCACATCCAGCATCTGGGGCTCAGGACATGGTGATGTTCTTTCCAAAGGGCTTGTGTAGTTCCACCCCTATGACCTTGTTGGTTGCAGCCCACAGGTCCTCTTTCTTGGCTTATTTCTACTGAATTTCTGCAGCTTTCCTCAGCAGATCTTCTATGTTACTGGCATTTCTTAATTTGGGGGTTTTCCACTTCAACTTTGACTTCCCTCTCATATCTTCATGCATCAGCATCTCAGGGGCAGTCCACAGGGACTCTGACACTGATATATTTTGCCAGGCCCCAAGGTCTTCCTTTGAAATCTCAGGGGAAGCCCCCTAACTCCAGCATCCAGTGTTCCTGCAGAGCCAGCATTACATCATTGATGCCAAGTTCTGTTACCCTATGGAGCAGTAGTTAAGCCTCCTGGGACTACAGCTACAGCAGCCTCTGAGTCCCTGGGTGGCTGAGCATGGTGGAAAAATTTCATAGACCCCTGTGAAAGAAAGGTTCCACCCCATGGTCTGTTCTCAAAGAAATTTTTACTTTTATACCTTGAGGCTGAGATGGATTTGGACTTGCCAATTCCCAAGATGCCCTCAAGCGGGCTGAGGTTGTGGCTCAGTGGCAGAGCACTTGCCTTGCATGTGTGAGGCCCTGGGTTCGATTCTCAGCACCACATATAAATAAATGAATAAAATAAAGGTCCATCAACAACTAAAAAAAAAAAAAAAAAAAAAATTAAAAAAAAAAAAAAAAAAAAAAAGATGCCCTCAAGCCATCTTTTCTATTGTTGCAGGGAGAGTACTTAGTATTTCTTTAGTAGCTGTAATTTTCTTAACAATCACATCTTCCTAAGTCTCAGTTTTACTCACACTGTTCTAGCCAAACTGAGAGTTTTTAAAATCATTTTGCTCTGCTTTCTGCTCCTGATTATTACAGTAAACTTGGCTAAAAGCCACCAGCAATATCATCCTACTGCCTGAACGCTGTGCTGCCTTGAAATTTTCTCTACCAGATTGGATTAATTAGTCCATCACCTTTAAATTCAACCTCACAAAAAGTCTCAAGACATAGGCAAAATGTATACAGCTTCTTTGCCAGAACATAACATAAATGGCTTCTAGTCCAATCGATTCCTTCTTCTCCAAAACCTCATGAGCCCACTCTTTACTGTGTGAAGTCTTATCAGCATTTTGGTCCTCGGAGCTCCCACCAGGATTGCCTATTAAGCTCCAGTTACAGCATTCTAAAGCTTTTCCAGCTTGCATCTCTGAACTTCTCAAAATTCCTCCCCCTACAAATCAGCTCCAAAGGCTTTTGAATCACTAGTATGGAGCCATAACCCAGTGTGGCGGTGCATGCCTGTAATCTCAGCAAGTCAGTCCTGAGGAGGATCATAGTTTTGAAGCCAGACAGCAATCCAGTAAAGTATTATGGTTTAGATATGAGATGGCCCCCCAAAACTCATGTGTGAGACAGTGCAAGCAAGTTCAGTGGTGAAAATATTGGGTTATGAAAATTTTAACCTAACAGTGCATTAGTCCAGTTCAGTGGATTTACTGGGTGGTAACTATAGGTAGATAGGGTGTGGCTGGAGAAGGTAGGTCACTGGGGGTATGCATTTGGAGTATATAATTTGTCCTTGGTAATCAGAGCTAGCTCTCTCTCTCTCTCTCTCTCTCTCTCTCTCTCTCTCTCTCTCTCTCTCCTTCCTTGATGCCATCTCTTGAGCTGCTTTCCTTGGCGATGCTCTTCCACCTTCATCTTTTGCCTGTCTCATCTTGGACCCAGAGCAATGGAATTAGCCATCTATGGATTGAGACTTCTGAAACTGTGAGCACCAAATAAACTTTTCCTCCTCTACCTAGTTCTTGTTATATCTTTGGGTCACAATGGTGGAAAAGCTGAATAAAGCTTGAGGCCTTAAACAACTTAGTGAGACCTTATCTCAAAATAAAAAATAAAAAGGGCTGGGGATGTGGCTCAGTGGTAGAACATGCTTGAGTTCAGTCCCTGGTACTAAAGAATAATGCATAGGGGGAGGAAAGGAGAAAAGAAGAGAAAATTTAAGGGAATGGCTGTCCTTTGTAGAGAAACAGCAGTAGGAGATGATGTTACTAAGATGGGCTTCCTGATTTTAGTGGGATTTGAAAGCCAATTTAAACACCAGAATCAAAGTGGATACAAATATCATAAGCAACTGGAACGAGTGTTCAATCAGAATGTTTTCAGCCACAGGAGTCTTTAGTGATGGCTAAGTCTTTGCACTGTCCCTGGGAATAAATAAAGATGGTAGCCTATTAAATACTACTTAATCTATATGACAAGAAAAACTGGTGACCAGAGCCCTGATTTGAACAGATGCAGTAGAACGTCACCATGTCACCACCTATTATCTGTGTCTATATTCAAGCCCTGATGAAGGGGGTGCTGAAAATCCTGCCTTAAGTGAATATTGTATTTGTTCCCCCAAACCTTCCCCTAAGTAGGTCTATGCTCACTTACTAGGGGCACTCACTCCACATGGAGAAAGAGAAATCCAACCTTGTTACCTGGATCTTTTGTAGATTAATAGTGGCCCTGACATGCTGCTAATTCTAGAAGGCCAAAACCTTCAAGTGGTCATCAAGGTCACCAGTGGGCCTTCTCAGGGATCAGTGCTGTGTCAACAGATTTGCATTGGTCTCCGTGGCTGCGGGTTTGACATTGGCAGTGGCAGCAGATCTATCAGATTTGACAGTTGTTTTCTTTTTTATGGGTGCATTATAATAAATACATAGTACATAAATAAACTTTGACAGTTCTCTAGCTTTCCAATATGAGCCCGTTTCCAAACCTTAAGCCCACTAACAGGAAGGAGGGCCAGGCCTCCAGGAGAAGAATGTGCAACATTCTGCAAACAGCACAGGCATGATTCCCTCGATCCTTCAACAAAGAAACCCATGGACTCAGATAAAGGGAAATACTCGAGTGTTTGGAGGGCTGTTGAAGGAGTTTCAGAATGGACACGAATACCGGGAGATGTGAAGCATCATCTCACGCCCTCATTCTGGCAGTGTGGGGTACAGGATGACGAGGTAATAAATGGAGCACAGCCCGTGGTCTGCAGGCCCACTGTGGGCTCAAAGCTCCACTCATCCAGCAGTGGTCATTTCCCCAAATCCCAAGTGCAGAACTGGAGCAGGTGTTCTCAGAAGTGAGCACAGTCTTCACACTGGATGTTTGGCCTGTTGTTACAATTTATTCTTTTAGGGAATAATGACAAGAAAAATGCCTGTACATGTTCAGCTCACAGTGGCTACTATGTCCACAATACCTGATGAGAACAATGTAGAGGAGGGAAAATTTATCTGGGGGCCCAAGGTGAGTCAGCACATCATGGAGGAAGGGCCCAGGGGAAGAAAGCTGCTCAGCTGATGGTGGGGTCAGGAAGCGGAGAGAGAGAAGGAAAGGGGGAAGATAGGCCGTAGGAAAGATGCACCCTTCTGGGGTGTGCCCCCAGGGACCCACCTCCTCCACCCCACCTGCTGACAGTTCAAACTAAGATGGGCTGATTAGGTCACAACTCTCGTGATCTAATAATTTCACTTCTGGTTATTCCTGCATTAAAAGAGCATGCAGGAGACATCTCACACCCAAAATATAACAGCACACATGCAATTTCTTAAAAATATTTTTGATCTGTGGGTGGTTGAATCCATAGATGTGGAATCTACAGGTATAGAAAGCCAACAGTATATATACTGTTTATATGTAATCCTGGGAAAGGAGGGGTATAGAAGAAGATAGAGAAAAAGGGATTATGGGATACATAAGGGGTAATTGAAGGAGATGGCTGAAATTAGTGCTACCCTTAAGAATGTAAAAGATGAGTCAGGCGCGGTGGCACACGCCTGTAATCCCAGCACTTTGAGAGGCTGAGACAGGAGAATTGTGAGTTCAAGCCACCCTCAGCAATGGCAAGGCGCTAAGCAACTCGACCCTGTCTCTAAATAAAATATAAAACAGGGCTGGGAATGTGCCTCAGTGGTCAAGTACCCCTGAGTTCAATCCCTGGTACCAAAATAAATAAACAAACAAACAAATAAATATAAAAGATGGTGCTCTGTGCTTCTCACATCTCCATCTAATACATGGGTCTGGTTCCTGAAGAATCCAGGTAGGCCTGGGAGAACAGCAGGCTACTGTGAATCAACCAAGTTGTAGGTCCACTTTGGTCCAGATATGGTGCACTTGCTGGAGTACATTCAACAACCTCAGGTGCATGGAACACAATCACTGAGTTTGTAAATGTGTCTTGTTCTATCCTTATCAGGAAAAACAATTGTTTTTCTCTTTTTGCAGTTCACCATACAAATTCGTGATTTTGCTCTGGGCTTTGTTAATTCTTTTGCATCTGTCAACATTAGTCTGAAGAGGTTTGAACCCTGGAGACAGCATTCAGAACATCAATCACGCCGACCCACTACATCAATGACCTTCCTAGCCGTCATCAATCACCTTTCTGAGGAGTCACTGAATATTTGATTTACTGACATGGAATTCAGTGTAATAGGGCCTTGGACCAAGGGACAGAGTCATTGTGAATGAGGTGAGGCAGGGACGCATAACCACAGGTCCTGCTGATCCAACCACACACGTGATAGATTTTTTTTTTTTTAAATGCTGTTGAAGCCGAGTGCAGTGGTACACGCCTGTAATCCCAGCACTTTGAGAGGCTGAGGCAGGAGAATCACGACTTCAAAGCCAACCTCAGCAAAGGCAAGGCGCTAAGCAACTCAGTGAGACCCTGTCTCTACATAAAACACAAAATAGGGCTGGGGATGTGGCTCAGTGGTCGAGTGCCCCTGAGTTCAATCCCTGGTACCAAAAAAAATGCTGTTCATATGAAGGAGGGTTGAGATGGACTTCTGGGTGCACCCATCTTCAACTTAGAGATGACACCTGTAGGGACGAGGGACTTCCTTCAACAGGGAGAATGTACTTCGGCCTTTGTATATTTCCAAAGAGTTTCAGTTCTGTTGAATCAGAAACGAGAGCTAGGATCTTCCTCTGATGTTTCCAATTTATAACTTTGGGTAGAAATTGAAAATGATCTCCAAGGAGAAAAGTAATTGTGAAATAGTTCAACTCAAAGCATTGCAGTTTAGAAGTTAGCCTGCAGGTGGAGCCATATCATTGCTTTTTCTGTTTGCTTTTCCATTGATATATGACACATAATAGTGGGATTAATTATGGCATAGTTGTACATGCTTATAACATAATTTGATAAATCTCTTAGCACTTTCCTTATCTCCCATCCTCCTCCTCCTGATGCTATTGCTCTACTGTACTTATCTCCCTTCTATTATTTTTCTTTCAATTAGTGCATTTAAATATATATAAAACCAGGATTCAATGTGATATCACATATGGACTCAGCATAATTTGGTAGATATCATTCCCCAGTTTTCCCCATGCCCTGCATTCCTCCCTCCTTCTCATCTCCTTTCCTATACTAGTATCCCTTCTACTTTCCTGGGATGATTGCTTTATTTAGTCACTCTCTCTCTCCCCCTTCTCACTTCCATATATGAGAGAAAACACTCTATCCTTGACTTTCCTGGTCTAACTTATTTTTCATTTTGTTGTTCTCCAGTTCCATTCTTATCAACAAAAGAATATAACTTCCTTCTTCATTATGTCTGAGTAACACTCAATTGTGTATGTATACCACATTTTCTTCATCCATTCATCTGTTGATGGGCACCTGGACTGGTTCTATAACTTGGCTATGATGGATTGCACTGCTATAAACACTGGTATGTGTGTATCTCTATAGTGTGTTGATCTTAGTTCTTCTGGATAAATACCAAGTAAGTGGGAGAGCTGGGTCATAGGGTGGTTCTATTCCTAGCCTTTTGAGAACTCTCCATACTACTTTCCAAAGAAGTTGTACTAATTTGCCATGCCACCGAAAATATATGAATGTACCTTTCCCCCTACATCCTCACTAGCATTTATTGTGGTTTGTATTCTTGATGATTGCCATTGAACTGGAGAAGGAATCTCAGTATAGTTTTGGTTTGCATTTCTCTGATTGCTAAGCATTTTGAATATTTTTTCACTTATTTGTTGGCCATTTGTATTTCTTCTTTTGAGAAAACTCTGTTTAGTTCATTTGCCCATTGATTGGCTTATTTGGAGTACGCGTGTGTGTGTGTGTGTGTGTGTGTGTGTATTGAGGTCTATATATATTCTAGACATTAATCTCCTGTCAGAAGAGAAGCTGGTAAAATCTCTCCCATTCTGTAGACTCCCTAACTCCCTATTTACATTCTTAATTGTTTCCTTTGCTGTGCAGAAGCTTTTCAGTTTGATGCCATTCTACTTACTGATTCTTGGCTTTCTTTTGTTTTTACTAGAGCTTTACAGTTATACATAGTAGTTGGTGCATTCCAACAAAATCATACATGCATGAAATTTGGTTTCAGTTCACAATTCCCTGCTTTGCCCTCCCATCCTCCCTCCACTCTCTGTTTTCCTTTCTCTCCTCTATTTATTTATATTTAATTGATTCTCTTTACTTATTAATAAAAGTGAAATTCCCTGTGGTATATATATAATATAATATAGATA
This sequence comes from Xerus rutilus, assembly GCA_028644305.1. NCBI lineage: Eukaryota > Metazoa > Chordata > Mammalia > Rodentia > Sciuridae > Xerus > Xerus rutilus. Next base: position 112,471,885 of record CM053406.1, on the reverse strand, counting down.
ATCATTATATATAATATGATCATATTATGTGTACCTATGCATTCATTCTGCTTTGCCTCCCCTTACCCAGCCCTCCACTCTGCCTCTGATTTCCTTCTTCTACATAATTGCTCTTTCCTATATATTTATGATATCCTATCTATTTTTCTTCCTTTCCTTTATTTTACTCTAAATTCCACATATAAGAGAAAACATTCAACCTTTGAGTTTCTGAGTATGGCTTATTTCACTTAGCATGATGTTCTCCATTTCTATCCATTTACCAGCAATTCATTCTTCTTTATGCCTGAGAGGAACTCCACTGTGTATCTATACCACAATTTCTTAATCTGTTCATCTATGGATGGGCACCTGGGTTGAGTCCATAATTTAGATATTGTGAATTGTGCTGTTATAAATGTTGGGGTGGCTGTACTGCTAGAGTATGCTGATTTTAGTTCTTTTGGGATTGACTTTATTTCTTGAACTTTAGAAACTTGGTACCCATTAATGAACTTGGTACTTTCACCAAAATGTTGCAGCATTGACCTTATGTTTTTTTTCTAGCAGTTGCAGTGTTTCTGGCCTAATTTCTAGTTCTTTGATCCACTTTGAGTTGATTTTGGTGCAGTATGAGATAGGGATCTAGTTTCATTCCTCTACATATAAATAACCTGTTTTCCCAGCACCAGATATTAAAAGATTGTATTTCTTCAACTCATGTTCTTTGCACTTTCACCAAGGATCAGATGGCTCTATCTACGTGGGTCTTTCTATGTGTCTTCTATTCTATTCTGTTGCTTTTCATGTCCATTTTTATGCCACTAACATGCTGTTTTTGTTACTATAGCTCAGTAGTATAACTTGAGATCAGGCATTGTGATGCCTCCAGCCTCATTCTTCTTGCTTAATATTGCTTTGGTTCTTCTAGCTCTTCAATTTTTCCATGTGAATTTTAGGACTACTTTTTAAAGTTCTGTGAAGAATGTCATTGGTATTTTTGAAGGAGATCACATTCAATCTGTAGATTGCCTTTGGTAGTATGGCCATTTTTGTAGTATTAATTCTGTCTATTCAAGAATATGGAAAGTCTTTCTATTTTCTTAACTTTTTTCTTTAATGTTATATAATTTTTGTTATAGAGATATTTCACTTCCTTAGATTTATTTCCAAGTATATTTTGAGGCTATTGTGAATGGGCTATTTTATTTCTTTCTCATTAGATTCATTATTGGTGTATAAAAAATAATCCATCTTTATATGTTAATATTGTGTCCTGTTACTTCTTTGAATTTGTTTCTCAGCTTTAGAAGTCTTATGGTAGAACTTTTTGGCCTTGTAAGTATAGAATCTCATCATTAGCAAGCATATACTTTGACTTATTTTCATCCCAGTATCCCTTTAAATTCCTTCTCTTGCCTGGTGGCTCTGGCTAGAGTCTCAAGCACTATATTGAATAGAAGCAGTAAGAGAGGACATCCTTGTCTTGTTCTAGATTTTAGAGGAAATGCTTTCAGTTTTTCCCCATTCACTCTGATGTTGGCTTTGCTTTTGTCACATATAGCCTTTATGATATTGAAGTTAGTTTGTTTTATCCCCATTTGCTTTAGTGTTTTTAGTATGAATGGGTGCTGAATTTGTTGAAGGATTTTTCAACAACTATTCAGATGATCATGTGATTTTTTGTGTCCTTGATTCTATTTATGTGATGAATTGCATTTACTGATTTGTGTATGTTGAACCAAACTTGCATTCCTGGAATAAAACCAATTTTATCATGGTGTAAAATCTTCTTAATGTGTTTTGAATGTAGATTGCTTATATTTTATTAAAGATTTTTGTGTCTGTTCATCAGGGATATAGGTTGATAACTTTCTTTCCTTGATGTGTCTTTATCTGGTGGTACTGACTTCATAGAATGAATGTAGGAGTGTTTCCTCCTTTTTTCAGTTTATGGAATAATTTGAGAAGGATCAGCATTAGTTCTTCTTTAAAGGACTGGAAGAACTCAACTGAGATTCTATCCAGTGTTCCTAGGCTTTTCTTTGTTGGGAGACTTTTTTATTACTACTTCAATTTCACTGTTTCATATTGGCTTTCACCACTATCCTCTTGATTCAATTTGGGTAGCCCTTATATGTCCAAAAATTTGTCAATATCTTCTAGATATTCCAATTATTTAGAATATAAGTCTTCAAAATTGTCCCCAATGATTTCCTGAATTTCAGAAATGTATGTGATGATATCTTATTTTCATCTCTAATTTTGTTGATTTGGGCTTTCTCTTTCTTTTGGTTAGTTTGGTTAAGAGTAAATCCATTTGTTTTTTTCTTTTCAAAGAAAAAACTCTTCATCACATTAATGATTTGAATTGCTCTTTAAATTCTCTATCTAGTGTAATTTTTTCTCTGATTTTAATCATTTTCTGTCTTCTAGTGGTTTTTGTTCCACCTATGTAACAATCTTTTATTTATTTGTTTAAGAAAAAGCTGGCGGGAATGCACAGAGGGCCCCAAACCGCCCTCAGAGAACTCCATGGGAGCCCAGCCAAGGGCAGACGGAAGTCTGCTAGCTGCCTGCCACAGGGGAGCCCACACCCACGTAGGAGTTGCCGGCAGAGAACCCCGCATGAGATCCTGCCCAAGTGAGGCCTGGGCCCACCCCCAGTTCTGCTCCAGAGTTCCTGCCACCCAGCAGGAGCACAAGAGAGGGCCCAAAACCCCTCTCAGGGACTGCCAAGGGAGTCCAGCCAAGGCCACTCCCACTTCCCTCTTGAGGTACGTCCACTACCTCCGCCACCAACTTTAGTGGCAGTAGTGTCCACCTGGGGACACCTGCTGGGGACCGGAAGTAACTCCAAGGTGAGATACAGGTAATCTGTAGTGTCAATACAAGATTATAGGATAGAAGCCGCATACCTCAAATGGGCATTGCAAGAAAGGAAGATACATAATCGACATGAAAAAACAAGGGAAGAAAGTGCCCCTTATTACCACAGTAATAAAATCCACTGACAGCACAGTTGATGAAATGTCAGAGAAAGAATTCAGAATGCACATAATTAAAATGATCTGCAAATTAAGGAATGACACAAGCGAGCAAATATAGGCAAAAATTGATCCAACAAAGAAATAGGAGAGCAAATAAAGGCAACCATTGATCACTCTAACAAAGAGATAAGAGAGCAAATACAAGTAGCAAAAGATTACTTTAAGAAAGAGCTAGAGATTGTGAAAAAACAATCAGAAATTTTTGAAATGAAGGAAATAATAAATCAATAAAAACTCAATAGAAAGCATCATCAGCAGACTAGGTCACCTGGAAGACAGAACCTCGGATAATGAAGACAAGATATACAATCTTGAAAATAAACTTGACCATACAGTGAAGATGGTAAGAAATCATGAACAGAACATACAAGAATTATGGGATAGCATCAAAAGACACAGATTTATTGGGATAGAAGAAGGCAAAGAATTTCAAACCAAAGGAATGCACAATTCCTTCAATGAAATAATATCAGTAAATTTTCCAAGTATGAAAAATGAATTGGAAAATCAAATATAAGAGGCTTACAGGACACCAAATGTACAAAATTTCAAGAGATTTACACCAAGGCACATTATAATGAAAATGCCCAACATACAGAATAAGAATAGATTGAATTTTAAAAACCACAAGAGAGAGGAATAAGATTACATAGAAGGGGAGACCAATTTGGATCTCAGCAGATTTTTTAACCCAGACCCTAAAAGCCAGGAGATCATGGAACAACATATACCAAGCTCTGAAAGAAAATGGATGCCAACCAAGAATCCTATATCCAGCAAAATTGAGCTTCAGATTTGATGATGAAATAAAAACTTCCCATGATAAACAAAAGTTAAAAGAATTTACAGCAAGAAAGCCTGCAGTACACAGCATTCTTGGCAAAATATTCCAGGAGGAGGAAATGACAACCAACAATTAAAATACAAAAAGAGAGGAATTACACTAAAAAAAGAGGGAGAAATCAAAGGAGAAGCCAAGTCAAGGTAAAAAACAAAAATAAACCAAAATGACTGGGACTACAAATAATATTTCAATAATAACCCTGAATGTAAATGGCCTAAACGCACCAATTAAAAGTCATAGACTGACAGACTGGATTAAAAAAAGAAAGACCTAACAATATGCTGCCTTCAAGAGACTCACCTCACAGGAAAAGACATCCACAGACTGAAAGTGAAAGTGTGGGAAAAAACGTATCACTCACATGGACCCGGTAAACAAGCAGGAGTTTCCATCCCCATATCAGATAAAGTGGTCTTCAAACCAAAGTCAGCAAAAAGGGATGAAGAAGGTCATTTCATACTTCTTAAGGGAATCATACATCAACAAGACATAATAATCATAAATATCTATGCCCCAAACAATGGGGCTTCTACGTATATCAAACAAATCTTTCTCAAATACAAAAATCAAGTAGACCACAACACAATTATACTTGGTGACTTTAACACAGCTCTCTCACCACTGGATAGATCTTCCAAACAAAAACTAAATAAATAAACCATAGAACTCAATAAAACTATCAATAATTTAGACTTAACAGACATATATAGAGTGTTCCATCCATCAATGAGTGAATACACTTTTCTCAACAGCACATGGATCCTTTTCCAAAATAGATCATATGTTAGGTCACAAAGCCAGTCTTAGCAAATAAAAAAATAGAGATACTATCCTGCATCCTATCTGACCACAATTGAATAAAATTAGAAATCAATGACAGATTAAAAAATAGAGAAACTACTCCAACACCTGGAAACTAAACAATATGCTATTGAATGATGCATGGATAATAGAAGACATCAGCGAAGAGATAAAAAAATTCTTAGAGGTAAATGAAAACTCTGATACAACATATCAAAATCTCTGGGACACCATGAAGGCAGTGCTAAGAGGAAAGTTCATTGCATTAAGCTCATCTATTAAAAGAAGTAAAAGTCAACAAATATATGACTTGACTCTTCATCTCAAAGCCTTAGAAAAAGAAGAACAAACCAACACCAAACGAAGTAGAAGACAGGAAATAATTAAAATCAGGGCTGAAATCAATGAAATTGAAACAAGGGAAACAATTCAAAAAATTGACAAAACAAAAATCTGCTTCTTTGAAAAAATAAACAAAATTGACAAACTCTTAGCCACCCTAACGAAAAGAAGGAGGGAGAAAACCCAAATTACTAAAATTCATGATGAAAAAGGAAATATCACACCAGACACTACTGAAATACAGAGGATAATTAGAAACTATTTTGAAAATTTATTCTCCAGTAAAAGAGAAAACCCTGAAGACACTGACAAATTTCTAGAGGCATATGATCTACCCAAACTGAACCAAGAGGTCATACACAACTTAAATAGATCAATTTCAAGCAAGGAAATAGAAGATGCCATCAAGAGCCTGCCAACCAAGAAAAGCCCATGTCCAGACAGATTGTCAGTCGAGTTCTACAAGACCTTCAAAGAAGAATTAATACCAATACTCATCAAACTATTTCATGAAATAGAAAAGGAAAGAACCCTTCCAAACTCATTCTATGAGGCGAGTATCACCCTGATTCCAAAACCAGACAGAGGCACATCAAAGAAAGAAAATTTCAGACCAATATCCCTGATGAACATAGATGCAAAAATTCTCAGTAAAATTCTGGCAAATCACATACAAAAACATATCAAAAAAAAATAGTGGGCCATGATCAAGTGGGGTTTATTCCAGGGATGCAAGATTAGTTCAACATGTGGAAATCAATTAACGTAATCCATCACATCAATAGACTTAAAGATAAGAGTCATATGATTTTGTCAATTGATGCAGAGAAAGCATTTGACAAAATACAGCACCCTTTTATGTTCAAAACACTATAGAAACTAGGGATAGTAGGAACATACCTCAACATGGTTAAAGCAATATATGCTCAGCCAAAGGCCAACATCATCCTAAATGGACAAAAATTGGAAGCATTCCCTCTAAAAACTTGAACAAGACAGGGCTGCCCTCTTTCAACACTGCTATTCAACATAGTCCTTGAAACACTAGCCAGAGCAATTAGACATATGAAAGAAATTAAAGGGATATGAATAGAAAAAGAAGTACTCAAACTATCATTATTTGCAGATGACATGATTCTATACTTAGAGGATCCAAAAAATTCTACCAGAAAACTTCTAGAATTAATAAATGATTTCAGCAAAGTAGCAGGATATAAAATCAATACCCATAAATCAATTGCACTTCTATGCATCAGTGATAAACCCTCTGAAAGAGAAATTAGGAAAACTATCCCATTCACAATAGCTTAAAAAAAAAATACTTGGGAATCAATTTAACAAAAGAAGTGAAAGACCTCTTCAATGCAAACTACAAGACACTGAAGAAAGAAATTGAAGAAGACCTTAGAAGATGGAAAAATCTCCCATGCTCCTGGATAGGCAGAATCAATATTGTCAAAATGGCCATACTACCCAAAGCACTATATAGATTCAATGTGATTCCAAGTAAAATCCCAATGTCATTTCTTATAGAAATAGAAAAAGCAATCATGAAATTCATTTGGAAGCACAAGAGACCCAGAATAGCCAAAGCAATCCTTAGCAAGAAGAGTGAAGCAGGAGGCATCACAATACCAGACCTTAAATTATACTACAAAGCTTTAGTAACAAAAACGGCATGGTACTGGCACCAAAATAGACATGTAGACCAATGGTATAGAATAGAAGACACAGAGATGAACCCACTTAAATACAGTTATCATATACTAGACAAAGGAGCCAAACACATACATTGGAGAAAAGATAGCCTCTTCAACAAATGGTGCTGGGAAAACTGGAAATCCATATGCAGCAAAATGAAACTAAACCCTTATCTCTCACCATGCACAAAATTCAACTCAAAGTGGATCAAGGACCTGGGAATCAGACCAGAGACCCAATGCCTAAAGAAAAAAAAATAGGCCCAAATCTTCATCATGTCGGATTAGGACCTTGCTTCCTTTACAAGACTCCTATAGCACAGGAAGTAAAATCAAGAATCAATGAATGGGATTGATTCAAACTAAAAAGCTTCTTTTCAGCAAAAGAAACAATCAATGAAGTGAACAGAGAGCCAACACTCTGGGAACAAATCTTTGCCACATGCACATTGGATAGAGCACTAATCTCCAGGATATATAAAGAACTCAAAAAACTTAACACCAAAAAAACAAACAACCCAATCAATAAATGGGCCAAGGAGCTGAACAGAAACTTCACAGAAGAAGATACACAATCAATCAACAGACATATGAAAAAATGTTCAACATCTCTAGCAATTACAGAGATGCAAATCAAAACCACCTTAAGATTTCATCTCATGACAGTCAAAATGGCAATTATCAAGAATACAAACAAGTGTTGGCAAGGTTGTAGGGGAAAAGGCACACTCATACATTGCTGGTGGAACTGCAAAATGGTACAACCAAACTGGAAAGCAGTATGGAGATTCCTTAGAAAACTTGGAATAGAACGACCATTTGACCCAGCTATCCCACTCCTTGGTCTATACCCAGAAGACTTAAAAATAGCAAACTACAGTGCTGCAGCCACTTCAATGTTTATAGCAGCTCAATTCACAATAGCTAAACTGTGGAACCAACCTAGATGCCCTTTGATAGATGAATGGATAAAGAAACTGTGGTATATATACACAATGGAATATTATTCAGCAATAAAAGATAATAAAATTATGGCATTTGCAGGTAAATGTTGGAGAATATCATGCTAAGTGAAGTAAGCCAATCTCGGAAAACCAAATGCTCAATGTTCTCTTTGATAAGTGGATGCTGATCCATAATGTGGAGGAGGACATGGGAAGAATGGAGGAAACTTGGTCACAGGGGTGGGATGGGGGAGGGGGCAGGGGGACAGTAAAGATGGTGGAATATGATGGACATCAGAGCCCTAGCTTTATGTATGACCGCATGTATGTTGTGATTCTATATCACATACAACCAGAGAAATGAAAAGTTGTGCTCCATCTGTGTACAATGAATCAAAATGCACTCTGCTATCTTGTAAACCTAAATAGAATAAATAAATAAATTTGAAAAAAGAAAAAGGAAAATGTTTTATAGCTTTGCTAGCAAAGGAGAAATACAGGGGACTCCTGTCTCAAAGCCTGTGATTCTTCCCATAATGGGCACAGGGGCTTTTTAAAGAGGTGACTCAGAGAAAATGAGATTATGGAGAAGACATCAGGAAGGAGATCAGAGGAGATCATAGAAAAGAAGGTTAAGGAAAAGAAGATCGGGGAGGAGAAGGTCAGGGAAAAGAAGGTTGGGGAAAAAGAAGAAAAAACATGTAAGTTTCAAAGCAACAAGGGATATAGTCAAAGCATCAAGTGAATCCCTGTTACATTTCCCCACTGTCAATTGCTAAGTTCTATTTCTATGGAAAGTGGGTGACAACATCTCCAAGCTACTTCCTGCTGAAAAGGGGGCGATGAGGGGGATCTTTAGAATGGAAGCTTTTTACTTGGGGTTGCCATTCTTTCTTCTGGGTTTTTTTTGCACAGTTCCAAAGGGAGGACCAGCAACAGAGCAGCAAATGGAAGAACACATACACAATGATGAGCAGGGTGGTCAGAATGAGGTAGAGAAGACCCAGTAAAATAGACTTAACATCTCTTGGTATCCAAAGAAGAGGCTGGAGAACCAGTCAATTAGGCCTATCCCTGACCCATCCAAAAGGGATATGTGATGGTTAAGGGTCTGTTGTAGCCAGGTTGCTCGTTGCCTAATTTTTTTAACACTTATTTTTTAGTTGTAGGTGTACAGAATAACTTTATTTTATTTTTATATGGTGCTGAGGATGGAATCCAGTGCCTCATGCGTGCTAGGCGAGCATGCTACCACTGAGCCATAGTCCCAGGCCCTCGTTGCCTGATCTTTTCAATACTGGTCTTCACCTGTGAGGAGGTGATAATATAAACACAGCAAGATATATTAACTATAGCACAAACTCCCCCTTGCTTGGCTAACAGACAGTCTAATGCCATGTGAACTACCTTGGCCAAGTAGTCCAGAGAAGTCTGTAAATTTGAGATGGACAAGGCTGTCTCATTGGCCTAGGTGATCAAAGTTTTTGACAGATTTCAGAGGACCCAGTGATTTGCCCCAAGTGGTGGTTTCCCCACCAGGGTAATAAAGTGTAACCAAAAAAGTATTTATTGCCATCAGGAATTCCACCACAGAGGTCCCAGGCCAATTGAGTAAAAAGCTTTCGGGAGCTTGTCCAGTGAGCTGATTCCTTTAAGGAATGAATTAAAAATAGTGTCACCAAATTCCCTAGAAAACATTGGGTGGGAGTTGTGAAGTTTCTGAGGCATTCAGTAGCCCAAGGATAGTTATTAATTTTACAGACAAACACATATCCTACAGGGGCACAGAAAACCACTGTTTCTTTAATTTAAAAAATCCAGTAAGTCCCCAATAAGGAAATAATTCCTGACTTTAAATCCTATGCATTCCATCCAAGAAATGGACTGGGAATGTGTAATCAGTTACTGGTGTAACCTTTTCTGCAAGAAATTGGGCAATATTTTGCACACACAAAGGTAGTTGTTCTTGTTCCAGAGGAAGTCTCATTTTGAGAAATTCTAGAATTCATACTCCTCTTGGGACCAGGAAAGTGATTTTAGGTACAATAAGAGGAAGGGTGAGGTAGGGAACATTGAAGACCGTCTCAGCTGGGTAATGCATTACTCAAACATGACATATAATTGTGTGGGCTCTGAGGTCCTGTGTTGGCATCCAGTCTCCATCCAGGATATGCGTAAAACTTGTAACTGGATGTACAAAAGGGTCATCGTGGTGGGTAGAAGATCAGGGTCTTGGAAGGCAGATCCAGCAATCAACCGCCTGAGTGGAAGTAGCCAAGGTCTATGCTACTCTAACCAAATTGTTGTTCTCCCCACCTAGGGAGGTAATGGTGATAAGCAACAGACTTAGTAAAAGCATTACATCTCTCATGTTTTCTTAAACAAGTATTTTAGATCCCCTAAGGGTTCTGATGTCCATGCAGGGGACGTGACTTCCTGCAAGTCTCTTGAACACTTTTTCACTCTAGAATGATGAAACCAGGGTTTCATTCCAGCAAGTTTCAGGGATGTGTGGGTCATCAGAAGCACATCATAAGGTCCTGTCCACTTTTCTCCCAGCTGTTGCTCTGGTCTCTTTTCCTTCCAAGTTTTAAGTAACACCTAGTCTCCAGACTGGAAGAAATAAAGAGGTGATTCCAAACTTGGAGGGGACCTGAAAGAAGCATACTCATTCACAGTGATTAATATTTGACTGATTTGTTGTACATACTGTTTCAGTCTAGTTCCTCCTTCTATAGCCATATCTTCCCCATTTCCTCTGGATTGCCAGGAAGGATCCCCCATATACTATTTCATAGGTGCTCAATTTAAGCCTACTTCTAGGAGTCACTTGTATTTGGAGGAGAGCAACTGGCAACACCTTATGCCACTGCAGGTGGGTTTCTTGGCATAATTTAGCTACTGTTTTCTTTAAGGTGTGGCTCATTTTTTCTGTTTTTCCTGTAGATTGGGGTCTCTAGGATGCATGTAGCTTCCACTAGATATCCAATGCTTTGTTCACTTGTTGGGTCACTTTAGCAAAGATGGTCCATTGTCACTTTGTATGGAGGAGAGGAGCCCATATCTTGGGATCAACTCCTTTAAGAGAACTCTAGTTATTTCTGAAGCCTTTTCTGTTCTGGTAGGATATGCTTCTACCCACCCAGAGAAGGTATCCATCAGTACAGATATCTGAAATTTCCTGTGGTATGGGGGCATTTGGGTAAAATCTATTTGTCAGTCATCAAAAGGCTGTGTTCCCACATGTTGTGTTCCTCTTATAGTAGGCTGCCTTTCACTCTTGGGATTGTTATATGCACATAACACACAGTTCCAAGTCACTGGCTGAATGATTTTATGGAGATGTGGTCCCTGCAAATGGGACTTGGCAAAATCCACCAAGGCATCACTTCCATAGTGTGTACTGTCATGTAGGTGTTTCACCAAGGGCCAGACCAGTCTTTCAGGCAGGAGGATGAGTCTGTGGAAATTTTGTCTCCACCAGGAAGTACTATCTCAGGAATCAAAACCCCATTCTTTGGCCCATTTTTCATCTTCTTCAGTATAAATGAGTTTGTATTGATCCAGTTCAAGCTGAAGTATCAGAGCCTCAATAAATGGTTTACTCTTTTCATGATTGCCACTTGTTTTGGTTCAGCCACTGCCTGTATTAATGCCTGTATTTCAAGGGCATTTTTAATGTCCTTCTTTCAGCAGTGAGAAGCCCTCTTTCCAAATAGCCCCATATGCACGTACTAGCATGAAAACATATTTGGAGTCAGTTTAAATGTTTACCTTCTTTTCTCTTGACAGTCTGAGAACTCTTGTCAGAGAGATTAGCTCTGCGTTCTGGGCTACTGTTCTGTGACCATAGCATATCCAGCTACTCGCTGGCCAATGTCCATGAAGCTGCTCCCATCTGTGAAGAGGTCCCAGTCCAGCTCTGTGATAGGCTGATCAGACAAGTCCAATATGCTAGAGTAGACAGTTTCTAAAATTTCTAGGCAATTATGCTGTATGGTCCCATAATCTAATGGTAAAAGTGTTGCTGGATTTAAAGTGGACATGACTTTAAGTTTGACATTGGAGTCAAACTTGTCTAGTAGGATGGCCTGATATCTCCCTGTCCTCCCAGTAGCCACCCTTCTGTTCTAGTAGGACCAAGACTTGGTGAGGGACAAACACAGCGATGGTTTGTTCTAGCGTGAGCTTTTCAGTCTCCTGTAGCAAATCACAAGTGGCAGCTATGGCCCACAGGCAGGGGGCCATCTTTTGCTGTGTGGTCAAGCTGTTTTCATAAATAAGCCGCTAGTCAAGGTATTTCTCCCAGTGTCTGTAAGAGAACTCTAAGGGCTGTATATTGTTTCTCATGCACATGTAATCTGAATTCCTTTTGTAAATTAGGAAGTCCCACAGCAGAGGCTGTCATAAGGCTGTGCTTTAACTTCTAAAAAGCAGCTTGGCAACCAGGCGTGGTGGCACACGCCTGTAATCCCAGCACTTTGGGAGACTGGAGACAGAAGAATTGCGAGTTCAAAGCCAGCCTCAGTAACAGCGAGATGCTAAGTAACTCAGTGAGACCCTGTATCTACATTTAAAAAACACAAAATATGGCTGGGGATGTGGCTCAGTGGTTGAGTACCCCCTGAGTTCAATCCTCGGTACTAAAAAAAAAAAAAAAAAAAAAAAGCAGCTTGGCATTCTGGGGTCCAAATCAAAGGTTCTATTTCTGTTCCTTTTAATGCCTCATATAAGGGCTTTGCTATTAGTCCAAAGTTAGAGATCCAGATATAGCAGAATCTTGCCATTCCTAGGAATCCACACAACTGCCTCTGGTTTCTGTTTTCCCTAAGGCTTAAGATTGCCTGCTTTTGGTCTGGCATCAGACTTCAGGTTCCTTAGTTAATCTGAAATCCCAGGTAAGTGACTTGTTGTTTGCAAATTTGAGCCTTTTTAGTGGACACCTTATATCCACATGAGGCTAGATGGTTTACAGCAGCAATAGAATTTAAAAGATAAAGTTCGTAGTCCAGGTTAGCAACAAGCAGGTCATCTACATATTGCAAGAAGATTCCTTGATCCAGCGGTAGCCCTCATAAGTCTTTGGCCAGGCATTCATTAAACAGAATAGAAGTGTTTTTAAGTCCCTGAAGTAAGACAGTCCAGCAATATACTGGGTAGTTACTTTTGTATTTGGGTCTTGCCATTCAAAAACAAATACTAACTGGGCCTTTCTTTCCAGAGGGATGCAGAAGAATGCATCCTTTAAATACAGCACTGTGAACCAGCCATAGTTACCTGGCATTGTAGTCAAAGGGGTGTATGGATTGGGTACTGTGGGATGAATGTCCTGAACAATACTGTTTGCTCTTGAGTCTTGCACAAATCATTATCATCAGTGTGAGGTTTCTTAACGGGCAGGATAGGGGACTGACAAGGCCAAATCAACCCCTGTTCAAAAACTTATCTAGAAGTGGCTGAATTCCTATTAGTGCCTCTCTTCTAAGAGGATGCAGTTTTTGTTGTTGTTTTTTGTTTGTTTTTGTTTGTTTGTTTGTTTGTTTTGTTTTTTGGCAGGTTATCCCTTCCATCGGCAAGATCTTGATGGGAGTAACATTAATCAAACTGCATGAATTTCAGTTTTCTTTTTTTGGGTATCAGGGATTGAACTCAGGGGTACTCTACCTCTGAGCCACATCTCAAGCCCTATTTTGTGTTTTACATAAAGACAGGGTCTCACTGAGTTGCTTAGCGCCTCGCTTTTTGCTGAGACTGACTTTGAACTTGCGATTCTCTTATCTCAGCCTCCCTAAGTGCTGGGATTACAGGCGTGAGCCACTACGCCTGGCTAAATTTCAGTTTTCATTTTCCTATCCTTTGCCTGTATATTATGTGGGTGGGCAACTGAATCTAGCCAGCTGGGGTTCAGGGAGACTTCTAGGCCTAGTTACAATAGTTTGAGTAGGTATAATTTCAGATGAATCATATAAATACCAGTACTCCTCCTACAAGCACACCACACCTACTATGACCATAAACACATATAGACTTATCACAGAGAGAAGAGAATTTTTACATGCACATACCCCACAGGTTGAGCATGTAATCTCAAAATCCCAAATCTAAAGTTCTCCAAAATCCAAAATTTTTTGACCACTGACATGACTTCACAAACAGAAAATTCTACATTTGATTTCTTGTAACCCATTGCAATACAAATGCAGGCAGGATCTTATATTATCATATTGTGTGCCTGTACAAATATGTAAAAACAGAACACACCATTATGGACAGCTCTAATGCACCAATAAAAAATATGGGAAAAATGCAAGTGCACTAAAAATATGCTATAAAATTACCTCAAGGCTATGTGTATAAGGTATATGTGAAATATAAATAAATTTTATGTTTAGACTTGGGTCCCATCCCCAATTTCTCATTACATATGTGCAAATATTATAGAATTATAAAACTAAAATCTAAAGTCCAAAACACTTCTCATCCCAAGCATTTTGGATAAGGAATATGCAAATATATAGATATAATGGCTGGAATTAGCTTTTTGCACTTGACAACATCTCATGGAGCCCTTTCCATGTCAGTATATAGAAACCTACCAGGGCCGGGTCTGGTGGTGCATACTTATAATCCCAGCAGCCTGGGAGGCTGAAACAGGAGGATCATGAGTTCAAAGCCAGCCTCAGCAAAAGAAAGGCACTAAGCAACTCAGTGACACCCTATCTCTAAACAAAATACAAAAAAAAAAAAAAAATAGGGTTGGGAATGTGGCTCAGTGGTTGAGTGCCCCTGAGTGCCCGGTATCAAAAAAATGAAAATAAAAATTAAAAAAAGATTTGAAACCTACCTTGCCATTTTTAACTTGGCTGCTTAGTATTCTATAGAATGAGTGTTTTCCCCATTAATGAATAGCCTCAGGATTTTGTGTTGATTTTTACATATTCAAATGACTATCCATAGCAGAGTGGTGATATACCCTGCGGCAGCTGGGGCCAGACTGCTTGAACTCATATCCTGAAACCATCATCTAATAGCCATGTGGCCTTGGGTCTGGCACTCTCTGAGCCTTATCTACTTTGTGCATGCCATGGGTCAAACAAAACTGTCTTTCCTCATGGAAACATTGTGAGGATTGAGGAAGACAATCAGCTGACTCAGAATACATGTGTATGTTTTCAGGGGTTCACTACAACAAAGACTGTCCTATGACCAAAGCTTTGCTAGGCTCTGAGTCCACTGCTAGACGAGGTACAACCTTGGCCTTTCCTCCCTGTCCTTGTAGGATCCAGTTTGAGCAGGAATCCTGCTAGGCCAGTTAAGGAAACATCCTCCACATTTTATCACCCAGCTGCCTCCAGCAATGATCTCATCAAGTCAGTTTGTCCAGAAAATGCCTAAGCTTGATGCTTCCTCTTGGTAACTTTCCATCCACTGAACACCTACCTCTGCTCCAGGTTGTAAATCCCCACTGTCCTCTTTGCAGTTGGGCTTGAGCCTCGTCTCTCTCCCACACTGCACACCATGCTGAGGTGGCCCCTGTGCCCTTCATCACGGCCTCCTTGAATGAAGTGTGCCTCACCACCTTTAGCAAGTGTTTTTTGAATGTTTTTTATTTAACAGTCAAATACATAAAAATGTTTATTAATTGTCCCTTCAGGGGGAGAGTCCTGATTTGAGCGTGTGCTGATTTAGTGGTGTAACTATTCCACCAAGGCCGATTTCAAGGTGCCAACTGCTACACTTGTCACTTCCTCCCAGTCTTGGGTGAACTGGATGAATTATTACCCCTCTCTAATTCTGCTTGTCTTTGAGGGAGGATGTCTTAAGGCCAGAATTGTATGTTGAGCACTGAACTGAAGTAATATATACGGATTCCTGATTCCTCGATGCCTCATTTCTTCTTGTGGGCAGACTCTTAGTAAACAGAGAAGGCTGTATTTTTAAAAATTTCCAAGTCTTATTTTTAGAACTGGATTCAGTTTAGAATATATTTTAGAACTGGATTCAGTTTGGAATTATACTTGGAAAACTGTTAAAATCATACTAAGAGGCTAATATGACAAAGTTAGCTATTATATTTTTGTGCTTCTGAAAATTTAGAAAAAAAAAATTCTTGGGCTGGAGGAATAGTTCAGTTGGTAGAGTGCTTGTCTATCACCTTTAAGGACTTGGGTTCAATCCCCAGCACCACAAAGAAAAAGAAGATGAAATTCTTAGAAGTGGTTTAATTGGAAAAATAGTATTAGAATGTAATATTTGAGTAGATACTGCCATAGTACTCCAAAAAGCTTAACTGTAATGATTGCCACCACCTATAACTGCGTATAAACGCACTTTCCCCCATAATCTCAGCCAAAATGGATACTATCAAACGTTCTTAATTTTATTTGCAAAATATTTACCTTACTATTATTTTATTTTGCATTTTGCTAACTTTAATTTACTTGAAGGTCTCTTCACATGTTTTTATGTTTGTTAACATTAAGGTATCACCAGTGAATCTTCCACTTACACCTTTTGTTTATTTTTCTATTGAGTTGTCTTTTTCCTGGAGATTTACATGAGTGTTTTTTATATTGCAGATGTTATTACTTTGTTTATTTTATATAGTACAAAGATTTTATCTTACCTGTCATTAGTCCTGTAAAATTGTTTATTGTACCTTTCACTCTATAGAATTTTAGATGAATTTAGTCCATCTTATCTGTTATCACTGTTGTTGATTTCCTTTTCTGTGTAGGAAAACTTTATCTAAGCCAACATTACAAAATTATTTCTGTATATATTTTCCAATATTTCTCCACTTTCCAAAGCAGATGTTTATCTACCTGGAATTTGTGTATGTGTGTGTGGGTGTGTGTGGGTGTGAGATATGAGTTAGCCGTATTTATCAGCAGATTATATTCTTACTCTTTTTTTTTAACTGCATCAATAAAAAAAGATATTAGAGGATAAAAAAAAGATATGGGAAGGATAAGATTTATAGAATTTAAAAGTTGAGATAAATGAGCCTGGTACAATGGCACACACCTGTAATCCCAGTGGCTCGGAAGACTGAGGCAGGAGGGTTGAGAGTTCAAAGCTTTTCCACCACTGTGACCAAAAGACCTGATAAGAACAAATAGAAGAGGAAAAGTTTATTTGGAGGCTCATAGTTTCAGAGGTCTCCGTTCATAGATAGCTGACTTCATTGCTCTGGGCCCAAGGTGAGGCAGAACATTATGACGGAAGAGTGTGGTGGAGGAAAACAGCTCAGAACATGGCCACCAGGAAGCAGAAGGAGCTCTGCTTACCGAGGACAAAGTCTATACCCACAAAGGAAGTTGGTGACTCACTTCTAGCCACACCCCTACTTGCCTATAATTACCACCCAATTAATTGCTAGGTTAAGGCTTTCTTAACCCAATCATTTCACCTCTGAATGTCCTAATATTGTTTCATAGATGAGCTTTTGGGGCACACCTCATATTTAAACCATAACAGGCACTCTACCACTGAGCTACTTTTTAATTTTTATTTTCAGACAGTGTCTTGCTAAATTGCTGAGGCTGACCTTGAACCTGGAGTCCTCCTGACTCAGCCTCCTGGGTAGCTGGGGTTGCATCTTTTCTTTTCTCATATTCCTTTATAGAGACATCTCATATCTCATATCCTGTTCTTAGACTCTGTCAATTACTCTTCATGTTCCTAAACCACATATTGTGGGCCACTATAGATTTAAAGCAAGCCTTAGCATCTGGTAGTAAGACTTTCCTCATTATTTTTCAAATATTTCTTATCTTTTTTGTTTGTACTTATTAAAGGGGGACAGGTATCTCCAGAAGAGGATCCCAAGGAGTTCCTGGAGGGTAGAGGGTGGGGATTGACTTGAGACAAGTGGGTCCCCGATGTGCTTGACAAAAAAGAATTTCAGCACTTGTCAGTAGAGACAGACTTTTTAGAAAAGCAGATACACATTCAAAGGGAAATGCAAGTCATCTCAAGAGTGAGAGATGGTTTGGGGGATTTCAGGCTCTTCTTTTAAAGGAAACCTGGTGAGAGGCTCACATGGAAAGGTAGTGAGGATGACATCAGTCTCAGGATCCTTAAGCTAATGTGGTCCCCAGAATTTAATTAGTATATAATGTTGAAAAGTCTCCTAAATTATAGGTACCTTAAAATGTCATATAGCTCTTTCCTTAATCTATTTTTTGGTAAACTAATTAAGAGTTCACAGGTATTCTCATAAATGAGTGGATTTATGGCTAACTCTAAGATTTAGAAATTTCCCAGAAATCTGGGAGCATCAGATCTGGAAAATTATGCAGAACTTCAAATGTTCTGGGGATAAGCAATAATTAGTCCTTAAGTGAGAGGACCTGACAGAACCATTC
Organism: Xerus rutilus; assembly: GCA_028644305.1. Classification (NCBI taxonomy): domain Eukaryota; kingdom Metazoa; phylum Chordata; class Mammalia; order Rodentia; family Sciuridae; genus Xerus; species Xerus rutilus. Next base: position 112,453,855 of record CM053406.1, on the reverse strand, counting down.
ACTGGAGAGAGTTCTCCCTAAATTCACCTGATTTGGGGGAGGGAGGTGGCCATCTGAGTTAACTGGTTAGTACAAAGGAAAAAAATTATTTATGATAGAAGGTAGTTTTGCAAAGAGTCTACAGCCCTCCCTCAGAAATGGAAGATAGAAAGTCAAGGGGGAAAAAAACCTCAGTGAAGAGAGCTACATTGTAGCACCCCTTGCTTGGCTAATCCTAGCATGGAAAATTCAACTTTTTAATGATGTTTGTGCTGTTTACTGCTAATTCTCACAGGGGAAGAAAAATTGGGAGACACACCTATATAACTGGGGTTTAACCCTTCAAACTAAGCATTCTTCTTCTTCTTCTTTTTTAGTACCGGGTATTGAACCCAGGGGCACTCAACCACTGAGCACATCCTCAGCCCTACTTTGTATTTTATTTAGAGACAGGGTCTCACTGAGTTGCTTAGCGCCTCACTTTTGCTGAGGCTGGCTTTGAACTCATGATCCTCCTGCCTGAGCCTCCTGAGATTACAGGCATGCTCCACTGTGCCCAGCTCCTCTAAGCATCTTAAAGATGCAAATATTCTTTTTTCCCACTTCCTGCTAAACCAGTTTAGCACCTTGAGCAGGCTCTTAGAATCACTGTCTCTCAGATTATTGAGTCTATTGTGGTCTATTGTCCCCTAGCACCTCCTTCTCTGTTTTTGTGTTCAGGAGTTTCTTGTAACACAGGCGAGCTGTATGCATGCTGGTGGCTGGCTGGGGGGTGGGGGGGTGGGGGGTGGTCTTAGCCACATACAGTGTTGATGGAGAATATTTTAGTAACAAAATGCAATGGGTTTGCCCCTGGGCAAGTGCAAAACTGATACATCCAACCAGAGACAGAGTGATATTACCCTCGGCAAATAAGGAATATACTGCATATCATTCTTGAAGCAACACCTCCCCAAAAAAGATAGCAAGAGGCTTTTCTTGGGGAAACTATGCACAGTCATACAGGAAAGACCATCATGTGTAGAAAAAGCACATTCCTGAGCATGCACAGTTCAAGGTCATGCTTCTTCATATAGGGCATGTTCAAAATGTCAGTGGGAAATGCTTCTTGGGGGAGAATTGAGGGTTATAATGAGCAAAGTTTACTTCTGGTCACTTACAAAGAGTGACTCAGAATGGAAAGGGGAACAAGCTGGCCCCTTGCAAGTTTCTCTGGAGGGCCTTACCTGAAACAAACACCTGTGAAGGAGTGTTGTCATTTAAGGGGGCAACAGCGTTCCCCCTACAAGCACAGGAGCTTGTCCCTAAAATTCCCACCTTGTGGCTGTCATCCTGTGACACAGAAAAGATTTGGACAGGGAAGTCTCGTGGCAGAGGCAGGTGCAGGGACATCTGGCAGAGGAAGGGCTTGATAGGGTGCTCCCTGTTGAGCATCTTCCCAGAGTTCCAAATGGGGCTGAGGCAAGGGTCTCATGAAATTGACCAGACTGGCCATGAATTTGTGACCCTCCTCCTGAGCCAGTGGGATTCTAGATGTGCACCCTGGCTCCCTGCTTCAGCTCTTTTTTCTTCTGCTACAGCTTTCTCAAAGTGATAACCATGTAAAGTATAAAAAGCAAGAAGCTGAAAATATTAAGACTAGTTGGCTCAATTCGTATTTGAAACTGCCCAGGCCACGTGAACAGAAATCCTGTAAAAAGTCCCAGGTGTGGGTTGCAGCACAGTATCAAATAGACCAGAAACAGGAAGTTACCCTATTTTTCTAGCTGAGACCTGCCGCTTCTGCTTCCTACTGCTGAAGTCAGATGTAAGTATAATTTTTAGAAGTGAGAGAATGCTAGAGCTGGGGATATCTGGAGTGGTGATGTTGTTTGGGGTGCAAAGTGAGAACCTGGCTCTAAATAAAAAATAAAAAGGGCTAGGGATGTGGCTCAGTGGTTAAGCACCCCTGAGTTCCACTCCTACTACTGGGAAAAAAAAAGGTACAGGGAGAGGAAGAGCTAGACCTAGGCAAGTCTGCCCTTATGCCTGTCTTAATTGATAGCTTAAACAATAAGCTCTATAACTGCCCAAGTCCGTGCAAGTGGTTAATTTAAAACAATATAGGATACCTGTGATCAAAAAGAAATGAGCACTTTCAGAAGCTAGAGTGTTGGTACCAACAAATCCTCTCTATGGTAGCCCTATGTGGACTCTAAAAAAGTAGATGGCATATGGAGACTTACAGGAGACTGCTGAGTCTTAAATATAACTGTACCACCCATGTCCTCAGCAATCCAGCCATGAGTTCGAACATACCAGAAACTACCACAGTTTGGAGAAGACGGGTTCTCAGTGATGGACCTTGAATGCTTTCTTCTCCACCTCAGTTTTAGAAAAGAGCCATTTGTAGTTTGCTTTCCTATGGGGAGGATCCTGTTTTACATTTACTGTGCTGCTGTTACTCAAGTCCTAGGCCAGAGGCCTGACTCTGGGGGTCCAACAAACCAGATCCAGCCAGTTGGCCCAAAAACCAAACAGAAAAGGTAATGGTGAAAAGCAGGAAGGGAACTTTTGATCAGTGTAGTTACACTATGAAGACAAGGGGACCCATGTCTTTAGCTCTGTGTTTGAGGTGCTGACTTGAACTTTGTTGATCATTATCTCTGGTTCTGGTTCTGTGTAGTGGCTCCAGAGAAGTCTTAACCACTTGAGGGAGCAATTTCTAACTTGCTTCTTAAGATGTTTATCTATCAGACCTGTGATCCTGGATGGGGGTGGGGGGCAGTTCAGGTCCCAGGAGGTGATTATTTCTTCTTCAGGTGCAGTCACCCCAATGGGTAATCTGTCTGCAATGTGCTGTTGTTCTCAAAGCCCTAAGCAATGACAAGAGCTTCTAGGTGCCACTCCATGGTCTTGAACAGCATATTGTAAATCAAGTTTCAGTTATGAAGGGGAACAAGAGAAGTAGGTCAATGTAGGTGTTATGGTTTGGATGTGAGGTGTCCCCCAGAAGCTCACGTGTGAGACCGTGCAAGAAGGTTCAGAGGAGAAGTGATTGGGTTGTAAGAGTCTTAACCCACTCTGTGATTTAATCCCCTGATAGGGATTAACTGAAATGGTAAGGTGTGGCTGGAGGAGGTGGGAATTGGGGCATGGCTTTGGGCATCTATTTTTATCTGGCAAGTGGACTCTGTCCCTGCTTCTGATCTCCATATGAGCTGTTTCCCTCTGCCACACTCTTCCACCATGATGTTCTGCCTCACCTTGAGCCCTGAGGAGCCCCGAGGAGTGGAGCCGGCCTTCTATGAACTAAGACCTCTGAAACCATGAGCCCTCAATTAAACCTTTCCTTTTCTACAGTTGTCCTAGTTGGGTCTTTCAGTCACAGCAGCAAAAAAGCTGAGTAAAACTGTAGGGATAACTGACAGGGGTGCACGCCAGGTGTCCACTCCTCCGACCAGCAGGAGAGGGGAGTCCCCGAGAGCGTTTTGAACTCCGAGTTACTCGCTTTTGAAGAAGACTGCCCCATCCGGACTGGAGGAACTTTACCTTGAGCCAGGATTACTCAGCTTGCTGGCTGTGTGCAGGCAGGTTAGGTCCTCGCGAGCCTCACACGGGGCACCAGTGTGACGAGGGTGCACGCCGGGTGTCCACTCCTCTGACCAGCAGGAGAGGGGAGTCCCTGAGAGCCACCTGGGGGGGGGGGCAAACCAAGAAAGGTAAAGCCGCCCGGCACGTAATCACCACGCACGAGCCGGGGAGTTCTGTCTCAAGCAGAAACTGTTTTATTGAGGGGAGGTTACAAGCTTATATAGGGAAGGGGGTCCAGTGGTGTCCTGTTTCTAAGCTAAGAATGCGGAAGTGGGCTGTCCACGTGTAATGGTATAGATTTATTTAGGTTAGAGCCATGCTTTGTCCATGAGCACGGAAGCAGAGGTCAGCCGATAAGGATAAGGAGATGTGGCTTTCTCAGGGCAGCATGGTCAGCCCTGAGCTGGGGGCTCGGCGCCATCTTGTGGCATGCCCCCACACTAACCAACTTAGTATTACCAGTTTGCAGATGAGTCCTCCTTAAGTAATTAATATGCACATGCACAGAGATAAACAGGTCATAAAGTTAAGAGTAATGAGAGAGACAGATACAAACTGAAGGCAGAGACACCAAGTTTTATCCTGCTTTAGTTTCCCATTGGACATCTGCAGTCCCAAGAGTCACTGCTGTTAGCACATGCAGCCTCTGCAAGTCCCTGTGTTATACTACCACAGGGTTATCTACACTCAACAGCTTACCATCACAGTTTGGTCTGAAGAGATTGGTCTTGATGCAGGACTCGAGTGTGGTAATACATCACATCAGTGACACTAAGCGACTATCATAAACTGAGAACAAGCTGCAACTTCCTTGAATACAATAGGACCAACCTAGGCTGGTTCAACCCAGCAAAGATCAAGAGGATGTTTCATGGGAAATTCTTCAGAATAACCTGAGCAAGAGTCATCTAGGATATTCCTCAAGTGACTAAAAATAAATAGCTGCTGCTATGCAGCTCTAGGACCAAATGAGAAACCTAAATCTGGTGGGTTTATTTGGATTTTAGAGAATGCATATCATCTGCATGTGAAAATATTGCCAATATAGACTGTCCAAAACAGAACTATGTTGAAGGGGCACCTGGGGGCGGGGGAGCAAGTCATTTCTGAATTGCAAAAAGCAGCATCCCTCTCAGTACCTGTGGGACCTTATGATCCCCGGGCAGATACGATTTTGGAAATATCTGCCACTTGCACCAATGCAGACTGGAAATCACAGCACAAGCCCATGAGCACCTCCCAGTAGTGACCATTAAACTTTTGGACCAGAAAAATTTCAGATGCTGCCACTGAGCACACATCATTTGAGAGATGATCCCTACATTCTTACTGGATGCTGATTGAGCTTCAATGTGTGAAGGACAAATAAGAATTATGAAATATTAAATACTCCTAATGTCTTGGGTGATGTCCGAGAAACCCTCATTCCATGAAGGCAATGCCCAGAGAAGTTCCATAATAAAATGGAAATGACTTCTAAGGGAATGTGCTGCCAAGGGAAGGCCAGGAGGCAACCACTGCACCCACAAATGGGTACCCTCTTTTCCCCTACGACTGACTTTGTATTCACCCAAAGAACTGCCAGAACCCATTGCCACCAGAACCTGGTGCCACATGGACAAAGCTCTAGTAACAGCTCTTGACTGACCAATGAAAAGGTGCTTGGTTTATGGGCAACTGCTCCAAGATGAATGAATAGCATCCTGCTTGGAAAGCTACTGCATTAAGACAAGTGAGTGAAAGACTCTGGTTGAGGAAGAAAGAGGTTCACACGACGGGCTGGTGGCCTGCTGTCTTCCCAGCGATGGCAGAGGACTTGCACAGTGGTGACACCTCTTAAATTTGGGTTTCTACTGACTCATAGGCAGTAGCCAAAAGTTGGGCCATAGGGTCTGGCAGAAGGGCAAAGAGAAGCTGAACTACGAAAGGGGTGGCCGTGAGAGGCTCAGTCCTATGGGCATCACTGTAGAAATTGAAGTTAAACATTAAAATGGGGTGTCTAGCTTGTGTCCTCACATGGTGTAAGAGCAGAAGACAGCAAACCCACCCCCAACCCCTTTTATTTATTTATTTATTTTTCAAAGAGACACACCATTTATTGATTGGGTTGTTTGTTTTTTTTGGTGTTAAGTTTTTTGAGTTCTTTATATATCCTGGAGATCAGTGCTCTATCTGATGTGCGTGTGGCAAAAATTTGCTCCCAGAATGTAGGCTCTCTGTTCACTTCATTGATGGTTTCTTTTGCTGAGAAGAAGTTTTTTAGTTTAAGTCCATCCCATTTATTGATTCTTGCTTTTATTTCTTGTGCTATAGGAGTCTTGTTAAGGAATTCGGGGCCTAATCCAATGTGTTGGAGATTTGGGCCTACTTTCTCCTCAATTAGACGCAGGGTCTCTGGTCTAATTCCTAAGTCCTTGACCCACTTTGAGTTGAGTTTTGTGCATGGTGAGAGATAGAGGTTAAGCTTCATTTTGCTGCAAATGGATTTCCAATTTTCCCAGCACCATTTGTTGAAGAGGCTATCTTTTCTCCAATGAATGTTTTTGGCACCTTTGTCTAGTAGGAGATAGTTGTATTTATGTGCTTTATTCTCTGTGTCTTCTATTCTGTACCATTGGTCT
>CM053406.1:112325921-112447182 GCA_028644305.1 Xerus rutilus | reverse complement strand
AAGGTGTTTAATATGAAGAATTTAATCTGCTTATAATTTTGTGCAAAGTTAGAAAAATTATGATTGTAACAATTTTTTCTATTTGCCTCAACAAATGTTTTCAGTGAACAGTGTGTACAGCTTCTGAAAATTTGTTTTTTTCTGTTATGTTTGATAACATGTATTAAAATGCAATTTTTGAGAAAAAATTTTAAAAAAATTATTTCAGATAAAAGCCAAACTCCTTATTATGGGATGCAATGATTTACCCTCTGTCTACATTTTCAATCTCATTTCCTTTAACTTCTCTCATAAACCAATTGACCCAATAAAAATAAGCCATGCAAAAAAAAAAGAAGAAGAAAAAGAAAGAAAGAAATACCAAATCTTGCCAGGCACAGTGGCATATACCTGAATTCCAGCTACTCTGGAGGCTGAGACAGGAGAATAGCAAGTTCAAGGCCAGCCTGGGCAATATAGAAGACTCTGTCTTGAAATAAAAAATAAAAAGGACTGAGAATGTAGTTCAATGATAAAGCACCCCTGAGTTCCATCTTCGGTGCCAAAAAAGAAAGGGGGGGGGACCTACAAAATCTCCAGCTTTTCCTTAATCTACCAAATCAGAGTCTGCCAAGTTAACCTGATCTTCAAAGGACTTTTATGCACTGAATGGTGATCTTTCAATCTGTAATCTATTCACTAGTGATCATGTGTGCAGTTTCAGGGCAGGATTTCTGTGTACTTATCCACCCTCTCAACAGCAGAGTTTGTTCTTTCTCCTATTCTACTCTCTGAGCTCCAAATCTCTCTCCTTAAACTCTGTGTTCCTCTTTCATTTCCATTTGGGATACGGCTACAAGGTTTAGGTTTTATCCAGATGGTCTTCCCAGTCCATGGGCCAAGATGTCCCTTCCAGGATAGGAGCTCTGTACCTTCCCATGAGATGACTTCTCTTTCTCTTCCCTCCCCCATCCTCCATCTCCTCCTCTTTCTTCTTCTACAACCTAAAATATTACCACTTTGGCCATTTTAGGTGTTCAGTTCTGTGACATTAAGTATATTCATGTTGTGTGGTTGTCACCAAAATCTGCCTCTAGCTCCCATATCACTTGTCCTTCAGCTAGAATGTGACATAAAGAGATATACCTACAGATGCTACATCCACACAAGGATTCCTTTTTTTTTTTTTAGTTTTTTTGGTTTCGGTTTTTTTTGGGCAACTTTTGACATCTCTGCAGAAATCTCTAAGGGGAATATGGAGCACAGCCAATGGGCATGCTCAAGAGATATTTCCAGAAGGATTCCCTTGACGCATGAGGGAATGACTCCTCAAAATCAACATTTGCTTGAAAATCAAGAGCAAGTCTGTCTCTCGGGAAATGTGCAGTTGTCAAACTCCGGAGATCAGAGCTCCATTTACATACACAATGAGAGTTGTAAATGCCTCCTGTTCAGGACACTGCTCTCTGATACCGTGTCCAGGGAAAAGAAAATGTAATCAGCCAGCTTTTTAACAAGGCTGGAAACCGAACAAGAGGCATCTTTGGGTTTGACTATTGGATGTCAGAGCCTGATCCTCTATCTCCACACAATGAGCCAAATCCAAGGTCAACGGTTCTCAGGTGGACACAGAACAGAGCATGCAGCAAGGTCAGCTACTCTTTCTGCACATTTGCCCAATGTGCTTGAGTCTTAAGCACGTGGTCCCTGTACATCTCGTGTTTGCTACAGAATCCTCTGCACCAAAACCCCCACTGCAGTGGGTTTTTATCATTTGGATATGAGATGTCTCCCAAAAACCTCATGCCTCAACGTAGGACTGTTCAGAGATGAAATGATTAGATGACGAGAGCTGGAACCTCCTCAGTGGATTAACCCATTGGGTGGACTAACAACAAAATTCCACAGACAGGGTGACTTCACCAACAGAAGTTTACTTCTCACAGTTCTGGAACCAGAGTCCAGGATCAGCATGCCAGCAAAGCTAGTCTCTATTGAAGACCCTTTCTCACTTGTAGACCACCACATTCTCACTGATCCTGATGTGGACACACACCTGGTTTCTCTCTTTCTTCTTATAAGGACAGCAGTCCTATGGGATAGTGGCCATGCCCTTATGACCTCATTTAACTCTAGTTCCTTCTTTAAAGACCCTACCTCCAAATGCAGTCACATTCAGTTACCTGAGGTTAAAACTTCAATACAGGAATTGGTGGGGAGGGGCACCATTCAATATTTAAGAATCTGTCCCGTAGGGTCTTAGGGATGATGAAGCTAAGATGAGGACAGCGGATGTGCCTTGCCCAAGGCGCTACCTGCCACTGCCACTCTGAGCAGGAAGGTGGGGGCGCCGTTTTCTGGACCTGTATCCCTCCCAGCCCTAAGTACGTGATACAGGAAGGATGCTCTCCCTGTTCCTGCTGACTAGCTTAATAGAGCAGAGTCATGTTTACCTATGCACATGTGTCAGGAAGAGAAAAGGGTAGAGCCCAAGCTTTCCAGCACTGATTTTAACCTCATGGTATTCCTCAAAATGTTCCTTAGATTATCAGGAGAGTAGGACATTTGTGTAAGTCAGTGTTTCCATTCAAATCTTTCTAGCATCAACAGCCAATAGTTGATTATTTGATTAACTGATTGAAACTTCACAACCCTTTGAGCTCCTACTGCTTTGAGTTCTTTTGTCCGTATCTTGCCTTGGAATGCTCATCACCCTCAGACTTATAGTTTGCTGTTTACCTGTGAAGTTACTTTTTTTTCCAAAAGGGTTCTGGGCTTGCACTGGGTTCTTGTGAAATAAACAAAGGAATGAGTCAATAAATTTAGAAATCATATGCTATGACTGAATGTCACTCCAAAATTGAGGTGTTAGAAATGCAACCTCCGCATTCAGATGCTAATGATAGTTGGAGGTGGGACTTTTGGGAAGTAATGAGTTGTGGTCACGAGGGTGAGGCCACCATGATGGCATTAGCAGCTTTATATGAAGAGGGACCTGAGTTGGCACACTTGCTCTGTCCCACCATGTGATCCTTCTGCCATGTTATGATGGAGCCAGAAGGCCCTCACCAGATGCCCAGCAGATGTCGGCACCACACTCTCTTGGACTCTCAGCCTCCAAAACTATGAGCCAAATAGCGTCCATTCCTTATGAGTTACCCAATTTATGATGTAGTTACAGCAACAGAAAACAGACTAAGACATCAGACAATGAGTCTTCCCTGAAGCTTTTGAAGGACTTCATCAAATAATTTAGAGACCACTTGAAAGTACAGGGTCAAGGATGATTCCCTGATTTCTCATCATCCACTGAAAAGAGTTGATCAAAGGTGGGCCCTGTGGAACAGAGAGACCCTGTTTACTGTGCATTATTTTACCTGATATTCAGAACTACTCTGCAAGTGAGGTACTAGCAGTGTCCCCCTTTAAGGGACAGGGAACATGAGGCTTTTAGGAGGCAGGTGAATTTTGCAAAGGCTTTGTCACTCATTCAGGGAGTCTCACTCACTCCAGAGCCCAACAGGAAACTCCTGTGCCATGGTGGAAGTCAGAGCCTCTGGTGGGGGTGTCTCAGGCACCGTCGTCCCTGGGCTGAGTTTCTTTGGGACATTCACAGTGGCCGGGTGGAACTCTTCCAGCATGATCAATGAACCACATAGGGCTCTGAGTCAAGGTAGACCCTGGCTCAGAACAGATGTGTCACTCTGTGATTTAGGGCACGAGGAGGGCGAGATCTCCTCTACCATCCCTTTATTTTCATAGGGGCTGTTTGGCTGGATCTAAGAAGTTAATTAATAAACGGCTGGTTAACCAAAGAAAAGAAAATTTTTATTAATTTTACATGTACATGGGGATCTTCACACAACAGTGAAGTCCCAAGAAAGGAACAAAGCAGGATGCTTTCATACTTTAGAAACAATGACAAACTTGTGAAGGATGACAGAATAAATGGATTTCTGGACTAGTGTGGTAAATTCCAGAGGTGTCATGAAGAGATACGTGGAAGGTAGAGAAGCGAGTGGAAGGTAAGGGCTCCTCCAATGAGCCTGTGTTCAGGTTCGTTACACCCCAATTACTAGTCTCCCATGATGAAGGCTATTGTCCCATCCTGGCATGAGGAGGACATCCCTCCCAAAGAACCCTGATGGCTTGCTGCATTCAGGAAGACAGGCCACACCGTTCTCCAGTTCTTGAAATAATCCACTTTGGCTTGAAATGATCATTATACCAATTCAGCATGTTTTAGAATGGCATTCCTTAACTCCTTCTGGGGTCAGTTATCTAATCTCACATGTCTCTGTTTCCTTAGTTATCCAAAAAGATAGTAAGGGACTGCAGTTGTGGCTCAGTGGTAGAGTGCTTGCCTAGCATGTGTGAGGCACTGGGTTCAATCCTCAGCACCACATAAAAATAAATAAAATAAAATAAAATAAAGATATTATGTCCATCTACAACAAAAAAAATTTTTAAATAATAATACCCCTTCATGGAATTGTGGTGAAGATGTGTATAAGATGTTTTATTTACCAGATGTTTTATTTACACATCCACCTCCTCTGGGCTTGTGTTCCTACTGCCATTCAGTTGCTTTCAGATACTTTTGTAACGAATGATGAAACATGTAAATGATTAAGAGCAAGACTAACAGGAAAAAGGGGAAACATTAAATGTAGTGTCTGACAGTTTAAGTGGACAATTTATTTACTTTATCCATTGGCTTTACATCACTGAGACTCTTTGGGATTAAATAAAAAAAACAAAACCATGATCCATCAAAGCAGAGAGACAAGTCTGAGCTGCCATCGCAATCTCAGGGTCATCTAGCCTGGGAGAGCTGATCCCACCGAGCAGCTCCAGTCATCCAACTGAACAGATTTCATGGCGTCTGCATGGATCATTGAGTATCATGAGCTATGTCATTAACACAGACCAAACACGTTTGTGTCTTTCCACAGTGTCAGAATTTATGGAATAACAATAAATTCACAGCCTACTCTACTTTCAACAGTGACAGTTCACTGAGTACTTGTGGATTTCCTAGTTGTCATAAGCCAGGCTATCAGTTTTTTGTTTTGTTTTTTTTTCCTGGTACTGGGGATTGAACTCAGGGGTACTCGACCACTGAGCCACATCCCCTGCCCTATTTTGTGTTTTATGTAGAGACAGGGGCTCACTGAGTTGCTTAGCACCTCGCCGTTGCTGAGGCTGGCTTTGAACTCACGATTCCCCTGTCTCAGCCTCCCAAAGTGCTGGGATTACAGGTTCATTGATCATGCTGGAAGAGTTCCACCCGGCCACTGTGAATGTCCCAAAGAAACTGTAAATGCCCAACTACAGGATTTTTTTATTCTGCAATTTCTATAACACTCAAGTCACATGTCACATGTCACATAATTTTATGGGGGAGTGTGTGTGTATGTGTGGCAACTTTCCTGGGCAAGACTCGTAACAAGTGACCAGGTGACAGCATCAGGATCTCCAGTGAGAAGGTTGCTTCATTTGGAGGTCTGGTGTGTTGGATAAACTCATGGGCCTGGTTTTTTAAAAATATGAGTTTGCACTCTTATGCTTCTGATTAATTCAATAAGTTTTCAGGTGGTCCTTTTTATTACCACAACTAATTTATCCATTTGTGCCTTGCACTTGTGCCAGATAGATGGTAGTTGTTTACTTGTACAAACAAGGCACAGAGTCATTTCGCCTCATCACTGAAACTCAGAATGCAATAGCTTATGGCAAACTGCTGCTTTACAAAATGGAGTAACTCAGGTTTGGGCATGGCCTGAACACTGCTATTCTGTACATAGAAGAACCCAGATCAGGGCATAGGCCTGATGATCCAAGACCTTGGTTTCCCACCAGTGTGTGGATGGAGGTGAATTCTGCTGCTACCCGAGAACTCTGGAGAGAAGTGAAAAGAAAGTTCACTCTTTTTTCCTGGTACCAGAGATTGAACCTGAGGGTACTTAACCACTGAGCCACATCCCCAGCATTTTTTTGTATTTTATTTAGAGACAGGGTCCCACTAAGTTGCTTACAGCCTCATTAAGTTGCTGAGGCTGGCTTTGAACCTGCAGTCCTCTTGCCTCAGCCCCCCCCTTTACCTCTGGGATTATAGGCAGAAGTTCACTCTTAAACCTGAATAGATAAACCTATTTCAGCACCCAGGGCCCTACATTCTTGAAATGTCAACAATTATTTCTTTGGAGTACAAATAAAATTTCTGGGCAGGGTATGCACAAGTTTGAACTTGTTCCCCTTAAACCCTCCCTGGAGAAAAATGTGGCTGTTTACATTTCTCACTCTTAAAATGATTGACAGTCTGTTTTCTGCCTCTTAAGTCTGGCAGCCACCACAGAAACTTGTCTGAATCAAAATCAGGATTTGAGAACATCTCACGAAAACTTGCCTAACGACCATTTCTCCACGACCATTACTTATGAAAATGTTCATCTGAGCATAAATATTAAGTCAAAAAGAAGTCGCAGGAAGGCAAAAGATCTGGCCTGGCTCTGGATTGAACCCCACTCCCCTGGCTCCAAGTCCCTAGGAACTGGAAGGATTTGGAGCTGCTTTGCCAGTCTCTGACTTCCTAGTTGGAAGAAACGTGTAGCCAGAGGGCAGAGCCATTTCTGTTAGGTGGTAGCATCCAGGTTTCCAGTTGTCCTGGCAGCCAAACGACTTCTTGGAAAAAGCGACAGTGGAGATGTGGCAGCTGTAAATCACGGTGGGTAAGTGGAGAAGTCTTTTGATTTGGTTTTGCTCAGGTTTTTAAAAAGACAAATCTGACTCTTTGCATGAAAACCTTAGCGGTGGGATAGGAAAGGTAAATAGAGTTAAATGCTAACAATTCATAATCGTTCCTCTTGGGAGCATCTTCATGATCATTAAGGTCTCTGACCAGTTTTTGAAAGCATGTGGACCTGGCAACTGATGACCTCACAGGGCCTCACTTCTGTTCTTCTCTTGGTGATTTTGGAATCTGGCCCCACCTTGCAAAAGCAGCATGAGGCTAGAGTCCTGTGCATCCACTGTCCGGGCTCAATGCTGTGTTATGGTCTAGATAATTCCTTGCAAACAGCTACTCATGGCAATTATTTCCACTTCCCAAGCAGTGAAAGCAGAAAACATCTGAAATAATTAGATTATGTTAAGATGTGAGATTGCTAGGAGAGATGCAAGATTCTGAGGTTGCACTAGTGAGTCTGAGGGTAAGGTGGGTACCTATAAGGAAGGTCTGTCTGCCTGTCTATTTTTATTGCTGTAACAAATACTGGAGAAAAATCAAGTTAATGGAGGAAAGGTTTATTTGGGTTCCGTCTCAGTCCATGGTAGGCTGGGCTCTGCTGCTTTGGGTTATGGGTGGTTGTGAATGTGTGATGAAGCAAAGCTGCTTACATCATGGGAGCCGGGAGAGAAAGCCTGGATCACAACACCTTTTCAAGGATACAGCCCCCGGGACCTCACTTCCTCCCACTGGACCCCACATCCTGAAAATTCCACCACCTCCCAGCAGCCCCACAGGCTGGCAACCAACGCATGTGAGCCTTTGGGGGACATTTAAGATCCAAACCATAACACCATCTGCCTGCCTGCCTATCATCTAGGCCCCTCTGAGTTCACACAGTTCAGTGCAAGAACCAGAATTTTGTGTTTCTCACCAGACCAGCAACTAACCCATTAAGCAGGGTTTTTAAATTTTTTCTCTTTATCCCAAACTTGTAGAATGTCTTCAAATCAAATTATGCAAGACCACCACAACTAAAGTACACTTTATTCTCCTTGTGAGGTTAATTTTCTACTTGGAGCTGTCAAGTAGCTGTCTCTAATTTAAGCCAGTCAGTGCTCTCTGCACTCAGGGCGTGGTTTGGTGACCTGAGGACAGGATCAGAGGCTCCCTAAGGGGACCCTGGGGGGGAGGGTCTGGACTCCAGGTGACCTGCAGTGCCTCTAAATGTGTCTTACTGAGCCATAACAGGAAGGTTCTGCTTTTGCCTGAATAAAGTGGCTAATTAGATTTTTAAAAGAATAAATTTGATTTGGGAATCATGTTTTATAATTATAGGGCTAGTACAGAGTTCCTGTATATCCATCACCTGATTTTAGTTTCCCCTAATTTTTTCTCATATTACGTTTGTGGTACATTTGTCAAAACCAGGAAGTGAATGAATACATTACTACTAACTGAACTCCAGTCTTTATTCAGATTTTTTTTTTCACCAATTTTCCCACTAACGTCCTTTTTGTTCGGGGATCCAGCTCATGTCTCCATACTGCCTTTAGATGTCACATCTCTTTGGTCTCTTCTGGTCTATGACACCTTCTGTTTTGACTCCTGTACTTCTTGAGCAACTTCCCTGGGTGGTTCACCCATTCCACTTGGGAATGAACATGTGACTCCTAACGCCCTCCCTCTGGGGCTGGGAGCTGGCTCTGACCCCAGGAATCCTTCATCCTTGACCTTGCTCTTGCTCATTAAGTACCCTGCATATTCCTCCTTCCACTTTATTCACCCCTGCATTGGGCTTACCTCACCTCCTCTCTTCTGAGGTCCAAACGCACCATTATCAGACTCTTTTTGTTACTCTCTTGGCATCTCTTTGATTATTCACTTATTTATTTATTTATTTATACCAGGGATTGAACCCAGGGGTGCTTAACCACTGAGCCACATTTCCAGCCCTTTATATTTTATTTTGAGACAAAGTCTCATTTAGTTGCTTAGGGTCTCGCTAAGATGCTGAGGCTGGCTTTGAACTCGCAATTCTCCTGCCTTGGCTTCCTGAGCCACTGGGATTACAGACATGCGCCACTGCACCCAGCCTGTACTTTTATTTTCTAATTGTTATAGAAGTTTGTCCCTGGACCCACAGTTGACAGGGCCTATTGTTGCCTGGTTGGTTTGTGTGTCTTCCCAACCTAGATGTCATTGACTACTTTGCACTTCCCTTAGCATATCTGTGTTTTAATAGCATTTGCTCTGTGTTAAAAACTTCTTAATATTTCAAAGATTACTTCTCATTATAACAAATTTAAATGATACAGCAGTGTATACATTAAAATTTAACCTTTTTCCAAAATTAATGTGTGAATCCTCAGTCTAGCTAAAATACCTGACTTTTAAAAAGTGTATTTTTGTTCCTGTGAATGGAAAGGAACGCTGTGTGTGTGTGTGCATAGAACACGTGTGTGTACTTGTGTGCATAGAGCACATGTGCATACGTGAAGCCTGGACACACCTGCATGCACTTGTGTGTATATGCACCTGGCTGGCCTCCATTGTTAGTGCTCTGGCATGAGGAGAGGCTGGCCTATAACATTTTTTTTTTAATATTTTAATTTTAGTTTTAGGTGTACATAATACCTTTATTTTTATGTGGTGCTGAGGATCGAACCCAGTGCCTCGCACATGCTAGGCAAGGGCTCTACCGCTGAGCCACGACTCCAGCCCCCTATAACATTTTTTTAAAAGCAAAAGTAAGCTGGGCGTGGTGGCACACACCTATAATCCTGACTCTTCAGGAGGGTGAGGCAGGAATATGGCTCAGTGGTTAAGAACCCTTGGGTCAATTCTTGGTAGCAAAAAAAAAAAAAAAAAAAAAAAAAGAGTGGTGGTAGTCTCTGCAGGAAAAGTCAATGACAGGGCAGAGGGAGGAACTGGATGACTGGATAGAAATAATTGTCTCCATCCCTCCACCAGACTCCCCTAGCTCTAGAAGGATATGCTGTACCTAAGAAGGGCAGTGTTTTTATTTCTTCCCGACTAATCCCTTAATTTCATTAAACTGAATCAAATTTTCCTGGATAAAGAAAAGAACTTAATAAACATATCAAATACTCTTTGTTTTGTTTTCGTTAATGTTATTTTTTGAGGGATTTCTGATCTCCTATCATAGTTTAGAACCATGGTACTTTCTCAGGATGACTGAATTTAGCATCCTGTGATATTCCTGGAGCATTTTGACATTTCTTTATTTCAGTGTTTTGCTTTTAAAAATGAGACTAAGCAAAACATCTTCCCCATTTATAAAGTTAAGCATGCTTGGGGATAGAGTGAAAGTAACAAAAATAATTCCTAGTGCTACAACTTCAAGAGACCCCTGTTAGCCTTCTGATGTACACCTCCGTGTGTGTGTGAGTATGTGTGTGTGAAGACACATGTCTCTCTCCCCTGTATCCCAAGCACTTAACACTGCTAGAAATATGTTGCACACTATACATACAGTTAATACTACTGTACAATGAAATATGGTCACAATGGTAAATTTTACATTGTGTGTTTTTCAAATTTTTTTTAAAAATGTCTTAGCAAGTCTTCAACATGATTGATTAGGAGTAGAATCTGAAATTTCCAGGTTCTGGGCCTCAGTATTAGGGTCTAGAAAAGGATTCTATGTCAGATTTTCTGGTAGCGGTAAGGGGACCTGATCAAAAGCTACTCTTGGATTGCAGTTGTTATGGTTGGGTGTCCAGTAGGAGTCCAGCTCCCTGGTGTCCCAAAGAATTAAGCAAGACATACAGACCTAACAAGTAAAGTACAGAGTTATTGAAGATGAAGGTGAAAATAGTCCTAAGATAGACTGGACTGGGCCAAGCCAGAGGCTCAAGGCCTCATGTCTGGAAATTCTTGTCTTATGTGCTGAGCTGTGAGACAGCCTCCTTCCTATACGGACCTGATTGAAGACCTTATCCCATTGCTCCCATTGATTATTTTAGAATATCAAATCTGTGGGGGGGTTACCATGGGCCATAAGTGGCTGGAGTTGTCATGGTAAGGGGACATCTTAAACAGGGACAGAATGACTCAGCTCCCTGTCTTGTCCTCCAGGGGCATTTTTCTTGTACCTTGCCTCCGCCATCTTGGTGTCCCTGAACTCCTACCCAACACAGCTAATTCAACCAAAATGCTCAACATGGGAGGCTGGGGTAGGGCTGATAGGGGAGGCAAGAGGGGTGGAAATCTGCATTGCAAACCCAGGCTGGAGACACCAAGTCGGTGCTTGGAAACAGGCCGGTGTCTTGGGCTAACTCTGGGGTTTATAACAATTTATGTAAAGAAGATAACTGAAGAGTTAGAGGTCATTCATAAATGTAAATGTTATTAGAACTAGGTGCCCTTCAAAGGAGGTTTGTGTACACTTGTTGGCTTTACTCACAAAGTTTTCAAAATCATTTTGTTTTGCTTTGGATATATTTGCTTTTTCCTGATAAGGATGGCCTGAATGGAGTACTATCACTCTAGGTCTCAAAGTGCAAATATTTTGCCAGCCTCTTTGAAAGGTACAAATAATACCTTTAGCTTAGGTTGGTATCTGAGGGTAAAAACTACATATAAGAACAAATCTCCTGAAGTTAATTAACCCACAGTTTGATTTGTCCTTCAATTGCATATTGAGTTAGACCCAGATACCTGCTTGTGACATTGTGTTTTCTGTAGTT
Source organism: Xerus rutilus (assembly GCA_028644305.1). Taxonomy (NCBI): domain Eukaryota; kingdom Metazoa; phylum Chordata; class Mammalia; order Rodentia; family Sciuridae; genus Xerus; species Xerus rutilus. The sequence continues at coordinate 112,435,764 of CM053406.1, read as the reverse complement.
TTTTTTTTTATGGGACAAAAGGAAGGAAACATTTTGAGAAGCAGCTTATTGCATGGGACCAGCCGTGACCTCTGGCCACTCTCACAAGTCACTTTCCTTCTCTCAGGTCCTTTTTCTTTCTTCTACACAATGACATGAGGGGATGGGACAACCTCTGAACTTCTCTCCATTTCTGTCACTGCACTGGTTCTTTTATGTCACCATTCAACTTTTATGAATGAAAAACCAAACAATAATAATTTAAAATTTGGCTTGAGTGAAATTACATGAAGGTCATTAAAATGAAGCTATTTCATTTTTATTTGATCATGCCCAGGACACTGGGGGACTTTTGATTTTTAAGACTTGTCTCTAATTCTAAAAATAACCTGAGCCCATCCTGTAGGACCTCACCAGCACTCACACCTGCATCTGTCAATCTCACCTCATCTTGTCCGTTTTTCAGAACCTCTATTAAGAGTCATCAGCTGATAATGGCTTAATGAAGATTATAGAAGCCATCACTTCTTCGAAACCTCTTAAGTGTTATTGTGCATACCTTCATTGGCTGGGGGGCTGAGAACCTGGGGCAGGCAGGTCTTTTAGTGCCCCTCAAAAGTCACATTAAGCTGTGCACGGTAGCGTATGCCTATAATCCCAGCTGCTCAGGAGGCTGAGGCAAGAGGATCCCAAGATCAAAGCCAGAGTTGGCAACTTAGCAAGGCCCTAACCAACCTAGCAAGACCTTGACACAAAATAAACTATAAAAAGGGCTGAGAATATGACTCGGTGATGAAGCACTCCTGAGTTCAACCTGTGGTAGAAAGAAAGAAAGAAAGAAAGAAAGAAAGAAAGAAAGAAAGAAAGAAAGAAAGAAAGAAGGAAAGAAAGATGGATGGATGAAATGTCACATTGAGCCAATCCTCCTTATGTTTTTGAGGGCACGTTCTTCTCTTCAAGCTGCTCACAGTCTGATGGGGAATGAAATGCTGTGATAGTATTTCTCCCTTCTTATCCACAGTTTCAGCCCCCTAAAGGAAAGGAAGGCCATGCCGAGCTTCTCCCTACAGGGCCACTAGGTGGCAGCACCACACCTTCTCAGAGCTCGCTGATGGCAGAACAAGGACAGCCAATTCACTAGTGGTGCACTTAGACACTAAAAGTGACCCTGTGTGGATAACAAGAAGAGCTAGCATTTGAAGGTTTTTACCACGTGTCTAAGTGCACTTAAAGCACATTCCACTTATTAACTCCTGGATCCACAAAGTGATTCTGCTAGTTTTATCTTTATTTTACAAAACACAGAAAGGTGAAGTAACTTGCCCAAGGTCCCACAACTAGAAACCAGCAAAGGCAGAAGGCAAATTTCACACAAGTCTCCCCCACCTCCCTGTCCCTCACGCTGAGAATCAAACTCAGGACCTCATGGCAGGGAAGTGCTCTACCATTCCACTACAATCCAGCCCCACACACGCCTCTCCTTGAAGCCCGTGCTCCATGCTCTAGCAAATGTAATGCCATTCTGTCATTCCCAGGGAAATCTGGAAAACAAAGCAAGGAGTAAAACAGAACCAAGTCTACAGCAGACATCTTGATGTCATGAAGACATGTGATTAGCAGGGCATCAGGAAATAGAGGTGGGCTCAGCAAACCTTTTCTGGAAAAGGTCAGTCAGATGGTAAATATTTCAGGCTTTGCTGGCTGCCTGATCTCTTAAGCTTTAAGGTCTCTGTTGCAAGAACTCTGCCACTATCATGTGAAAGCAGCTACAGACAGTGGGTTAACAAATGAGCATGGCCCGTTACCAATAAAAACAGTTATGTACCCTGAAATGTGAATTTCATATTATTTTCACATGTCACAAAATATTTTTATTCTTGGGATTCTTCTCCAACCACTGAACAATGGAAAATCATTTTTTTTTTCACTCACAGGCTACATAAAGACACATGGGGAGCCAGATTGGACGCCCCTCCCGCCACCTCCACCCCAGCTGTAGTTTTGCTGAGCCCTGATATAGAGGAAAGAAGAAGGACTGAGTGTCCACCACAAGCGAGATGCTAAAAATACAGTGATAGGTGGACAGAGAGAGTGCTCCTTGGGTTAGTGGAAGAACAAACAGACCCATCATTATGGGAAGGTGGAAGGGCCCTCCACCCAGACTTGGGAGGATCACTAGGGAAGCCACATCACACCAGGACCAGAAAGATAAAAAAGACCTCATCAAGTCAAAGGGAGAGGGAGAGAATATTCTAGGTAGAAGGTCTGTGAGGTCAGAAAGATTAAACTTGAGTCTCCAGTATCTGAAAGGACTTAAAGGGAAGAATATTACCCCAGGGGTGCCGTCTCCTCCCCTATCATCAGAGGGACCGAGCACCTGTAGCAGAGGTACCCTTTGTTTTCCTTCATGCTGTGAACTTGGCAAAGAAAAACACCTCTCCCACGTGACCTGACAGTTTTCTTTGGCATTGCCTATGTAGCCCTTATAAGGGAATTTGCTTATTTTGTTCTTAAAGACCAGAGAGCCACTGATTTACTCCAGTGGTCAAGGGACACCTATTCTCCTGTCACTTCTGGGTGACACCAAGCTGGATTCAGATATGTGAAATTCAAATTCTCTTCTTGATACACAGCATCGTTTGGCAGGGCGAGGTGGGAGGGCAGGCTGCAGACGTGTGTGTTTTGCACACTGAAAATGCCTTTGACAACATGATGTGTATTCACTGTGATTCCAGATGTTATGCACATCCTGGAGATTGTTTTGCATGCCTATTTCCATAAAGTGATATAAAATAAATTATACTTTTCAAGCCGGACGTGGTGGCTCATGCTTGTAATCCCAGAACTTAGGGAGGCCGAGACAGGAGAATTGCGAGTTCAAAGCCAGCCTCAGCAACAGTGAGGTGCTAAGCAATTCGGTGAGACCCCGTCTCTACATAAAACACAAAATAGGGCTGGGGATGTGGCTCAGTGGTCGAGTGCCCCTGAGTTCAATCCCCAGTACCAAAAAAATATATATACTTTTCACATATCACTATGGATACCATTTGCTTAGAGAACATGCTTGTTAAATTTCTCCTAATATTTTATGTCCCAAATCTTTGATATGACACCCAAACCTGTTTTCTTTCTTTTTGGGGGGGTGAGGCAGGGAGGTCTGGAGATCAAACCCATGACCTCATGCATGCCGGGCAAGTGTTCTACCACAGAATTACAGCCCCAGCTCTCCAAAGCTGTTTTCTTAAGCAACGATAGCATGTTGTTTAGGAGATCAGCATCTTCAGTGTGGAGTATTCATAATGGTCTCATTTTGTGTGAATTTGAATTATTTGAATTTGAAAAGTTTGAGATCAGAAAACATCCACAAAAGTCTGGAAGAACAGTGGCTAGGGATGTGGCTCAGTGGTAAAAGCACTAGCATGTGTGAGGCCCTGAGTTTAATCCCCAGCACCACCAAAAAAAAAAAAAAAAAGTCTGTAGAAACAATGGAAATAAGGCAAATCTCTCCAAATTAAAAAAAAAAAAAATTGCCAGCCTCAGCAATGGTGAAGTGCTAAGCAACTCAGTGAGACCCTGTCTCTACATAAAACACAAAATAGGGCTGGGGATGTGGCTCAGTGGTCAAGTACCCTTGAGTTCAATCTCCAGTATCAAAAAAAATTTAAAATACCATCAAGAATTTCAAGAATTCAAGGGCTGGAGATATAGCTCAGTTGGTAGAATGCTTGCCTCACATGCACAAGGCCCTGAGTTCAATCCCCAGCACCACAAAAAAAACAAAATAAAACAAACAAAAAAAACAGAATTTCAAGAATTCAATCCAGGAGCAGTGCCACATGCCTGTCATCCCAGCAGCACAGGAGGCTGAGGCAGGAGGATCAAGAGTTCAAAGCCAGCCTCAGCAAAAGCGAGGTGCTAAGCAACTCAGTGAGACCCTGTCTCTACATAAAATACAAAATAGGGCTGGGATGTGGCTCAGTGGTCTAGTGTCCCTGAGTTCAATCCCCAATACCCCTCACACCCCCAAAGAAGTCATTGCTGTTAACGTGTTTGCATTATTTATGTCCTCTTTTCATTGCTGGATGTAGTTTGGTCACGCTGGTAGATGAGGTAATTTTATATCCTGTTTCTTTCACTGAGCAATATATCATAATAATTTCCCTACGTTATCAAAAAATACAAAATGCCTGCCTTCTTTGTCTTGGTATAGACATATCATAATTTGTTTACCAGTGATGACAGATTCCTTCCTGGTTCTGCACTGGGTGAAATGCTATTGCAGTCAATGCTACATAATATCAAAAGCAAACATCTTTTCACATAAAGCTTTACCATACTTTCATGTTATTTCCTTTGAACCAAAACCTACTGAATGGAATAAGAACATTTTAAGCTCTTTATACATATGACCAAACTGCTTTCTAAAATACGTTCTGATTGTCCATAGCCCACCAGCGCACAAAATGGGTGATTTCATCACATCTCTGCTAACAGTGCGTGCTCCTTTTAAGAGCTGCTTGAACTAAGCAGGGAAATAACTAAATTCCTGTTTTCATGTATAATTCATTGAGGGCGAATACTTTTAAGTGTGTATTAGCCATTTTTGCTGGGTTTTGTGGATTGCCAGATGCATGCATTGTGGGCATGGAATTGAAAGGCTCTATTTAAATGATAGAGCAGAGCAGTCCACTTGGTTACTATAAGAAGGCACGGGGGTAAGAGGAGAAAAGATTGGTGTCTGGGAAAAGCTGGGAAGAACTGAGGTCATTTGAGTGGGTGTGACGAAATTGTGAAATAATTAGGTCATTGCCAAGGGAAAAGCAGTTTCTGCTGGGCTGATTTAACTGGCTCTTTGCATGGGCTCAATCCCAAATCTTCTCAAATCTCTATCTCCATCTCCAAATGCTGGGTTTGTGAAACACTGATATATAAAATCATGGATATTAGTGTAAAGATTAGACAACCAGGGAGGAGATGAATTAGGCCACTTGGCAAGACTTTATTGGAATACACGCTCTCGGGCCAAATCCACCCGTCTATCAGAGCGTGTCTGGGAGAAATGATGCTGGAGCTTGCATGCACAGAGAATTTCAAGAAAGCCCGGTCAGGAAGGGGAGGGCTTGGGGGCAGGAAGAGAAGACCAAAGTCCTTCCTGGATAGGTCAGGAAAACCCACTGATTGACAGGAGGCGTGTCTACTGGTGACTGTCAGCATCTGGCTTGCCACTGCTTCACAGCTGCTGACTGCAACTGCCCTGATGGGTCCCTTTAATTGGACGTCCTGGACCCTGGCCTGACCTAACATCCCAGCCTTTTTGGTGATATAGGACAGCAGATTCTGTCTGGCTACTTCGTGCGGGATTGGGGGCGTCAAGAGATGGGGGTGTGGCTGGGAGGTTGGTCAGGCAGGGAGGCAGACGCAGGGGTGTGGGAGCCTCTGGTAGTCAGTCATGTTGCTTGAATGTAGAAACATCACCTGTGGGTAGGAACAGAAGCTTGGGAGAGATTACTGATTAGCAGAAAAAGGGGGGCTGCTGAGAAATTTTGAGTTTGGTGGGAGTCCAGTGTGATGGACCAGTTCAAGCCTGGTCTATTTTGTAATGAAATTTGTTCAAGTTTTTATGTAGTGATTACTGCACAATTAAGTCCTCCTACCCTAACCCAGAAGCAGTGAATGGGGGCCAAGGAGAGCCCAACTATTACCAATACAAAGATGGCCCTTTTTGCCCTAGAAAAGGAGATGGTAACAAGTCATGGTAATTCAGCCTCACTGCACAGTTAAGTCCCTATAACAAGGCTGGAGAGGACAAGGCATGTAAACATAGCATTTATTTTTTAATGTCATAGATGTCTATCTTTAAATTATTTTAAATGCCCAGGAACGGCTGTGTTCTTGGTTTTGCTAGGGGTTTAAGATGAGGCAAGTCAAATTGACTTTTGTTCTTACCAATTGTTAAGAGTCACCTTTTGGTCTCCTGGGAGGCCTCCTTGAGGAACTTGAGGGAAGCTTGTTAGCTCTGCTAGTGCCATCTGCGTTAGGATAGGTCGAGATCTGGCGGTGACCATCCAGCTTCCCCAGGAAGCATGAGAGAAGGTTCCCTCTCTTTTTGACCTTCCTGTTCATCATGTGGCATTTGATTGGCTCTTTAATTCTCTAATGGTCTCAGAAATTTCCCTGATCAGGAAGTCCTGTGGCCCAGAGGTACAGAGAGCCTCTTAGAGAAGTTTCCTCATTCCTTGGATTTAGGTTGACTCAAAGGGCAAGAGCCAAATACTGGTTTTCTTGGCCCTTTAACTTTAGTTTTTAAATCTTGATCTTAAACACTCAGCAAGCCAATCTCACCAGTTATAAAGTAGGGGTACTGGGCTTTAACTTTAAGGTCTATCCTATAGGTGGTGGCTGATCTATCTTAAAATAATTTGAGTTGGTTGTTCTTGAAGTAGTAGCTCTGTAAAACATTAACAGGCAATAATTAGAGTTTTAGGAAAATACAAAATAGAATCAACAACAGCAAAACATATTTAGTTTGTGTAACAGCTTTTCTCAAATTTCAGGTGAGTTACATATGATATCCCTGTTTGAGGTCATAATGATCTTTACAACAAAATTAATCCTTTGAACATATCTTTAAATGAACTGGAGTCTGGTCTACATTGAAGCCATTGTAGTAAGCTGGGAGACAGAACTATCTCAGGTAAGACAGGGCTCCTTGCAAAATCTTAGCAGAATATTAAATAGATTAGGTCCGCATTTATTTAAAAGATCATTCTGATATAAAAATAACTTAAAGTCTTATCTTATTGATGATAGGTTCAGTTATAAAACATTAAATGATATGAATGGATACCAGTTCAGTTTGGAGAATACCAGCTTGATAACATATTCTTTTAAACCTTCTATTTTAAAGACTTGTACACCTGGAAGATATGAACACATTTAATATAGAACCAGAATTACATTGATGTTATTACATTAAGTTTACTTCTGAAAGAAAAATTTAGATGTTAACTTTTCGTTTAATCACAGTTGTAAACCTTTTGATTAGAAATATTCTCTTTCCTTCCAATAAATACCATATTTAGAATCTTTAATTCCTTCTGAGGTAGGTATAATTTGTCTCAGTAGAGTGTAAAAAACTTTTATAGTTGGATAAAATACATCTGATCAGAAGTTTTAACTTTAGCACACAGAATGAAAGTTTCAAGTTTAAAAATGTAAGCGTGAAGAGTCCTAGAAAGAGAAAGCAAGCCGGCTGCAGACGCTAAGCAGTAAGGCTGGGGGGGAGCAGCACGCGGATGCACGGAGAAACGCAGGGAGGTGGGGCAGCAGGCTCTGCTCAATGCATCGTTTCCGCCCTCCGGCGTTGGGAGTGAGGCTGGCTTTGTTTTTTCTGGTGGGAAAAGAAGGGAGGGGCGAGAGCACGCCTTCCAACAAAGCCTTGATGAAAGGCGTTTCTGTTATCTCCCCATCCGGTGACAAAAATTAGCCAAATCAGTGAGGATTTGAAAATCAAAAGTTCCCCGAGGAGGCCATTTTGGTCCGTTATCTAAGCCATAGTGCAGTGGAGCTTTGAGGTCTAGAGAAGAGTTGGGGTTCCTTTTGACTTCTCAGCAGTCCCGCGGGAGTGGGCAGGAACATAAAATGGTGTCCCACAAAAATGTTCGCGTCCACGGGAGAGTGGGGCCAGGCAGAAAATTGAGGCGTCCCTCGAACCTTCTGGGGTCCTAACGGCAGCGGCGATTGGCTAACACGGGGACTGGGAATGTCTTCCCAGTCCACGTGGCCTTGAGCGGACAGAGAGCCCACGCAAACGTGCAACTTACAGGATGGGCCTCTGGAGTGGACAGTGGGCGTGGGGCAAGCTGAGGAGCCAGAGGAAGGGGGCCTACCTCACTCTTGTCGGTCCTGGTGAGGAAGACAGAGAGCAGCTCAGGAGTTCTCCGGGTCCAGAGGGCTTGCCTCAACCCCGGTACGGGGGAGGTTCAAAACCCTCCTGGGTTTTGCGCACCATTATGTAAAGATTAGACGACCAGGAGGAGATGAATTAGGCCGCTTGGAATTTATTGGAATACATGCTCTTGGGCCAAATCCTCTTGTCCATCAGAGCGTGTTCGAGAGAAATAGCGCTGGAGCTTCCATGCACAGAGAATTTCAAGAAAGCCCGGTCAGGAAGGGGAGGGCTTGGGGGCAGGAAGAGAAGACCAAAGTCCTTCCTGGATAGGTCAAGAAACCCGCTGATTGACAGGACGCGTGTCTACTGGTGACTGTCAGCATCTGGCTTGCCGCTGCTCCGCAGCTGCTGACTGCATCTGCCCTGACCAGTCCCTTTAATTGGACATCCTGGACCCTGGCCCGACTTAACAATTAGATGATTGTATTCCTTAGTTGGTAAAAGGTCTAGAATCATATGAAGCTTTTTATTTACCTCTTCAGCAAAATTCTACAGAGAACTATATATTTTTCATACTTTTGTGAAAGGTACAGAATGCCAAGCCATACAGAAATTGCAAGTCTTGCTAATGAGGAAGTTGAATTGTCTATGCCTAACATGCAGTGCAGTGGAAAGTGAGCCAAGCCCATTAAAATTGTTTTTCTTTCCTTTCCTTTCTGTTTTGTGTGTGTGTGTGTGTGTGAATTGTCAACTTGATTGGATTAAGATATGCCTGAGATCAAGGGGCTTCTCAGTAGGTCTATGAGGGTGTTTCTAGAAATGATTCACTTGTGGGACAACAAATTGAGCGGGATACCCACCCTCAATGTGGGCAGCACAGTCCAACAGGTTGGGGTCCTGGATGGAACAGGAAGGTGGAAGGAGGAAGCAGCAGCAGACCCAAGCTCAATTCTTCTTGAGCGGGTGCTTGGATTACTGCTGTGATCCCCTGAGGACTTCAGACTCTGGGTCCTTCACTGTCCCAAAGCAGACTGACTGGAGACTCTCTAGGGAGTTTCCAGGCCTTTGGTCCTAGACTGGTGTTGCATCCTTGGTACCTCCTATTCTGAGGCTCAAGCTTCTTGGACTGAGCAGCTACTGCTACCTCCAACTCTCCAGCCTGCAGACGGCCATTGTGGGACCAGGCTTCTGGTTGTATGAGCAATCTAATCAATTCTCTGTTTATAATCATATCTTTATTATATGAGAGAATTATATTCTGAGAATATAGTGATAGAGTGCTTGTCAAGCATGTGCAAGGCCCTGTGTTCAGTCCCTAATAGGAGAAAGAGAGAGAGAGAGAGAGAGAATTGGTGATTTGCTATTCATTTGGTTGATATTGCCCTTGACTCTATGTCTGCAAAAATATTTTTAACCCCATTGAATTTCATTAACTGCTTCAAACTCCAACCTGTTTGAGTAAAGAGAGTGACATGAATAAATTCACAATTGCACATAGCTTTGGAAGCCTGTTTGCCTTGCTTAGGGAGAAAGAGGAAGGTTTAGAAAGAGGAAGGTTTAGAAAGAGGAAGCAACTTGCTCAAGGTATATACTTTGCAGTACTGAGGTGAAAATTTGCCTCCTGACTCCAAAGCCCACAACATTTTCTACTCAATCCTGCTGCCACCTTGGGATTTCCCTTCCCCAGGGGGAAGTATTTGAATGTAACACACATCTGGTCTGTTACAGCTCACTCTGGATCTCAATTCAGATGCAATGGGATTTCCTGCCAGGAACTAAATTTATGGGCAGAACCTTAAGTATGAGGGGTCTATAAAGGGAATTCAAAAGTTCCCTTTCTGGAAAAGGCATCCTCTGAGTAGGTAAATTGGAAAGTAGTCCCAAGAAAAGAGAGAATAATTTTCCTGAGTCCTATATTGGAGGGTCTGAATGGAGCTACAGGCACTTCCAGGCTAATAATCTCCCTGGAGCTGCCCTCAAAGCCCTCCAGGATTCCTTGGGAAGATTCTGTAGGGTGTTGTCACACCTGGACTACAGAAGTTGGAGGAATCTGACTCCAGGCAGGTTCCCTGGGACAGAAACTGTTTTGGACTCAGGGAAGATCTTGGAAGGGAAAAAGACCCTTGCACTTCCACATTTCAGCTTGTGTTGTTCTACTTATAAACATTGTGTTTAAATAGCCTTTACCTTAACGAGGCCTAGATTGTTCCTTTGAAATGCTTCTGGGCAATTTTATCCTCCTGGGAACAGGAGAGCTCCACAGAGACCAACTTACTGGAAAACTACTGGAGGGAGGAAATGGAGTCTTCCTCAGTCACCTGGATTTAATCCTGGGTACTAGTTAAGATCCAATAGGCTGGTGCTTATGTGAGCTACACTTAAGTTTCATATTTCCCAAACCTAGCACAGTGCCTGGCATAACGTGAGTGCTCAAAAAAAAAAAAAAAAAAAGCTGAATGTATAAATGAATCACTTGGTTGTGACATAATATATTCTGTTTCTAAAAGTTTTTTTTAAAAAAGAGCATGTGTGTTTGTTGTTTTATGATATGACATGACTACAGGGCACTGTAATTTTTTAGCTGTCTTGTTAAATAATTAGTCCCCATTGTTAGGTCTGGTCAGGGTCCAGCATGTTCACTTAGGGGGACCGGTCAGTAGCTGCAGAATGGAGCAGCAAGCCAGATGCTGACAGTCACCAGTAGACACGCCTCCAGTCAATCAGTGGGTTTTCCTGACCTATCCAGGAAGGACTCTGGCCTTCTCTTCCTGCCCCCAAGCCCTCCCCTTCCTGACCAGGCTTTCTTGAAATTCTTTGTGCACTGAAGCCCCAGTGCCATTTCTCCCGAACACCCTCTGATGGACGGGTGGATTTGGCCTGAGAGCGTGTATTCCAATAAAGCCTTGCCGAGCGGACTAATTCATCTCCTCCCTGGTCGTCTAATCTTTACACCCATATTTATCTTAGTTACAACATTTAACTTTTTAGGAAAGGATAATGCTCATCTCTAACTTAATGGGTTATGGAATGGTCTTTGGTTCCCTTTAGGCAAAGGGAAATATTTCTAGAATCTAATAAGATGTTGGCACTATCTGGACTTTAAAATGTACTTTATTTAAGTAGTCACTGCCAAAATATTTCTGTGAGGTATGAACTTCATTTAGTAATAGGAAAAACAGAAAATGAAACCTAGGACCATGTAGAGATGTAGCTGAATAGTATTACAATTCTATGGAAATCCACTCTTCTGATGTTAATATTAAAGAGAGATCCACTGTGTAAGTTCAAGTTTTGCCAAAATTAAGCTTTGTTTTTCTTTTTTCTTTTTTTTTTCCTCTTTTGCTTTCCTTATTTTTTGCTTGGGGCCTTTGGACAATTATCATTTATAAGGAAGATCTCTCCCTGCCTGGTGACACATGGGCCATATTACAGACAACAGTCAGTTCCTTATAGATTGTGGTCTTGAGAAAGAAATGGGGAGGCTGCAATCCCACAGCCTGGGGACCCTACAGAAGGAGGATTCATTTTTTTTGCACTCAGTTCTGATAGAACAATGTATTGTGATTGGAAGAAGGGGAGATACATTCTTTCATGATGTTATCATTAGCGATCAAAAGCTCAACATCTTCCCTGCAGTAGAACTCTACCTTTCACTCCTGTAACTTCAAAATCACATCAAGGATTTTCTGGGATATAAAAAGAAGGAAGGAAGCTAGGGCATGGTGATGCATACCTGTAAATCCAGCAACTTGGGAGGCTGAGGCAGGAGCATCACTAGTTGGAGATCAGTCTGAGCAATTTAGCAAGGCTCCAAACAACTTCACAAGATCCTGTCTCAACATAAAATAAAAAATAAAAAGTGCTGGGGGTGTAGCTCAGTGGTTAAGAACTCCTGGGTTCAATCCCCACGAAATAAAGGAAGGAAGGAAGGAAGAGAGAAGGGGAGGAGGGGGAAAAAAAGAAAGAAAGGAAGGAAGGAATGAAGGAAGGAGAAAAGAAGAGAATAGAAATCTTCTATAAAGGGGGGAAATCAACTTTGCACTGAGGTTGGGCCCTTGTTCTCCCCATAACACTCAACCTGTAAAAATATACTCAAATCAAACTTGGGGATGACCTTCTGCAGCACAGAAAATCTACACTGTGAACCTGCCTGAGGTTCATTGGTTTAGACTCCTCCCTCAGCACTTGGCATGAAAAGCCTTGGATTGCCAGGCACCTTTTTATGTGCAAACACAGCTATAAAGTGCCTTGGGGACAGAGATTCTAACTAGCACTGCAGTACCCTTTTGTCTTTCAGCTTCCGACCTCAACCTCACATTGCCTCAGTGATATTTAATTGAGCTTGAAAAGACCAGCTTCTCACCCACTTCCTTATTAACCTGTTTCCAGCTGTTCTGTTAAGCTATTGCAGCCAAGCTTTTCTCCCCACACCTTTTCCTTTCCTATGGCTTTCTCTCAAGGTCTGAAATTAGCTCTGACATCACTGGACAGGATTGAGTTTGGTGTTGCAAGTTTATTACCTCCAGAATCTGCCCAGTAGTTTCAGGAGACTGATTTTGTCTTGACTTCAGAGTTGAAAATCTAAGTCTCTGGGGCTGGGGACATAGCTCAGTGGTAGAGCACTTGCCTGGTATGAACAAGGCCCTGGGTTCCAAAAGAAAAACAAACAAAAATAACACCAGACTCAGATTCAAAGGTATTCAAAGGACCAGCTACCGAGGAAGCCGAAGTTGTGTGCTGGAGATCTTTGATTAACTGTAGAGTCCCCACCTGCCTGTGAGACACATGGGGGTGGTTGTTATAATGCAGGCAAGACGAAACCAAGAGGGATGAGATCAGATGAATTCTTCAAGGGCTTCAGTTTCTCAAGAGTGGTCTTAGTTCCCCCAAAGACTTCTGACACATAACCCAGGGATATTTTTTTTGTACCAGGGATTGAACACAGGGGTGTTTAACCACTGAGCCACATCCAAGCCTTTTATATATTTTATTTAGAGACAGGGCCTCACTATGTTGCTGAGGCTGGCTCTGAACTCACCATCTTCACGCCTCACCCTTCCAAGCCTCACCGTGCCTGGCCCAGGGATTTTTTTTTTTTTTTTGAGGATTAAACTCAGGGGCATTCAGCCACTAAGTCACATCTCCAGCCCTTTTTTGTATTTTATTTAGAGACAGGGTCTTGCTGAGTTGCTTAGGGCTTCACTGAGTTGCTGAGGCTGGCTTTGAATTTGTGATCCTCCTGCCTCAGCCTCCTGAGCCATCAGGGATTTTTTTTTTAAATTTATTTATTTATTTTTTTTAGTTGTAGGTGGACAGCATATCTTTATTTTATTTTTATGTGGTGCTGAGGATCGAACCCAGTGCCTCACGCGTGCTAGGCGAGCACGCTACCACTGCGCCACAATCCCAGCCCCATCAGGGATATTTTTAACCACACTATCTGGCTATTTAAAACCCTGTAGCTTCAGGCTATGTCCTGTGGGTGAAAAGAAACATCCATAAGGGTAAATTAGGATACTGAATTTAACATCCTTCAATACATAAGTAGAGAAAGGAGAGAGAGAGAGAGAGAGAGAGAGGGAGAGGAGAGCAGGAAAACAACTGGGGTAGTGAAAAAATCAAAATGTCAACACCCTTCAGATTTAAAAAAACAATTTAATCTAAGCTGTCCCCTGTCTGGGACATCACCAGGCCTTCCCAGGCACTAAGAAAGTTTCTGTTAGCTTCTTTGGCTTCTAACTTGGGCACAGAGATGGTGTCATGAAAAAATGAACATATGAAAACTACTTTGGGCATCCTTTGGTCCATGAATAAGTATGATAAGGATGATGTGAGGAAGCCCTTTTCTAAAAACATTGATTGACATTACCTTAGTGCAAGAAAAATTGGTTTATGCCCCGGAATGAGAGCTTATGAGCATGACTTCTGGAGATATAACCAATTGCAGACTGACCTCTGGGATATAAATGCAGACCCTACAGGGACCAACTGCAAGTTTATACCAGTTCTCCTTTCCTTCAGAACGCTAGGCCCTGTCTGATGGCTGCCTCCAACTTGGAATTTGGGGTATTAATTTTGATGTAGTATTCAAGCCAAGACGAACCATCTCTGTTCTTTTTGGTCATTTACTACCATCCCCTCCTGTCATTTCACCCAAATGCAAGAGCATAGAGCCCAGAATTTAGAAGAATGATTAGTGGTAGATTACAAAAGAGGACCAGGAAAGATGGAGGGTCAGGAGAACCAGCGTCTCCTATGTGACCTGCAAAAGAAAGTGCATCAGAGCGCCAAGCTGACAAAAAGAAAACAGGTTCATACGACGTTTTGAAAATGTCAAGCATTGTCAAAGGTGCTATTTTTTTAAATTTATTTTTTAGAATGCATTTTAAGTCATAGTACAAATACAGAGCTCAATTTTCCATCTTTCTGGTTGCAAACAAGATAGAGTCACACCTTTCATGTTTTCATACATGTACCTAGGGTAGTGATGTCCATCTCATTCCACCATTTTTGCTACTCCCATTCCCCCTCCCCTTCCCTACTTCCCCCCTGTCCCATCCAAAGTTCCTCCATTTCTCCCATGCTCCCCACCCACCTTATGTATCAGCATCCACTAATTAGACAGAACATTCGGCCTTTGTGTTTTTGGGATTGGCTTACTTCTCTTAGCATGATGTTCTCCAATTCCATCCATTTACTTGCAAATGCCATAATTTTATTATCTTTTTTTTGCTGAGTAATATCCCATTGTGTATATATACCACAGTTTCTTTATCCATTCACTTATTGAATAGCATCTAGGTTGGTTCCACAGTTTAGCAATTGTGAATTGAGCTGCTATAAACATTAAAATGGCTGCGTCACTGTAATATGCTGTTTTTAAGTCTTTAGGGTATAGGCCGAGGAGTGGGATAACTGGGTCAAATGGTGGTTCCATCCAAGTTTTTTAAGGAGCCTTACTTACTGCTTTCCAGATTGGTTGCACCAATTTGCAGTCCCACCAGAAATGTTTGAGTGTGCTTTTTCACCTCATCCTTGTCTTTTGGATAGCTGCCATTCTGACTGGGGTGAGATGAAATCTTAGCTTTGATTTGCATTTCTCCAATTGCTAGAGATGTTGAACATTTCTTCATATATTTGTTTATTAACTGCATATCTTCTTCTGAGAAGTTTCTGTTCAGCTCCTTAGCCCATTTATTTATTGAGTTGTTTGTTTTTTGGGTGTTAAGTTTTTTGAGTTCTTTATATATCCTGGAGATTAGTGCTCTATCTGATGTGCGTGTGGCAAAAATTTGCTCCCAGAATGTAGACTGTCTGTTCACCTCATTGATTGTTTCTTTTGCTGAGAAGAAGCTTTTTAGTTTAAATCCATCCCATCTATTGATTCTTGATTTTATTTCTTGTGCTTTAGAAGTCTTGTTAAGGAATTTGGGGCCTAATCCAACGTGATGAAGATTTGGGCCTACTTTCTCCTCAATTAGGCACAGGGTCTCTGGTCTAATTCCTGGGTTTTTGATGCACTTTGAGTTGAATTTTGTGCATGGTGAGAGATAGGGGTTTAGTTTCATTTTGCTGCAAATGGATTTCCAGTTTTCCCAGCACCATTTGTTGAAGAGACTATCTTTTCTCCAGCATATGTATTTGGCACCAAAGGTGCTATTTTAAATAAATGTAAATGTTTTCAGAGCTGGAAGTTCAAAGGACCCTTATAGTTTTTCAGGGGAGGTACAAGAATCTACTGCAGCAAAACACTAAATCCAAGTGTCCATGGCACTTAGCTGCAAGTTCAAGAAGCAGGCAAATGATTCAAGATGCGTTTATGCCTGCAGTATGTGAAGAGCTAGAACTGGACCAAGAACAAGATGAGAGCCAAAAATAAACAAAGGGAGGGCTGATGTCATTGTCTGGATAAATTAGGAGAAAGACTAAAAATGACTGGACTCGTTCAGACAGGCATAATTAGGCACTGACATCTTCATTTAAGCATCCTGACAGCTGAATGCATTTGATGTAGATGGTGCCTACTGACAGGGATATTAAAAATTAAATACAAATTAGATACTTTTAGCCATTTCCAAAAAGATTGCTTTTGTATGGAAGAAATGATTCATTCTAAAGGATTTTAGACAGATACACAGAAGTAGCTAAAGAAAGAAATTCTGGTTGATTGAATCCTGTTTGGGTTGTATAGACAAGATTGTGAACAGCTGAATCATGCTGTAGAATCTGACTCCTAAACAGCTGAAGACTGAGTTCTGGAAAATTCTCCCTGGCTCCGTGCTTGGCATTGTTTCCTGTTCTCCTGATGTGTGTGAAATACACTTGGCAACTGTCTCAATGCATTAGCTTTCATCTAGGAGTGAAGAAATAATAATAATAATTTTTTAAAAAGTCACTCAACTCTTAGATTCAAAAGTAATCATTGTGAAGACAATATCTAATGAAAGCCCAATAGGTCTATGGACAATGTTAGACTATAATCTCAAATTTAAAAGCACCTTATAAACTTGCATCTTCCTCTGTGTTGTGGGCGTGTGGCTGTGTGCTCACATGCATGCACTCAGAATTAAACCCAGGGCCTTGCACATGCTAAGTGTGTGCTCTACCCAGCTTCCTCTGGTGTTCTTTTTTCTTTCTTTCTTTCTTTTTTTTCTTTTTCCAGTGTTGGTGATTGAACACAGGACACTTGACCGCTGAGCTATAGCTCCAGGCTTCCTTGTTTGTCTGGTTTTTTGTTTTTGTTTTTTTTTGAGACAGGGTTTCATTAAGTTACCCAGGCTGTTCTGGAACTTGCCATCTTCCTGCCTCAGCCTCTTGAGTCACTGGGATTACGGGCCTGCACCACTATGCCTGGCCTGTATTCTTAATAGAATCAAAACATGCTGTTTATGGGCAAGGGGTAAATGAAAATGCAGGATGTGAAAACATTTGCAAACTATACTTTTACATTATCTTTATAATTAAGCAAATGTATTAGAAAAATAGGTACATTATGAGTCATCTCTTAGAAATTATTATCTGGAGTCTCACACTAATGTGATCAGGGAAATGCAGAAATGAAAGCTTGAAGATTAAAATCAATAAATATTTGATGGTTTACTCTGTATGACAATAGGAGCTAGAAACAGATGAGGGATACTGTGGTTCACAGCCCTGCACAGCTGGCTACTGAATAACACAGAACCCATCAGTGGGATGGGCTCACAGAGGAAGTCGCAAGGGAGGGGCAAGAAGAGTTTAAAGGAGAAGCAGTAACTGTGTCATTGTCTTGAAGTTGGAGCTTGGGGCAGGCTGTGTGTGTGTGTGCCTGTGTGTGTAAATAGGCTTCTTGTTTGCTCTTATATTATCATGCCTCTCTCCCAGCCTCGTCTGTTGTCTGACACTGTGATGAACTCTTTTTATATGTTATCTCATGTTTATTCTCATGATTATGCTGGTAAAATTATCCTTATCTTTTATGCATAAGGAAATGCTTTTTAAAGTGTTTATAAATCTGAGTAGGGTGCGGTGGTGCAACCCTGTAATCTCAGTGACTCAGGAGGCTGAAACAGAACCCATGTAACTTGTGTTACAAGTTCAAGGTCAGTCTCAGCAACTTAGTGAGGCCCTGTCTCAAAATTTAAAAAAAAATTTTTTTTTAATTTAAAAAGAACTGGAATCGTAACAGAGTGGTAAAAGCACTCTTGGGTTTACTCCCCAATACCCCAAAATAAAGTGCTTATAAATCTAAATCCAAGAGCTTCTCTCCCTAAGTTCCAGAAGGTACAGGAGTCTACCTCTCTCCTTCTTCTCTAGGCATCAGGCTGCTCTGTGTGCTGCTGAGGCAAAGGTGAATTGAACTTCCCAGTCACCTAACTTTATAATCTCTGTGCAATTTGGGGGTGATGACAAGCTGTTAGTCCTTTCCATATTTTTTTCTGTTTTAGACAAGTTAACTTTTATTCAATAGAATGCCCCAGTCACTTCGTGTGCTAAGATGTGAGGTCAGCCTGCCAATTAATATGTCTTTTTAAGGACCCTTCCTAGTGGCAGAGAAAATTAAACCCTGGAAAGAATCTGCTTCAATAGCCCATCATATGCCATGCTTTATAACATACCCAACCAATGGGGGTAGGGGGGCATGTGTGGAAAAAGACAGGGTTAAGCAATTTATTTTCAAGCACGATGTTTTTTATTGACAGAATCTCTCTCCAGGCGGTCTTCACATGCTCCCAACTGTAGCTTTTAACTTGGCAGTGCTGTTTAAGCAAACAAACCCAGTCAGTTGAATGCAATGATTAACAGGAAGCTGGGGAGCTGACACAGTTACCAGCCTTGGGCTGGGACGAGAAGCGGTTTAAAGTCCTAGAGCGATGACTTGCAGAACGGCCACCTCACCCATGAGTGATCTCATTGTGGAAACAGGTACGCTCACTGGCCACGGAAGCTCCTCGGGGCGGAGGGTTTTGTAGAGGAACCGTGGGCGGCAAGGCTGATGCAAAACAGCTACTTCAGAAATGTGTCAAAGAAAAGTGAAAAAGCAACAGAGCGGTAAATGAAGAGGGGAGGAACAGGGAAAAAAAGAAGAAGAAGAAAAAAGAAGAAGAAAAATGACAAAAAACTGTTAGCTGCTGATCAGAAGTGCATCTACCAGAAGGATGAGGTTGGAACCTGCAGGAGATGTGAGTTAACTGTATCGAGACTGATCGCATTTCAAAAGATAATTTGCTCGTTTCCTGAGTTTGAATGATGGGCTCTTGGAAGTACTGTCTTTTTACCATGTCTCTTCTCACTGCCCTGGTTTTTGTACTTGTTTACAACAATAAGTTATGGGAGAACAGACGCTTTCTGAGGGCTGCTCCAATCAATTCCTCGCTGCTGGCTGAAGCCTGTCTCCAGATGTTAAAGGGGAAGGTGTTTTACCCAACAGAGAACGCGCTGAAAACTACCCGTCGTGAATCTACCTGCTCCGAGTACAGGGTTCAAAGTCATTATATAACAGAAACACTCTCTAAAGAAGAAGCTGACTTCCCTCTAGCGTTCACACTGACCATCCACAAAGACTTTGGCACTTTTGAGAGACTCTTCAGGGCTATTTACATGCCTCAGAATGTCTACTGTGTGCATGTGGACAAGAAGGCGACAGTTGCATTTAAGGATGAGGTGAAACAGTTACTGAGCTGCTTCCCAAATGCCTTCATGGCTTCTAAGCAGGAGTCTGTGGTCTATGCTGGGTTCTCCAGGCTCCAGGCTGATCTCAACTGCATGAAGGACCTAGTGGCCTCCGAGGTCCCCTGGAAGTACATCCTCAACACCTGTGGGCAAGATTTCCCCCTGAAAACCAACAAGGAAATAGTTCAATATCTGAAAGGATTTATAGGGAAGAATCTGACCCCAGGGGTGCTGCCCCCAGCTCATGCAATTGGACGGACTAAGTATGTCTATCAAGAACTGTTGGACAGCAAAAACTCCTATGTGCGCAAAACAGCCAGATTAAAACCTCCTCCTCCTCACAATATGACCATCTACTTTGGCACTGCCTATGTGGCCCTCACAAGGGAATTTGCTAACTTTGTTCTCCAAGATCAGCACGCACTGGACTTGCTCTCCTGGTCCAGGGACACCTATAGTCCTGATGAGCATTTCTGGGTGACTCTCAATAGGATTCCCGGTACGTATGTGTCTTTTGTTGTGGTTTAAGAAACAGAGTCTCCTTATGTTGGCCTTGAACTCCTGAGCTCAAGTGATCCTCCTGTCTCAGCTTCCTAAGTAGCTGGGACTACAGGCATATGCCACCACACTTGACTTCTTTTTTTTTTTTTTTTTTTAAATAAATATGCTGTTGTCAGTACTGAATAAGCTGCTTAAGAGATAGTAAAAGAATTGACATTTCAAACTTCTTTACAGTTTCAAATGTTAATTTTTAAAAGGTGGTATATTTATTTATTTGTCAATGTTATTTAAAAATTAATTTTAGTTTTTATTCAGAAATCATAATTAGATGCATTGATGGGGACAATGTGATATTTTGATAGGCATGTACAATGTGGAATGATTAAAACAAGCCATTAACATACCCATCACCTGCCTTACCTACCATATTTAATGGTGAAACGTTTGAGATTTGGTCTCTTGGTTATTTGAAATATATAGTACATTATCATTGACTGTAATCACCCTGCTGTGTAATATTTCTCAAAACAATTTCTCCTATCTGAAATTTCATGGCTTTCATCAATGACTCTCTATTCCCTCCCCTACTTCATTCTACCTGCTATCAGTGAGTTTAAGATTTTTAGATTTTTACATATCACATATAAGTGAGATCATAAGACATTTGCCTTTTTGTGCCTGGCTTATTTCATTTCACATGATATCTTCAGAGTTCATCCATGTGGTCCCAAGGGATAGGATTTCCCTTTTTGAAGACTGAATAGTATTTCCTTTTCTACATATACCACATCAATGTTAATTTTTAACAAATTCTTTATAGCAGCTCTGCTCACACCTCAACTCTATCTGGCAGCTGAGAAACAGAGGCATAGATTACCAAAGCCAAGTTGAAAAACTTGACTGTCTGATTCTGCTGATATACCAAGCTGCCTTACTGGGCCCAGAGACCCATAGGCCCACCTATGTACTCAACCTAGACATGGGAGCAAGGCACATGACTTTTAAATTTTTTATTTGCACGTTCTTTCCTGGAATTGGATCAGAAATTTAGAGTGCTTTAAGGATTTCTGGAACAATACCTTCATTTTATATAAAAAAGAACTTTATTGTGTTGGATCATATGCTCAAATCACCCAGTCAGTAAATATAAAAAGCACCAATCACAAGCCAGCTCTTGTAAGCCTGATGTTCTTTTAAAGCTGACTTGCTGGGTGCAGTGGCGCACACCAATGCCAGTGGTTTTGGGAGGCTGAACAGAAGGGTTGTAAGTTCAAAGCCAGCTTCAGCAATTTAGCAAGGCCCTAAGCAACTTAGCAAAAGACCCTGTCTCAAAATAAAAAAACAAAAAAGGCTAAAGATGTGGCTCAGTGATCAGGCATCCTTGGGTTCAATCCCTGGTACCAAAAATAAGTAAATAAAACAAGTGACTTTCAGTTAGGTCTCTGTTGTTTGTAAGTTAACTCTACCTTTTCTTTGGTCTAAGCTCCAAATGATTTGATAACCTTAAGTTGTTTGCAGGGAACCTCTCAGTTGTGCAAGTCTAGCTCAAAATAAAATATTCAGACTCTCAGGCCCAAGGAGAAAAGCCAGTGGAATCAATATGAGGATCCAGTTTATGGTTTCTTTACATTGATGTTTGCTTATTATGATTGCCTGTAGCTTTTAAACACATCTAAGGCCAGGCCCACTTCCCAGAGCATCTTCTCCTGGGGTTGGACCCAGCAGTGGTGCTAGTATGGCTTCAGGTGATTCTTGGGTCCAGCCATTGCAGAGCCATGTTTGAGATGTTGGCATACAAGCTTCCTAGACATAGACCACTTTGGAAATCTGCTCTAGGGTGGGAAGGAGTAAAGTAATGATAAAGAGGAGCAGGGCTCATGCAGTCTTGAGGAGAGGCAGGCCCCTACAGCTGTGCAGAAAGAATTATAGTATGCAAAATACGGAAGGCTAAAGCCCTGCTTCTCTCTTATGTATGACTTAACCCATGATGGTACACCATCCAGGCCTGTCACCAGACTAGGGGAGATGCTGACAGCAGCCAAGAAGGTTAAAAAGCCAAACCCCATTTTTGAGGAAAGGACCCAGACAAACTAAAAAGGATATTCAATCTAAAAAAAGACTTAGAGTCAGTCAGTTATTTATTTATTTATTCATTCATTCATTTTCCAGGATTGAGGATTCCAGTGCCCTAGGGGCGCTGTACCACTGAACTACATCCCCAGCCTTTTATTTTTATTTTATTGTATTTTATTTATTTATTTATTGTTGGTACCAGGGATTGAACTCAGGGATATTTGACCACTGAGTCACATTCCCAGCCTGATTTTGTGTTTTATGTAGAGACAGGGTCTCACTGAGTTGCTTAGCGCCTCGCCATTGCTGAGGCTGGCTTTGAACTCGCGATTCTCCTGTCTCAGCCTCCCAAAGTGCTGGGATTATAGGCGTGCACCACTGCACCCGGCTTTATTTTTTATTTTGAGACAGGGTCTTGCTGCATTGCCCAGGCTGGCCTTGCACTTGTGATCCTCCTGCCTCAGCCTCCTGAGCAGCTGGGATTATAAACGTGCACCACCAGGCCTGGCTTAAAGTGTCTTAACAAAAGATATCTCATGAAAGAAAAATAGGACTAAGTCCGTAACTTTGGAAGATGAATCTGGAGTTAGTGGGTGAAAGACAGAAGAACCCAAGATGCTCAAAGTAGAAGGGGGGTTTCTGTGGCCGTGAGCAAAACTAAGGATGCAGAAGCCTGGGACATGCTGCCAGGTGAGCCCCGAGTGCTGAAAAGACATCCCCTGAGTCTCTTCCCACCCTGAAAGTCCACAATTGTAATCACTGATTGAGCCAAAAGTTTATGGTTCACACCCTGACCTCTCAGCATGATTTATGGATTGCAACTGGATTTTCACACTTCTGGGAAGCAGCAAGGATTGCAAAACAATAGAAAACAAACCCACTGACTCATGCATTCCAAAAATTTACAAGAGCTGGGTGTGGTAGCATACAGGCCTGTAATCCCAGTGACTTGAGGAAGCCAAAGCAGTAGGATCCTAAGTTCAAGGCCAGCCTCAGCAATTTAGCCAGACCCTGTCTCAAAATAAAAAATTTAAAAAAGGATTGAGGATGCAATTCACTGGTAAAGTGCCCCTGGGTTCAATTCCCAGTACCCTCAATAAATAAATAAATAAATAATAAAGAAAAAATATTTTTTAAGTGGTTGGACAACGGTTCTGCCCTAGCTGCAGCAAGAAGTTGGCTGAACTTGTGTCTCAGAGTCTCCATCTCTGCTTATTTTGCTTTACCTGCTTATTTTTCCTTATCTGAATTTCTTCCTTTCCTTTCCTTCCTCACTCTTTCCCTCCCACTCTCCCTCATTCCTCCCTTCCTTTTTTTTTTTTTTTTTTGGTATTGGGGATGAAACCCAAGGGTGCTTAACCACTGAGCCACATCCCCAGCCCCTTTTTAATATTTTATTTAGAGACAGGGTCTTGCTAAGTTGCTTTAGGGCCTCTCTAAGTTGCTGAGACTGGCTTTGAACTTGGGATCCTCCTGCTTCAGCCTCCTGAGCCGCTTGGATTATAGGCATACACCATTGCACCCAGCTCCTTTTTTTCTGCTGAGGTGCTGAGGATGTACCTAGACCTTGCACATGCTGGGCAAGCACTCTACCATTAAGCTACACCTGTAGGCCCTTATTTCAATTCTTGCCTCTGCTTCAGAGGTTTTGCTTACTTAATGGGGTCCCGTACCCTATGGCTCCTACCTTCTCCTCCTCCCCTGTCTCCTTCTTGATTCCATGCTCCCCTGTTGTCAGCAGCCTTATTCAGACATTCCCAGGGAGTCTTGCTTTGGGTCACACAGTCACTGTGCAGTGACAAGCCTCCACTGTCACTTGACACCACCTCAGAGCCTGATGTCAACCTCTCTGCAGACAGCTGCCCTTCACATAAGTCCCAGGCTGTTCAGTTAACTGTGGCTGATGGGGCAGGGTCATGTGGTTTAAAACACAAATACAGTCACTTGTGCATACTATATCCCTTAAGAGGTGGCTGGTCCCCTGGAGGGTTCCCAGAAGATAAGACGTTGCGCATGGCCTATTCAGGTGAAGGTGTCTGTTTCAGAAAATGCATTCACATATGGCTCTAAAGATGTTGCCAGTGAACTTCACCAGCTCCTGCCTTCCCTTCTCCCCCAGCCCTTCTGCCATCGGCCTCCTATCCACCTCATTCCTTCCCCTTGTCTCTACAATATGGTGTCTTTTAGTATATCTTCTGACTCCATCATGAATAATGTTCAATTAGGAGAAGGAACCACCTGAGTTTCAAGTTCAGCCACCTCCTACCTCTCTGCTGAGATATTGATCATCTGGGTTGGGTGGTTCGGCCTGTGATGTGGACATCCAGATATGCTTCGTTGGCCACCTGCTCCTCAAATTGAAGGATTTCAAAACCAATGATCGAGGCCCTGTGGTGTGCCTGGGCTCTTGGGTCCAGAGGGAACTGGTGTTTCCCAAATGACCAATGATTGAAGGAGTGTTTTAAATAGAACCCCATGGGAGTTTATTTTAAACTCATTTTAAAAAAATGCAAATGAATTTGAAGAGCCTTCCCTAAGACAAGGCTTTGTTGGAGATAAGAGGAAGCTGAAATGTGAAGGTGCTTGAAAGGGAAGGAATAGAGGAAGGAGGAAAATTTGAGATGATGAGGAGTCTGGAAAACAGACCCTAGGCTGTCTGTGGTAGAGCTCACAGTGGCCTGACTCTTCATCACTGCTTCAGACTGGCATATCCCTTTAGCTGCTCCCTATGTATGTGACATGGAATGCTGAGGTGCCAGGAGCTGAGATCTGAGAGATGAGACTGTGGGAGCCAGGAAAAGTAGATGCAAACCAAGGAGGTCTCTGGGATGCCAGTCAAAGCCCCATGGTGTGCCTGGGCTCTTGGGTCCAGAGGGCACTGGCATTTCCCAAATCAATGAGGCTCACAGGGCTTTTGAGATCACTGGGTCTCTAGGCAGACCTGGAGGGAGGAAAACTTGGGGAGATAAATTTTACTATTAGCCTGGATTGAACCCTCTCCATTTTATATCCCCTGGGAAAGAGCCCAGTGAGTTAGACACCAGTGAGTGAGTGCCTAAGGAACCAGTCTCTTTGGAAGGTGATAAATAGCCCTGGAGACTCTACCTTTTATGGTAGATTATCAAGGAAACAGTGGCATTGGTTTTATAGTTTCTTTACAAGAAGTGTGGGAAGGGAGTTTGACCCGTGAGTGATCAATGCTGTCTTTGTCCCCTCTCCTTCAGAGGTCACTGGGTTCCTTCTTGGGCCTTCTGTGGCTCATTTCCTATCTTTACTTACTTTTCCTCCTTCCCCAGCTAAGTTACACCATTCCTGATTCTTTTCTCTCAAGAGGACAATTTGTACCTCTGTCACCTTAAAGGTAAATCCTGATAGGACTCAGGATACAGAAATTCAGTTTTAGCTGGGCATTGGTGGTACACGCCTGTAATCCCAGCAGCTTGGGAGGCTGAGGCAGAAGGATCACAAGTTCAAAGGCAGCAGCAACTTAGCAAGTCCCTAAGCAATTCCGTGAGACCGTGTCTCAAAATAAAATATAAAAAAGCGCTGGGAGTGTGGCCCAGTGGTTAAGAGCCCTTGGGTTCAATCCCCTGCACCAGAAAAAGAAGGAAGAAAGGAAGGAAGGAAAGAAGGGAGGAGGGAGGGAGGATGGAGAAAAGGGAAAAAGAAAAAAATTCAGTCTCTATGTTTGAAGTCATGACTTAATTGTTTTTTATAGAGTGACTCAGCAGAACTGAGGACTACTAGATGTTGGTATTTTATTCACTTTTTAAGTCATTTCCTCAAATCAGATATTTCCCTAATAATTGAATTGATTTATATGCACTTTATACATCCACATAGAGTAGCATGAAAAATGAGTTGATTAATAATAATAGTATATGTGAATACTTTGCTTTGTTAATTATACCATCTTCTAGGATAGCCACAGACAGGAACCTGGTTCAATATCCCACTGTCCCTCTGAACAACAATTCTTTTTTAAAAAACCCAAACCAGCATTTCTTCTTATGATTGGTCTTAATTTTATTCTAAGGAAGCTAAAAGTATATTAAAGAGAAAAAAGAAAGTCAGAGTTGGGTCCTACTGAACTAGGGCCAGCTGTCATCAGGTGGAATGCATTATAGACTTGAGTGCGCTGTTGAGTGTGTTGGACAGATGTCTCCAGGTTAGCTCCCTCCGTGGAGTCACAGGGGTTCTCAGTCTCACTGATGGGATTTGGAAGCTAATAGACCTGGACTAGAAGCCTGGATCCACCACCAGAGCATCTGTTTATCTTTGAGCAAGATGCCAAATGTCTCTGAGTGAGCCTGATGCCTCTTCCAGATCCAAGGGATAAAAGGTCTCCTTGTAGGACTGATGGAAGGATTAGAGAATTGTACCTGGCACATTGTAGGAACGATATTAAAAGAAAGTGGAAGCAAACAGATTAACTTCTTGGATGCTGATTCTTGAGGTTTTGTTTTAACATTACTATTCTAAAGCTTTAATGCATAGCAGGTATAATTTTTTATTAGAAATCGAGTATGTGGCCGGGTGCGATGGCACATGCCTATAATCCCAGTGACTTGGGAGGCTGAGGAGGAGGATGGCAAGTTTGAGGTAAGTCTCAACAATTTAGTGAGACCCTGTCTCAAAATAAAAAGGGGTGGGATGTGGCTCAGTGATAGAGCACTCCTAGGTTCAATCCCCAGTACCACCACTGCCAAAAAAAAGAAAGAAGAAAAGAAGTCGGATATGTGGCTGCAGTGCAGCTGTTAATGTCTTTTCTTTTTTAAAAAATTTTTTTAGTTGTAGATGGACACAGTACCTTTACTTATTTTTACGTGGTGCTGAGGATTGAACCCGATGCCCCACATGTGCTCGGCAAGTGCTCTACCACTGAGCCACCACAACCCCAGCCCTGCATCTAACTCTTGTGTGGCTCTCCGAACCCTCTGCTTGTGCCCGGTCCTGCCTCCCAACAGATGCAAAAATGTGGAATGAGCTGTTGGAGCCAAAATTTAGACTTTGGCCTGACATTCTCATTCAGTGGGAGTTCACACAGCATGTAGATCAAGGAACAAGTGAATAAAAGGGAGAAGGATATGGTCATCCCTCTGTACTCCCAAGTTCTGCATGCAATGATTCAATGAGCTCAGATAGAAAGTATTCTGGAAAAAAAAATCTGTAACAGAACCTATACAGACATTTTTCTTGTCGTTTATATTGTACCAGGTATTCTAAGTCATCTAGAGATGGTTTAAAGTATACAGGAGGATTGCACAGGGCCCATGCAAACGCTATGCCCTTTGGTAGAAGGGACTTGAGCATCTGCAGACTTTGGTATCCATGGGCTTCTGGAATCAATCACCCAAAGGATAATTCTGTTTGTCTCAGAAAATGTTTTCTACAAATAAAGAAAATTCTTCTGTTTTGCAGAAAATTTATTTTGTGAATTTTTAACTCTGGCTCAGCTTTTAAGCAGCTCCCAGGCCAGGATTTCTAACTCTCCCATGTCCTCACCCCACGCTGTCCATTCCAAAGGGCAGACACCCTTTGCCAGTTATGCCCAAACCCATTAGAAAGCGCCCTGGGGGAGCATGGTTGGGCCGGAGTTATTAGTCATAGGGCTGTTAAGGTCAGTGTAAATTACCCTCTTGATGCATCTTGAGGATGGAAGTGTATGTTTTAGTTCAGGTCTGGAAAAGTGAAATCAAGCATTAAGGAAATTTGCCAGAGTAATTTTGACCTTGAAAGACTTGTATTTAAAATGTCCAAAAAATGTAGTTAAAATTGTTTATTTGGCTCTGACTTGAATTCCCTTTATAACTACTGTTCCCCAAATAGACCTTTTTGCCTTCATGCCAGCTTTTAGTCTAGGCCCTTCTTTGCCTGGAAAATCTCAGGGTTTTTTTGTTTGGTTGTTTTTGTTTTGGTGTTGGGAATGGAAGGGCCTGGCACATGCTAAGCATAAAGTTCTACTGCTGAGCTACACCCCAGCCCCCTGGTTACCTTTGAGAGCCTAGCCCTGCTGAGTTGCCCTGTGCCCTGGAAACTCTGACATCCGGGTAGCCCCAGGCAGTGCTGGTCCGGCTCCCTGCTTGCACCAGGTACTTCTTCTTTTCACTTTACTGGTTGCTTCTCTATAGGGCTGTGGTTTAAGCATCTGTTGATCCTGACGAAAAACAGAGCCAGGAAGGGGAGGGAGCTTTATATCTTTGTGAACCTCAACCCACACAGTGTTGGATTAAATTTAATTCCCCTGACGTTGCTAAAATAAACACGGTATTGCTTTCATAGATCCAGTCTTCTACTAGCAAGTCACTGAGAATTTACAATAAATGGGGTTGGGGGAGCAGGTCAGGGGTAGCACACTTGCCTGGCATGCGTGAGGCCCTGGGTTTGATACCAAGCACCACAAAATAACAACAAAAACTTATAATATACAGACTTATAGTGGTTTTTGAGCCTCTGTTTTACTATAAAGCTTTTCTAGAAGGCATGGAAATTGCCATCATCACATAACAAATCTTTACAATGGCAGGGGACTAAGGGAATTCAGCCCCCACGCGAGTTAACAGCTTTATTGAGGTATAATTTACATACCACAAAATTTATTGTGGTATCATTTACATATCGTAAAGTCATTCGTTTTATAAGTGCACAGTGCAGTGATTTTTAGTAGATTTAGAGTCTTGCAAACATGACCTCAATCTAATTCAGAGCTTTTCTGTCACCACAAAAATAAAATAAAATAAAAACTTCACACTTGCTTCCTATTTCCAATTTCCATACCCAGCCCTACCTTTCTGGCTATATGGATTTACCTTTTCTGGACTTTTGTTTCTTTCTTCTTTTTCTTTCCAGTACTGGGGGGTTGAACCCATGACCTCTCACATGCTAGGCAAGCTTTCTATCACTGAGCTATATCCCCAGCCCTTTTTGTATTTTAAATTTTGAGACAGGGTCTTCTAAGTTACGGAAGCTGGCCTCAAAATTGACGTCCTCTTGCCTCAACCTCCAAGTAGCTGGGATTACAGGTGCCCACCACTGTGTCCAGCATTTCTGGACATTTCATAGAAGTGGAGTCACACAATAGTGAACTTTGGTACTTAGCCCCTTCCAGTCATCATCAGGAATTTTGAGGTCCATCCATGTTGCTGCGTGAATCAGTACCTCACACCTTCAGGCAGGTGAATCCCGTCCCAAGGACTATACCACACTTGCTTATTCATTCATTTGCTGATGGACATCTGGGTTGTTTCCACTTTGGGGCCATGATGAACAAAGTTATTACAAACACTCCTGAAGGACTCTTTGTGGTGACACATGTCTTCATTTCTCCTTGATTAGAGACCCGAGGTAAAATTGCTAGTCTGTATGAAAACTCTCTGCTTACCATTTTGAGGAACTGACAGACTGATTTCTGAGAGCTTGCAACATTTCACAAGCGGCCATGTCTGGAAGTTTCAGTTCCTCCGCATCTTATCAACGCCTGCTTTAGTCTTTTCCATTTTAACCATTCTAGCAGGTATGAAACTGTACTTTCTTGTAGTTTCTATTCGCATGTCTCTAATGATTAACAATGTTGAACATCTTTTCATGTGCATACTGGCCTTTGGTGTATCTGAGAAGAGAACGTCAGGGCCTTTTGGACATTTCTTTGAGTCTAGGGACTGTCGCAATCCCTAGTTTCCAGATGGGGAAACTGAGGTATGGAGAGTTTGTGTTACTTGCCCCATCCAATAATTTATCTGTGTCAGAATGATGGCCTTTGGGATGAAGATGGGATCTGTAAAGATTACATGACCAGGAGAAGATGAATTAAGCCACTCGGCAAGGCTTTATTGGAATGCACACCCTCGGACCAAACTCCCGTTCACCAGAACGTGTCCAGAAGAATGGCGCCGGAAATTCTGTGCACAGAGAATTTCAAGAAAATCCCGTCAGGCAGGGGAGGGCTTGGGGACAGGAAGGGAAGGCCAGAGTCCTTCCTGGATAGGTCAGGAAAACTCGCTGATTGACAGGAGGCATGTCTACTAATGACGTCACATCTGGCTTGCAGCTCCGCTTCGAAGCTGCTGACCAGTTCCCCTAATTGGGCATCTTAGACCCTGACCAGACCTAACAGGATCCACTGAGAGGTGACATCGTCAAGCCAGCCGGGTGGCACCTGTCTATAATCCATCTCAGCTATTTAGGAAACTGAGGCAGGAGGCTTATGAGTTCCAGGCCAGAGCAGACAACAGAGCAAGACTCTGGTTCAAAAGAGGGAGAGAGATGAAATTGTCCAACATTGAATTAAGGACTGAGGATGCACTGTATGGGCAAAAGGTTAATTCAAGTTTCTACCCCCTGGATCCTTTAACCAGGAATTAGCTAAGATTCATTTCATAAAAAAAATAAAGCTGCCCATTCAATCCTATTGTGTGCAGTTACTGGGATTAGAGCCCTTTCTGAAGTTACATGGGAATCAAGTGGCCCTGCCTCTCTCCTTCCTACCTCTAGCTGGTTCTCTTTTCCTCCCAGCTCATTAGCTGTGAGCTGATGGTGTGTCCGGGAGTCCTAGTTTGTGCTTTTGCTTTTGCAGTTTTTGCTTCTTGGTTCTTTTCGCTTCATCAAGTTTGCCACTTGGCTGTAGTCTTCATTTTACCATGTGTTCCTTGGTCTATACTGTCTACACGCAATCACCTAGAAACCTAGGAAGGGGTTGCTTAAATCCACCTTCAGGCTTCTCTCTTGATTTTTGCTTATTTAATACTGATCTTGGGCTGGGGTGTAGCTCAGTGGTACAGCACTTGTCTTGCGTGCATGAGGACTGGTTCCGTTCCCAGTACCATACACACCAAAATGAATGAATGAATGAATGAATGAATAAATAAATAGATAAAAAGAAAGGAAAGGAAAAAAGAAAAACTTATTCTTGTGTTACTCAGCTTGTCAAATTTAGGACAGTGCCTGACAGGATTCCACAGCCATTTGTTTTTACCTCAGATATACATAAATGTGTCTCTTCCTAGTTTTCTCCTTATTAGGAATGAAGTCAAGTTCAAATTCCTATAATCGTTGCAATTCTAACTTCCTTTTAGCCTTGGTGAAAAAAGTCGTAACAATTCTTATTTCGCCCTTGCAGAATTTTCCATTCAAATACTGAGCCATGCAGAGCTGTTTTTAGCTGCTCTTGTGATTTCAGAGGGCTTAGTCCCATTCTGCGAGACTCCAGCATCTTCAGTCTCTGGAATCAGACAAAAACCCAGAGTGGAAGAGGGCATAAGTTTCCTCTTGCTTTCAGAGTAACGAAAGGAAGGTTAAGGCAGAAGATCAAAGGAAATCAAGGAAAAGTTAGAGTTAGGAATAAAACCCCAATTGCAATGATAGGTCACAGATGACCAGATGTGGGGTCTGAGGACAGACACCTGAAGTGTTTGCAGGTTGTAGGGACCAGTATGACTTGCAGGCAGGGGCAGCTATACGCTGCTCCATCTTCTCCAGTGTGTGTGGAATATTTTTAGCTTATTCCTCGCTTCTTTCCTAGAATGGAAGCTTCTTTCTTTGCTGTACTTCATGTTTTGTTGCTGAGCTCCCCAGAACGCGTCTCTGCATGCTGATGTGCTGCGCACAAGTTACAGATCAGCCATGTACTGACTCCAGCAGCATAGAGGGCAGGCAAAGCCCCAGGCAGTTGGAGCCCGTTGGCCAGACACTTCTGGATAAGAGCAGCTTTGTCCTTTGTTTTTCTTTTTCTTTTTCTTTTTTAAAACAGGTACTAGACAAGTAATTTCAGTATGTGTCACAGTGTGAAATCATTAAAAAGTATTTCTTTAAAAACGCACCCCATATTAAAAACTAGATTTCAAAATCTCAGAGAGGCAAAGTTTCCATTGGCTCATAAATAGAAGGAAGAGCTGAATCTGTAACAGAGCATAGATCTTTAGGTGAAATCATATTTTGATAAGTGTTCTATGTTAATTCTACAAAATAGGGCAATTTCTACATCTAGAAAGCTCTAAACGGTAGCATTGTTCTGTTAATTTCATAATTTTTTCCCCCTTGGTACTGGAAATTAACCTAGGGGCACTCAATCTCTGAACTACACCCCAATCCTTTTATTTATTTATTTTAAAAATTTTTTAAATTTCTCACTAAATTTCTGAGGCTGGCCTCAAACTTGAAATCTTCCTGCCTCGGCCCCCCAAGTGCCTGGGATTACAAGTGTGTGCCACTTGCCTTCGATAGAACAAACATTTTTTTTTTTCAAGGAAAGAACAGAGGACTAACATCGAAGCTTTATTTAATTAAATCATTTGACATCCACGGAACACCTCTGAGGGAAGTGGTTATTATTACCTTCTGTTTGCAGATGAGGAAACTGCAATTTCAGAAGGTAAAATTTCTTACTTTGCGTTTGTTTAAACTTAATTCCTGCTCATTGTAACCCTGTGTACGGCCTTTCAGAAGTTCCTGTAGTTTAAGCAGCTCATTAATACTACTCTTTGAATACATGTAAAATATTTGAATATCTTGTGTTTTCAATTTTTCATTTTAAACTATTTCAAAAGAATTAAACTTACAAGAATCTTTTTTTGTTGTTTTTTTTGGTACCAGGGATTGAACTCAAGGGTACTCAACCACTGAGCCACATCCCCAGCCCTATTTTGTGTTTTATGTAGAGACAGGGTCTCACTGAGGTGCTTAGCACCTTGCCGTTGCTGAGGCTGGCTTTGAACTCGCGATTCTCCTGTCTCAGCCTCCCAAAGTGCTGGGATTATAGGTGTGAGCCACCCGCGCCCTGCTACTTACAAGAATCTTAATGAGACATGCTTATTGCTGCATGAGTATTGCTTGGGTACTGTAGTAGCACCACTTCCTCCACAGAAAATCTTAATTAAGCTTCTCCAGAAATCTTTACCATAATTGATCTCAGGACTATCAGCAAAAGAGTCTCCTCCAAAGAGTTCAATATAGTTAAAGTTCCTATTTCCTGTTGCTCTGTCTTGCTTGGCCACTGACCTGAAAGAGATCAGCACTCCAGGTGCTGAATGCCCCCTTACTAGTTTTTCAAAAACTTTTTTGGACTATCTAGTGTAGTAACAATATAATGGTTTATAAAAGTTTTTTTTAAAGCAGGAATCGGGTTTGTAAATGCAAAGAGTAACAAGAAGGACAGATCCTTTAACAAGGCCTTTGGCCTTGGGCCTGAGCATCACAGAGATGTTTACATTTCAGAGATAAGAGAAGATGCTATTAATTGAACTCCATGGTAACAGCTGGCAGTGGGAGGAAAGAAAGGGGAGAAGAAGCTACCCCTTCTCAGGTGCTGTCCTTGAAGTGTTAACTTGCCCAGAACAGTGAAAGAAAAGCTGCTTTTCTGTGAACTTCTGCAGACTGTGAACTTCTGAGCCCCTCTCCTTATACCTTGGGTATAAAGTTCTGAAACTGTCTGAATTCAGGGTTGGGGAAATTAATTGATTACAGCGAAAGCTGTACCCTCTGCACTGACTGCAGTCAAATAAACCTGCTTCCTGTTTCCTATCTGGTGTCTTGCCTCGCCTGTCCCTACAACAGAACCACTTCAAGGGCCAGAACTCTAGAAACATATACAGTCATCCCTCAATATCCTTGGGGGATGGGTTCTAGGACCTGCCTCAGTTACCAAAATCTGTGGCTGCTCAAATGCATTATATAAAATGGCTTAATGTTTGCATCTAACCCGTATATATCTTGTATATTAAAAATAAGAAAAAGTAAACAAATTTATGACTTGCACAGGAATATCACAAGAATGAAAAATGAGTACCCAATAATCCAGAGACTCCTACACGTTTATATGCTCTCCTCATAGGAGACAGGGAAGTGGGAGATGCATTTTAGAGGAAGAGTAAATAATTTTAAGAGTGATGAATGGACTTATAGGACAGATAACAGTTGGGACAAAGTTCATATGGGTGACACCAACTCGGGTTATCTTTCCTGGAAGTTGATCTTCCCTGTTCAATGACATTATAGAGAGGAAGCTTGTGTCAACTGCAGTCCGTAGGGAAGAAGTTCCTTTTGTCCCATAAGGGAACTTCAGAGCAGACCCCTCTGTGCTTCAGCAGAAATGGAGTAGGGACTGGACAGTAGGGAGATGGGGAGAAGGTCACAGCGATCCCTCTGAGGTTGACTTTGGTTCAAGGTATATGGCATGTTAAAGTGCGGTGTCTGGGGCTTCATTTTTGGGTTTTGATTCCTTTTGTATATGTTAAATCATCTTCAGATGATTTATAATAACTTAATTCAATGTAAATGCTATTAAATAGTTGTTCACACATTATCACTCAGGGAATAATGACAAGAAAGAAAAGTCTGTAGCGTTTAGTCCAGATGCAAATTTTTTTTCTATATATTTCCCATCCAAGGTTGGTTGAGTCCAGGGCTGTGGGACCCACAGACAAAGAATGCTGACTGTATATGCGTGTGTCCCCAGAATGTTGGTATACACGCACGACACCATGCTGTGTACTCATGCCAACAAGCATTCTCAAACATTCCATCTTGCATTGTCTCATGCCCACCCACGCGCATGCACAAACATGTCTGGACTTTAATGGCATCTCCAGTTCTGATACGACAACAGGAATTATATTCTTTTTTTTTTTTTTTTTTTTTGGTACCGAGGATTGAACTCAGGGGCTCTCGACTGCCAAGCCACATCCCCAGCCCTCTCTTTGGTTCTTTATGTAGAGACAGGGTCTCACTGAATTGCTTAGCACCTCACCATTGCTGAGGCTGGCTTTGAACTCGCGATTCTCCTGTCTCTGCCTCCCAAAGTGCTGGGATTACAGGCATGCACCACCGCACCCAGCTAACAGGAAGTATATTCTTTCCACTTCTCCAGCAGTGAGAAATCTGGGTCCTATGAAGCTCAGTATATCCTCTTATTCTCTCAGTCCCTCTCTGGGTAACCAGTCTCCTTCCAGAGTCCAGATCAGCCCCAGGACATACTGATCCCACCTCCCACCAACTGCAGCCATGGCCTCTGGGAAGGATAGAGGAGCTCTGAACGAGTTGTGATGGTGTTATAAACCTAATAGTGTTGGGAGGCGGTTAAGCACGGACATTCAGGCCCAACTGTGTGAATTAAGTGTGGCTCCCATGCTGCCTGACTTCATGACTGCAGGCAATATGTTGGACTTCCCTAAACCTTACCCGCTCATCTGTAAAATGGGATGGTAATTGTGCTACTTCAAAGGGTTGTTGTGAGCACTGAATGATAATCTACATGAAATATTGACCAAACACTGGCACATTAAAAGTATTTCTCAATGTTATCTTTTGTTATTGGTCAGGGAATATAATATAATACAATACAGAGAAACCAACATCACAGTCAAATTAGGCCAGTTAAGAAGGGCTTAGAACACAGTGTGCTGTGGTAGCACACACCTGTAATCCCATCTCCTGGGGAGGCTGAGGCAGGCGGATCTCAAGTTCAAGGTCAGCCTCAGCAATTTATGGAGATCCTGTCTCAAAAAGAAAAGAAAAGAAAAAAAAAAAGAAGCTGGGATGTAGCTCAGTGGTATAGTACTTGCCTGGTGTGCCCAAGACCCTGGCTTCAATCCTCAGCACCACACACACACATACACAAGTCGGCGGTATGGTGCTTAGGGATAGGGTGTGTAACTCAGTGGTAAAGCACTCGCCTAGCATACATGAGGCCTTGGATTTGGTTCTCAGTATAACAACAACAACAAAAAAAGCAGCAGAAGCAGAGGTGCTAAATAAAGGAACTAGTTTTGAAGGTGTGGGCAGAGTAGAGAGAAATTATAAGAGGTATTACAATATCCAGGGCCAGTAATTGTGAAACTATCACCATGTTTGAAAGTGGGATGGGTTGGAAACCATACTGTGGACAGAACCCTTAGGAAACTGTGACTTTCAGACTTTGGTCAAAGGATGCAACCACCTTGATGTGACTAACAAGAAAGGAACCAGACAGAAGCAGTGTGTCACAGGGGACTAGGGAGCACCAGTAGTGAAGATGTGTCTAGGATGGCTTTGTGAGCAATGAAGAAGCTGATTACAAACTTCGTGGAGGGAAAGGAAAGCCTGTAGTGTTTCTGGCTTATGTGCGTGGTCCACGATAGTCCTGATGGGTGGAATGCGGGAGAAGGGCAGAGCGTGCTGCAAAGGGAGTACACTGCCTTTTTGGAAGCAAACACACCCTCCTACTTCCCAGGGTTTCTCTGTGAAGCAGATCTGGTCCTGAGGCCAAGGCAATCCTGGGCCTCCTCCAGAAGGGCACAGGATGGTAGAGCTGGAGCAAAGCTGCTCCCGTTCAAGTCCAGGTCAGCCCCTTCCTAGCTGTAAGAGCCAGGCAAAGAGCAAGGACCAGACACCTGAGTTTCCTCATTAGAAAGTGGGGGTTGTGTGCCGGGGATGCCAGCCATTGTCACTTCCTGGTTCCCTGTTCTGCTACTCACTCAGCTCCTCAGTGCAGCCCCCACCACCTATAGAGTCCAAGTGCCTTAAAGGGCCAGCGCCTAGTTCCATGTTCTTAGTTCCATGTTCATACTCAGAGCTGGCTTTTGAATTAAGTTTCAGCTTCATGTTCTCCTTTGCCCTGTTTCTGCTAGACACTGCTCACTGGTATAAAAGAGATAGATGGTTATGCTGTGGCTGACAGTGGCTGGTGTCAGAAGAACCAGAGTAGTGACATCATATGGAGTCAAAGGGGCCCTGGGATGTGGCACTGCAGAGTACTAGACCATAAGTGACATCCATAAATGTTAGCTACACAAAAGGGCTCCTGATCCCCACTCACCTTGAAAACCCTCTCCGAGTAGTTTTTCTGGGAGAAGAGATGACACATTCATCCCTCCATCATTTTTCGGTAAGGCGTATGTGCAATAGGTGTTCAGCACCTCCATGTACCATCACCCCATCGACACTCTGACCTTTAACAGCGTAAGTTACTTGTACCTATTTTTGTCCTTTTTATATAAGTAGAAATATATAGCATGTATTCTTTTTTTTCCTATCTGACTCTTTTTTGTTAACATTCTGTTTGTGAGATTCATCTTTTTCTGTTGTATCTCATTTATTCATTCTTATTACTATATAGAGAGGAGGACCAATATCTGGAGACATTGTTTGCTTGTCACAGCTGATGACAGGAGGAAGCA
This sequence comes from Xerus rutilus, assembly GCA_028644305.1. NCBI lineage: Eukaryota > Metazoa > Chordata > Mammalia > Rodentia > Sciuridae > Xerus > Xerus rutilus. The sequence goes on along the minus strand of CM053406.1, from coordinate 112,399,023 downwards.
GAGAAGTGCTACTGGCCCTTTGTGGATAGTGATACCCCAAAATATCCCACAATGCACAAGATAGGCCCTTACAACAAGGATTTTTTTTTAAGTCCTGGGGATTTAACCCAGAAGTGCTTTACCACTGAGCCACATCCCCAGTCCTTTTTATTTTTTTTTATTTTGAGACAGGGTCTCACTAAGTTGCTTAGGGCCTCACTAAGTTTCTGAGGCTAGCTTTGGACAGGGGCATGGCACCATGTCTGGCACAACAAGGCATGTTTGAACCTCAAATGCCCTCAGCACCGAGGTTGAACAAACCTGTTATGTAATAACTGTTATTGGGCACTTGGGCCAAAAATGGAATATGACTGCAGTGATGGAAATACATTTCCTTTGATAAATATATATCTATTTCTGTTAAGCCAATCCCTGGGCATGGACTTGCTGAGCCATAAGGTACAAATACGCTAGATAGTATTTGCTAGATAGCGTCAGTTTTTCAAAGTTGTACCAATTCCTACCTCCCCAGCAGTGTCTGAGCATTCTGGTGGCTTGGCATCTTCATCAATGCTTCATGTTTTCTGCCTCTTCCTCTTTTTCAGTCCTGTGCCTACATGCTGCTCTAGATCAGGCTGCTCTAGCTCAGGCTTATGAAAGACTAGCTAGTCAATTCAGCAGTATTTGTCGTTAAGTTATCCTGTCCCATAGTTTTGTGAAAGATAGCTTATGCACAGGTGTGGCTGCTGTGTCCAGTCATGAGAGATGGCATTTGGGGAAGGATAAACTAGGGTTCCTCTCATTTAATTAACAGCACCAGTGCTTTTCTCTATACACATATGATCTCGTTCTTCCCAGTGCAGTAGGCCCACCAAGTCCCTGGTTCCAAATCCATCCTTTCAACCAACTTTAGATGGAAAGTATCCCTCCCCTCACATATGTACTAAACATGTCCAGACTTTGTTCTTATTAGTATCCCCTAAATAATACAGTATAACACATATTTACATAGCATTTATACTGTATCAAGTATTGTAAGTCATCTAGAGATGATTTTAAGCACACAGGAAAATGTGCATAGGTTATATGCATATGCTACAGCATTTTGTAGAAGGAACTTGAGCATCCGGGAATTTAGTATCCTTATAAGTTAGCCGTGGTTCCTGGAGCCAATCCTTGTGAATACTGAGGGGCAATTCTACCACATTTATTTTCCATAGTAAATTGTGCTCTAGGAATTTGAATTCATGTTTATTAATTACTTGCAAATTGTACTGTGCTATTTTCCCCAAAACATTGTTTGTTTGTTTGTTTCAATTTTATTTTTTTCCTTTGGTGTATTGCTTAGTTGTAGAATAGATCAGTTGGCACCATGGTGGGGGGAATCAAGTACTTTTGGTCTCTGGTCCATTGATTCTCAAACTTTACTCCAGGGATCCACAGAATCAGCATTACCTAGGACCAAAATGTAATCATCAAGCTGACAGGGAACCTACTGAATTCTTGGGGTGAGACTCGGCAGCTTTTATTTTAACACTCCCTCCAGACAAGGAGATATTAAGCTAAAGTTGGAAACTACTGATGTGGATCATCCTCACCCCAAGCTACAGACACGCCCAATTAGACTGAATCCTTATAGAAACAAATGTTTTGGTAACACAATTAATGAGTCATATACCCTCCCAAGGTTACACAGTTAATTTCTACAAATGAGTTCAGTGGTAAGTTTCATCTTAAGATGTGAATTGGTCATGACTTATTTTTGGTAACTTATTTTTTATTTTCTAAACCCCTGAAAGTCAGTATCTTTTTATTTCTAGTTGTTCAATGCACACTAGCAGAAGCCTGCTGTTTGCCTGTGTGTGCTTTAACATTTGCCTATTTGAAAACTTTGTGTTCTGTGTTTTGCAAGTGTTTGCTTAAACTCATTCAGCATTCAGGTTTCCGGGGGATCTTGGCTGCATCTAAAGCGGTGCAGCTCATTCCAGCTCATGGTGTAATGACATGGTCTACAGTGATATACTGGACCTGCCACTGGGTTTTTAAAATACTGCATGTTGACCAGCCTGGGCACAGTGGTACATGCCTGTAATCCCAGTAACTCAGGAGGCAAGATAGGAAGATTGAGAGTTCAAGGCCAGCCTTAGCAACTTAATGAGATCCTGTCCCAAAATAAAAAAATAAAAAAGACTGAGGATGTTGCTTGGTGATAAAGTACCTGGAGTTCAATCCCCAGTTCTGCAAATAAATAAATAATATAATAAAACACATCATGTTAAACATTTCCCTCCCTGTGAGATCATTTAAAATAATGCTTTGGGTTCTGCAATCTAGATAACAACTTCTTCTGTTGCTAATTAGATGAAAGATATAGAAAGTAAAATGATTGGGCCCCAGGAGGAGGATTTTCCCCAGTGAACCCTCTTGGAGGACATGTTAGCTATGGGAGAATTGTTGTTTTAATTAAAGAGGTGCTTTGGAAATGGCTTCTTCCTTCTTCTCTTTAGCATCATGATAATCACCATTAAAAAATAAAATAAAAGCAGTATTTACCAACCATCTGGCCACCTGGAATGCAGTTTCTTAACTGGCTGTCCAAAGTGAACAGGACCGCCACCTGTATCCTCTAATCTCCCACCTATGTCTTTTCGAGGGAAAAGACAAGTCCCTGTGTATTATAATTATAAATCCTTGAGTCATTTAACCTGCATCAATAACAAGTAAACCAAATGCCCTTCCAAAGAAAAGCTATCAACACACCCAAGAATCAACAAGGCCTCTCTCATCTCATTTAGCTAGCCTCTGTTACCAGTTAAACTCAGCCCCTCAATGCCACCTCAACAAATTTTATCCAAGCCTATACCTTTTTGCTGTGCCATATTTGCTATAAAAGTAACTTTACTGATCGAGTGTTTTTGCTCAAATCTGTGTCCTCTCAAGTTCTTTCCCAAGTAAAAAACAGTGGTGTACTGGGAATGGAAAAACAAGCCCCAGGACAATTATGGCAGCATAATGACATGTGTTGGTATTAAGCAGAGGAAGAGTGCAGAAGGAAGTGTGTCCTGAAATCTTCCAACAGTTGTCTTTTGTGTTATTCTCCAACAACAAGATCAAGTACAAGATTTTTTTGTTTTCATTTTTTTTTTTAAAGTCTTTTCTGCCTCTGTCACTAGTTGGCTTAGCCTGGCAAGCAGCAACTCTCAGATTGTGTGTATCTGACTTGGTTTCTCTAGGTCTCACAAGGTCAGGCCTAGCCTACCTCCTGCTCCTTCCTGTGGGAAAGCCAAGAGACCTGGAGCACATGGGTGATCACTTCCCTTCCTCCTTTGATTATTTTCCTTATTCACTGAGATTCCAAGTCCTCCCTCATTTCAAATAATGGATACCCTCTTTATGTTGGAGCTGTGTTCTACATATTTTCATAATTGGCAAAAAAAAAGTCTTAAATAATGAACAGAATAAAAAGACTTCTGAATGAAAAAAAAAAAAAAGCCTTTCTGATGGCCCCAGGGCAAGGTAAATGTGTCTAGCCTGATTAATTGGCTGGTTCAGGAATAATTGCTTCTAAAGTGAGAACAGGCTTGGTTGCTAGGCCTGCAAGCGTCAACTTTGTCCTTGGCTGCAGTAAAAGGCAGGTAGGGAAGGCTGAGCCATCCAGTCTCAGTAGCACAACAGCTCTGAGTGTCCTTTCTGGATAAGAAGGTTGTGCAGCCTATCAGGAAGGAAAGAAAACAGGTAGCAAACTCCTTTAATACACAAGTGGCCTTGTAAAATGTTCTCCTGTAGGGATTTTTAGTACTCTGCAGTGCCACACCCCAGGGCCCCTTTGACTGCTCAAGGTGTTACTACCCTGGTTCCTCTGACACCAGCCACTGTCAGCCACAACATAACCACCTAATGGTGGGGAAATTGGCCCAGGGACAGGCAGAATTGCTGAGGGGAGAAAACGGCTATATTTTTCATACATAAACAATGCCATTTGAAGTACTGGATTGAATTCAGAAGTATTATGGAAGTTCCTATTTTGGCCAGGGTCTGTATTTATTTATATTTATAGTGACCTTATTAATGTCTGTCCTTCAGGTCTGTATAAATCTGAACCCCTATGTTACTGGCCAGCTGGAAACAGTAATATAAACAGTCTGTTGTCCTAAATAAGTTATGTAGTATCTCTATGCTGAATGCTTTGTCAAACTGTAAAGGTTTTAATATTTGTTCTAAGCCACAGGCTTTGCCAAACAAGATACTGAAATTACTCACTGTTGCTTAGAAGTAGCAGATGCAATAACCTAATATTTAAAAGCATTATTTGGAAAAAGAGAAGTCTGAGATTGAATTTTTCCTTATCAGGAACTTTAGGTAATTTTTTGCTCTGCTCTTCAAGACATTAAGAACTAAATTGATCTGCTTTTTCCATATAATGTCTGTGTTTTCTTATTCTAATTGCCTCCAAAATCCAGAGGTGGGTTATAAATTGTTTATTTGTGGTGGATGTGCAAAGATTTTAGCAAAGGAGAAAAAAAATATATAGACTGGAAAATAAAACATATATACAATGAACATTGGAACAATGAAAACTACAGTGATTCCATAATTTGGCTATTGTAAATATTGCTGCAATAAACATGAGTGTGCAGGTGGATACTGCATAGAAAGAAAAGAAAACTGCAATGAGTTCATGAAACTCAAGTTCATTCAGCTTGAGGCTGAGGTGCCTTGAGTCATGGACAATAGCATTGGTTTTCTTACCCAAAGTAAAAGCAGGAAATCAGTATGTGGTCCTATTAATGCCATCAACAGCAGGATTGAGACTTTTCAAAAGGAAGAAGCAGATGTGCATTCAAGGACATTCTTCATACTGGGTAGGAACCCAGTATCCAATATAAGTTAATACTGTGGGCTCGAGATTCTGAACTATTAAGTTCAGACAAATAGGAAACATGGGGAAAGGTGGCCAGTAATTTGGTGTCTTAAAAGTTATTTTATAAGGATTTAAAATAAGATGCATTAATCTATATTTCATTGCAATATAAGTCATGGAAAAGCGAGAAACTCCCAAGAGCCCTTACTCCTTAGCCAAAATACAATTTACATATGGGAAAAGACGTGCATTTCCTACCTTCAGTAAATCACTATATAAAACGCTTCTCTGCGCATTCTGGGTCGTTCAGACCTGAATGCCCTTTGATCTCCTATCTGAACAACACACTGGTGGCCAGGACTCAAGTTCCTGCCTGTGAAGCCTTCCGGTCTCATCCACATAAGGGGATGTAGCTCAGGACTTGTTCATTTGACCCTGACGTTGTACAACAAACACTAGGGGCGGATGCTGGAAGCCAGAGGAGAGGGGGTCGCTTCAAAGCGGCGGGGCCAGAGCCCCTACAGTTTCAGATGCCCGGGGACTGGCATTCCTCTCCCTGGAAGCTCTTGTTTTGGAACAGAGCGGGGCGGGGCCGGAACGCAGGCAATGCAGCGGGGATGGAGGAGGTTCCCTTTTATTTCAGGTTTTGACATTTGAGTCATGTTTCATAAAACAGCGTCCCGGGGAGCAGAGACTACGTCGTGCCCCGTGGGCTGTGCAGGAACCGCCGAGAGACCGGGCTGTGGATCTCTGGCTTGAGCAAGAGGGGGCGTGGATCTCTGCGGTGAGCCGGAGAGGGCGAGCTCGGCAGCCGGCGGGGTGATTTGCAGGAAGCTGTGCGCCTGCCCGAGCTCATTGCAACTTTGTGGCTCACTGTGGTAACACCGCGAACCGGTAACGACAAGAACGGGTCACGGGAAGAAACTCGGGAAATGAAAGAAAAAAGATCCGAGAAACTAAATCCTGAGGGTTGCGGGGAGAGTTGCCAGAGTTTTCGCCCAACAGCTAGCAGACGCAAACAGCGAGGCAGAGGGAGGAGGAGGAGGAGGAGGCTGGGCTTAAGCGACCTGCTACTGGGATTTAGACAAAGGAGGCTTGAAAGAGGCGGGATCGGTTTCTAATACCAGCTCCCGGGGGGAGAACCAGCAGCTGGATGAAACTGAGTTGATCCTCAGCGTGTCCTTCCCGGCAGGAATGACTGGACTATGTGCCACAATAAGAACTCGGGGGAAAAAAAGTAAGTTTGGGAAAGGAGTTACAGATTCTGGCCAACGCTGACATCTCTCCTCTCTTTGAGGTATGCCTTCATCCCTGCGGTACCTCTTTATAGTTTCTGTCTCTACTGTAATCATTTTTATCGTGTTGTATGTGTTCAGTTTTGGGGGAGACCAAAGCTACCAGAAGCTAAATATCTCAGATACTTTAATGCTGACTCAAGTTTGCACATCCTTTATCAATGGGAAAACTCCTTTCCTGTGGAGAAACAAACTAACCATCTATGAGAAGTCTTCTTGTAAGGAATACTTGACCCAAAGTCACTACATCACAGCCCCTTTATCGCAAGAAGAAGTTGAATTTCCTTTGGCATATATAATGGTCATCCATCACAATTTTGATACCTTCTCCAGGCTCTTCAGGGCTATCTTCATGCCCCAAAATATCTACTGTGTTCATGTGGATGAAAAGGCCACAGTTGAATTTAAAGTTGCGGTGGAACAATTACTGAGCTGCTTCCCAAATGCTTTTCTGGCTTCTAAGATGGAGCCAGTTGTCTATGGTGGGATTTCCAGGCTCCAAGCTGATCTGAACTGTATCAAAGATCTGTCAACCTCGGAGGTCGCCTGGAAGTATGTCCTCAACACCTGTGGGCAAGATTTCCCCCTGAAAACCAACAAGGAAATAGTTCAGTATCTGAAGGGATTTAAAGGGAAGAATATTACCCCAGGGGTGCTGCCCCCAGCTCATGCTATTGGTCGGACCAAGTATGTCCACCGAGAGCATCTGGGCAAAGAGCTTTCCTACGTGATTAGAACGACAGCGCTGAAACCACCCCCTCCCCACAATCTCACCATTTACTTTGGCTCTGCCTATGTTGCTCTATCAAGAGAATTTGCCAACTTTGTTCTCCATGACCCAAGGGCTATTGATTTGCTCCAGTGGTCCAAGGACACTTTCAGTCCTGATGAACATTACTGGGTGACACTCAATAGGATTCCAGGTATGTGCGATTCTGTATTTCACATAGAGGAGATGTACAAGTGGCCCTCTTTATCCACAGGTTCACATCTCTGGATTCAACCAATGTTGCATGGAAAATAATAAGAAAAAAATTGCATCTGTGCTGAATATGTACAGATTTTTTCTTGTGATTCCCTAAACAATACGATGTAACAGCACTTTGCATGGCATTTCCGTTGTATAGGTATTTAAGTCATCTAGAGATGATTTAGAGTACATAGGAGGATGTGCATAGGTTACATGAAAATACTCCGCCATTTTGTAGATGGGACTTGAGCATCTGTAGATTCTGTTATTGAAAGGGGTTCTAGAGCCAGTCCCCCAGGTATACTGAGGTATGACTGTATCTGAGAGGGCTTTTGAAGAGGCTGCCATTTTTTATTAGGAAATACAAAATGAAAAAATTGAAATATACAGTTCTTGCCTTTGTCCTTTCCAAGTACAGAATGATTCTTTATGAGCTCATTCAAGGATTCTTGCATTACCAAATAATACCCTTCTGTGGTATCACTTTGCAGTTTATCGTTGTTGTTTTGCACACATCACTTGTTAAATCTTTACCACAACAGATATTTCTGTTCTCTGTCCACTTGATGCTCTTTCTTTGCTCCAAATTCATCAGATTTGCTTTTAGCCCCAGATATTTGCCTTAGCCACCCGCCTGCCTACCCTATAGCTTTACCCCCTCCTCACCTGCCAGATCTCAGCTCTCAGAGGACAGCAGCTCAGAGTACTAGCACATCACCTCATTTTACCTCCAAAGAGTCTGTCACCATCTACAATGATCTTGTTTACCTTTCTGCATGGATTTGGTGTTGGTCTCTTCTGCATGAGCTCTGTGAAGTCCAGATCATTTCCTCTTCTGTTAACTTCTATAATCTCAATGCTCAGAACACTTAGTAAATGCTCAATAAATATATATTAGATGAATGAGTGAGTGAATGAATGAGTGAATGTAAAGGGTGAGGCTTTTACTACCGCACCACAGCTGAGACCCTTTGTACTCAGTGAACCAAGAAATATATGGACCCGTGTATCATATTACATTTATGTGTTTTTTTTTTTAATAAAAAAGACACTTCAATTCAGATACATAATGAGATCCCAGGAAAAAATCCTTTCTTACCAAAGCATTTCTACCTTTACTTATTTACCCAATAGATTTTTTTAAAAAATATATAAAACCTGATAGAATTCCTTTGGAAAGAAATAGCATGTGTTGGACTCAATGAAAAATACAAAATGGATCTCTAATGAACTAGACAGCATTATCATAGCAAGAGAAAAGCAATCATTGTTCAGGTTGCTGGGGGGCTGCCAAGTTGGAAATTCTGGTAAGTACTCTCAGGCTGCAGGGTAGGGCTTATTGGGTGATAAACACACCCACATTCTGTGGAAAATACCACATTTGGTCTCTGAATCCCAGGGTGACTAGTCTAGTGAACCATCTAGTTTCTGTGTCTTTTTCCCTGACTTTCCTTCCCCTCTGGCTATATCTTTTCACCCTTGAGCAGTTATTTCCACTAATGGCATATGATTTGGGAACATTAGGTACTGAGGCTCCTATTCATATTTAAATATTTATTCTCTTTCCACTTCTACTATTCCATTAAAATTCATAAAGGTCTGGACCTAGCCACAGCTGCCTTACATACTGTACTGAGATAAAGGTATTATGTTACTCTTCAAAAATAACATAATGGCTTGTCATTTTTTTTAAGAAAAATATGGATTTCTGTGATTACTTTGCCAGAAGGTGGCTAATTTTATCCATGTCAAATGAGTATAAGCAAATCAAGGACAAAAGATCCCCTTGTGAAAACTGAAGTCTGGTGTGGTGGAGCCACCTGTAGTTCCAGCTGTTTGGAGGCTGAGACAGGAGGATCACTTGCGCTCAAGAGTTTGGGGACAGCCTGAGCAATATACCAAGATTCTCATTTTTTTTAAGATGTAGAAAATTCATTATTTATTTATTTAGGTACTGGAAATTGAACCTAAGGATGCTTAACCACATCCCCAGCCCTTTTTTATATTTTATTTGGAGACAGAGTCTTGATGAGTTGCTTAGGGCCTTGCTGGGTTGCTAAGGCTGGCTTTGAACTCATGATCCTCCTGCCCCAGCCTCCAGAGCCTCTGGGATTACAAGCGTGCGCCACCCTATGTGGCAAGATTCCCATCTTAAAAACAAAAACCAAAACCATAATAGTGCATTCAGCTATAGGTTTGTTGTAGGGGCACTGGCTTCTGCGCTCTCACAGCAACAGGATGACTCCATTAAATCACAGAAGCTCACAGGAGAACCTCAAGTCCCCAGCTTCAAAATAAGAGGCTCACGCAGGAAACTTGTATTCCTTTGCACCTTTCTTTGCAAAAGACACAATGCCCAGAACCCAAAAAAGACGACATGTGCAGTGCAGAGAATCTGTAGCAAGAATGTCAACACCAGTGATCCCAGGGTCCACACTGCCTGTGAGCTTGGTAGTAGCTCCTTTTCCCTTGCAGGAGTCAGGGAGGGAGCTTCTCTAGAAAGCATCTCCCCAGAGATTGGCCCCTGTCAGTGGCCTGTCCACTCTGATTCTGTAAGAGACACGTTTCAGGATGAGGGGACATTTCCTGGGGCTTTTGCCTCCTTCCTTTCTTAGATTCTTGGCAACATCTTGCTTCAGGGTGAAAGGACATACTGCTCGCAGGTGGGGCCTTCCCCAATGACAAGTGAATTGAATTCACAAAAGTGAATTGAAATCAACAAATTCTTTCTCCATCTTCAAAGGCAAGGTAAAACCTATTCAGGTACTCAGGTAACTTCAGCGTTAGACACGCTTGAGCTTTCTTCGTGATTTAAGATTTGGGGTGTGCATCTGGTTCTTTATTCCCAGACAACCTTTAATCACATCAGCTCTTCTATTTTTAGCATCATGTTTTAAGGGGAAAAGTTCTGTAAATACAATGTCAGCATGGTTTTTTTTGCAAATGTGCAAATACTAATAGTGCTGTTCATTTCTTCCCTCAATGTTATGTTCCCTCTGTCTCCTAAACATTCTCAATTAAATTATGTATGATGGAAAGACCCCACCCAGGCATATCAGGTTTCCCAAAACGTTCCAAGAAGATGAGTAGTACCCTAGAATCAGATGGCATCCGAAGACAAAGTGGAAATCGTTTAAAACTGGAGGGAAGTTTCCAAATACCTTCACTATGTTTCAAAATACCTGTGCATCGATAGAGAATATTAGTATATTTAGCTTCTATTTCTATATCTAGAAAATTTATAAAATATCATTAAAATTACCAAATTGTGTAGAAATGCTACTCATTGTATCATTATTGTATGTTGAGGAGATTCATGAATTTGGTATTTTGGCTTCAAAAATATTTTGTTAAAAATGAAGACAACTTTGCCAACAAAGCCAAACAAAACAAAAAAAGAAAAGAAAAAAACTGGAAAGACTGGGTAGAAAGGATGCTCGCTGACTCACAGAGCATCAGCTGGTTTTCTCTCTTTACTTTTTTCATGTTGTCTTTCTACGGAGAGAATAACTTATCTCGTGGATTTTAACACCTCATTAAAAATGGTGCCAGGGTCTGAGGATATAGGTCAGTGGTAGAGTCCTCATCTGGTATGTGGGCGGCCTGGATTCCATCTCCAACATGGGATGGGGGTGGAGGAAGGAAGGAAGGAAGAAAAAGATAAGAAATGATACAGACCACACCAGAAGAAGGCTCTTGGGGGGGTCCCAGCCTCAAGCCCCTCTTCAGGGAAGCTGACCAGCATATTTGTCATGTTCTGTGGCTCATGAACAGATATGTGTTGGGGAGGGGTCCTCTCCCATCTGTCCACATTCTCCAAGGAAGACCAACAGGATCCTAAATTCCTCCAGCACTGCAGAGCATCAGGCTCTGATGGCACTAGCTCATCCTTGCTTCTGGAGCACCTGTGTGTTCTCTTAGATCTTTGTAATGATTGTTATATATTGCCTTAAGAAGAGTCCATTTTCTCTAGCTCTTCTGGTTACTTCACTGACATTTTCACTTGCCTGCTTGCCCCAAGGTAGAGCTCCAGAGGACTTGTGGTTTCTGTTTGGTCTGGTTTCGCAGCATTGAGGGTGGAACCCAGGGCCTTGTGCATGCTAGGCAAGTGCTCGACCACTGAGCTATACTTCCAGTCCCCTTGGATACTTTGCTTTATGAAATCGTTTGGCATCTGTGGGCTGGTATAGTTTTTTCACGGTCCAGTGTCATAGCTAAGTTGTCTTTTCCTCCCACTTTAGGGCAGGCCCGACCCCACAAGGCTAGGCTGCTCCCTGCTTTGGCTTCGACTCATTTTCTTCCTTCATTGCATGGTTTGCTCTTTGGAATCTTTGCTCATGTATGACTCCGACCTTCGTCATGCTTGGATGCTTTTCTTCCATAGGAATGTTTTCATTTGTCTCCCTTCTTTTTTCCATTTTGTATACATTTTTTTTCCAAAGCCTTTTTGTCGAAAAAATCATCTCAACTTTGCAAAGGGATCATGTGACCACATCTCCTCTTTTTTTTTTTTTTAATTCTAAAAATAGTGTGTTTCCTACTTTGATTTATTTTGCTTTTTTAACTGTGACTTTTATTTATATGTGCAAATTCTTTTAGAGGGGGTTATGGCTTTTTAGGTTGCAAGTGTCAGAAACTCAAAGGAGCTTAAACAAACACCAGAACTTAGAGGATCACATAATTAAGATGCCCGTCCAGGACTCTTTCTTCTCCTTCCTTTTCTTTTCCTTCTTGTGGTGCTGGCCTCGTGCATGCTAAGTCAAGCGCTCTACCACTGAGCTACAACCACCCTGCTGCTTTTTCTTTTTGAGATGGGATCTCACTATGTTGCCCTGGCTGCTCTAGAACTCCTGGACTCAAGTGGTCCTCCTGCCTCAGCTTACTAAGTCAGTGGGACTACAGGCATGTGCCACCTTGCTTGGCTTAGGACTCTTTCTTACCAAGTCATCTCTCTACGGAATGAACCACTATCCCGATATGCACAAATCTGAGGTAGGCATTCTGGGCATCGAGCTTCCATTGAAAGAACCAGCAAAGTCCCAGGCAAACAGGATGGGTTGGACTCCCTATCTCTCTGCCTCTTTCTGAGTTGGTCTCATTTGGGCAGATTGTTCCCCACATGGTATCACAGACTGCCGGAAGTAGCTCCAGCCTTGCTTGGTTTTGACATCTGGCATTCCTGGGGGAAAGGAAGACTTTTCCTGATATTTCTAGCACCAGCTAAAGGGAGACCTCAGATTGATCCTGCTTGGTCCAGTTTCCTATCCTGCAACTAACTCCAGGGGTGATAAATGCTGACCTGCCTTTCTTGGGTCACCTGTCCACCAGGAGCTCAAGGCTAGTGGCAAGGCCTGGTGGAGCATGATTCTGCAGAGTGATGTGGCAGACAAAAGCCCACTGCAGAATGCCGCCTTTCCCCACACTGGGGGTGTTGTTAGTGACATCTCCATGTGACATTAGGACAGATGAAATATACATGGCTTTAACCACTTGAGCAATTTTTAACTTGAAAAATACCAATTAAATTTGCTTTTGTGGGAAAGGCATGATCTCAAAAACCACATCCTTTTCTTGTACATAAACACTTAAAAAAATGTTACTTCATTATATTTGGACCACTGGTGCATGATTCCCTTCCATCCGTTTAAAAACCTTATAAAATGGAGACTGTTGTTTCCATTGTACAAAACAGAAACTTTAAGACTAAAATACATAACTCATCCAGAGATAAAAATTGTATACACTTACCAAGAAATAAGAATAAACAGAGGGCTTGGATTGTAGCCCAGCGGTAGAGCGCTTGCCTCGCATGCGTGAGGCCCTGGGTTCGATCCTCAGCACCACATACAAAGTAATAAAATAAAGACATTGTGTCCATCAACAACTAAAAAAATATTAAAAAAAAAAAAAGAATAAACAGAAAAATCCAGGTGTGGAGCAATAACATTTATATACTCATTTAAAATTGATCCTAGTTTTGTTCATTTTTCATTCAACTGTTGCAATAACTGCAAATCTTCAGATGAAACTTAGCAAGTTTTCTTAAGTTTGTGTTATGGTAATATAATTGGACACACTGGAGAATTTTCCCTTTCCCCTGATAGCTCATTTTCCCAGAAATTTTAGCTGCTGCTTATCAGCAGAGGTACAGGATAGAGAAGGGGAGATAATGTTTACTGAATATCTGCCTGTGAGGCTAGATTATCTCAGTTGAATCTTCACAGGAATCCTGCCTGGTGGGTGCTGAAGTCCACATCTTGCAAACGTTAAGATGGGCTCCCAGGGGTTGAGTGATGTGCTTGCTCTGCTTCCCAAGCAGGAAGCACAATGGAGCATGCGCAATGGGTACCTCGAACTCCATGCTCACAGCTGAACACACGTTCTCTCTTTTTGTCTCTGATTTCAACGCAGTGTGCTCAGACCTTCAGGCTGGGTTCTGTCTCTCCTCTGCATCCCTCACGCCTCCTCCTCATATGGCTTTCCCTGGAGTGTAGGTGTTTGGGGCTGAGATTCCAGACTCAGAGGGAACCAGGTTGGAATCTCGCCATATACACGCAGTGTGATTTTGCATAAGTTACCGAACTTTGATGTCCCAGTTTCCTCATCTGTAAAACAGAGAAAATAGTATTTACCAATCTGTGCGGCTTATATCAGTGATAGCACTGCCTGGAACATATTTTAATGTTATTATGTTACTATTAATAGGAACAATAGTACAGGTTGAGTATCCCTCATCCTTCATGCTTGGAACCAGAAGCGTTTTAAATTTTGGATTTTTAAAATATTTTGGAATATTTGCATAATCTTTGAGATATCTTAGGGCTGGGACCCACATCTAAACACAAAACTCATTTATATTTCATGTCCACCTTAGACACACAGCATAAAGGTAATTTCATGTAATGTTTTAAGTAATTTTGTGCATGAAAAATAGTTTTGTGGTATGAAATTTTCCACTGTGGTGTTAGATCCATGCTCAAAAAATTTCAGATTTTGGAGCATTTCAGATTTCAAATTTTTGGATTAGGGATACCCAACCTGTTATTTTCATCTCTAAAATGCATATTCATTCAACTGATGTTTGTGCTAGGTACTGTGCTAGGTACTGGGATATTGGAGCGATTAAGACAAATAAGGTCCCCACTGCATGGAAAATGTCTTCTAGGAGTGGGGGAGACACATATAAAAAGAAAGGTAAGCAAGATCATTAGAATTAGGATAAGCGCTACGAAGGAAATATATCTATTGGTACAAGAACAGAACTTCTTTAGATGAGGTGGGTCAGAGAAGGCTTCTTGGCAAAGGCGGTGTATGAACCGTATCCTCAAAATGAGAGTGAGCCAGCCACTCACCTGGGAAAGAGGCTACTGGCGGAGAATTGAGATTGCAAAAGTCCTGGGGTAAGCAAGAGCCTGGTATGTTCAGGAGCCCGAAAGTAGCCAGTGGAGCTGTGGCCATGTGGACAAGGGTAAGAGTTGGGCCAGGAGGAAGGCGGGTAGCATATGAACCGAGCAGGCCTTGAATGAGAAACCTGAGAGCATCCTCGTGGGGGTGTAAGTGCTTAGCTTAGTACCTGGCATAAAAACTCAGTAACCTGGATCCAGCCATTGGCCATCTTCCTAGCATGATGCTGTCATCCATCCCTCTCCTCTCTCCTGCAATGGTATACTTTCTTTTAACCAGTTTCCCTGGCTCCATTTCCAGCCCGCTTTAATCCATCCTCCACAGTGACAGAATGACCTGTATAAAATGCACTTCTGATCATGTGGTCATTTCTAAGTCCTCTTTAGAAACTCTGTGAATCTATCACAGAGTTTATCACCTTAGCCCCTTGGTTGGGCACAGAAAGCTCGTCTGGCCCTGGGGCCTTTCTAGTGCCTTCTCTAGCTATGCTGCCCAGCCCATGCCACACTCCAAGTCTCCCAGATAACTGGCAGGCCCCACTGTGCCACTTCCAGCCTTGCTGCAGTGATACATGGCAGTCCCTTGCCAGGATGCTCTGGGGTGTTCTTCCTCTCTTATCCTGCACCTGCTTTTAAAATTCAGCTGAGGGTCACATTCTCTATAAAACCTTTTCTAATTCTCACTTCTTCAGGCTCCTGTGCTGTTAATCACCTGTGTTGCACACGCACACACACACACATTTTGTGTAAGTTCAAATGGTGTCCATCGTCTCAACCCGGACTACTTTCCACCCAGTGAGTCTGGGGTTCAGAGTGAGACAAGAATTTTGATTATCTTCATGCTGACCCTCGATTTCTGTAACTCCTCAGCTCTGGCCAACTTGTTCATCTGGTGATCATTAGAAGAAACATCCATCTGGATCAAGATGAAAGGGAAAATTAGCCATGTTGGAATTATGGAGACACTGCATGTCAATTGTAGCATGACACATTCCCAAGGGATTTTTCCAGAGGAAAATTTTTTTTTCTTGACTTTTTTGTGGTTACTATGGACTGAATCCAGGACTCTTGTACATATTAGGCCAGCACTCTATCACTGAGCTACATCCCCAGCCCTTTTTATTTTTTGTATGTAAACATTTCCCAGGCTGGGCTTAAACTTGAGGTCCTCCTATCTCAGCCTCCTGAGGTACTGGTCAAGAGGAATTTTGAGTGTTATGTTGTTACCCCCTAATGCATTAACTTTGCAATTGAACTTCCATGTAGGATGCACCAGCAACTCTAAATATTTGCTGAGTTTGTGGAACAGCTAGTAATTGACAAAGCCAGGGCACAAATTCATATCTTCTTGCATCTGATGCAACATTGTGTCCCCAGTCCTCAGTGCAATATGTAGAATCACTGTTTCCTGAAAGTTGTTTTTTCTTTCTTCTTTCTTGATGGTTTTTGTTTTGTTTTTTCGTTTAGTTTAGTTTAGTTTTGTTTTTTAGTACTGAGGATTGAACCCAGGGGTGTTGTATCACTGAGCTACATCCCTAGCCCTTTTCAATTTTTATTTTGAGACAGGGTCTAATGAAATTGCTTGGGCCTCATTAAATTGCCAAGACTGGCCTCAAACTCACGATCCTCTTGCCTCAGCCTCCTGAGCCACTGGGATTATAGGCCTGCGCTGTTGCTGCCACCACCTGCTCATCACCATTTCTGAACGGATGCGTCATAGCCCTGCATCATTTCCCAGGTCCCTTCCTTCACTTCTATTGCCTTCTGGACATGTCTTCCCAGGCTCCCCTTGCACCTGTTGGCAGCCTCCGCCTTCCTTCTGCCTCCTCCCCACAAGCCCACCTTTCTTCCAGTCAGCACCATGCTTCCTGTTGGCCCTCTCCTCCCTCTCCAGGGCTAATCTAATCAGTGCATTCCTCACATTCTGCCTGTGATAGGCATTCTGCCTTTCCTGGTCTCCTCTTCACTGCCCTCAGCTCCAGCCCACTGAATCTCTCTAGCAGGTTGTTGTTGGATTCATCCACGTGGCCTGTCTGGCCCAAGTCTCGCTCCTCCAAACATTCTCACACTCTGGACACAATTTTCTTCTGAAGGCATCGCTCTGGGAATGACATTTATCAATTCCCTAAGTTTCAGTATCAGTAACTGAGTTGTTCCATACAAGCATGCCAACGCAATGTGCTAGATAGCAGCATACCCGATGGAGATCACCTCCGTCTCCCGTCACCTCACTGTCAATTCCCGCTGTGACCTTTCCTGAAAGGAACACTCCAGAAAAAGCACCACGCCTTGTGCTCCAGCCCTTGGCACCTGCCTTCTTGTCAGGCTCTGTTCCTGTGCTGCTCCTCTCCATCGTCCCCATTTGGCCTCCAGATGTCTGCATTCAATGGCTTGTCCCTTAGGAAACTGGTGCTGATATTTTCTCCTCAGTTTTACACCTTTTCAAACATTGTTGTAATTCATTTATGTCATTCTATGATCTTGGCATTATAATTATGAAGGTGAATGTCATATTACCTGACTGGACCCTAATCTTTCTGCAGTCTTTTGTATTTTGAGCAGGTCCAGTGGGCTGACAGTAAATATTTAATAGTTACTGAATTGAGTCAAAAGGAAATTTTTTTTTCTTTTTTATGGTGTTGAGAATTGAACCCTGGGCCTAGCACATGGTAGGAAAGCGCTCTATCACTGAGCTCCTTGGCAGCCCCAGGAAAGAATTCTTTTATCGTTATTTATTTGTTTATTTATTTATTTATTTTTGTGTGCTGAGGATAGAACCCAGGGCCTCACACATGTGAGCTACTTTCCCACCTCATCAGGAAATACTTTTTAATATGCCAGTGCCACTTGGCAATGCTGCCCAATCAATCACAAATCATCATCCCCACCTACACACAGACCCTAGGTGGTATGGCCAAATCGTAAGAAGGCACCTTCAGACAGCATCTTTCAGCTATACTCAGTCTTTCCTGGACATTGAACATTTCCTGAACCTCCATTGCTCCTGGGAACAGCAATGGGGAAAATATTCCTCATTCAGTTTTTCTAAAGTATCTTCTCTTTGTTTGTTTGTTTGTCTTTGGTACTGGAGATTGAACTCAGGGGCACTTGACCACTGAGCCACAACCCCAGCCCTGTTTTGTGTTTTATGTAGAGACAGGGTCTCACTGAGTTGCTTAGCGCCTCACTGTTGCTGAGGTTGGCTTTGAACTTGCGATTCTCCTGTCTCAGCCTCCCTAAGTGCTGAGATTACAGGCTTGCGCCACCACGCCCGACTAAGTATCTTCTCTTGATTGTCTTTTTTTTTTTGGATGTGGGAGATTTAACCTATGGGTGCTTAAACAATAAGCCACACTCTCCAGCCCTTTTGATTTTGAGGCAGGGTCTTGCTAAGTTGCTGAGACTGTCCTCAAACTTGGGATCTTCCTGCCTCAGCCTCTTGAGTTGCTAGGATTACAGGCATGCAGCACCATACCTGGCCTACTCATCTCAGAAGCTTCTCAATGCTGAGTCTAGCCTCGGGAAGCACCTGCTCAAGCCAGACTGTTTGAATCCAAGGCCCACCAACTGTGTGCTGCTTGTTTTTTTTGGGGGGGGGCGGGGTGCTGGGGATTGAACTCAGGGCCTTGTGCTTACAAGGCAAGCACTCTATCAATTGAGCTATATCCCCAGTTCAGAAGGCTGCCTCTTTGATGGAATTAACCCATCATTTAACAAAGGAAATAATCTTGCTATTATTTTAGGTGTTTTTCCCCCGCCTGAGATTTGCAGTGAACAATTGTTAGCCTTAGAAAGTTAAACCCAAAGGGCTGGGGATGTGGCTCAGTGGTAGAGCACTTGCCTATTATCCCCAGCACTGCATTAAAAAAAAATAAAATAAAAGAAGTTATTTTATTTTATTTTTATTTAAATAAAAGTGTGTTCATTGCTTTCCTAACAAACCCTTTCTTCAGCTGGTTTCACTAAGCCAAATCTTCTCAGAAACTGGTCTTTCTCTCACCCTTTGGCCTGCACAGCACGTGGCTGGCATTGTTTTCTTAATATGCTTCTGGACAAAGCCATGAGAGGTGGAAGATTTCCCCCATTTGTCTTGTGTCCCCTTTACTGCCAAGTTTCCAGGAAATGGGTGGGTGGAAAATGCACTTTGAAAACCTTTGCCTGGAACTCCAAACTTCCGTCAGAGTCCTTCGCTATCATCTTTCTCTTCAGCCAGATTGAAAAGATCAGGCTTGACTGAAAATACCAGAGGGTAAAACTGTGATCTTTCCTGAGCAAGCTGAATCCTCACCTGCACGCTGCGATCAGTTGTCCCCTCTTCTGGAGGTTTCCTCTTTCCTCTCTTTAGCTAACGCCTTCCTGAGCCTCAGTCCTCACTTTATTTCTCCTTCATCAAATCTGTCATTCTGTCTTTGGTCTCAGGCTGAGCTCTCTGGGGATCTAGGAAGGCAGGAATTCTGCCTTGCTGTCCTGATCTCTGGTGCTCCGTTTGCACATCACCTTCCCTGAGACCCTGCGATCCTCCCTAGGTACTGGGTCATCTCCCAGAGAGAAGGAACACCTCCCTGTCTGGTTTCTCTTCTCTACTCCACTGCCCAGCCTTCTTGATTTTTCTCTGGTTTGTTATCCTACCACTTTTTGGACTTTTCCTGGTTTAGATTGATTACTCAGTCTAAACCAAGCTTCCCAATTACAACTTTCCCATAAAACCGTCCCTTCTTTATGCTGAATCTGGAATAACTGCAGAATTTAGAGCCAAAAGGGACCATGGAGATCATCCTATCCCAGTCCTAAAATTATACAAATTTGGAAATGGCAAGCCAGAGAGATCAAATATCTGGTTGATTGCTCTCCGTAAAATGGATTTCTAGTCCAATTACTTGTTTATTATAAATCAGAAAGAAAGATCACCCAAGACCTATGGGGTGTGGAAAGAAGGGGACTTTGGATACTAGTAACACTGTAGTAATTATTATCTATGAATTCTCCCATTAATGTTTAGGTTGTTACTAAAACCCTGTAATATCTACAGGGGGACATTCATGTAGTTAGTAGGACTTAAGTGCATACATTTGGGTTGACTATGATGCCACTGCGTGATGGTTAATCCCTTTGTCCCCATGCCTCAGTGGTTTGCTGAAATGTGAAGAGGGATCATGTAGGGTTTTGAACACACTGTAGACCTAGTGATGATCCCATGCTTGCCCCTCTCCAATGGTTTGAGCATTTCTTTCTCTTTCTCACTGATCAATTACTGATTATTCTATTCTCCGTGATTCCTTTCAGTAATGATTCTCAGTCTGGGAGTGTGGGATCAGTGGTATCTGAGGTGACCAGTTCTTCCTGGTTTGCTAGATCTTAACCAGTCTTAGCACTGAAAATCACGTGTTCTCAGAAATCTTGTAGTCCTGAGCAGACCACAACACTTGTTCACTGCAAACCTCACCTACTCCATTGCTGCTCACCTATCTACTCCCAGGACAAATCACAATCCAGAATTAATGCCCTAAATATTTATGGTCCATGGAACAACCCTGATGGATAACTGGAAATCATGTTCCTGGAAACCACTTAGTTACGTGGGATTCATCACACACAAAGGGAGTGACTAACACCACAATACCAGCCACCAGAGTCCAACCAAAGCAGACCAAGACCAAGCCTACTCTATGTGTAACGATTTTCCAATTGCTTTTGTGGTCCAGAGTATATAGTTTATAAGTTTTATATTTACCTGTCCATTTTTTTAGATGCCAGGACAGGTAAATATAAAATTTGAATCTAAAATCACTTTAACCAGTGGGAGAATCAAATACAAACATTATCTTCTGTGAGGTACAAACACAGGATGTATCTTGCAGGAGAACTATCCCAGCTTTAATTTCTAGGAAAGTAGAAGAAACGCCTGCTTTTTTGGGATTTGTCCAAGTGCTCTGCCCTAACAAACTGTCTAAACTCAAGCAAATGACAGGCTCAGTGGGAACGCAGCTGGCTTGCAGAGAGGATTGGATAAACTGAAAATAAGTCCAGAATTTAATAGGGCTATTAAAAGTCGAAGTTGGAGGAAAATATTGCCCGTCTCTATTTTAGGATTGTTTTGTTTCCATTTATTTGAAAACGTCCAGAAGCTGAGGACTATGAGATCTTCTAGATACAGATCTCTGGCAGGCAACAGTGATGTTGTAAAATACTGTAGCTCAGTGGTGGAGCACTTGCCTAGCATGCACCAGGCCCTGGGCTCCATCTCCAGCCCTGTGGAATAAATAAGTAAAGCAAAATAAAGTACTGTCTCTGAGGCTGGGGGTGTATCTCAGTGGTAAGGCATATGTGTAGCATGGGTTTGGCCAAAAAGACAAAAGAAACAAAAAAAACTGATAAAGCTGGGACATTTGGAGGTAGTTGGTATGAAAAAAAAGAAGAAGGAAGAAGGAAGAAGAAGAAGAAAAGAAAAAAGAAAGAAAAAGAATATCCAGATTTGGATAGATATCTTCATCATGAATTTGCAGTTCTTTTTCTCAGTGGAGATATTTGCAGTCAGAGAAGTTTCTGTGAAAGATACAGTTGTCCATTCTGTTCCTTGCAATTGAGCATAAGATTTTAGGTTATGGATTTGTGATGTTTTCATAGTACTAAGGATTGAACCAGGGGTGCTTTTTCACTGAGCTGCATTCTCTACCCTTTGTATATTTTATCTTGAGACTCTGTCCAGGCTGGCCTCCAACTTACAATCCTCTTGCCTCAGCCTCCTCAGTTGCAGGGATCACAGGTATGCACCACCACACCCCACTTGGAGATCTTGACCACCATATATTTGTCTTTATTTTCAGCTTTTGTTTGTTTATTTGTTTTCGTACTAGAGATTGAACTCAGGGGCACTCGACCACTGAGCCACATCCCCAGCCCTAGTTTGTGTTTTATGTAGAGATAGGGTCTCACTGAGTTGCTTAGTGCCTCGCCATTGCTGAGGCTGGCTTTGAACTCGCGATTCTCCTGTCTCAGCCTCCCTAAGTGCTGGGATTACAGGCTTGTGCCACCGCAGTGGTATCTTCAGCTTTTTCAGGGTGCTCCAGCCAGCCAGCTCTCTAAAAAAGTAGCCAAATTGGATGTACTTTGAAAAAACAGGCTCAAGAGACTACAATTGGACATGAAGGGAAGTTCTCTAGGCTGGAGTTGCCACAGAGGGCAGAAAAGACTCTGCGCTTGATAAGGTGGCCTTGAGGTCTTGAGGGCTCCTGCCTGTACTTAGGAATCTTTTAAGTGGCAGAATGACCCCCTCACACACAGCTGTTATGCTGAGGCTCAGGGTGTCCATTCCTTGTCCAAGTTCTTTGTAAATCCAGCACTCTGCCCTGCTACCCAGGCTGTTTGTAAAAAGGTATGATGTGGGCATGGGATGATCAACACTATTATTTGCCACCATCTCAATTTCCTCATGGGGAAAGACACAGAAATTAGCAAGTGATTGCAACAACCCTAAAGTTGCAAAATTTAGGACTGGAGGAGTATGATTAAAATCTAGGAGTACCTAACTACAGCCCCTGGGCTAAATCTGCCCTTGAGCTAACAGAGATTTCTTCTGTTTCCGAGTGATCAAAAACAGCATAAAAATAAACCCACTTGATGACAAGAAGGCGTACATTAAATTTAGATTTCAGGGTCTGTAAAATAATGTTTAATTAGGCACAGACTCTTAGGGCTACTTCCATGCTACTCTAGTGGAGTCGAGCACCTGGGCCGTAGCCTGAAATTATTTATTACCTGGCTCTTTCCGGCAAAAGTCCTGACATCTGATACAGAAGCATGTGACAGATTTGCCTAGAAGTTTTTGAGCAAAAAGTTTTGTCATAAATGTGAGTTTTCTAGATAACAAAACCTACCCTTTTGTGCACAAAATGATTAAGTTTTTCTAAATGAAGGGATCTTGGAGGTGTGGCTCAGTGGTAGAGAGCTTGCCTAACTTGCATGGGGTCCTGGGTTCAATCCCCAGCACCACAAAATGATTTTCTGAATAAACACATTTCAGAAATACCTTTTCAAGTAGAATAAATATGTATCTATTAGTATGTTTGTATTTCTATTTCACTATTTTTGGGGGGGAGGGTACTGGGAATTGAGCCCAGAGGTGTTTAACCACTGAGCCATATCTCAAGCCCTTTTTATTGTTTATTTTGAGATAAGGTCTCACCTCAGTTGCTGAGGCTGGCTTTGAACTTGCAATCTTCCTGCCTGAGCTGGGATTAGAGGCGTGTGCCACTACACCCGGTCTCTACTTCACTTTTTGTTCTCTGCTTATTTTCAAAGAAAGTCTAAGGGTCGATCTAATTTCTCGTTTGCATCAATCTTCATAGTCTTGAAGTCCTTTTGCAGACATTAATGTGATCTTTATAAACATTAGAGGTATTGATCTTGTAATGTGAAACAAATGGGCATTGAGCTCTCAGTGCTGGTCATCCTGTGTGCAAATGACCTCACGCAGCTGTACTTTTGGCCTTGAACCTGTTTCATTCTCAGATCATCACTTGTTACTGACAAGTGTCTCAACCTGCCACTTCCCCATCCCTCTTCTGATTTGTGACTTCTCATCTGTTGAGCTCTGGGAATATTTGTTATACGATTGGATTGTGTCTAAACTGAGAGCTCATAGGCTAGTCCTCAAGAGGAGTGGAAAGCACAGCTTTGATGCTTCAACCAAAGGTGATAATGCAGTGTGTGTGTGTGTGTGTGTGTGTGTGTGTGTGCGCGCGCGCGCGCGCGTGTGCGCGCACGCATACAGATAAGATACTCAGGATTTTTAAATCTGCTAATTAGTGATAACATTTTAGAAGTTTGGGAGTTTTTCTGATAAAATTCAGACTTTCTCACTTCTCTTAAAATATCGCAAGATCTGGCAGCGCTGGGTCCCTGATGTAGTGGGACATCAGCTGCTGGCCAACATTGAAAGGGAGCCCCTTGGTCTGGGGAAGTGGGAGCGCAGGCTCTTTCCCACAATCCTTACCCTCTTCACGTCCACACTTCTGCCTTCGCTGCAGCTGTCAGTTCTCAAGCCCTTTTCTCCACCCTCCCCCAGGTCCACTGTCACTGTATCTTCTCACCCATGCGCATGAGAGAAGGTAAATCCAGCCAGCAATGTGCAGTCATTGTTTTGGTTGGTTAGAGACTTTTTTTGTTGTTTACTTTCTGTGTCTTGCTGGTGGCCCAAAGGTTTGAAGTTGCCAGACTAACACAACCAAAGCCTACCCAGGCAGGATGGTGCATTCTGGCTGGAGTTAAACACTCCTCAAAAAGTATTGACTTTGCATGCCTGTAATTCCAGTGACTCTGGAGGCTGAGGCAGGAGGATCACAAGTTCCAGGCCAGCCTCAGTAACTTAGTGAGGCCCTAAGCAACTTAGCAAGACCTTTTTCCAAAATTAAAGCATAAAAAGGGCTGAGGATGTGGCTCAGTGGTTGAGTACCCCTGGGTTCCATCCCCAATATATATTAAAAAAAAAAAAAAAAAGCCTTTCTGAGCTTCCACAAATGAATAACAATACAAATTATTTATCTTCACTTGCCTGGCTAGAGGAGGGCAGTAGTTCCGATGTCATATTACACAGTAGAGCCTCCTCAGTCTTAAACAATTAGTTGTGATTTTCAGAATAACTAGGGGAGAAGAGTTTGAGGATTCCTAACACATAAAATGATAATAATTAAGCAAATGAAAATGCTGATCACCTGATTTAATCATGACTATATATTGAATGACAACACTGTGCCCCATAAAAATGTACAAATATCACCTGTCAATTTAAATAAATAAATAACTGCTTTGATTCAACAGTCAATAATCTCCCAGGGTTCTAATCTCATGCCCTGCCATCCCCTGTCCACCCAACTAGGGAGAATGCAAAAGCTCAGGTAAGGTTAATAAGAACTAAATCACTGTAAGGGACAAGGGCTCTGAAGGCCCCCCAGTGAGCCCAGCTCTTTGTTTTACTGTTTGGGCTGGGCCAATTATGTGCTATTAACTGTGGTCCTTGGGGCTATTCTTTGCTTGTGACCATAAAGGTTATCTTGGGGCACAGAGAGGCAGGATACAAAATGCCCACTTGATGACAGTTTTCAATATATCACACCAACTAGAGTGAACCAGAAATAATGTCTAGCTTTGGAAGTTAATAGCTCAGCATTCCCGATTATTTACTGGAAGAAAATGCCTCTTCTGTTACCAGAGAGACCAGGCAAAACAAACCTGCTCGTGCCAGCCAGTAAACAGGCATTACACCCTCGTCTCAGTGTGTTCATCTCAACTAGTGTAAATAAGCCAGGGAGATATATATACATGTTTCCTGAGGGTTTGTTTTAGTTTTTTTTTTTCGGGGGGGGGAAGGAGGTTGAATACTGCTATGTTGAACTGTAAATCCTGTTGCAATCTGCTTTAAGTAAGTTGTGATGAAAGATCTCATGGGTTCACTTTGCATTGGTATCACCACACTCTCTGTTGTAGGATCAGGGCTGGGGCGAAGAGAAGGGGAAAAATAGGAAAAGACAAACTGTAGTGAAAGAAGTCCTTGGCCTCCCTTCCTACTTCTAAGTTTCCCTCTCGTGTTCTCCACAGTTCTGTCAAAGATATAGTTTGGTCATGCGTAACTAATTAGAATAAATAAATTTCTTTAAAAAAGATATGTTGCAAATATCTGTAGAGCAAATGAAGGGAGTGAAGGCTTCAAAATGGGCTATTTGATTGTCCCTCCCCTACAGCTTCATTTCCTGTGTGTTAAGGGTGGGGGGGGGGCAATGAAAAGGAAAGAGTGGTATTTAACCCCTGGGAATAAATTGACCCATTTAAAAGCCATAAGGTAAATGTTTCTTTTTTCCATTACTCAGATTACAGAAATCAAAATACTAGTTCATTAGCAGGGTCCAAACTGTTGAATATTTTGTCGAAAAAGAAGCAACAGCAATAAATCATAGCCAAGCCTTATTGAATATATAGCAAGTGCCCAAATTCTTGCTACACCATGGCCAAGAGTTCTCTCATTTAATCTTCCTACCAACTATGTGAAATAGGAGCCACTGTTATTTACCATTTCACAGATGGAGGGCCTGGTGCCTAGAAAGGTTAGGTAACTTTACCCTGGTCACAGCAACCAGCTGGGATTTAGCCAGGCAGACTGGCTTCAGCAGGCAGCTGAAGAATGAAGCGATCCAGCTTAATGACTTTGGGAAGAATATCTTTTTATTGGCCTCCGTTTCCTCATCTGGATAGTAAAGGGGTGATATTTGGTGATCCCAAAGCTCCTTGCTCGCTCTTCAGCAGTTCTTCAAATCAGTAGCTAGTATTCATTCCCTGTTGTCATTGATTAGTAAGGTGACTTGTAGGACATTAAAGGGCAGGGAGGGGCTGGGAGATTGGTGTATTATGCACCCAATGTTTTCCTAACTGGGGCAACTGCTCTGGTGGCCACATGGGGCCCACACAGGTGAAACAGTTGGATAACTTCTGCAGTGAGTTGGGAACAGGGCCCATTTTTAACACATTTCCTGTGGCTGCCACAGTTCATTTTTTAGTTGGACTCTTACTCTCTAGAAGTGTCCTTAGTGCCAGCCTCAATCCCAGATGCACTCCATGTTTGCTGGAGGCTCGCTTGCAACCAACACCTTGCACAAGTGAGCTATGAGAACAGCTGTGCTATGTGACCAGACCTGCTCTTCCTGGTTCCCCTGAAAGACAGTGAGTGATACTTCCAGGAATTTTGCATCAGCCTGGAAGCATTTGTTTTCTTCAGAGTATGAGAAGCGGAAGGAGACAGAGACTTTAAGTTCTATGAAGCAGCTTCAAATCCAATGATACAGGGTTTTTAAAGAGATCCGGGAGGTAGTCGCTCATACATTGCACAGAATATCACAGTCAGCAGCTCAAGTAATCTGAAGCTCTCTGTGTGCTCTCTGGGAACAATGACTATCACATTTGTCTCCACCAAGCAAACTAAGGTGTGTTTACTTCATTGTGTGCCATCAACACCCCCTCTAAAGTGAAAAGTCACCCTCAGCCCTGGCCCCACCGATGTCATTCTTGTTTCCGCTGCTAATAGTTTGCACGTGCATACATACGCTATGTCACACATCAGAATGTGTCTGATTTAATCCAGCAGACATTACTGTCCAAGTTTTTTTCCCTTCTGCTGATAATCTCCTTAGACATGTCACAAGGGCATCTTTGTTATCTACATGTGCCCAGAGGCAGAGATAACCCTGAAATGAAAAGAGGTAACAGAGAAACAAGAAGGGAAAAAAACCCAAAGGAACAGATGTGCTAAGTGCTGTGGTTTCCAAGGGCTGCTAGCAGGTTGTGGGGCTCACCAGAAAAAAGAGAGTCATTTATTCTAGAAGGCAGGGGGGAAGAGAAGGGAGATCAGAACTGAATAGACTGGCTAGAAGTAGGGGCCGCAGTAGGAGTGATGCAAGAGAAACACGTCTTTCCATTCCAGAATATAATTTGCTAAGAGCCACCACTTGCATTTCATATGCAAATGAGGAGGCTTCCCAGAGGCTGGGCTGGGCTGGGCTGGGCTGAGCAGCAGGGATTCAGAACTGCGGGGCTACAGACCAGAGCCAGTTAGGAAAGCATCACATCTCCAGCCAGGCCCAAAGAGGCTGGACGAGACTCTGAAGCCAACGACACAGAGGATTAAAGGACCGGAGGAAAGCAAGCCAGCCCTCTGGAGGAAGCTGTCGAAATTCAAGATTGCAAGAGATATCAGTTCAGCCTCCCGCACTTGTGGTTTTGGGGACGAGGATCATTTCTCAATCCCTGAAGAGAGATTCCATTCCTGGAGAAGTGAAAAGAATGAACTTTTGGAGGAATTACTTTTTGGCTATCGGTGTGCTCGGTGTGGTTTCTTTGGTGATATTTTACAATAGCCAGGTGAGCCTACAAAAAAGTTACGAGAGGCAAAAGGTTAGGATTGGTGCCTGCAATCTCACCTTTCTGCAGGGAAAGACGCTGCCATCACCTTTGGGAAGACTTCCTTGCAACGACTACGTGACCCAGAGTCACTACATCACGAGCCCCCTGTCAGGAGAAGAAGCTGCGTTCCCTTTGGCATTTGTCATGGTGATCCATAAGGACTTCGATACTTTCGAAAGGCTCTTTAGGGCCATCTATATGCCCCAAAATGTCTACTGTGTTCATGTGGATGAAAAAGCCTCAATGGAGTTTAAAAAATCTGTGTGGCGGTTACTGAGCTGCTTCCCAAATGCCTTCATGGCTTCTAAGCGGGAGTCTGTGGTCTATGCTGGGTTCTCCAGGCTCCAGGCTGATCTCAACTGCATGAAGGACCTGGTGGCCTCCGAGGTCCCCTGGAAGTACGTCCTCAACACCTGTGGGCAAGATTTCCCTCTGAAAACCAACAAGGAAATAATTCAGTATCTGAAAGGATTTAAAGGAAAGAATATCACCCCGGGGGTGCTGCCCCCAGCTCATGCCATCCCACGGACTAAGTTTGTCCATCGAGAGTACATAGGCAAATTTGTTTCTTTTGTAAAAAATACTAATATTTTGAAAACCCCACCTCCACATCAGCTGACCATCTACTTTGGCACTGCCTATGTGGCCCTTACCAGAGAGTTTGTCAGCTTTGTTCTCCATGACCCAAGGGCCGTTGATTTGCTCCAGTGGTCCAAAGACACTTACAGCCCTGATGAACATTACTGGGTGACGCTCAATAGGATTC
The DNA here is from genome assembly GCA_028644305.1 of Xerus rutilus. Taxonomy (NCBI): domain Eukaryota; kingdom Metazoa; phylum Chordata; class Mammalia; order Rodentia; family Sciuridae; genus Xerus; species Xerus rutilus. The sequence goes on along the minus strand of CM053406.1, from coordinate 112,370,804 downwards.
CAGGTGGGTGCCAATGTCCATTTCCATGTCTTTTTATGGATAGACTGAGTTTGCTAGCACTTGATTGCTCCAGAGAACTGATTCATTTGAAATTCTTTGGGGGAAAAAAAACCAAAAAACCTTACATCCTTAGGAAATGATTCATTTGGTTGCTTTTGGTCACAGTTTTGTGCTGGCTCTGTGGTCTTGTAAATATGTGATATACAACGATCTAAGAAATCCCTACAGTCACTCTGGCAAATCTTCTTTGGTTGTGTATCACATAGTTGCGACTTTGAGCTCAGTATTTTGAATGAATACTTTTCATGGTAAGCACAGCTGTAACATAATAAGACTGTTTTTTAAAGAACCATTCTAGAAATAGGCGAAGCTTCCGTCAGGGGGATGGTATGCTTTGTTATTGACACAGCCATCCATTTCACTGATGCACAAGTTCTGGGAGCTGTTGTGGGTGGGGCTGTTTTTAGAATCTTGGAAACTGCTTTAGATGTTCACAAATTATCACTCTGGCTGAAATGTCTCTGATAGGAGATCCAAACAAGTACCCAGGTCTTGAGTCATCTCTGTTCAACAAATCTAGCCGAATATTCTATGGCCTAGAGGAGTGGTGAATGTTGAATGGAGTCCTACAGAAAGAGGTTCTAGCTGGAGTTGATCTAAGGAGCATTCTCAGTTTTTAGGTCACAGATTTTTATTATGAATTTCAATTTGCAGCCTCATGCTTTTATACACTGTGAAGGCTTTTGGGTTGTTTTGATTAGGAAAGGAGTCCAAGGTATGCTGGGCAGCTGAAGATAGACAGACTCCCTCTTTGATTCAGAACTGGGCTTCTTTTCAAAATCCTGTTTCCCATAGGTAGCCTGTGACCTGTGGTGCCTCTTTCTGGGAATGTCCCAGTAAACTTGTTCCCAGTATTTGCCAGCAGGGTGGTAGTGTCAGTTCTGTGTGAGGGTGGCCCTTTGCCTGCCATTCTTGGAGATAACTCCTGGCTCGTGTGTGCTGGCCTTATCTGGCCTTATCCAGCTCACCTCTGAATGGTGTTTGTAGCTACCTTCCTATCAGAAAGTAGACTCAAAGCAGCAAGACCTATTTAGGTCCCCGATAACTCAGCATTCCTAAGCGCGAAGCCAACGTGATAGTCACAGAGATCTATTTAGGAACAGAAAGTGGACAGTCAAGGTGACTGGGACAAGCTGGGATAGGCTATTCTGTGAGAGTTTTATTTTCAGAGATACTGACCTGTCAGGTCCCAAAGATTTGTAGAGGGGCAGTGATCCAACCTTTATCCTTGCCTAATGAGTTTTAACCCCAGTATTTACATATACCTAGTTTAAACAAATGTACCTGTCCTGTACATGGCATCTAATACAGTATTTGTTAGTATAGTTCGTGCCAGGTGTTATATTCTGCATATTAATCGCTGGTCGCATTTGCAGATAATGAGGCTTAGATGGAAGTATTTTGCTTGTGCTCTTCATGTAGCTAGTTCAAGGCTAAGCTGGGTTCAGATCCTGGATTTAATTGACCTGAATTTCTAGCTGTTTCTCTTACAGCAGGAAAAGAATCCTTTCCTCTTTCCTGTATATCCTAAATAAAATTTCTGCAGAATCATAGAGTGGAGAAAGGAAAAAGGTGATTAGGAAAAATGAAAAAGGGTGTGGCAGTAAGCTGCGCATGGTCATTTGAGCTGGACACAAGGTTAGCAGGGACATGGAAAGGGTGTGTGTGTGTGTACATGTGTGTTGCTTGTGTACATGTATGTGTGCATGTTGAAGACTGAACACGTGAGGCCTGTCAGGTCCACGGTGCTAACCAGAGTCACAGGTGTCCTTTCTGGAAGTGACATCATCACCCCTTGCGGTTTCTGTTCATGAGTTTCCTTTCTGCCCTGTCTAGAACAGGCTTTGGTCTGGCTCTTCCTTCCCTGAGCTGGTGGATATGGGAAGTGTTCTTCAGTTAATGTTCTTGGAGAGGCTGGAGGGAGGGAAGCGACCAGGCTGAGATGCTGAAACCAATCACTCTTATAACAAAGAAAATGAGGTGTCCAAACAGGTTCTTCTGTCCTCTCCCCTCTCTCCTCTCCTGTACCATCTTGGTTTCTGCCTGACTCCATTGCCCTCCATCTTCTCACCAGACTCTCAGGATCAAGTGAGATTCCTGGTCAAGAAGTAAAAGCAAAATTGTCCCGTTCTCTCACAAATTCTTTTCCTTCCTTCCTCCCTTCTTTCTCTCTTCCTCTTCTCTCTCCCTCTCTCCATACCTGGGATGGAACCTAGGGCCTTGCACATACCAGAGAGGCTCTCTACCACGGAGCTACATCCCCAGCTCTAGGTTGGCTTAAAAAAAAAAAAAGAAAGATTAAAAAATAAAAACAAAAAAACAGAGGGGCTGGGGATGTAGCTCAGTGGTGGAACACTTGCTTAGCATGCACAAGACCTAGAATCAATCCCAGCACCCAAAATAAATAACTAAATAAAATAGCAAAGATATTAAAAGCTTCAAAATTCTTACAGTTGGCATGGCACTCCATTCCATCAACTACTAATGTTACATTTATGAACAATATTAATAATTAAACACTGTAGAAAACATTTACTAATGAATTTTTTGCAAGTTCACCACAATAATACTCAGTAAAAAAAAAAAAAGGTCCTTATTTTAGGGATCCTACTGACTGCAAGATGTGTTCTTGATTTAAATGGATCATATGCAGGCATTTAGGATGCTATTTTTAACTCAAAATCTCAACTTTTAAAAACATTTTGAAGCATTTAAAAAATCTAGGTCTGAGGAATTTTGAAAGACACAGTTACCAAGAAACCTTTATTCCCCAGTGTCCAAAAATGATGGATGTACTCTCAGGCTGGTGAAACTCTGCAAATCCCTGCTTGAAGTTCTCTGATGGCTTCTCATTATCTTAAGAGTCATTACCCTGCAATGTGGCCTGACCTCCACGACCTGGGCCCCACCCATATCTCTACTCTCCTCGGTTTCAGATGATGACTCACCTTGTGTTCCAGTAAATACTTGGCCCTACACACTTCTGCAATTTGCACTATTTTTTTTTTCTGTTTCTATAGTTTACCGGCATCTTTTCCATCCAGTTGTATGTTACTAGCTCCCAGTTACACAGGAGACATGCGAGTATTGTAGGAAGGAAAAGCAACAGTAAAAAGTGGAGATTTGGAAGGGGAAAAGACCCCTCTGGGGATCTGCTGTGCACCAGGGGCTTGTCTGTCTTTATAGATATGGCTTCAACTGACTCCCAGAAGAGGACATCCCCAATGCACGGTGGACGTCTGCATGGATACAAAGGCTGTCCAATCTCTCTTCTCCCAAGTCGCCTTTTATACTGCAGAGTAATCTTCCCAACATAGTCTCTGATTATTTCATACCCCAGTGCCCTTCCCTTGTCTAGTAAATGAAGTAAACACTCTTCCATGGGCCTTTCCAGATATTGTCTCAGCCTGACCTTCCAACTTTCTCTCCAACTCCTCACTGACTAACCCTGACATTGGCCTCTCCTGCGGTAGCCCAGCCTTTTGCTCTCTCTCATGCCATTGAATCACCACCCACCCACCCCCATCGATCTTACCCTTGACTCTCTTGTCCGAACTTTCTTGTCTGACCGTATTTTACAGGTCAGCACAAAGGTCATCTCCCTCATAAAACCTTTTTTCCACTTTGAATATGAGTTAAACTTCTTATAGTTCTTACATTAAACTTGAAATTTTTTACCATACTTCGTTTAAGATATTGACCTATGTATTCCCACTTAAAAGCTCATCAAAATGCATTGCAATAATTACCTTCATGGGATACAGCATCATGAAATGAGAATTGAAGGAAAGAGACACTTTTTGATCCCTTCTGGGCAGTATTGAAGGAGAGAAAGAAACAGAGAACAATATTGAGTCAGATAAAATAAGCAAGGAAATTACAATATGAAATTGAGTTTCCAAGTAAATATCTACTGTCTTGGGTTTTTTTTTTTTCTTTCTAGTTATATATAACAGTAGAATGTATTTTGACATATTATACATTCATAGAGTATAACTTGCCATTCTTGTGGTTGTGCATGATGTGGAGTTACACTGGTTATGTATTTATGTATGAACATAGGAAAGTTATGTCTGATTCATTCTAATGTCTTTCCCATTCCCACCCCCCCAATCCGGTGAACCTCCATCTCCCTCCACCACCTCCGCCATTGTGAGTTAGCATCCATATATCAGAGAGAACATTCAGCCTTTGATTTTTTGGGATTGGCTTATTTCACTTAGCACGATAGTCTCCAGTTCCATCCATTTACCTGCACAATTTGCACTATTTTTTTGTGGCTTTTAATGATGCCCTCTCATGAAGGATGCCCTTTCCACCATCCCTGTCCAACTCCTTTTTGTCCTTTATGACCTGTGTTGGGTGGCATCTTTCCTGGAAGCCACCTCTGACAACTCCCCTCACAGACAGCGAGTTCTCCAACCCTGGTTCCCTGATACCCAAGGCCTCTGCTGCCAGCACTGAATCAAGATTATCTGTTAAGGAAGTATCTCCTCTTCTCTAAACTCTTTAGTATCTGAGCTCTTTAAAGGCAGGCAGTGTGACATCTACCTAAGCGTTCCCCATCATTACTTGTGTCACTAGGCATCTGCTTGATTTGAGTATATGCAGAGTGCTAGATGGTGGTGGATTGGGTCTGCAGAGGGATAGGAGTGTGCTAAATATAGTTATAAGAGATAGGAAGAACATGAAAAAGTGTCCTGTACCCTGGGGTGAGTGTTAATTTCAATAGTAAAGATTACTATCAATAGGTAAAATATAGCTTAAAGATATAATTTTACCATAGCCAGGCCAGTAAATGGTATCAGTCAACAAGGGAGAGACTTTGTAGAATTGGCATGGAAGGGATAGGAGGCCTTCCTTAAATAATCTGGTTCCCAGGCAGCCAATTTGGGCCCATCATGCAGTTGGCATCTGACGCCCAGACAGCACCAGCGGGCAGCAGGTGTAGACACCTCCAGTGAGTTTCTGTCTTATCTGCACTTGGCTTGATTTTTTTTCCCACACTTGACATCATTCAACCCTCCTGTTAGTACCATATTGGGGTTACTCAGGGTTCATGCAGTGAGCTGCTTTTAGCTTATTTGCGCTTATTTGAGGGAATGGAGGGTGTTTCATATTTGTAGGCTTAGGAAACAAGAGTACAGGAATATGAAAGATTAAGGGAAAACAATGGGAAGAAACCAAAGACAACCCTCCAGGTGTTGCTTTCAACAAATGTAAACACTGAGCTATTTAGAAAGTACGTGTTCTCTACCGAAAGGTTACCTGGGCCTTAAACTGGGCGGGGCTGGATCAGTCCCAATCTTTTTCCAAGTATGCATTGTGTTCTCAGTACATCAGCCCAAATTTAGAATTCAGTTTCTAGAACCACAAAGGATGCATTTGCTCATGCATGTTGTACCCACGACTGAGAAACACAAACACTGATGGACTGGTAGAATCGTGCCTCAATCAACATCCCCAGAATACTCAGGTCTACCATGGTGATTATTTTTCCCTGGCCAGAGGACAACCCACAAAGGCTCCTGCTTTTTCAATATGGGAGATCAATTCTGGTTGAAGGAGAAATTCCACAAACATACTTTTGTAGACTTCTATACATTGAACAGAGCTTTAAAATGCTATCATATTTATACAACCACAGAATACTAAATATGCATAATAAATGTGAACGTCCTTTTCCAAAAATTATATTAGTGACATGGACCTGTTTGGCTTGTTCGATCTCTTTGATAAAAGGGCTCTAGGTTCTTTCGGGGCTATGATTCAGGTAGGATTATGGGGGAAGATTTATAGCTATAGTGTATCTTGGCTCTGGAATACTAGGCTGATGAGTCTATAGCATAAGAGGCCGAGCTTCCGGTAGGGAAACTTAGACAGATGACAGAATATTTACATAACTAAATTGTGCTGTAACTTAGCCATTTATAGACTCATTTACCATGGTTCCAGCCATTGGCTCCATTGGAATATTTGAGATCAGCTCCTTCCTTGTAGAATCTGTACTCGATCATTTCCCCCCATCCTTCTGATGAAAACAATCAGGAAATTATTTACTACTCTTAATTACCATTTAATTCCTGGTCACTAGAACCATTTTTTACAAGAGAAAATTGGATTAAAGTATATATGAATATTTCATTAAGTATAAATACAGTCATGATTGGTAAACATCCACTAAGCTTCATGTAACATGAATTTAATCTCAGCAGAGAAGATTAATGCAGCTACTATTTTAGAACTGGCAAGACTATCTTCCAACTCAATCAACTGCCCACATTTAAATACCTACCAATTACATAAGACAAATTTTTTCTAGAAGCAGGACCTCTTTTTTTATTTTTTTTTTAACAAAAACATAGAATTGCATTTCAATGATTCTTTAAAAGAATAAAATATTAGTTGTATGTCAAAGCCACACATAATTGATATGTAGTTATCAATGCACATAACAAATGATAAATATATACTAAATAGCTAAATTATCTCTGTAACATAAATATTTCCCTTCTCTGTACATTTACTTCCATTCTTTGAGTTCACAAGATATTATGAAGAGGGCTTTGGAGTCAAAAAACATGGTTTAAGCCTTTCCTTCCAATATTTTGGAGGAACTAGGTGATACCAGACTTAGTTTATGCTGATCCTGTTTTCTCCTCTATAATGATAATAGTCTGTAGTTCCCAGAGAAGTCATGAGTATGAGTAATATAATGCTTTCAGTGTGGGGTCCTGAGAGCTGAGCATGCCAAAGTCCCCTGTGGGGCCTGTTACAACACAGATATCCTGGCCCCACCTCACAGTTTCTGATTCAGCAGGTCTGGAGCAGTCCAGAATCTGTATATTCTGTATAGATTTCCAGGTGACACTTCTTGTCTAAGGACCACACTTTGAGAACTGATGACATAGACCATCTTTCACAGACACAGGCACATTTAGATTTGCAGCAAAGGTCGTTTCTCTTCATTTCCAACCACAGACTTTCTCTGAGAAAAAAGGAAGCCACCAGTAAGAACAAAAGTGAGTTTATATAAGAAAAAGCTTTATGGTGTTGATCGCTGGTGGGAGGCTGGATAAAAAGGGTGTGTAAATGACTGATACTTGGGAAGAACTCCTGCTAAGGAAATACCAAGGACTTTGGAATGAGCGAAAGCTGACAATGAATTTTAGCTCTATTTCTGTTGACTTGATGACCTTGCGTAAACCAAACTTCAGACTCTCACTTTTCTATTCACAATAATGATGGCTGCTTAGTTTAGTTGTTTTGAGAACTAAATGAAAAAAAAAAATGGGTGTAAAGTGAGAGGTTCAGTGTCTAGGCACTAATTAATATAAATATTTAATAAGAAAACCTAAATCTGACTTCGTTTTCCTACATTACTGAGATTTGCCAGACGTGGAATAAAGTAAATCGAGATTTCTTTTCACTGCAAAAGAAAGTCTATGTCCTAATTCACCGACCATGTGAAACTAGGTATAGATATAGCCAAAGAGGGATATTAGAAAATACTGGAAAATGTGAGGAATTTAACATGTTCAGGTGGATACTTATTCTTGATCATTTTGATTCTCCTTAATGTTATTGGTGTAATCTTTGCTAACTACTAAAAAGCTTGACTGAGCCCTCCAAAAGCTTGCCTGAACCCTTGAAATAACACTGCGAAGTGCATATTATCCAGTAGAAGAGGATTTCCTTAAAGACACAAAGAACATCAGCGGTACTGTCACGTATCTATTTTTGAGATCGCTGCACATGAAAGGAGCAGGAATTGGGTTTAACTAGTTGCTTTATTTTCTTAAACCCTGACATGTTTCCAAAAGGACTTAACATGTCTGTTTAGAACATAATATAATTTCTTGGGAAAGGAAATCAGCAGAGCCAACACTTGAAAGAAACAAGAGAGTTTTTCTCACAGTCATTCTATAGAGGTCTTCGCCAGCCTGACCACATCCTTCCCGTTTGGGGTGTTCAACTTCCTCAATGTTAAAATGAATTTTAGTAAGTCCTAGCCATGTATGCAGGGATAATTTTAAAACTCTATTGTAAGAATGTATAAATATACAACGGTACAGAGAATAGTGCACCCATTCTGTCTTACCCATCAGCCTGTTTTGGGAACTAACATGTAACAAACTCAAAGCGAGAAAACCTAAAATTGATGCCAATCTTGGAGTTGACTCTATAATTCTCAGAAAGGAGCAGCTTTCTCTTTTCAAAGAAAATGCAAAATTCCAGTATTGCAACTAAGTCTTCCTACAAATCCCATGATAGCTTGAGCCAAATCTTTTTGTTTTTGGCACTGGGGATTGACCTCAGGGGTTCTCGACCACTGAGCCCCATCCCCAGCCCTATTTTGTGTTTTATATAGAGACAGAGTCTCACTGAGTTGCTTAGCGCCTCACCATTGCTAAGGCTGGCTTTGAACTCGTGATTCTCCTGTCTCAGCCTCCCAAAGTATTGGGATTACAGGCGTGTGCCACCGCGCCTGGCTTTGAGCCAAATCTTAATGTGTTTTCTATTACTGCATGTTCTAGATCCATCATCTCTGGTGCATTCAGTCTTCTTGTGAATATTTTAATATTTGTGACTTAATCACAAATATTGTCGAGATTCCAGTTATCGAGATCCATTACTTTGTATGAGATTTTTCTGATCTTGCAGGACAGTGTGGAGGAAAGAATAAGGATTCTGGAGTAGGAAAGATCTGTTTTCAATTCCAGCCTTATCTACCAATAGCTTCACTGACAATGAACACACTATGTAACCAACACAAACCTCAATTAATTTTGATTTCAAGACATAAGAGAAAGTTTGGGAGGTGTGCAAAAAAGATTGGAAAGATAGTATGTGCACTTTTAATTTTTATCATCATCATCATCATCATCATCATTATTATTATTATGCAGTGCTGGGGATGGAACCCAGGCCCCTGCTCATGCTAGGCAAGAGGTCTACCACTGATGTGCACCCTCAGCCCAAGTTTGACCTTTGAAACACTTCACAATGTACAACTAAGAAGAATAGAATATTAAGCAAATATTAAGCCATATTTTCCTTTTATCATAATACTTCAAACTCTAGCTGCTATACTGTATAAGAAGGGAGTGTCTTCGGTACCCATGTTATAAAAGTATTTTCTGATTCCCAGCCTCTGTCTTTTGCTAGCCGTTTGACCTTAGACATATCACTTAACTTCTCTGGGCCTTGGTATTCTGTGTAAAAAACGAAGAAATTGGGCTAGATGATCTCAAAAGAGGTTCCTATATAGTTTTGTTTTAACTTTGGAGCCTGGAGTGGAAAAAGCAAGTTTTAGAGGTAGTCTCCTGCTGTGAGATCTTCCATGGGCTTCAGTTCACTTATGTGTAAAATGGGGACACACTGATTTCATAAGATCGTTGTCAGAGTCACAAGACAAAGGGAATCTGGCTTCCAGCTCAGCCACTGTTCATTCTGTTACCTTCTCCCTTTCTCCCCAACCCATGGTCATTAATGTTATGCCTTTTCTACTGTCACTAGTAGGATTAGCGAGATAATAGCCTCTGAGCAATGATTGTCTCTCCTTGTCCTTATCTGGGTGTCAGCCACCACCAATGCCATGACTTAGGCTGGCCCAAAGGCACTAGGAAGAGGAAGAGATTTTTGTACTCTATAATCTTGACAGTGAGGAAATTGGGTATTGAGTGTTTACACAACATCCTCACTTCTCTGGTTGTGGTTTGTTGGTGATGGTGAGTTTTTTTGTTGTTGTTTTTTTGTTTTTTGTTTTTTTTTTTGTACCAGGGATTGAACTCAGGGGCACTCGACCACTGAGCCATGTCCCCAGCCCTATTTTGTATTTTATTTAGAGACAGGGTCTCACTGAGTTGCTTAGCACCTCCCTTTTGCTGTGGCTGGCTTTGAACTCAAGATCCTCCTGTCTCAGCCTCTCAAGCCACTAGGATTACAGGTGTGCGCCACTGTGGCAGGGTTCTGGTTGTGTTTTTGATGTAGCACAATACCCTTTTCTAGAGAGAGAGACAAGAGAAAGAGAGAGAACACCACACGCAAACTCATAAGTGCTAATCAGAACCAAGACTAGTGTAGTGATTTAGTGTGTGTGGGGGGGGAAGCTGTGCAGCCCAGCAAATTATATAATCTTCCAACTCTCAGTCTCTGTATTTGTAAATTGGTAATGATAATAGGTCCTACCATTGCATGCAAATTATATGGATTAGTACACATCCAGAGCTTAGGATGTACCCCGTGCCTATAAGTATCCGTAACTATTAGCTGTTTTTATTCCACCTAGTTGCCCCCCATTAAGGACATTGGATGAGGGCAACAGGAGCTGGAAAAAGCAGTCCCTCAAACACAGAGGCTTCTGAGATGACTACAAAGGATCTGGGAGATTTTCTAGAACTCAGATGAAATCATTTTGAATCGCCTCCTTCCCTCGGTTCTCTGTACCACCAGGGCTTATCCTGCACAGGAAAATGCGAAACACAGGGGAATATGGTGTCAGTAAATGGGATCCCTGGGGCAACGTACAGTGAGTGTGTGCAGGGGCAGCCGTTCATTGCTTCAGACTAGGAAACAGACATCAACAACAATCCTAGTTTAGGGTTGATGTCTTGGCGTTTGGGAAAGGGATACCAACAATTTCCAGACAACCTGAATCTCCTCTCTGCCCCAGCAAAAAACACAGTGTTGTTTCCACCAGAATGAGGGGCATCTGAACCAGGTTGAAACAGGGTGTCTCAATGAGGGGCATCTTACCCATCTCCCTATTAGCTTCCATCCATGTGTCCTATCAGGAGCCAGGAAAGGAAAAAGTGTGTCAAATGAATTAGATGTGGTCTCATGGACCTTCCAAGTACCAGGGGTCTATGCAGAATTGAGAATTTGGAATGGAAAGGGCAGATATCCTCTATTCAAGGGTGGGGACTTGAATCATAGTTTCTTCTAGATTATGACCTTGGACAAGTCCCTTCAACTCCTGAAATTTAGTTTTCTCAGCCAAGGAATGATCACACACACACACACACACACACACACACACACACACACACCTCACTGCAGGAGTTGGGGGCAGAGGGAAAGAGCATGCATTGTGAAAATATGTCAACTCTGTAAAACTCTATATAACTGATGACTCATAATTCTATAACTCTAAAGCCAGATACCACCACCCAGCACTAAGGAAGTGCTCACTCCTTGTGATTGTGGTAGTGGTTCTTATTTAAGTGGATTTAAGTAGAAGATATGGAAGGAGTGGGAACTCCGGGTGGTTCATTGCAGAGTAACAAAATGACTTGGTGGAGAGGGGAATTTGTGCTGAAATTGGAAGGGGCAATCTCATGGTTGAAGATGAAGGAAACTAAGCCTAGGACGATGAAATGATGTTCATGTCACATGGTGTTTTTTCGTTTTTTTTTTTCTCTCTCATAGTTTTTATTGGTGCATTTTTACATACTTGTACATGCACACGATATGACAGTGTCGTTTGGCCAGTATCATTCTCCTTTCCCTCCCCTATCCCTGTCCCTCTTCTCTATCCTACTCATATCCTTTGAATTTCATGAAATCCCTACACCTTTCTTTTCTTTTTTTCCTCTCTAGCTTCCACTTAGCAGAGAAATCACATGACCCTTGGCTTTCTGAGTTTGGCTTATTTCTTTTAACATAATGTTCTCAAATTTCATCTGTTTTCCTGCAAACTTCATGTCACATGATTTAGCAGCTGAACTGAGTTAAAAGATGGGACTCCTAAGTCTTAATACAATACTCCTTCTATATTAAGTGCTTCTCACAATTTTTCTCTGAAATGCCCTAGGTAATGGAGCAAAAGGCAATTAAAAAGAGCTTGGTATCTCTGTTATCTAATATTGAAAGATAGGTGGAAATGGCAGGCTTCCATACGTACGTTTAGAACTCATTTTAAAAAGACAGTCTTAATATTTCTGAAATGAACAATTGTATCCGTATAAATAGAACTTAAAGTAGAAAAATATCCACTTGCTTTGAAGGAGATCCATTTCACTGGGTTTGAAACTCAACACACAAAAAAGCTAAGGTTATTTTAGTAATAGTATTCATTTGGAGTAATAAACGAAAACAAAACGCAGCATTTAACTATGGTATTAATTGTCGCATACTTTTTCATAGCTATTGAACCTGAAGCAGCTTGCTTTTTCATGTTTGCATTTCAGTCCAGTACAGTTCACTCTTTCCATGTTTTGATAATCGCGTCCTCCACAATTCAGGACAGTCCCACCAGTCCCAAGGATCCCCTCTGCTGCTTTTGGCAGGCAGCCCCTATCCCCACTCCCTATTCCAGACCCTGGGCAGCCCTGACCTCTTCATCACCCTGGGCAATCCTGACCTGTTCCCCATTCCTCTAGTTTTGCCTTTTCCAGAATATCATAAAAAGGGAATCATAGAGTATGGAGACATTCGGGTCTGAAAGCAGTGTCTTCGGTCCTCTTTTTTTGGCAGTACTAGAGATTGAATCCAGGGATGTTCTACCATTGAGCTCTATCCCCAGTTCTTTTTAATTTTTTAAAAACTTTTACTTTATTTGAGGTCTTGCGAAGTTATCAAGGCTGTCCTCAAACTTGCAATCCTCCTGCCTTAGCCTCCCAAGTCATTGTAGTCCTGTGCCATTGCACCTGGCCTGGCAAAGCAACTTCTTAGTGTGCCTTTTGAAAATAATAAAATCATTCCGTATAGTCCAAGGTGAATATGGTGGTTTCCTATAGTTCACCTGCCAGCTTTAATAACTGTTAAATACTGATTCCTTTTGGCCCACTCCACCCCTGCCCCCACATGTTATTTATTTTTTAGTAAATAAGAATCAGTTGGATCTGTAATTTAAAAGGATTGGGGCTGGTTGGGCACGGTGGCGCATGCCTGAAATCCCAGCACTTAGGGAGGCTGAGACAGGAGAATCGGGGGTTCAAAGCCAGCCTCAGCAAGGGCGAGGTGCTAAGCAACTCAGTGAGACCCTGTCTCTACATAAAACACAAAATAGGGCTGCGGATGTGGCTCAGGGGTCAAGTGCCCCTGAATATATACACACACACACACACGCGCACACACACGCACACACAAAGGATTGGGGCTGTAGCTCAGTGGTAAAGCACGTGCTTAGCATTCAGGAAGCCTTGGGTTCTGGGTTTGAAACTCAACACACAAAAAAGCTAAGGTTATTTTAGTAATATTATTCATTTGGCGTAATAAACGAAAACAAAACGCAGCATTTAACTATGTATTTGTTAAATGTCACGTACTTTTTATTTTGCACGTTTTTTAAAAAATATTTTTTAGTTGTTGATGGACACAATGTCTTTATTTTATTGCTTTGTATGTGGTGCTGAGGATCGAACCCAGGGGCTCATGCATGCGAGGCAAACGCTCTACCGCTGAGCTACAATCCCAGCCCTATTTTGCACGTTTTGATGATCACCGAAGCTGTGTTCCACTTTTATTCCAGAGACGTGTGACAGAGCCTCAAAACTTCCCTCGTGGGTCTTTTTAGATCAAGGCAGAACCCGGTACTGAGCACATTGCAATACCCCACTATGGTTTCTTATCAAAACTCATACAGAAGAGCTCTGTCTAGATTTGTAGGTGGCTCAAGGGTTTGTTTGTTTTTTTTCCTGTAAGTTGAATATCTTAGTTGTTGGTGTTGATCTGAAGAAGTCCATAATTCAGAGTTTCTAAAATATTGAAATAACTACAGCACAAATGAAAATACCAACATTCAAGTGCTTAAAAGTAAAACCCTCAATACCTACAATCCAGTCCCTAAAATGGCCCCAGACAGAAAAGGGTGCAAGAACAAGGAACTGAGGGGCCAAATGAAGACCTGTGTTTTATTTTACAAATTTACATAAATGTTGTATTCTTGTCCACTCTATCATGTTTTATGTAGAGACAGGGTCTCACTGAGTTGCCTAGCACCTCGCCGTTGCTGAGGCTGGCTTTGAACTCGTGATTCTCCTGTCTCAGCCTCCCTAAGTGCTGGGATTACAGGCTTGCGCCACCGCGCCTGGCTTCTATCATGTTTTTTACTCCCCCTCCAAACACACACATTGGGACTTGAACTCAGAGTCATTCTACCACTGAGCCACATCTCATTATTTATTTGATTCTGAGACAGGGTCTTGTTAAGTTGCTGAAGCTGGCCTCAAACTTGGAATCCTCCTGCCTCAGCCTCCCAAGTCGCACCATCTAGCCTGGTACATTCTTGAACTTTGGAATAAGTTACATAGAGAAAATGATACATATCAGAATTGAACAGATATCTGAATTTTCAAACTGCTTGTTGTCTGTATGTCCAGCACTCCTGGAACCCCTGAGCTTCCCTTCCAATTGCTTCCCAGAGTAATAACTGTACCTGCCCCAGAAATAAAATGTCTGTTTTTATATCGCCGTATAATTTCCAACTGAGGCCCAGTGCTTTTCATCGCAGAGTTCAGGTTAATTGGATGTTTCGGGAAGAAGAGCTAGACCTAGATTTCCTGGGTTTCTGCATACTCCATGGAAACGGGCACGGGGACAGGCATGTGGCAGGACTCTCCCCATTTCTTCTGTTTTTTTTTTAAGTTTATTTGGGTGTTTCTTCTGTTTGCAGAAGACTACACAGAACTGCTCTGCTGTTCTGATAGGAACTGACTTCTAGAATTAGCACCCTATACACACCCAGGACAGTCTGCGACAAGTGGAATTTATCTCTGACCTTGAGCAACCTTTGGCCTGTCTTGGGTTGCAGGTAGGGCTTAAAATTAGACACCAGTCCTAAGGGAGTATGATTTCTTATTTGGCTGCTTTTACGTGGAATTGAAGGGGAGATTTTATAAGTGCAGAATGAATTCCAGCCAGGTGGGTGTAGCACCTTGTTCTAAAGGTGTCCTGTGCGTAGGGCAAGATGGAAATTTGTCTAATAAAGTCATTAAGGAATTTTCCCTAGCCAACAAATACAACAGCATGGGGCACACTGTGCTCTGTGATCTTGAGGACCTGCCACGAGAGGAAGATCCATACTGTTGTGCTCTTATTTGATGCAGTTATGGAAAATCTGGGAAGTGCCATTTGAAATGTGAAATACATAATTTAAGCTGTCAACAAACACCTAAATAAGTAGATTGCAGAAAAGAAGCTACTACTTGGTGTTTAAGTACCACAAATAACAGAATCTCTGAAGTTTGTGGAATCCAGTAAAACTTAAGTCCTAAGGAAACAGTTTTTTGAACTCAAAAACCTGTCAAAGCAGCAACTGTATATATAAGTGATACGTGAACTCATTTGATTTAAGGAAGCCCAACATGCCTATCTCAGTGGTAAAGGTGACTTGTGAAAGGTTATTTACAATCTCTGTTCAGTATAGTTAGTTAGCTATTGAATAGTTATGCTGCTGTCTTAAGATGATATGGAAATATTTATTGGTGTAAAAAGATGCTTTCTGAAATAAAGTGGTTTTTTTTCTGTCTTCTTTTCTTCCTCTTTATTACCCCTGAAAGAAAATTTAGTGTTATTCACAGGTCCCCTGGAGCTCAGAGGCCTAGAGCTCCAATCAGGGCCACGTGGCAAAGCTCTAGTGTCAGCCTGGATGCACAGACCAGGGAGAGGAAGATATTTATCACACGCTTAAAATATATAACATTTCCTTAATGTTAATGGTCATTACTTATAGGTATGAGATTTTGTAGTGTGTGCAGATTTTTTGACTTTGATGTTTCTTTTTGTGCTTTTATGCATTATTTGAATTCATTCTATAAAAGGGTCCTATTTTTCACAAATAATAGAATAATAATTTTAAGAGGAAAAAAGTAGTTTCCCAAGGTCATGGAGTCAAGAGTAAAACACTAGCTCATCTGGGTGAGGTGGAAAATAAACAGCTGCTTCTTTCAACCTCGCTTTTTAAAATTTCTGAACCTTTAAAAGAGAGAAAGTGCCTATTATTTGGTGAAAAAATAAACTCTCTTTACTGAGGTACGATACGTGGCAAGTGAGAGAAGTAGCGTGGGTACCACTGCAAAGTCTTGGTCCTGTGAAGAGACATTCAGTAAAAGATTTCTACAAAGAACGAATGTTCTTGGGCCTGGTTACACATTACCATCATGTAGGGCATTAAAACAAAAATAAGAATGCCTGGACCTCATGCCTGACCCAGGCATTCAGAATACCTGGAAGAGGGGCTCAGGCAGTGGTGTTTTTTGAAAAGTTCTACAGGTGATTCTAGTGTGCAGCCAGAGAGATAATTTTGGGTTTGTTCATTTGATACTGGGGACTAAACTCAGCAGCACTCTATCATTGAGGTGCATGCTCAACCCTTTTTATTTTTTATTTTGAGATAGGGTCTCTCTCACTAAGTTGCTAGGGCTGGCCTTGAATTTGTGATCCTCCTGCCTCCGCCTTTTGAGTTGCTGAAATTACAGGCTTGTGCCCCGGTGTCCAGTATAGCCATAGAGACAAAAACTAGAGTTAGGAAAACTGAAGGATGGACTGTGTGAACTTGACCCTTAAAATAAATAAACAAAATAAAGGTATTGTGTCCATCTATAACTAAAAAATAAATAAACAAACAACTCAGCTAAAGCCAGGTATGATGGCACATGCCTATAATCCTAGCAGCTCAGAATGCTGAGGCAAGAGGATTGCAAGTTCAAAGCCAGCCTCAGCAACTTAGCAAGGCCCTAAGCAATTTAGAAAGACCTTGTCTCTAAATAAAAAATAAAAAGGGCTAGGAATGTGGCTCAGTGGTTAAGCACCCCCAAAGTTCAATCTCCTGTACCAAAACAAACAACCAAAAAAAAAAAAAAAACTCAGCTAAGATTTTTCTAAGAAAAAAAGATGTCTTTAGTTTTTTGGCTTAAAAAATGTTTTTCATGATTCTCTGAGTTCTTCAGATCAAGGACAGCTTTACTGGCGTCAAGAGGTCCTAGATGCAGAGTCTCACTAGCATGGCCTGATCTCCCTGCACAATCTGTTCTTCTCTAGGAGACTCACCCGGGCTGAGTCACTTGGTGGCCTCAAGGAGAAGGCAAAAAGCACATTTTTTTTGAGTCTCTGCTTGTGTCATGTTTGCTAATATCCCATTGGTCAGATCAAGTGACATGGCCCGAGTCAGACTCAGGACGTGAAGGAACAGTCTTATTTTTCATATAAAAGCTTATTTTTCTGCATCTTTACTAGTTTTGTAACCAGCTGTCCTTGCTCAGCAGTAGGTGGCCTCATGCTTCCCCACGTCCTAAGAGTCCCTCACCATCACTTGAACGGCAGCATGCCATCATTGGTATGCCCTGTAATGCATTTAGCAAAGCCCTAAGTTCTGAGCAGCTTAGAGCTTTTATTGGTGATAAATTGTTTCACAGACTGAGCATCCCTAATTGGAAAATCTGAAATCCCAAAATGTTCCCTAATCAGAAACTTTTGGAGGATCCACATGATGCTGCAAGTATAAAATTCCACACTACCTCCTGCGACAGTCACAATCTTAGAAACACAAGCATAAATGAAATATATTGCATAAAACTACCTTCTGGCTATGTATACAAGATGTATATGAAACATAAATGAATTTCACGTTTAGACTTTGGGCCTATTTCTGGGGTATCTCAATATTTATACACACACACATATCCCCAAAATCCTGGAAGATCTGAATCAGTTTGGGCCTCACACAAACTGGGTGAGGGGTAGGCATAATTAATGGGGAGCAATACTCCTTTGGCTCTTATCATGTACCAACCACCATAAAGTGTATTACACGCCTCCCAGCAACTCCACAGTGTACAGGTGCTGTTTTGCCTTAATTTGCAGGTAGGGAGACTGAGGAACGGAGGTTTATCCTGTCAACAGTCTCACAGTTAGTGATTGGCAGATAAGTACTTGAATCCAGGTAGTTTAATTTCAAAATCTCTCCTCTCAACTACATATTACATGGCCTCTTAAGTAATAATTGACAGATAACTTTCTTAGGACAGATTCCAACAGTTTAAACTGCTGAGTCAAAAGAGATGCACATTTTAAAGAGTTTTGATACAGAATGTCATGTTGTTTCCCCAACATCGCACCAGTTTATGCTATATAAAGAGAAGTGATTTATCTTAGGGTTTTGAGGTTAGTAACTTAGTTCCTAACACAGTGGAGCTTGTTTTCTTATATTGGACATTTGCATAAGCCAGGGTACAGAGAGCTTCGGGAAGATGGAGATCCATTCAGGAATGTCCAGATGAGTAGCAGGAGATCTGGGTGTGTGTGGACAGTGATGAAAGATGAAGTGGACAGTGTTGGAAGATGAGGCCTGGAACCCAGGGTTGCAAACCTCATGCCTGCAGGGCTAGGCAGACCTGTGGCTGAGTGAAACGTGATATGGACCAAGGAGGCAGGAGAGTTCCTGGATGCCCATAACTTCAATAGTTGTCGTCAAGGGACTCTGGGAGTCTAGACTTCCATATGGGAGATCTGTTTTTTCAGCATTGATTCAATTCCACCCCACTGTGGGGGTCTATCCAAGAAGACCCACCAACCAGCTTTGATTATGAGCTGACTGCTTGCAAGACTGTAGAGCCCCTTGCGTGCTGTGGTCAACTTGGTGGCTTCCTGGACGGAATTGATCCATGGCAGCAAAGTAGTGCACCCAGCCCAGGCTGCAGTTCTGCAGAGCTGGAAGGGGCAACCTGCTTGATTAATGACCATCAGACAGCTCAAAGGCAACATTTGCAGGGAGGAGAAAAGTGTTAAGCTGGTTGCAAGGGGAACAAAACCAGAAATGTTAAATGAGTAATGAGGTGAGGAGTTGAAATTCTAATGAGAGGCGGGATAGGGGCACATGGGAGAGATCTAGGACCATGGAAAGATCTTGCTTTCATTTGTGAGAGGGTGAGAGGTTGGCAGGCAACCCAAGCTGGCTTGACGAATCAGATGCAGGGCAGATCATGCAAAGCAACCCACACCCCCAAAGTAGGAGAATGACAAGACCAGCCCTGGCTATGGAAAGAGTCAGCTGACCATACTGTCAACAATGTGGGTAGACTGCAGGCAGAGACCATTATGCAGGCAATTAAAATGGCCATGGTGAGAGCTGTCAAGTACCTCTGCCAGGAACAGCAAGACACCTGGATTGCACAAAATTTCAACATAGCTGGAAGAGATTAATTGGTAAACCTGGGGTAATCATGAGGGTGAAGAATTTGGAAAGATGCTTTGGTTTAGGAGAGGAAAGAAGGCTACCTTGTCAGGCTATACGTCTGAGATTGGGTAAGCCAAAAGCCTTTGCCATCTGGGAAATTTTTTCCTAATTGAAGGAGCATTTGACAAGGAGCTAGCGGTGGTAAACCTATAGTGATAGGCAGGCAGAGGGCCAACGTCAAGGTCATTGCTTGGGTCAGGTAATGAAATCTGAACTGCTCTGTGCACTTGTTTCCACAGGTTCCACTAATCTTTCCTGTTTCAAACCAGAAGACTGCCCAAGAAAGAGTCTTGAGCGAAGGTGTTTGGGCTACTACTAAAAATATGGATAAATGCAAGCATAGCTCAGTGGTAGAGGACTTGCCTAGCATAATTTTCCCCTTTTGGAGATTCTAAGCTGCAAGTTGCAGGAATATCTCATGCATGGCTTTATCCATAGGAAGCATTAAAAAAAGCATTTGGGTAAAAGTAAGTTATCTTGAAATAAAATCAACAAGTTGGACTAGGGTGTAGCTCAGCAGTAGAGCACCTGTTTACACTATAATTTATCTTGCACCAGTTTGCACTATAAAAAGAGAAGTGGTTATCTTAGGGTTTTGATGTTAGTAACTTTAGTTCCTAACACAGTGGAGCTGGTTGTCTTATATTGGACATTTGCATAAGTGAAGGTACAGAGAGCTTTGGGAAGATGGAGACCCATTCAAGAATTCCCAAATGAGTGGCAGGAGAATTGCATGTATGTAGGTGCAAACTAAACATTTTTTAAAAAATAAAAACATAAAAGTAATATAATGTTAAAGAAAGTTCTATAAATATGGGAAAAAATTGGTATTTCCTACACTTGCATTTTATATGCAAGTACTTGTGTGTGGTGTCTTAATAGTATACAACTTTTTTTCTAACTTTAGATCACTTATTCTCAACCAGAAGTGACCTTGCCCCTCAGAGTATGTTTGGCAATATGTGCAGAGATTTTTGATTGACAGACACACTGGGATTGAAGATCTTCTACTAGTTAGATTTCAGGGATACTGCTAAATGTCCTAAACCCTACAGGACATCCCCACAATAAAGAATTAACTGGCCTAACTGTCAATATTACCAAGGCTATGAAATCTGTGTTAGACACAAAACCAGTTTCTTCCACTGATATATGAATTATTACAAAACTGGTTTCTTCCACAGATATATGATCTTCATGATTCTAATAGGGAGATTTTTTTCAACCACTTATTGAGCAGTCCATTGCTAAGCACAACACATGTATTATATTACTTAATAGAGGCAGTTCTCCATATCTGTTGGTTTTGCATCTGCAAATTCAATTAACTGCAGATCAGAAATATTGGGAAAAAATAATGCATCTGCCCTGAACACTTTTTTTCTTGTGATTATTCCCTAAACAGAACAGTATAACAGCTATTGACATAGCATTTATGTTCCATTAGATGTTATAAATCATCTGAAGATGACTTAAAGGATACTGGCAGAGTACAAAGTTTATATATAAATTCTCCACCATTTTATATAAGGGACTTGAGCATCCTTGGATTTTGGTACCCAAAGAGATAGAAAGATGAGGATCCTGGAGTTGACCTCTTAAGGATACCAAGGGATAATTGTACTAACAAAATCCTGTGAGGATTTAAAAATGATTACACCATGTCTTCAAGGAGTTCAGTAGTTGTTGAAAGTCATACAACTGCTAATAGCAAAGACAGATTGGAAATCCTGTCTATCTGACTTCAGGGCCTGTGCTGTTATGTACAGATTTCTGCATTTCAAAAATATGACCTTGCTGGGCACAGTTACGCATGCTTGTAATCTCAGCAGCCTGGGAGGCTGAGGCAGGAGGATCACGAGTTCAAAACCAGCCTCAGCAACTTAGCGAGACCATGTCTCAAAATAAAAAATGAAAAAGGGCTGGGGATATGACTCCCTGGTTAAGTGCCCCTGGGTTCAATCCCTAGTACTCCACCCCAAATTATTTCCTTATCTTATTTTGAAGATGTTGTTATAAAGGGCCAAAGGGAATAGTAATTATAGCTTTTCCTATATGTTACCAAATTGATTTTCCAGGATTGTCCCAATTTCCAGCACCACCATTAAATGGTGAGAAACACCTTTTGATACAGTCTCCGTAGTGTTTAATAACAAAATTCCTTGTTTATTTAATAAATACAAAAGTATATCTCTGACCTGATAAGCATTTTCTGGAAACTTTCTACCACACACAGATTTCCCTAAAGGAGGACCAACCCATCTGAGAACACTAAGGAGGCCAGTCAATGTAAATAAAGCTTGCATTTCAAAGAATCATTTTCATTTATCTAACAAATACAGTTATTTGACCAATAAAGGCTGAACCTCAAGAAAAACATTCCTGGATACTCTACAAACTTTATCTCAAATGTTCTGTTTACATATGCCTATGAAGAGCAAATGAGAGAATTGAATTTTGTACTTAGAAATATTTTCTCTGATAATATTGACAGTCTTCTTTTTGCTCCATCCTAGAAATGACAAAAAAATAGGTCTTTCCTGGGGTACTTGTGAATCAAGGGTACAACCCTCAACACACCCCATAGCCACCCTCCTAGACTCTTAACAACAAGGGTAGTAGTAGTCATAACAGTAACAATAATAATGGAATCAGATCCAGAATTTTTCAAGTAGTAACTGTGTCATTACAAGATACAGAAATCACTTTGGTAGTTTGTGAGCCAGTATTTTAAACAATGAAATGAGACGCTACAGCAAAATAAATAAGCACATTGCATGCCATAAGCCTAAGTATTGTTTTGTGAAATTTCTGTTTGTTTTATCTGTGTGTGTGTAGGAGAGACAGATGATGTAATTTTTCCCTGCTGTGGGTTACAGGGAAAACCACTGATCTAATCCTGCCTCCTTCATTGGAGAGGTGAATCTCAGAGATGTTAAAAGATGCCCCAAGATACCCCAGCTGGTTAATAGCAAAGCTAGGATGAGAACAGAATTCTTTAATCCTGAGGTCAGTGTCTATACCATCAGGGGGTTTGGTCTGTCAACCTTGGAGAAAAAACAGGAAGCCCAGGTGGGCTTAGCAGAGCCTATTAAGGAGTAGAGCGAGCAACGAGATATTGGCACTAAGGATAGAACTGGAGCTTCGGGGGTTTCCATGTATCTTTTAATCCACACCAAATTAAATTGCTTACCAAAGAGTGGGCATATTGTATCAGGGCTATTCAATGTTTTACTTGGCATTATCTCCTCAAAGTAATAACTAAGTGATGCCTACACAATATTCAAATGGAGCTGTCACCAGAAATCTTTATTTATTTATTTATTTCCATTTTGTGGTGCTAGGGATCAAATCCAGGGCCTCATGCATTTCCAGAAAGTGCTCTAATACTGGGCTAGCAGGACAGATGTAGAGAATGGATGATTGATTGCCCCCTAGGCAACTGCTTTGGGGCAGACTGAAATGAGTTGTCCCTTGCTGGGAAGGTAGAAAAAATACTTATATATATGAAGAAGTGGAACTTTACTACACCCTAAGTCACTGTGCCCTTTTGGGAAACCCAGGCAGCAGCCGGCCTGCTGGATCCACACACACAAGCTCAGTGGTTCTCACCACTGGGTTGATGAGGCAGCCCTTGTGCTGGGAATAGGCATTCTTTCATTCCTGGTGGCCAAGTGCTCTGATATCAAAGGCGTTAGGAAGACTGGCTTTCCTCTGACCACAGCTTTTCTCCACAATAGATAGGCTGATGATGTCTTTGAGAAAGTGATTTTAAAGGTCTAATAAGACTCAGGGCATGGGGTGTAGCTCAGTGGGAGAGCACTTGCCTAGCATGAGCAAGGCTCTGGGTTCCATCCCTAGCACTGTGAAAATTTTTTTAAAAAATGCACATATTCCCAGACTTGAGTACACATGAGTTAAATTAACCAAGGGACATAAACGTAGCAGATTGGATCAAAAGAGCAGATTTGGAGAGCAAGTAAGAGACCAACTTAGAAACTTGAAAGCTGAAGAAAGGATTTCAAGAAGAGAAAAAAGTAAAGTGCTGCCATTCCTCAAGTCAAGCAGTGGTGTCTTCACTGTCACTTGGAGTTTCTTACGCTTGGTCAGGCCCAGAATCCTCCGGGAATCTTGTAAAGATTCTGGTTCTGGCGCCCAAGATTCTGCATTAGCTCTTAGGTGATGCCGGTGATCCCAGTCTGAGCACCACACCTGAACAGCAAGGGGCTCTGCTCATTCCTGCCAGAGTCTTCTGTGCCTTCAGGAGTTCTTGGAACAAAAAGGCAAAATAGAGTTCAACTCAATCCCCGCCCCTGCCTCTCCTTCCACTTTAATAAAGGCAATACTTTTATGCACAAACATGGATAATATTTAAACACAGACATTTCTGAGCCATTGAAGCTTGGGATTTCGTTAACAGGAAGTTAAGAGGTGTGTGTTTATTTGAAAGGTAGTGGGTCATTAATTATACATGTCACCATCTTATCTCTTGAATAATAGAATGTGATGCAGGGCGAGCCTTGGGAGATCAATATTCATGAGAATGAAAGAAGGAAAATGTCTTTTCAAAAATGTAGCCAAAGGTTAAGAGATATATTGTCCTGAGAATGTTTTATTCACACATTTCTCATGTCGTTATTCAAACTAAATAGACTTGTAAACATTGTACAAGTCAGCTAGTCTTGTTGACGTAAGTAAAATAAACCAAATTCTCTCTTTGCTTACCAGACTCCTGTCCTCAACCCCTAACATAACCAAGGCAAGTTTTAACCTGAATTTTTTTAGTGTGATTAAAAAAAACAGGGAAGATTCTCTTTGGATAGGCAAGCACTAAAATAATTTTTTAAGTATTAAAATGCAAGCTTAAGCATTAGGAAGTAATGTTACCTAATAAAGTGTTTTTGTTGAATGATTCAGTGCTTTTCTTAAATACTTTCAAGTTTGGGCAGCAAAAATAAACCAAAAACAAAAAACAAAAACAAAACACACTTGCTGTATAGAGAATTAGGGTTAAGGACCCATGCTATTTACAGGGAAGACTCTGGCAAAATTTAGTTTTAGTTGTACTCAAAATTTACTTGAGTACAATTCTAGATTTGGGTCATCCTGTGATTATCATGTGACCACAAGGCAAAAGAACAGAGCTATTTTTCCTCTGAAAATGCATGTTTTTATTAACGTTTTTAAAGAGGAAAAGTTATTCTAAATGCCCAACCCCATTAAATTTCATTCAGAGTATTGTTCTTGTCCAATTTATTTTCTTATTAAACAATATCCAATTTGTATCTTGTAAGATTTATATCTTATTAAACAATATCGTCTTCAATAAAAATGTTTTTCTCATTAGCATGTGAACTAGTTTTCTCTTTGCTACTCCAACAACAATTGACCACCAACTTGGCAGTTTAAACAATAGAATTCTGAGGTCAGAAGTCTGACACAGATCTCTGTGGACTGCAGTCAAGGCGTGGGCTGGGTTACGTTCCTCTCAGTTGGCTCTGGGTACCATCTGCTCCTTGCCTTTCCAGTTCCTAGAAGCTGCCCACACTCCTGCCTGGTGGCCCCTTCCCAACCCTCAACCCACATGCTAGTTCCACCTACCCACAGGGCACCATTCTCACCAACTGTTCTGCCTCTACCACTGTTCTGACCCTTGCCAGGACATCAGACCCACCCAGATAATTCAGGACAGTCCCCCTGGGTCAAAGTCAGCTCCTTAGCAACCATCCTTCCCCTTTGCCATGTAGCAGAACATATCTCAAGTTTCCAGGATTAGGATGTGGACATTTTTGTCTGTATATGTGTGTTTGGGGGTAAAGGGGACATTATTCTGCCTACCCTAGAATGTCTTATTGATATTTAAGAATCTTCTACGAGAGAGATGGTTGCAATTTGGGGACCAATATTTGAATAGTGCCGTTACATCAAAATTATGTTCCAAGATGGGTGTGGTGGCACACACCTGTAATCCTAGTGGCTCGGAAGGCTGAGGCAGGAGGATCACAAGTTCAAAGCCAGCCTCAGCAAGTTAGTGAGAACCTGTCTCAAAATAAAAAATAAAAAGAGTGGGGAGGTGACTTAGTGGTTAAGTGCCCTGGGTTCAATCCCCAGTACAAAAAAGAAAAAATCATGTTCTGATCATAGAACTCTCAGGTGAAAAATGATGCTTCTTTTATGAAGTAAGGTGTTCCTCTTTGGATTGCATTTATATTGATTTCTAGATACAGCACTCCTTTTCCAGTAATTATTTTTGTATTTTCATCTTTGAGTATAAATTCCCTCTATTGTGTAATGAACCCTTTAATCTGTGATCTATCCAAAATTTATGGAGATGAAGAGGACTATTCGAGATGGCTTAGCCTTGTGTTTCTCAAATTGGGAGATTGTGCTCCCCCACAGGACATGTGACAATGTCTGAAGACTTTTTTGGTATTGTCACAATTGTGGGATGAGTATTACAGGAGGCTGCCAAGTGCCCTACATTACACAGGCGAGCCCTACACCACAAAGGATGATCCAGCCCAAAGCAGCCATGGTGCAGAAGTGGAGAGACCCTGGCTCAGACAGATGGCAACCTGAGACACTCCACTTCCACCTCTTTTAGTTTTTGAAGCTCTTTACATTTCAAAGAATTAGATATTAGACTAATATCTAACTAGTGATTTGATATTAGTATGTTGATTAGAATTGGAGTTGCACATCAATTGAATTAGATATATTACTAAATTAGACAGTGGGTCAGCAATTAAGTTTGATCAAAAGATCAACTGGACAAGACATGTGGATGGGTGCACCCCGTTCATGTGAAACATGAAAGATAATATCCTGAAAGAAAATAAGTGCGATCTGGATGCTTAATAGATGAAATTGATGCCCTTGTCTTCTGCTTCTCATCTCTGCTCTTTTCTATCCACATTGCAGGAGTGCCTGGCTCTATGCCAAACGCCTCATGGACCGGTAACCTCAGAGCTGTGAAGTGGATTGACATGAAAGATAAACACGGAGGCTGCCATGGTGAGGCATCTGATTCCTGCTTTGGGCCACAGTGCTCGTTGGTGTTGGCCACGAGACAACTGGGCGCATAGGGGTTCTCAGGCAAAGAGAACTAGCTGCTGGCACGTTTAGACCCATCTGGAAGTTACTGAACAGAGAAACCAGGGGCTTCGAGTCACAGTCTCTTGAAAATAAATTGAAATATCTCAGACATTCCTCCGCTTCCAAACACCGGCAGAGATGGAGATGCAGTTTCAAATGATAACAAGGCTTGCTTCTTCAGAAAGTAACGAAGTTCTGGCCTTCTTACTGCTTGTACTCTTGCTAGTCCTTTGAAGCGCAGCTTTTAGGAGAAGTGAGGCCATGTTCTCACCAAAGCGAGCCGCACCCTTGCCCCTCCCGTCAGCCTCTCTCCCAGCTGGCTTGGAGAGCTGTAGCAGTGGCAGGTGACACTAAAGAGAGAGGATTCCCCTCCAAATGGACAGGAACTAGAAACCCTATGTCATTTTCATGTCTGTAGAATCTTATGGAGAAGGATTTTTATCCATCCTGGCATTCATTCTGTTCAAAATAGTGCCTGACACCTGGTGGGCCTGCCTCTGCTCCAGCTGCCACATCCAAGGAGCACAGATTGGGAAGTGTAAGCAACAGAAATTAATTTCCTTAAGGTTCTGGAGGCTGGAAATCCAACACGGAATGTCAGCAGGGTCAGTGTGTTCAGAGGCACCTCCTTTGCCATGTAAATGACGGCTTCTTATGTGCTCACAAGTTCTTTTCACTGTGTGTGCCTGTGTCCTGATCTCTTATAAGGATCCCGCCAGATTAGGCCCTACCCTCATGACCTCATTTTATCAAACTTAATTGCCTCTTTAAAGATCCTGTTTCCACTCAGGTTCTGGGTGACAGAGTTCAACATACTAATTGGGAAGGGCACACAGTTCAGCCCTTTACCACATGCAATAAATATTTCTTTGGTGAATAAGTGACTGAGGGAAAGAATGAGAACATGGAGGTCAGCCTTTTCTCCCTGGGGTGACCAGGCTTTCCATTAACTTTTCCACTCTTCCGTTCAGTCTGGGCTTCCCTCATTAGTCTATCTTATCTACACTGCCCGGATGAAAACCTCCAGTTACTGCATCTCTGCTCCATTACACCCAACCTCTTTCTCCTGGCTGTCTCTTGACAGTCCCGTCTGCTGTGAAGAGCAAGCTCCTCATGTCATTGCACAGGCATTTCCATCTATTCTAAGACACATTCACATCTTTCCCTTCATCAACCCATGTGTTCCCCAGAGGGTAGAGTGAGTGCTCCACCTGCCTGCATTATCGTGGCTTGTCCTCCTGGTTGGAAGGAAGAAGATAGACAGGAGGTCATTTTGCTCTTTGATCCCCTGAGTTTTCTTTAGAAAACTGACCCCAAGCACCAGTCAGGTTCCCAATATTTGCAAGATGTAATCTTCTCCAGATCTTTCCATTAACCACTGTCTCCGTAGAGGCACCTCCTGTCTGTTTCCTCAGCTGTAACACAAGAGTACTACCATCCACATCAGAGAGTGTTGAAAGCATCAAAACCTTCCTGCTCTAGTTTTCCCTGCCCATCACAGAAACTCCCATCCCACAGGAGTTACCAGCAGCCTCCTTGCCATTACTGGTGTCCAGGACCTATCCCAGTAGAGAAGGTGTAACTTAGTTGGGCTTACAATTTTGTAGAGATTTTTACTGATTATATGACAGAGGGGACCTTGAGAGTTGGGCTTTCATGGTTCAGACATGAGGTTTTCCTCAAAAGCTCTTGTGTCAATGCAGGAATATTTGGAGGTAATGGTTGGATTGTGAGAGCTATAACCTAATCAGTTTATCTTAGCTTGAAAGGACTAACAGAGGGTTAACTGTGGCTGGAAGGGAGTCACTGGGAGCATGCCCTGGAAAGGCTGTACTTCCCCATGGCCTTTCCCCCACCCCTGCTTTCTTGCCGACATAAGATGAGCAGCTTCCCTACCCCACACACTTCCCTCATGACATGCTGCCTTACTTTGGGCCCAGAGAAATGGAGTCTGTGGTTATGGATTGAGACTTCTGAAACCATGAGCCCCAAATAAACTTTTCCTCCTCCAAGTTGTTCTTGTCAGGTATTTTGGTCACAGCAATGCAAAACTGACTAAAACTTGGCCCTAGCCAGGAAGCTACCTAAATGTGCAAAGTTTGGGTAGCACAGTTCCCTCTCACACAAATCTCCCATTCTTCTTCTTTTGGTACCCATTATGCCAATGAATGTCTGAAAACTTTTTGCAGTTACAGGCATAATAATTGTCCTCCAAACCACTATCTATAGAAAAGAAAAAAAAAGCAGAATCCAAAAGAGATAGAACATTGCATGTAATGTAGTGACTCAGTAATAAATATGGTCCTTTTCTCCTTGCCCATCTAATTTATGGTCACTTGATTTCTAATATACCCTGCAAAATGCTGCAGAATTAATTTTGTACATTCAGTTTCATCATTGATTTCTTCTGTTCAAAATTCTTCAAGGATTATTCATGCTGATGGGATAAGAGGCCAAACCTTTTCTTCCACATCATTTGGCCAACAGTTGTTCTGTGCCAAGGAGAACCTCGGGAAATAATTCCAACTTCCTACCATTCTTGTCTCTAACCCATTCCCAACAAAATTCCCTATTCTAGCAGAAAATTTCCACCTCTACAATTCTTCCAGAGGTCTTTCCTGCAATGTGTCCCACGCCACCCTCTCTCTTGATGCTGCCCAGTTCTCCCCATCCATGAATTCCCTACTCAGCCTTCTCCATACTTCCAATCCACAGCTATTAATTGAATGCCTAAGATTTGCCAAGCACTTTTCCAAATGCAGAGGATGTAGAAGTGAACTTAATGCTCTGAAATCGGGCTCTTCTTCAGGTTATAGTGTAGTCTGGGATGCAAGTCAATAAGCAAAATATCTTTTTCCTTCTTGGCACTGATATATGTGTATCTGTTGGTGACAAGTGCCAAAGAGAAACAAATCAGGTGTTTTAGTCAGCTTTTTCGCCGCTGTGACTCAAAGAGCTGACCAGTAGTATAATTGTAGAGGAGGAAAATTTATTTGGGGGCTCACAGCTTCAGAGATCTCAGTCCATAGACAACAGGCCCCATTCCTTGGGGTTCAAGGTGAGGTAGGACATCATGGTGGAAGAGGGAAGCAGCTCACAGATGATCAGAAAGCAGAGAGAGAGAGAGATCTTCACTTGCTAGATACAAATACACACCCCAAAGTCACGCCTCCAATGCTCACCTCCTCCAGCCACATCTTACCTTCTTTTAGTTCCCACTCAATTAATCCTGTCAGGGGATGAGACTGTACTAACAGGGCAAAGGTGTAAGTCAGACAGGAAGATGGCGGGGTCCCAGGGTGCTGGCAGTGGAGGTGGTGAGGAGTGGTCAAATTCTACTAAAAGTTGAGTGGATACAATTGCTGATAGATGGTGTGTGATGTGTGAGAGAGAGGGGAAGAAGTCCCTGGAAGCTGAAGAGTAGAATTACTGTGGACTGCAATGGGGGAGACTTAAAGAGGAGGTTTGTAGGGAGGAGATTAAGAAGTTCAGCACTAGGGCTGAGGGTGTGGCTCAGTGGCAGAGCGCTTGCCTCCCATGTGTGAGGCACTGGGTTCGATCTTCAGCACCACATAAAAATAAATAAACACAATAAATACACTGTGTCCATGTATAACTAAAAAATATTTAAAAAAAAAAAGAAGTTCAGCACTAGACAGCACAGTGATGTGTACCTGTAATTCTGGCGACTCAGGAGGCTGAGGCAGGAGGGTTGCACGTTCAAGGTTAGAATGGGCAGTTTAGTGAGACCCTGTCTCAAAATTAAATTTGGAAAAAAAAAAAAAAGGTTGAGAGCATAGCCCAGTGGGAGAGCATGAATCCCTGGGTTCCATCTCTAGTACCTAAAAAAACAAAAAGAAGTTAGTGGTGACGAATTACATTCTGAGGCTTATTATCCATCTAAGGAGAGATGTGAAAGTAGGCACTTGGAAAGGCTAGACCAGAGCCCCAGGCCCTGGGAAGAGATTTAGCCAATGCAGCCCATAATGACTTCTGCCATCTGTACCTTCCAGAACTTCTTATCTACAACTCTCATTCTCCAACACATTGCATAACTGGAGACACCTGCTGTGCTGTTTCCTTGTGCTATTTAACTCTCACCTTTCACAAATGCATAATTGGAGCTCTTGTCCTAGAGGGAGTTTAAGTCCCTCAAAGGCTGGGGCTACACAGTCACACTTCGTTTGAACCTCCTAACATGGTGCAGTGTTATCTCCTCAGCAGTCAATTCTACGTTTCCACCCTTGGCTTTTGAGCATAAGCACGTTTTGACTGTGTTTTCCATTCTGTCCTTTGCAGGCCACTACGTACATGGCATTTGTATCTACGGCAATGGAGACTTAAAATGGCTGATAAATTCGCCAAGCCTGTTTGCTAACAAGTTTGAACTCCATAAGTATCCCCTTACCGTAGAATGCCTGGAACTGAGGCTTCGAGAAAGAACCCTCAATCAGAGTGAAACTGCCATACAACCCAGCTGGTATTTTTGATCTGCAGCAGCTCACGTCTGGAGGGAAATTGCAGTTGGACAGAAGAGCCCTTCTTTGTAAGAGACTTTTGCCTTGGTTAGGGTAATGACCACAGTCATGGCTTCAGGACCTGGCTACATAATTATGCTTAAAATATCCACTGGACACTGTGAAACACACTGGCAGGATGGCTGGGCAGAGCGATCCTGGCACTTTGGCCAGTCTGGCAGCTTCTTGATACTCACCTCTGTGTTAGGTTATTGCTCTGATCAGCGATAAATTTAAATATCATCAGATCTTTGCACCAGATACTCATCATATAAATATGTTCTAATAGAAAGGAGGATGGTAGATAATCCTATTTAGGAAAAAAAAAAAAGAATTCCGTTTCTTTAAAGGAGAAATCTTCTGTAACACCTTTATAGTCTTTACTCTGTGCTTAACCACACATGAGCACAGAGACAGCTTTCTGGGTAACTCACCAATTTGCTCTGAACAAAAATAGATCTTGTTCCTGAGTTTCCACATTAACATTTTCAGTTTTCCCATGTCTGAAGTTCTGTATGCAGTTTAAAGCCATCAATGAGAGAGGAGTCACTGTCCTCTGTTTCAGGGAAAGGAGTTTGGGGGCATGTTTCTCCATCATATGCCAGAACATTCTTTGACCTTTCTTGCATGTTTTCCACTGAGAGTCTCAAAAGAATGAAGGCATTCCTAAAGGTGCTGTTGCATGGGTCTAGTCTCACGTCGGAAACCCCTCAGAATGAATTACTTCTTCTGTGACTCCCTTCCCCCAAAATTATCCAACTTGCAAAACAGAGACCAAATTCTGCAAGGCATTTAACTGCCTTGTGCTGTTCTCTGACTAGCTGTACACTGCTTGGTGTTGATAGGAGTGCCTCAATTTTTAAGGGCTTTCAGTTGAGAGTGACTGTCATTTAGCCCTTACCCATTCATTCAGCCTGCAATCAGGAAATATTTCTTGAGCATTTATAATCCTTCAGACCCATGCTGAGACAATAAGAAAATGAAGACAGAAGGTTTTTCACTCTAAAAACCTTGGAAATAATGTTAATAATGAAAAGTCTGGTCTGGAGAAACTTACAAAGTGTGGTATTTAACACATCCCTAGGTGCAGTTAACTGCTGTGGTATCAGGCCAAGGAAATCAGTAATTACAAAATAAGAGTTCAATTAGAGATCATTTGAAAGAGAGGAGGAGGATGCATAATCTGAAGTGGGTAATATTCCAGGCATTTTGCTGGCCCCTGAACATGTCTCATTTCATTCACCCTCACAGCAGTCTCATGAGGTTGGCATGATCCACCCTCATTTTGCAGATGAAGTGACTGACACTTGGGTTAATAAGCATTAGTAGGCACATTCTTTGTCTGAAAATTGGGATTTTCTTTCTTTCTTAATTTCCTGAGCAGGCATATTGAGAGAAAATGAAATAAAGCCATATTTACTATACCAGAGAAAGTAGATTTTAAGAATGGTCTCAGTGTTAATATTGAGAAAAAGTGCTGGCACCTCAGAAAGATGTGAAGTCTACTCTAGTATTCCTCTAATCCACTGAGTTTCTAAATATTTATTTATTTCTAATGAAAACAATTACTACAACAGATGATAGATTTAATTATCACAATTTTATTTTTTCTATAATTGTTCCTATTGCGTGTCAATCATATTTAAAGGGAATGACTGATAAAACTTTCTTTTTCTTGCTACCGAAAAAAAAAAGAACTGTATTGGGTAGTAAAGGGTAGAAGCGTAGGGAACACATCCAGAGTCAAGAGTGAAGTCTAAATATTGTCTCTTTTCAACTTATTAGTTAAGTGAACATCTGAGAAGAAGAAATGTTTTACACTGGATCTTTCTCATGCAGAATGAGAAGTTTTTTCTGGAGTAGAAGATGTTTACATGTCTGTTGCTGGTCATCTCTCCTATATCTTAAATAATATTGGAAGAGTGGAATGGAGTGTTTGAGCTAGTGGATTTATGCTAGCCCATCAAGATACCCTGAAACTACTGTAGCCATGTTTGTTTTTGGTAATGTTCTGTGTTTTTTTCTTGGAAATAAATTAATATATTGTTTTCCACCTTTGGGGATATTGTGGATGTTTATTTGGTGGTTGGTTGAAATCCAATAAGAGCATTGCTTGAGTCAAATTTTCACTGCTGTACTAAAGGTCCTGACCAGAACAACTATAAGGGAGGAAAGGTTTATTTGAAGACTCACGGTTTCAGAGGTCTTAGTCCATGGAAGGCCGGCTCCATTTCTCAGGGCTCAAGGTGAGGTAGAACACCATGGCAGGAAAGTGGGACAGAGGAAAGCAGTTCACATGGCGATCAGAAAGCAGAGAGAAAGGAGAGTTCCACTTGACAGATACAAACATATGCACCCAAATCACGCCCCAATTCCCACCTCCTCCAGCCACACCCCACCACTTCAGTTACCACTCAGTTAATCCCTACCAGGGGATTAATTCTCTGATTGGGTTAAGACTCTTACAACCCAATCATTTCTCCTCTGAACCTTTTTGCATTGTCTTACACTTGAGCTTTTGGGGGGAACACTACATCTAAACCATAACAAGCATATTCAACAAGGTGTTATCCTAGGCAAAAAAAAAGAAAGAAAAGAAAAACAAAATGCATTCATGCATGCACACCTGTCTAAAAATTTCCATCTCCTGAGAAATAATTAAACATTCCCTTTGCAGGATGTTGGGGAGAGTAATTGGAAATGATAGAGGAGAAAACAAAATGGAAAATCAACATTATTTAAGTCAGACACAGCTATTTTAAACTTCAAGGCAAGAATAAGTTATTTACCCTGTGAATTCATTTTTTAAACTCAAGATATAATTTAGGAAAAAAGTTTTGTGTTAATATTATCCTAATTATTTATCAAATGCTAAAGTTTTTGAGCAATACTTTAGCTGTAAGTTTGCTAAATAAATATCACTTCTGATGGACACATGGGAAATTATGAATACTATGGAAAATAACCACTTAAAGGCATTTTACATACCACTGTTAAAATGAAAAATCTCTTAAGGTTAAAATGAAAAACATTTCCAACTGCAAAAGTAATGAGAATAGATGCTTATAAGTTAAAAATAATACAAAATATATAATGAAAGTGAAATAATATGGAATAATATAGAATAAAAAGTAAACTATCCTCCCTGGAGGTAATCGCTTCTTTGATGTGTCTTTGGAAGTGCTTTTGCTCTGCAGAAATGAACACACTACATATGTGCGCATGTGTGCTGTCCAATAGAATGTCTGTGGTGACAAAAATTCTTACATCTGTGCTTTCCTATGTGATAGCCACCATGCACAGGAGCTACTGAATACTTGAAGTATAGCCAGTATTTCTCAATATGACTGAAAGATGTTATTTTTAACCTTATTTGCTTTCCTTGATTTAAATAGCCACACGTGATTGAAAGCTGCTGCATTGGCCAGCACATTCCTGAAGGTAGACAACACTTTACATGTGTGTTTACAGAGAATGGAAATACACACATGCTTTTTAAAAAATAAGTTGTTTACATGGGCATGTAATAGAAATTATATCCTTTTCCAGCCTACTATTTTGGAACTTTTAAAAATAAACGTTTTAGCTTAGACAATATTTAGAAAATGAAAGTACAGAGTTCCCATGTACCCCACATTCTGTTCCCCCTATTATTAACATATTATATTAGTGTGGTACGCTTGTTAAAGTGAATGAGCCAAAATCATCCAACTGTATACTTCAGATTTCCTTACTTTTTACTTCATGCTCTTCTCCTGTTGCAGATCCCACCCAGGATACCACACTAGATTTAGTCATCCTGTCTCCAACAAGCTCCTCTTGGTTATGACTGTTTCTCAAACTTTCCTTGATGACCTTGACAATTTTGAGAGCACTCCCAAAATTTAGACGCCAAAACCTAATCACCAATGTGACGGTGTTAGCAGGTAGGACCATTAAGAGGTGATAGAGATGGGTGCCCTTATAAGCAAGTCCGTAGAGAGCTGCCTCACCCCTTCACCATGGGAGACAGAGCAAGAGGGTGCCATCTATGAACCAGGAAGTGACCTCACCAGATGTCAAGCTGGCTGGCACTTTCCTTGCTTCTATAACTGTGAGATTAATTTCTGACATTTATAAGCCATCCAAGTTTTTGATATTTTTGTTACAGCAGCCCAAACAGACTGACATTCAAAAAGAGAAACACTATACATCTCTATTTCAGACTATGGAGATGATTTAGAAGAGTAAGAGAGACGATCCATAGTCATATTACTAAGTGAGTGATGGAAGATGTGAGGGCTATCTGGCTGTGACATCTGTCACCCTACTGATCACTAGGGTTGATTATGGCTGATCTGGCTGGCTAGGCAGGTGTCCCATTCCTCCCTAATGGCTCCATGTGCCTCCCTCCTGAAGCTGTGCTAACCATAAAATGGACATTCTTCTGTCAAGGATGTATGAATAGCTATGGTCCCCAAGATTTCTGGGGGTCAAGACTTGGTGTTTAAACTTGGGTTGAAATTTATAAAAGGAAGTACTCACATGTAGCAATAGTTCACCAATCCAAAGTCTATTGACAGAACATTTTGAGCTATATGTGCCAGAGTCAAGAAATCACATCTCTGCACACTCATGTGAGTGCTTGCGCGAGCACGCACTCGCGCGCACACACACACACACACACAAACACTTGATACAGGAGACAGGGCCTGGCTTCTAGAAATAACTCAAATTTAATTAATATAATTCCTTATGTGATTCAGAGAGCAGAGGGTCATCAAGAAACATTTATCTTTAATATAACTTACTGGAGAAGGTAGAGAAAATATACTACTTTTTAGAAAAACTGCCAACAATTTAGAAAGAGAGTTGATCTATAAAGACATGCATTTTGACTGTCTAGAAAATTTACATGAGGATATATACATCTACCTGTGAAAGCACAGTTTGAAAAGTATTGATAATCAAAATCATTAATACATAGGAGTACAATGTCATGTTAAAATTTAGTCCTCAGTTCTCTATAATCCACAGTTTATAGGGAGATTCTGTCTTTGTAAAGTCCCCAGGAGGTTATGGGGAGATTTTGCCACCCAAGGTTGCCAGGGATCCTTCAAAAGTAAATAAATGAGGGGAATGAATCACTGCATTCAAATATTCATGAGAAGAATCTGCTGAGTGCCCAGATGTGTCAGGACTGTGCTGATAAAAAACACCAAGACAAAGCCCCACCTAATAGAGTCCTGCAACCTGAAAGGACAGATTTCTGGAAGGAGCCTCCCACTTAAAGTGTTGAGAATGACAAGGCAGATGGGAAATCACTGGAGTGTAGCCAGAAAGGCAGACTCAGGGAGACTTAGCCAAAAGGCATATGCATAACCAGACACAGCTATGACAAATAGTGGATTCAACAACAAGAACAGGAAACAAATCCCATCCTCTCCCCAGTTAAGAGTCAGATGAGACAGAAAGGGGAGTGTGTGGCACTGAGTGGCCTTGGTGACAGCCTGCTTTGACCAAAAGAGATCAGAACATAGCCATCAAGTTAGAAGGTTCACAAAACAATGTTCCATAGCAGTGGCCTGCAATCAAAGTACAGGAGAGAAATAGGCAAACTGGATCTGGAAAAGTGAGTGCGGCTGATAGAGTGGCCCAGTCTAGGGACTTCTAGAAAGGTGAAGTGTTTTAGAAACTTAAAAAAAAAAAAAAAAAAAACTCCTAAGGATGACGTCACTACCCCATGCCAAGTTGTCAAAAATGAAGTTGTGGAGATGCCACCTTTGTATCATTAGGGCTCCAATTATAATCATAGTCACAATATTGTACAAACATTGTAGATTGTAGATTGTAGGTCCCTGTTCTAAATGTCTCTTTTGCTAGTAGAACAACCAAACAGCAGGCAGTCCAAAGGCCACTGTAGGCAACGAGAAGGAAGATGTCTCCCTACTACAAGAGCCCTAGGTGGGAAGAAGTACAAGTGTTTGGGACAGATCCTTGCTCTTTCTTTCTTTTTTTTTTTTTAAATATTTATTTTTTAGTTGTAGGTGGACACAATATCTTTATTTTATTTTTATGTGGTGCTGAGGATCGAACCCAGTGCCTCCCGCGTGCTAGGCAAGCACGCTACCACTGCGCCAGAACCCCAGCCCCAGATCCTTGCTCTTTCAATGTGGTATCATGAGTTCTTTGTCAGGAGGAGCAGCCTTCTTATCTCTGGCACATGTAATGACCTCCAGTGAAGATTTTGGTGTGTTCAAACAGCTCTTGCAAGGTATTTACATGCCACAAAATATCTACTGTGTGCACATAGACAGTGGCCACACTTGAGTTTGAAACTGCTCTGAGGGAATGAGTGAACTGCTTCTCAAATGACTTTATATCCTTGGAATCTGAATCTATTACTCATGGGGGCACATTCAAAATCCAGGAAGACCTGGAAAGCATAAGAGATGATCCAGTGTCAGGTGTTCGGCGAAGATTTGTCATTAACGCGCACAATCAAGATTCCTCCTGAAAACCCACAGGGAGACTGTATGGGATTTGAAAACATTGAATGGAGAACACGTCACCCCTCATCCAGTGTCTGTTCTGAAATCTAGCAAAAGGATAAAAAAAAAATGTTCACAGAACCGGAACACACTTTTGTGTCCTAAAGAAACATAGAAAAAAGAGCCTGCCACCACATCAACTCAAAATCAACTTTGGTTGCCTGTACTGGGAAATGTGTCCATCTAGCTCTTTTTAATAAAATAGCCATGAATTACTCCAGTATTCCCAAGATACCTACAGTCCAGAAGAACATTTAGGGATTACACTTAAGAAGATTCCAGGTGAATGTGATTTCCTTTTGCATTCCCATTTTGCTTGTTAATTTTTATTTTTAAATCAAAATGATATGTAATGATGATTTTGAAATCAAGTATTATTAAAAGAGTTCTTATAATGAAGTTATAACCTTGCCTCTCTCCACATGCAGTGCCAGTCAACAAAGGTACTATCATCCTATTTTAGCTGTTTCTCCTATGGATGACTTCCATCTCAGGAATATGCTCATACTGCTTGTCTTCATATATGAAATTTGAACATGAAAAAGCAATATCCTAGCTGGGCACAGTGCCACTCCTGTAAATGCCAGCTTCTTAGGAGGCTCAGGAAGGAGGATTGATGGCCAGGAATTTGAGGCCAGCCTGGGAAGCACAGTGAGACCCTGTCTCAAATAATAAATAAATAAACAGCAACATCCTGTTAAGAATTAGGTTTTTAATCCTGTACCCACAACCCACAAACTTTCCTTCACTCCTTTTAATACCAGGGTTTTAAGTTAATTGTTAAAATTTACATTATCATAACTAAAAAGCTATTGTTTATGGCCTGCAAACACTCTTCTGATTACTTTTACTTTTCCCAAACATTTTGCTTTTTTCTGAGGCTAACAATTGCCTCAATTTTTGCTTTTGTTTTGTTTCGGGTTGTTGTTTGTTTTTTGCTTTTTTTGCTTTAGAGATTAGACCCTGGGCCTCACGCAAGCTAAGGGCAGGCTTTAGCACGGAACCACATCCCTCTACCCTAGTTACTTATTTTCATATACACTTATCACTCCATTTTTCACAATGCTCAAACTAATCTGGGAAATAACTACTTTTCAAATGTTCGACTCTCTCAGCTTCTTTTCCCCTCCCAGTCTAGACATTTTCCCTATAAGCCTGTTGTCAGCTCTTACCTGGGAACTCTTCCTCATTACCATGCTGACTTCTATAATGTCCCACAGATCAACAGAATCTCTCTTTTAAATCTACCTTTCATCTATTTTTTATTTATCTTTCTTTTTCAGTACAGGGGGTTGAACCCCAGGCACAAGCATGCTAGGAAAGTTCTTTACCACTGAGCTATATCTCTGGCTTTTTATTTTATTCTGAGGCAGGGTTTCTCTAACCTGGCACTTGCAATCCTCTTGCCTTAGCTTTCCAAGCACCTGGATCACTGGGCCCCACTATATTCTTTTTTTTTTTTTTTTTTTTTTTTTTAGGTTGGAACAACCACTTTATGGTTGACTAAAATTTATTGGTGTTTAAGATGCTGAAATACTGAGATGCTAGTCAGGAACCTTGTTAGCATGTTTCAGGCCCTACTGGCTAATTCACATGAAGACTTGATTTTACCTCTTGCCATTTTTCCCAAGTCATTGATGATAGCTCTATTTGATAGGTACCAAGTATTAGGTCGGATCAGGGTCCAGGATGTCCAATTAGAGGGACCGGTCAGGGCAGCTGCGATCAGGGCAGCTACAAAATGGAGCGGCCAGCCAGACGCTGATGTCACCAGTAGACATGCCTCCTGTCAATCAGTGGATTTTTCCTGACCTATCCAGGAAGGACTCTGGCCTTTTCTTCCTGCCCCTAAGCCCTCCCCTTCCTGACCGGGCCTTTTGAAATTGTACACCGGAGCACCGGGGCCATTCTCCCAGACACACTCTGATGGACGGGAGAATTCAGCCTGAGAGTGTGTATTTCCAATAAAGCCTTAACAAAGACGGCTTTAATTCATCTTTTTGGTCATCTAGGCATGTGAGTATAGCAGGAGATCCAGCTCCTTAGTCTGTTGTACTCATGTATAAAAAAGTTTGGAAGACCGAACTTTTTAAGGCATTTCATTCATTAAGCCTTAAAACCATTGAAAACAAATCTTACACCTGCTTGGCAATGTTCTTCAAATGATATTATCTCTCTCAATATATATAAAGCTAAGAAAGGCATATCGAAGGGAAGGAGCATCACTTAAGGCAGTTCAATATGACAGAGAAAAGCAAAGCTATCTTATTAGGAAATAGGGTCTCCTCTTCATGTACTCTGCCAAAAATATACAGTCTGGCCAAAAAATGTAGATGTCCTGATCTGGGTCTCCCACCCCGTTTTCTATTTTTTAAAAATACATAGAGATCCAGGCTCAGAGGCGCCTGTCTGTAATCCCAGTGACTCAGGAAGCTG
Source organism: Xerus rutilus (assembly GCA_028644305.1). Taxonomy (NCBI): domain Eukaryota; kingdom Metazoa; phylum Chordata; class Mammalia; order Rodentia; family Sciuridae; genus Xerus; species Xerus rutilus. The sequence goes on along the minus strand of CM053406.1, from coordinate 112,330,989 downwards.
AGGAAGGAGGACTACAAGTTCAAGGTCAGCCTGAGCAGCTTAACAAGATCTTGTCTCAAAATAAGAAACCGGCTGCAGATAAAGCTCAGAGGTAGAGTTAAAACCCAACCCTGGGTTAAAACCCTAAAAGAACAATAATAATGTATAAATAAAATACATATAGAAATATTTAAGGATTAAAATAATATGACATCACACATTTGCTTCAAAATAATCTGAAGGTGGCTAGGGAGGTGAATCATTATTTGTTCTCTATCATTATTTTCACAGGTTGATAGGTTTTGGATTTGTTGTTGTTTTCTTTTTCTTCTTCTTTTTTTTTTTTGTACCATGGATTGAACCCAGGAGTATTTTACCACTGAGTCACATCCTCAGCCCTTTTTTAAAATATTTTATTTTGAGACAAGGTTTAGCTGAGTTTCTTAGAAGGGCTTTGCTAAGTTGCTGAGGCCGGCTTTGAACTCATGAGGCTCCTGTCTCAGCCTCCTGAACCACTGGCATTACATGCATGCACCACCAGTTTGATAGGTTTTTGAGGGTGAATTATTGTTCTAATTTTGTGCTTGAAATTTCTATAATAAAAACATTTTAAAACTATTTTTTATTTTTGAAGTTATTATAAATAGGAAAATACCTTCCATTATAATGTTCTTCTGATTATTTTACTTATAAAATTAGAAATATAAATTATTATTATTTTTTAAAAATATTTATTTATTTAGTTGTAGGTGGACAGAATATCTTTATTTTATTTTTATGTGGTGCTGAGGATCGAACCCAGTGTCTCACGCGTGCTAGGCGAGCACGCTACCCCTGCGCCATAACCCCAGCCCCAAATTATAAAATTTATAGTTTTAAAATTACCAAAAATGATAAAATTTGTTAATCTTTAATATTATTTTCAATTCAGCCAAGTTACTGAATTTCTTATCCATTTTAACCACTTTTTAGTTGATTCTCTTGCATATTCCTTCTATTCAGTTCTATAATGTACAAAGAAATGATATATTACCCAATTTCCAAGTGTAAGGTTAATTTCTTTACCTTATTCGTTGATCAATACATAGTGTACCTAACAGACAGAGGACACTTCTTTTAACTGCCCCTTGAAATGCCACTGAGAGAATCCACCTGTTCACTCCCAGATTGCTCTACTTCGTGCACCTCATCTGTCTTTGTTCAAGGCAGAACTTTGGAAGCATTCTTCTTTCTTCTTCTCCATTGACTCCCACCTTCTCGTTAGTTTCTAAACTGGGAGCAATTCTTGTATTAGAACCTTTCTGTCTATTGATACCACACTGCCCTAGCCAGAGAAGGTTCCATTTGGGAGATATTTGAATAGGCTTAAAATAAACAGAACTGTTTAAGGACAGAGGTTTATTTCTCTAACTTTCCTGGGCTGAAGGTGCTAAGTCTCATTCAATGCCTTAAATTCTTTTTTTTTGGCGGAGGGTACTGGGGTTTGAACTCAGGGGCACTCAGCCACTGAGCCACATCTCAGCCCTATTTTGTATTTTATTTAGAGACAGGATCTCACTGAGTTGCTTAGCACCTTGCTTTTGCTGAGGCTGGCTTTGAACTTGCAATCCTCCTGTCTCAGACTCTCAAGCTACTGGGATAACAAGCATGCATCCCACACCCTGACAATGCCCTAAATTCTTAAGACATGATTGCATTAAATATTTATTATTGAATGAAGTTATTCCCTTGCAGGCCATGGTAAATATTTGAATAATACTACTGATAACTAGTATCTTTCCCAGCATTTCTTTACTAGTGTATTAAATTATATTTAAATATTTAAAATATTTAATTTAGTTTTGTGCTAGTAATATTATTTATATGGAAAAAAATTTACAATCTCACACTTCACAGAGTCAAGTGATAATGCTCACTAGGCTTTGGAGCTATGTTTGTGGTGATGGCAAAGGGCCACATGACTCCCACAGAATTCATGTTCATGGTCAGAGAGAAATCAGTTACTTTGGGTTAGGGTTGTGGCTCAGTGGTAGAGTGCTTGCCCACCATGTGTGAGGCACTGGGTTTGATTCTCAGCATCACATATAAATAAATAAAATAAAGGTCCATCACCAACTAATAAAAAAAATTTGAAAAATTAAAAAAAAATATATCAGTTACTTAGCATCAACTGGATGTGTACAAGAGAGTTGCTTTAGGGGACCATTGCTAGATTAAAGGGACCTGAGATGATTGCTTGGATCCATGTAAAAACATCATTATTCACATTGATGGAATTCTCAGTATGAGCCAGGTGTTTTATATGGATTATCTCAGTTTATCACAATAGTTCCATGACATAAAGCCTATTGTGATTTTTCCTTTTATAGATGCACACACTGTCACCATCTGACCTGCAGCAGCTATTTGTGGCCCTGTCTCATGATAGCACAGTAAAATTTTCCATTTTGAAGATAACTTGACATTTCTAAAGTAAGGATGTATCATGCTGAAGAAACCTTTGACAATCCTTTGCCAAATCTGCCTATCGCCCCAAGAGAACAACAATTCAATCCAACCACTTCCTTCACTTCCTGCAGTTTGCCTGACTGCATGTGTTCTATACATTTTAGCTCCCTTGGATTTCTCCTTTTTCATCCATCTCTTCCTGGTTTCATTTTCTTTGCCATGCATGTAAAGGGGAGAAAATACAACTTTTTTTGTCAACACTTTCAAACTCATGGCTGGGACAGAACCCTATTAACAAAAGACAGATTAACCAAGAGGGAAAAAACATAGTGATCTTATCACACATGCAGTGTACACCACATGACAGAAAACTCTCTCAAATCAACATCAGTTCAGTTATGATGCTCAAAATGTTCTTGGATTTTCTTTGTTCTGACACTTGCAAATTGATACTAGGATCATTGAAAAACATCAATAAAAAGTTAACAATCTTCTTTCATGGAGAGTATCCAAGAACCACTAGGAGGAGAACTAGAAACTCTAACTTTGATGAAACAAGAATGCATTGAAACTTTAAACCACAAAGTGTGCAAAAGAGCTTCCAAAATAGCAAAGATCAACCTGTGGTGCCTGTAAAGCCCAACGACCAGATGGAAATAAAACAGGACCAGAACAGGCTTTATTCTGGGAAGGACACTCCCGGGCCACTTCCCCCGCACAGTCAACAGGCTTGAACAGGTCGGAAAAATGGCGCTAGACCCTTGTGCTACACAGAATTTAAAGGGCCATCCCCATCTGGAAAAGGCAGGCTTGGGACCGGAAGAGGTGTTGGTCTAGAGTCCAGCATCCTCCAAGATTGGCCAGGTGAAGCTGGTGAGGTCAGAGTCCCTCCGGGATGAGCCCGGAGCCATGGCAATCCTCACATTGGAAGTTCACTGCTCCTTCCGCATCAGGTACTGGGGGCTGCCATTTTTGTGTGTTCTGTGCGCACGACAGTGGGCGAACTGGCCCCAGGTGGTGATGGTGAAGGGGAGGAAGGAGGAACTTTCGGGAAGTACCCTTAGGCAAAGGCCCGGCAGGGCTGCGCACGGCAGCGCAGGCGGGAGTCAGGGGCTGACAGGGCCAGGGGCAGCGAACGCCAAGGGCGAGGGGCGGGCTTGGCCGCCCTGGTGGGGCAGCGGTGGTGGCTGCTGCCGCCTGGGCTGAGCGGGAGGGAGTGTGTGCGCGGAGAGAGCCGGCTGAGGGGAGATTGTTTTCTGCGTCTGCCTCTGACCTAACAGTGCCTGTGGGAAAAAACATAATGGGGCTACTTGTTTCTACAAATATCAGAAAGAGTCAGGAAAGTAGATCTCTCCAAGGTGAAGTGACATTACCAGAAGTATAACAAATTCTCCCATTTTTTTTTTTTTGGTACTGGAGATTGAACTCAGGGGCACTCGACCACTGAGCCACATCCCCAGCCCTATTTTGTGTTTTATGTATAGACAGGGTCTCACTGAGTTGCTTAGCACCTCGCCATTGCTGAGGCTGACTTTGAACTCGGGATTCTCCTGTCTCAGCCTCCCTAAGTGCTGGGATTACAGGCTTGCACCACCACGCCCGGCTTTATTCCCTCATTTTTGATATGGATGAGATCAGGGTGCCTGACTGGAAATAAGAATGTCCACAGACTTGGTTTGCATCTGAGACAGAAGAAAAGGGCCTGATTCTCCCCCAAAGGTACTTTTTCTTGTTCTTTCTTCCATATTTGACAGCCATGGCTGCCCAAATGCTTTATAGCCACTCAGAGACATTTGCTTTGGCTGCTGTGGCTTCAGTCATCGATCTATCCCAATAACTTCATCCCTCTGAAGACAGAGAGCCCCTAACCTCCCCATGACTAAACAGAGTCTGCAGTCACCCTGTGTAAATAGACTTCCTCTTACTTTCGTTGGTTCAGTCCATGTATTGCTTCCCTTTATGCTGCGGGATAAGTCCTAATAAAACCTCTTTGGGATGGTTTTGTTTTGCCTATTTGTGACTTCAAACTCCGCTAAAGCAAGCTGCACCGGTTGCAGTAAGAGCTGGTAACATTAAAGGTGGAAGGCATTGAAAGCAGCCAGCAGCCAGGGTTGATAACACAGAGAGTGGCTATCGGTCACAGAGTGGCAGATGAAGAGCAATGGAGAGCTGCCAGCAGCTGCTGGATCTGCTGCTGAAAGGGATCCAGGGAGCAGCTGGAAGCTGCTGCCTCTGGCTGCCAGAAGGGCAATGGGGAGAGCTGCTAACACCAGGACCTGGGAGCCACTGGCCCTTAAAGCTCAAAGCTGCTAGCACCAAGGGAGCCGCACTTTGCCTGTTTGTGATTTTTATACACATCAAGCAAAAGGATCCTCAGCCACTTGGTATGGATAAACCAAATTTATAACTCCTCACCAAAAATCTACTGTCAACACATTATTCTTTTTTTTTTTTGGTACTGGGGATTGAACTCAGGGGCACTCGACCACTGAGCCACATCCCCAGCCCTATTTTGTGTTTTATGTAGAGACAGGGTCTCACTGAGTTGCTTCGTGCCTCGCCATTGCTGAGGCTGGCTTTGAACTCACGATTCTCCTGTCTCAGCCTCCCTAAGTGCTGGGATTACAAGCGTGAGCCACCG
>CM053406.1:112290651-112325421 GCA_028644305.1 Xerus rutilus | reverse complement strand
TTTTTTTTTTTGGTACTGGGGATTGAACTCAGGGGCACTCGACCACTGAGCCACATCCCCAGCCCTATTTTGTGTTTTATGTAGAGACAGGGTCTCACTGAGTTGCTTCGTGCCTCGCCATTGCTGAGGCTGGCTTTGAACTCACGATTCTCCTGTCTCAGCCTCCCTAAGTGCTGGGATTACAAGCGTGAGCCACCGCACCCGGCTAACACATTATTCTTAAGGTGCAATTTCAGAAGCTTTTTTGGGAGGGAGGGATATTGGGGATTGAGCTCAGGGGCTCTCAACCACTGAGCCACATCCCCAGCCCTATTTTGTATATTTATTTAGAGACAGGGTCTCACTGAGTTGTTGAAAAAGTGTCTCGCTTTTTCTGAGTCTTGCTTTGAACTCTGGATTCTCCTGCCTCAGTCTCCAGAGCTGCTGGGATTACAGGCATGCTCCACCACGTCTGGCTTCAGAAGCATTTTAAAGTCAATAATAAGGATGCCCAACATCTTAAACTTAACAATTAAAAGAAATTGTAGCCAGTTCCATAGAGGAAAAAGGAGCCATGGGAATTAGAAAGATCTCTTCTTTCACATATAGAAATTAAGGCAAGGGCTGGGATTGTAGCTCAGCGGTAGAGCGCTTGCCTCCCATGCGTGAGGCCCTGGGTTCGATCCTCAGCACCACATACAGAGCAATAAAATAAAGACATTGTGTCCATCTACAAAAAAATTTAAAAAAAAAAAAAGAAATTAAGGCAAGAGGGAAAGATAGGCCATATTTATCCAATCTTTGTCTCCATTTTTAGGAGAATATTCTTCGTAATTGCCATAAGCTTCAAAGCAATTCTTCAGTAACCACTTAGACTTAACTATGAGTTTACCTTATTTCTCTGCTTGTTATTTTCTTCCATATTTAATTTATCTCTTTATTAGATTAATATTTTTATATACTCGGGGCACATCCTTGATTTAATAAATATTCTGAAAGCAGTGCACACTATTTATATTCTTCCATTCATTTTCATTCTTGAGTGATAGATTAGCTGGGTAGATAAATCTGAAATTAAGATAATTTCTCCTGAGTGGTGCACGCCTGTAATCCCAGCAACTTGGGAGAGTGAGGCAGAAGATTCACAAGTTCAAAGTCAGCCTCAGCAACTTAGTGAGGCCCTAAGCAATTTAGTGAGACCCTGTATCAAAATAAAAAGTAAAAACAAAAAAAGGGTACTTTTTCTGTGGCTTAGTGGTTAAGCACCCCCGAGTTCAATCCCCAATACCAAAAAAAAAAAAAAGAAGAAGAATTTCCCTTGGAACTTTCCTTTGGTCACTCGAGTGTCACTAATAAGAAATTTGTTATCACTAAGCTTTTCCTACTTTCTAGGCAATCTGTTCTTTTCTTTGGAAGCTTGCAATTTTCTCTTTGACTCTGAAGACATGAAATTTCACTAGAAAGTATCCAATGTATGGATTTTTTACAAAATTATTCTGCTTGGCATTCAATGGGCACTTTTTCTTCTTTTTTTTGGTACTGGGGATTGAACTCAGGGGCTCTCCACCACTGAGCCACATCCCAAGCCCTATTTTGTATTTTTATTTAGAGACAGGGTCTCGCTGAGTTTCTTTTCACCTTACCATTGTTGAGGCTGGCTTTGAACTCGCGATTCTCCTTTCTCAATCTTTCAAAGTGCTGAGATTACAGTTGTGCACCACTGTGCCTGGCTTTTCTTTGGCTTTTGATAATGATTTTCTAAATATCTTTGATATGTCTTCTGTGTCATTCAAATTTGAGGCCCTAGGATCTTACGATCTGGTGAAGGAATTCTCTAAGCCATGATTGCAAGTCCCAGACCAGTGGTCAGCTCTAGGCATGTTTCTGATCTATATAGACCACATTCTTATCTTTAAGAACTTCCCAATCCTATATGGTTTTCCTTATTTGAGTGGCAGTAAGTGGCAGCATTAAGTTCTAGCACTCTCCATGCGGCCTTGAGTTTCAGCAACAGCATCCAGTTAATAGATTTGGTGGCAACAACTGCAGCATCACAGCTTACACTGAAGCTTCAAGGAGAGATTATGAGGTCCTTCTGCCTGAAAGCAGCATGTTCTGCTCATCAGAATGTGGAGATTCAGGAGAGGATATCTGCATCTTAACCATAAACCCAGATCACCACCCTTTAGTCCACAAAGCCACAATACATGAAGATTGAACAAAGCATACGAATAATGTTCTCATATCCCAGGGTGTATATTACTTTCATATGGCTATTATAACAAATTACCTCAAACAACACAAATTTATCATTTTACAGTTGTCGAGGTCAGAAGTCTGACACGGGTCTTACTGGGCTAAAGTGAAAGTGTTGGCAGGACTATGTTCCTAATTAGAGGATCTAGGAAGTATCTGCTTCCTTGCCATTTCTAGCTTCTGGGGGCTGCCCACATACTTTATTGTTTTTCTGTTTTTCCTTTTTATTGGTGCATCATAATTATACAAAACAGTGGGATCTGTTATATATTCGTATAAGCACACAATATAACAGTGTTAACTTCGTCAATTTTATTCCCCAGTATCTCCCCTCTTCCTCCCCTCTACCATCTCTATGGTCCCTTCTCCCCACTCCACTGTGTCCCTTCAGTTTTCATAGATTCCCTTCCCTATTTCCCCCATCTTTTTTTTCTCTCTAACTTCTGCATATAAAAGAAAAGATGCAACTCTTGGCTTTCCGAGTCTGGCTTATTTCACTTAGCATGATGTTCTCCAGTTCTATCTATTTACCAGCAAAAGGTGTAATTTCATTCTTTGTGGCTGACTATAACATCATTGTGTGTGTGTGTGTGTTTCACATTTTCTTTATTCATTCATCCGTTAATGGATACTTCAGCTGGTTCCATAATTTGGCTATTGTGAATTGTGCACTATTAAAATGGGTATACACATATTGCTTTAGTATATTGACTTTAATTATTTAAGATAAGTCTTGAGGCATGGTGTATCTAGGTTATATGTTGATTCCATTCCTCATCTTTTGAGAGACCTCCATTTTGATTTCCATAGCAGTTGTACTAATTTACAATGGCACAAAGAATGTGAAAGTTTTCCTTTTCTCCACACCCTTTCCAGCATTTATTGTCATTTGTATTCTTGATGGCTGTTGTTCTAACTGGATTGAGATAAAATCTCAGTGTGGTTTTGATTTGCATTTCCCTAATTGCTAAATATGTTTAAAAAATTTTTATATGTTTGTTGGCCATCCATATTTCTTTCCCATTGTGTAGGTTCTCTCTTCATAGTCTTGTTTCCTTTGCTGTACAAAAGTTTTTAATTTGATGCCATGCCCTTTATTAATTATTGGTATTATTTTCAGAGCTCTAGGAGTTCTACTGAGGAAGGTGTTTCCTCTGACTATATGTTGGAGTGTTGACCCTATGTTTTCTTCCACCAGTTGCAAACTTTCTGGTGTAATTTCTAAGTCTTTGATCCATTTTAAGTTGATGTTTGTGCAGGATGAGATATATGGGTCTAGTTTTATTCTTTTACATATGAATAGCCAGTTTTCCCAGCACTATTTGTTAAAAAGCCTGTCTTTTCCCCAACATATGTTTTTGGTGCCTTCATTAGGAATCAGATGACTATATCTGTGTGGGTTTGTTTCTGTCTTCTAGTCTTTTCCATTGGTATATATGTCTGTTTTTATGCAAGTACATGCAGTTTGTGTTACTGTTGCTCAGTAGTATAATTGGAAGCCAAGCATTATGATGCCTCCCAGTGTTGTTTTTTGGCCTAGAATTTCTTTGGCTGTTCTGGATCTCTTATTCTTCCAAATAAATTTTAGGACTGTTTTTTACGGTTCGGTGAAGAATGTCATTGGTGTTTTGATGGAGATTGCATTGAATCTGTAGGTCGCTTTTTGTAATATGGCTATTTTATTTTATTTTATTTATGTATTTTGGAGAGATAAGTCACGTTTTATACAACTTTTGTTTCATTACTTGCATATGTGTGCAATATGCAATATATTTCTTCTTCTTTTACTTTTTATTGATACATTATGATTATATATAACAATTGGATTTGTTATAATATATTCATATGTGCACTCAATAAAACAGTGTAATATGGCCATTTTAACAATATTAATTCTGCCTATCCATGAACATGGGAAGTCTTTCCATCTTCCACTGTCTTCTTCAATTTCTTTCTTCAGTGATCTAAAATTTCATTTTGGAGATCTTTCCTCTCCTTGATGAGACTTATTCCTAGATTTTTTGTTTGTTTGTTTTGAGGCTATTATAAGTGAAATTGTTTTCCTGATTTCTTTTCCAGCAAATTTATTATTGATGTATAGGAAAAATATTGATTTTTGTATATAGATTTTGTGTCTTGTGTACATATACTTTGGCTCATGGACACTTTCCTCCAACTTTGAAACCAACAATGTTACATTTCTCTAACCACTCTTCCCTCATTACATCTGCCTCTGACTGCAGTTAGGAAAGATCTTCTGCTTTTAAGAACAAACATGACCATGTTCCCTTTCCCTCCTTATTACCAAATTATTGAACAAAAAGATTCTGAAACTCATATGTGTTACTAACATTCATGAATCATTTCTTTTCTTTAAGATTTTATACATAGGGTTTTATAATAGACTATGAGTTGCACCAAGAATAATTGCATGAACATTCACACAGTATAGAGCCAAGAGCCTTATTATACTGCAAGAGAGGTTTAACCAAACCCTCTGAATTTTGAGAGCTGTGAGAAAATTAGTCTAAGTTCTTAGAAGAATTGGTCATCAGAAAGAAAGGAGTAAGTGAAACTGGTTTCCAAGATGTCAAGGGTTCTCCTCTCCCAGGTGACCAGTTGGCACGTTGGTGTCTTTGTGACTTGAGAAACCTGATACCTAAGAGTTCTGTTGCTTAGGGCTCAGGGCTGCTTGTACAAGATTTCCTGCAAACAGACTATAACCCTCAGAGGCTATTTTGTTTTTAAAAATATCCTGTATTCTTGGCAGCATTATTCATAATCACAAAAAGTTGGAAGCAACCAAGTGCCCAAAAGACAACTGGATAAACAAAATGTTATAAATATGTATATGTATATGTATTTTCAATGGAATATTATTCAACTGGAAAAAGAAAATTTAGACACATGCTACAACATCGGTGAACCTTGAAAACTTTATGCTAAGTGAAATACATCAGACAAAAGGTCATATATTGTATGATTTTATTTGCATGACATGTCCAGAATAATAAAGTCCATGGAGAAAGAAAGAGAATGGTGGCTGCCAGGGTATGGGAGGAGTAGGGGAATGAGAAGTTAGCATTTAATGGGTACAGAGTTTCCAGCTGGGAAGATGAAGTGTTCTGCAGATGGATGGGGATGGTGACTACAGAACACACGAGAGTACTTCATGCCGCTAAAAAGTATGTTTAAAAATTATTAAGATGGAGCTGGGCGTGGTGGTGCAAGCCTGTAATCCCAGCACTTAGGGAGTCTGAGACAGGAGAATCGCAAGTTCAAAGCCAGCCTCAGCAACGGCGAGGCACTAAGCAACTCAGTGAGACCCTGTCTCTACATAAAACACAAAATAGGGCTGAGGATGTGGCTCAGTGGTCGAGTGCCCCTGAGTTCAATCTCTAGTACCAAAAAAAGAAAAAGAAAAATTATTAAGATGGTAAATTTTTGCTGTATACCTCTTATCATAATAAAAAAATATTAAATAACAAAATGAATGCAAAAGTGTTCTGCTCCAGGCATCATAACCGAACAGCCACAGCCTCCATCACCCCACCTGGACCCAACCTTTATTACATGGACTGGTGCTTTGTTCTCCTGCAGTGCATATCTCTACCTCTCCCCATAGTCAAATCTCAAAGTTTACCCTCCAGTAATAGGAGTAAGTTTATAGAGTTGCCTATCTCTTCTCTTCTCAGCCCAAACATCTCCCCTCTTCTCAGCCCAAATATCTCCCTGTTAAGGGCCTTGGAATCTCCATTTTGCTTGATAGAATATGACATTCATTGACACTACAACATTTTGGGATGGTATGGGCACCCAAGCTGAGTTACCATGTCAGTAGTAGGATGAACTTAATGCGGAGCTGAAAAGAAAAGTCTGCGCTGCAAAAATAAATGTGAGCTCCTCCAATAGAATACAGACTAGACTGGAATGGGCGTGGATGAGTTCATCCAGACAGATGGGGGTGTGGCCTCATACTGAGTTCACTAGAGGAGTGAAAATGGAGGAAACATCACCAAGTGTTTCTAACCTCCCACATGGAATGGCCAAATTGAGGATTTGTTTTAATTGAGGTACTTTGTGTCTCAGGGAGGGAAGTTGAACCAACAAAGGAATTGTATTGAAGATTCATGATTTCCCAAAGGAATGGAGGTGCTGAAAATGAAAAGCTAGAGAATAAACCACACGACTTCCAGCCACTAGCATTACTATCTGCTTCTCTCTGAAGTTAATTTGATGCCATAACAGCAGCAAAGGGTTCATCTTCCCCAGCTTCACCACCAGAGAAGGACTGAGCTCTTCAATTCCACTTCAAAAGCTTCCCAGGAAGAACTGATAGGTTCAGTTTAGGTCACATGATCACCCCACTACAATCATCTGAATATTTGTGTTCCCCTCAAAAATTCATAAATTGAAATCCTAACTCCATAGGTAATATTTGGAGAATGAATCTTTGGGAAATGATTATGTCAAGCATGTAGAGTCTTCATGAATGGGATTAGAGCCCTTACCACTATGTGAGGACACAATGAGAAGGCTCCATCTATGATGAAGTGGGCCTTGAGCACACACTGAATCTTCTGATGAGTTGATCTTAGACTCCCCAGCCTTCAGAACTGGGAGAAATCCATTTCTGATGTTTATAAGCCCCTAGTTTAGGGTATGTTTGTTACTGCAGCCCAAACATACTGATACCTATCAATCTAGGAGCCAATGTGGTTAGCTTAAGCTGAATTGGAGTACACCACCTACCTAGACTCAACATCAAGACCAGAGAGGAAGTGTCAGTCAAGATGGCCTCCAGAATTGCCAGATTTGAGTGAGAAAATCATTTTCTAGAAAAGCAATGAAGAGGTCCAGGCAGATAAAATCAAGTGTCTACTATACAATATGCAGATACTTGAGGCAGAAACCTGCTTATGGAAGTACAGTGAGCCATGGAAATAGATACACCAGCCATGAATCCCCTCTCCCTATAGGTGCCCATTTTTATCTTTAAAACAGATCCCATCTTAATAATGATAGGACTCCTGCTGGCTTGGGGCATCTGCTGCTGACACTCAAATTGGAGTTCATTCAGGGGAAACTGAGGCTTATCATTAGGTCTCAAATCATCATGCAACAAACAGGAGTTCCACAGGGGGAGAAGGAGGCTGGGGGTGGTGAGTCCTCATCATTCTCCGACTCTTCTTTCATTCCAAGTAAGAGCTTAATCTTTCTCATCTCCATCTCCCCAAAGGTTATTCAATCAGAATCAAGGGCTTATTGATGATTTATCCACACAATCCTAAATTTGCTTCATCAGAGGCTGAGAACCCTAATCCATTGGTTCAGTGATTTTCTCTTTCTTAATATAGCAAAACATCAGCACCAGAAATCAACACATTTTCCCAGACAGTGGCATTGATCAGGTGGAGTCTAAAGTTGATTCTTGCTTTCCTATTTTTATGCTCACACACAGAAATATCTGTTGTTCCTGGATCATCATCCACGTGGAGGAATGAGTCAGAACAGAGCAACAGCATCCACAATTGACAATCTATAACCCACACTGCCCCACAAAACAGGCCAAATAGGAGTTTGTCACTATCAATTAGGTGACTCCCTGTTAATTTTCAACAGAAGGACTTAAGCAGATGGCTCCTGGTAGGGCCATAACAATCAGTAGCTGATAATATTGTGGTTAGTCAGAGGCCTCTCTTCTCACTATCTGCTCTAAACCCTGATAGTTAGAAATGATGTTAACATCATGTGAGCATCTGTGCTTTTGTTAACTTCCCTGTTTTCCAGAACCATGGGGCACCTGGCCTTTTTTGCAGCCAAAATTTGTTTTAGTGGGTTGTAATCTTGCTTCTTATACTCAGTTGATCAATGTCTGGTCACTGCCATGAGAGGGAGCCTCTCTGTTCACATTAGATTTCTTGTCTTCATCATTGCTAATCCAGAAAATTCTGAAAAAACATAGCTTCTCAGCAACTGGACATATCAGACCATTTAGGCTTTCTTGGCCTCATAATTGAGCATTTGCTATCTCCTAAATTACTCTGATCCCTTTACTTGGTAAAGGAGGGCAGAAAGAATAACTTCATGTTTAAGCTGGATGTTTATCACTTCATAGGACTAATAGAAGCAGACTGTGATCAGAAGTGATGTGGACTTCTCCAGAAACAGAACAGGAAGCCTTTAACACACGAATTTAGAGCCAGGCATGGTGGCACACACCCATAATCCCAGGTACTTGGGAGGTTGAAGCAGGAGGATTCCAAGTTCGAGGCTAGCCTCAGCAACTGAGTGAGGCCCTAAGTAACTTAGCTAGACTCTGTCTCAAAATAAAAAATATAAAAAGGACTGGGATGTAGCTCAGTGGTAAAGTGCCCCTGGATTCAATCTCTGGTGCCAAAAATAAATGAATAAATAAATAAACATATGAATTATGGTAATGCTTTTGCTGTATTCTTCACTGAGTAAATGCCTTATATTTTTCTTAATTCATCTTAGTCTTGATTGATGGAGATTAAACTGTAGTTCCATAGGAGTAAGAGGCTCTGGCATGGGATTGATGGTAGGGTGATTACAGATAACAACTGTGTGCCGTACATCTCAGAAAGCTAGAAGAATTTTGAACATTTTGATCATAAAGAAATTATAGATGTTTGAGGAGATAGGTATGTTTAACCTTATACAATATTAACATTATACAACATATACATGCATCAAAAATTACATGGTACCTCATAGATATGTATATTTCTTATTTTTATGTATCAGTTAAAATTCAATATATATATAAATCTAGACCTTCTTAAGTGTCACCACGTTCTGCATGTTGTGTTACATATTGTCCCAACAAACCGAAATTAGATTACAATTCTGCCTAAATATTTAGAAGCAAGAACATCATCTGCCAACTTCTCACTATTCATTCTCATTAAGCCACATTATGTAATAAAATATTACTTAAAGATCCATACATTGTATTTTACAGAATCCAAAATACCACTAAGACCCACAATTTTTTGTATCACTAATACAAAGCTTTGCCAATTAAACGATTATGCTTTTTTACCAATGTCTTTTCAGGTCTTAGGTAAAATTTCATAATTTTTACATAGAACTCTTAAAAGGGTGTTTTCTGTACCAGGGATTGGCAAGCTACTGCACACAGGCCATCCAACGTGTTCTTGTAAATAAAATTTTATTGGAGCACAGCCAAGCTCATTCATCTACCCATTGTCTATGGCTGTTTTTGATCTTCAATGTTGGAGTTAAACATCTGGTACAAAGACGGGATAGTCTCCAGAGTCAAAAATATTTATCTGGTCAACTACTGTTCTTTCTTCATTTAGACACATTTTTTTAAAATCACATTTTTTTTCTTTTTACTTACACACAAGATAGATGTAAATGTGTATAACTGGGTTGTTTCTTTTAGCACCTATGCAAGAAAAGATGGTTGTTTCTCTAACAAAAAAAATTTGCTTTATTAAATTCAAAATTTTGCCCCACTGATTAGTTTTGGAATCCTTTTACTTTCACTGCCAAATAATAGTGTAACCTTTTTGAAGATTGGTTAAATAGGATCAGCAATGTGAGCTGGGCTTCCCCAGGCACTTCCACCGTTGGTCACCTGGGATCACTATAGTCATTTGACAGTTCTGAGAGGCAGCAAAAATAACTTTTCCTCTACCCTTCATAGTTTTTAGGTGGTCCTCCCTGGAATAAACAAGAGAAAGCAGTTTATTAACATGTATGCCTTTTGTAGGAGGTACTTAGAGAAAAATGAGTACGTTTCAAAGACTCAGAATTCAGTCTTCAATACCATCTTTAGTTCAAGGGAAGAAGGGTGTGAGGGCAACAGGTCATGAGAAGGTAACCAGAGAAACACAGTCAACACAGGTAAGGTTCATCATTCAGATTGATGTGACTTCTCCACTGGAAAGAGTGTCTATTGATTTAGCTATCTTTCTATCTTCTGTCGGTCGACAGAAAACTGAGAATGATAGGTATCTTCCTTGTTTTCAGAGCTGCTTCTTTATCTGCTGTTTCACAAAATAATCGACTCGAAATAACCCGTTGGCAAAAAAGACATCTTTGGGTTATTTCCTGGTTCCCTGCAGTTACTGAGATCCTCACTCACACACCTATCAGTGATACTGGCTCTCATCTCAGGTCTCCTATCTGGCCTCTCCTCCTTGGGCTTGGAGTGGGCTTCCTCACGTGATGGCAAGCTACTGCAAAAGAGCAAACCCCGTGTGAAAGAATTTATCAGCCCTCTGCGTTGTGTCACATTTGCTGATGGCCCATTGGCTAAAACAAGCCTCCTTGTCAAGCTTGGCATTAATGTGACAGGGGCATAGCCACTCAGAGGTGATTCATTTGGGGCCACTAAAATAACAATCTATCATAAGAACACTGGTGTAGGGGCATGCCATCCCTTTTTGGGGGGGCAGAGGAGTAAGCCAAAGAGGGAATTTCAGCAAGAGAGTTTAGGTCCCCCATTAGATATTATAAAACCTAATTAGACCAGGCATAGTGCACACACCTGGGATCTCAGCAAGCTGGGATGCTGA
Organism: Xerus rutilus; assembly: GCA_028644305.1. Classification (NCBI taxonomy): domain Eukaryota; kingdom Metazoa; phylum Chordata; class Mammalia; order Rodentia; family Sciuridae; genus Xerus; species Xerus rutilus. The sequence continues at coordinate 112,314,616 of CM053406.1, read as the reverse complement.
GGCAGGAAGATCACAAGTTCAACGCCAGTCTTGACAATCTAGCAAGACCCTGTCTCAAAATAAAAAAAATAAAAAGGACTAGGGAGGTAGCTCAGTGGTAGAGCATTTGCCCAGCATGTGTGAGACACTGGGTTCAATTCTTAGCACCACATATAAATAAATAAATAAACAAAGTCCATTGACAACTAAAAACAATTTAAAAAACATAAAAAGGACAGGGGAGGTAGCTTATTGATAAAGCACCCCAGGGTTCAATTCTCAGCCCCACAAATTAATTAATTAATTAATAACTAGGGGGACAGAGCAAGCATAAACCATTACCTAATTCTTGATATATCTCTGTGTGTGTTATTTTTTCTTTAATATTAAAACAAATACATCCTCATCAGTTTGGAACTTTGAACTTTAAAAACAAAGGCCTAGGCTGGGTGCGGTTTGTAATTCCAGTTACATGGGAAGCTGAGGTAGAAGGATCGCTTGAGCCTAGGAGTTTGAGACCAGCCTGGGCAACACAGTGTAACCTTGCCTCAAAACAAACAAACAAACAAGCAAACAAATAAATAAAATCTATAAATGCCATCTTGCCATTTTTTTCCCCGATTTCTGTGGAAGTTCTATCTATAGCCTATTTCCTCCTATTAGAAGGGACACTGGTTAAAAACTCAAGCATATGACAAGTTTCTCCTTCAGTAGATCCACAAGTACAGCTATCTCAAAAATGGTCCACATTTTTGCTGAGAATGTGGAAAGCTATGGAGCCTTACTGAATGAAGCCACCTTCCAATAGGAGTGGAGTAGATAGATCTCAGGAAGTTCAGGCACCTCCTCCCTAAGGCCAGTTGCTACAGATATAAATGAATTTGTGATAAGCCACCACCTTCCCCAGCCCTGCTGCTCTCCTGTTTTATTTTTCAGTCAATGGAACCACTATGCAATTGTACCAAAATCCTGGGGGTAAATCTGGATCCTCCAGTGCCCCTCACTACCATCAACCAGAGCCGGTCGTTCTATTTCACACATGTGCCTTGAATGTTTCCACCTCTCTTCAAGCACACCCCCACCCCCAGGATAAATCTCCATCCTTTCTTCTAGGACAGCCCAGAGAGCTTCCTAATTGCTCTCCCCACTGATGAACCCAGCCTCATTCTAGCTTAAGATTGGGATCCATCTCGTCACGAGGTCATGAAAAGTTCATTTCTGTTTTACTTGTTTGGAATTCCTGCCCGTGCTTTGAACTTATCCATGCCTGGCTTTGAATTCGATAATGGTGCCTGGTTTTGACTAGGTAACTACTCTCCCTGAAATCTCAGCCGTGCCTCCTAAATTCTGATATTGGACTCTGAGTTTACTCCCCATCTGGAGATGTTAAGCCATGAGGCTCAATTAATTCACTATATGCTTCTGTATTATGCTTGCCAGAACCCTGTCAGCTGTAAATTCCCAAGATACCTACCTTTGTAACTCTTTGTGTTATAAAAACCTCCCTCCTCTTGGACCAGGCACTGTCCCCCTGCCCTGCTTTTGGATGAGATACTGATCAGCTCTCTTGTGCACACAATATAAGCTTGCTTGATTTACAACTGGAGTTGATGGTTTTTTCTTTGCATCATGGGTTCAACACCCACCTCTACTCCTGCCAAGCTACATTCCATAGAAGAGTCTTAGAGATTTTCTGGAGAGACACACAGACCACAAATGTGCCCTCCTTAAAATCCCTGAGTTGTTTTCCCCAGTTTTAGTAAGATCCACATCCTTCATGGAGACTTAAAAGCCCTGCTCGAACTTATTCATGACCATGATGCTGACCCATGCATTCTTAACAGGTGACAATATCACCTGCAAGGAGGTGAAAACCAGCTCTGGAGGGGAAGAGATCAAAAAAAATTCTACCTCTTTCCAATGTACAAAGAACATCGAGTATATGTATCTATGCAATGAACATTTCATGGTGGGAGGGGATAATCAGGAAAAAAGTATCTAGATAAAGGTTGAAAAATTAACCCAACTATATCTCATGTTCCTCTTTCCCTAAAGGAACAGTTTTTATTGTATGACACTCATCCGTGATGGAAATATTCTACAATCTGTGCTGCATAATTTGGTCATATATATGGCTATTAAACACTTGAAATGTGGCTAGTGTAAATGAAGAAGCAAATTTTTCATTTTAAACTTAAGTTTCAACAATAGCCACATGGCTGGCAGCTGCCTTAGTAGATAACACAGCTCTGTCCATATTGATGGACGCCCTTCTGATTCAAGGACATCAAACTCTTTACACATGTTATCTGTATCCATTAGGATACTTTTGCTACAAATAACAAAAATACAGTGTGGCTTGAAAAGAAGACACAGACAGTCCCAACTTACAACAATTCAACTTAACTGGACTTTATAATGGCACAAAAGCAATACCCATTCAGTAGAACCAGACTTGGAATTGGGATCTTTTCCTGAGCTAGTGATATCTGGTACAATCCTCTCTTGTGATGGTGGGCAGTGGCATCGAGCTACAGCTCCCAGTCAGCCAGGTAATCATGAAGGTAAACAATTCGATATTCTAAAGTGAACTATATTGCCAGCATTTTTTGGTTATCATGTGTTAGCCTCTGTTACAGTTTGGATATGAGATTTTCCCTAAAAATCTCCTTTGTTAGGGAATTCAGGAATGTTCAGAGGTGAACTGATTAGATTGTGTGAGCTATAATCTCATCAGAGGATTAAACTATTTGATGGGTTAATAATTTTTATTGGTGTATCATAATTATACATAATAGTGCAATTCCTTGATACATATTTATACATGCACATGATATAACAATATAATGTGGTCAACATTGGTCCCAAGTACTTCCCTTTCCCTACCCCGTTGGTCCCCCATTCCAATGATCTCCCTTAGATTTTCATGAGATACTCCCCCCACCTTTATGACTGAATAACACTCCATTGTGTATATATACCACATCTTCTTAGATGGATTAATAATTTGAATGGACTACGCTGTAGATAGGTGAGGCCTGGCTATAGGAAGTGAGTCACTGGGGTGTGCCCTCAGGGATTATATCTTGCCCTTGGATCCTGCACACTCTGCTTCCCAGCTGCCATGGGCTGAGCAATTTTCCTCCTCCATGCCCTCATGCCATGATGTCCTGCCTCACTCAGGCCCAGAGCAATGGAGTTGACCCACCATGCACTGAACTTCCGACACCGTGAGCCCAGAAACTTTTCCTCCTCTGAGTTGCTCTTGTCAGATGAAATCAGTCACAGCAATGAAAAGCTAACACAGCTTTCCATCATATCCTCAAAATGCCCATCTGTGTGTGTATACGACTATTTGACTATCGTAAGATGGGCTTTCTGTTAGACGATTTTACCCAGCTATAAGCTAAGTGTTCTGAGAATGTCTAAGGTAAGGTAGGCTAAGCTATGATGTTCAATACGGTCAGTGTGTTAAATACATTTCTGACTTACAGTGTTTTTAATTTATGGGATTTGTGGTGACATAACCTCCACTGAAAGTCAAGGAACAGCTGTATGTTATACACAATAAGTTCTGAGCAGAGAGACACTAGGGTTGGGTAATCAACAGCACAAGGTCATTATTACAAATACAGATGTCATCACCATCCTTAGTGTACCAGCACTACCTTCAGACCGTACCCTAATAGTGACAAGACAGCTGCAGTAGGGCCAGGCATCATATCTAAACTGAATGCTCAGAGATAGAAGCTGCCTCTTTTCCTTTTTAAAAATGAGGAAAATTTGTTTTCATAGCTCATAGTCAGATTTTATCCTGTTTCCATCTAAACAAAGGACCTACAAGAGGCAGGATAGGATCATTACCCATGGCTCAGACCCTGCAAGAGCTACACCCTGGAGATGGACCTGGTGCTGGTCCCTGAAACACACGGTTTGAGAAGGTGAGGGGACTTGTTCAGACAAGTCCAGGCCCTGTGGAAAGCAAGGACCTGGTGTTGGGAAGGCAGTGTGAGAGGAAAGCTTCACAGAAGTAAAGGCAGAACTAAACTGAACCAGCTAAGAACGTCCCTGAGCTGGTAGCTTTTATAGGTGGTACCCATACCAGCAGCATCAGCTTCACCCAGTGACTTCTTAAGAGAATTAAAAATTTTCAGGTCTGATATGGTTTAAAGTATCCCCCAAAGACTCATGTGTTGAAGGCTTGCTCCTCAATGTAGTCATGTTCAGAAGTGGGGCTCATAGGAAATGATTGGAGCATGAGACTCATCATGTAGATTAATTCTCATCAGTGGATTAATCCATTTAGTGGATCAACAATTTGGAAGAATTATTGTGAAGTGGTAGGTGTTGGAGGTAGGACCTAGTTGGTGGAAGGTGGTCATTGGGGTTGTACCCTAGAAGGGTATACTTTGTCCCCAGCTCCTTCCTGCCCCACCCCTCTGAGCTGAGCTGCTTTCCTCTGCCTTGATATCCTCCAGAACAATGGAGGCAGCCAACAATGGACTGAAATCATGAGCCAAAAAAATCCTTTCCTCCTCCATTTTTTTCAGGTATTTGTCACAGCAATGAAAAACTAACAGAGTCCCACTCTAGAACTATTGAAGGGAACTGGGGATGGTATACGAGAATTTGAGTCTAAACAAGCCTTCCAGGAGACTGACAGATCCCACAGTTGGAAAAACATTGCCCTTTTTTAGTGGTTCTAAACCAGGGCAATTTCATTCCCAGGGGCCATTTGGCAATATCCAGAGACATGTGTTGTCACAACTGGGGTGCAAGGGCAGGACAACGCACAAGACAGTCTCCCAAGCAAAGAAGCATCCAGGACAAAGTGGCAACAAGAATGAGGTTGAAAAGCCCTGCCCCAGGGAGGGAAGTGCCTTCATCCCTGGGTGCCGACCACTGAGCCTTCCATTCAGGATTCAGGTCATTGAGCCTAGTTAGCACAAGGCTTAGCATTTGTTAAACACCTCCAGAGTAGAAGGGATCTCAAATTCCCTTTGTCACAGTCTGATCAACTCTCCTATAGCATACAACTGCTGGCCTTCAGGTCAGCCAGCTCAGTCCAAGGGGATTCAAGGATCCATGCAAGGTAAAACAATAATACAGGACAAAAAAATGAGTGTAAGGAGCATATGCCATAGACATGCCTGGACATGCCAAGGACTAAGTTGCTGGCTATAAGGAACAGCAGCCATTGACATACTTGGTCATGCCTGCTTGCAATTGATAAGGGGCTATAGGGGCACCTAACCATAGGCCTGCTTAGCAATGACTGGTTACAGTTGATAGGAAGCACAGCCCCATGGACATGCACAAAGAATATGGCCAGTTGCAATTATACTGTCTCACTGGACATAACCAATGGACATTGACTTTCACTGGGTATAACCAATCACTGCTTACACCACCAACTTGGAACTGTATTTAAACTGCTTGTCCTGCCATATTGGGGGCTTTTGCTCCAAGGACATCAGTAAGACTGGCCGCCTTGCTATCTGTCCCTGGATCAACTCTACCATTCCCTGACATCCAGCCGTTGGCTGAAGAGAACCACCAGACAAGGATAACATCTGTCTGCTCTTTGGCTAAAAGAGGTCGTGTGGCATCGGAGGTATTTTAGAGCTCATGGTTGCCCTAGGATTGTGTGAATTACTTGTAATGTTTAGTTGCCCTAGGATAGTGTGACTTACCTATAGTGTTTAAGCAGTGCTCATTGAATGCTTGTTGGGGTGCTCCAGCACACCCAATACTTTTTGCATTAATTAATTATATTAGATGATTATTGTGATTGAACATACACTTGCATTTAAAGACAATCCACCTCCAAGTAATTAATTGCGCTGCTTGTGAGTGACAAGGAGCACAGTCAAGACACCACTGAAGTTTCTGCACTGGCTTTTATTTATTTTCAGAACTGGCTTTTATACAGGCCCAATTCTTTCATCTTAGAAAATCAACAGTCTGTCTGGAAAAGGCAAACTTTTTCCATGCTTAGGAACCTTTCTGTTCAATTGGGAGAAGTTCATCTCCACATCTTCCACTGTCACACCAGCTTTCACACAGAGCACCCGAGGGTCAGTGGAGAACAAACATCTAGTTCTAATTGACATTTTCTAGACAAGATGCAAACGAGAAACTTTGCATGAGAATTTAATGTTACAGGAAGCCCAGAAAATGGAGTAGCCACAGTCACCATCAGTTAAATTTAATCTCAACTTATATTAAACCTATTTTCTTAGAGAACAACTTGTTCTACCAAGATAGTCATAGGAGTTCTTCTGGCATTTATTTAAAGTAACACACTTCCAGGAATGGATGTGCTCATGAAGTCAGTTTACCCCATAATCCATCATATCAGTAACATTTAAGTACTGGAAGATTTTTTACATACAGAATCCAAGACATTCCTGGAAGATTCTTCTTCTTCTTCCTTTTTTTTTTTTTAACAAAAACAAAACAAGTGCAATTAATCTGATAGTTGGGTAGATACTGAACACCTTGTTTCACTTTGGACTCTCATCTGGGATGTCCGAGTGGACTGTATCCAGAGGCTGCCAGTGACAATTCATGAGGGAGTCGTAGAGTTCTTCACTTTTCAACATAAACTCCTTGTTCAATTCTTCAATATTCAAATGAAGATGTGAATCTGCAGAAGACAATAACAGGCATGAAGAAAATAGAGTTTTACAGAACACGTATTAGAAATGGCTGGAAACTAGAGAGTTTATAAAAAGCATAAGTAGGAAGAATTGCAGACACTAAAGGTTAAAATTTTAAAATTCTTTGTGACCTTTCAATAAGACTTGAAGATAGAAATTTAAGTTACAGAAGAAACAATATTATCAAACAACATAAATGGTGGAGGAGAAAAACGGAGATTCAAGTGATGTTCTAGAGATGAATTCCATTTGGGGAAACAGGGAAGGAGAAGGTCAAGGGTAAGTCCTAAGTTCCTGACCTGAGCACCTGGTGGACAGAATGCTAAACAGTGAGCCCAAACCAGGGTTCCTAGGATACTGCTTTGAAAAAAATAAACATGTTACTTTATCTGCTTAGTTCACAGATGAAGTGAATAAATTTTATGTAGTAACTAATTAAAAAGCACATGAAGACCTGGGATGGCATGGTGTTATCATGAAGGCATTAGACCTGGGTTTTCAGTCCAGGTTGTTAAGAGTTCCAGAGGTTTCTAAGACATTCAATGTTGTGGATTTTAAAAATGTTCTCTTTTTTTTCCTTTTTTCTTTTTTTGTCCTGTACTAAATATAACTAAAGAAGCCCTTTCTGTTTTCCTTTGTGCTTTTTGGAAGCCTAAATGCATTCCAGAACTATCCTTTGTATGCCTGATAGGGACTGAATGCCTGTGTCCCCCTCCTCCTAAATTCATATATTGAAGCCTTAATCCTTGATATGGTAGAATTTGAAGATGGGGCTTGGAGAGATAATTAGCATTTGGTGAGGTCATGAGGTAGATCCTAGTGTAGTGCAATTAGTGAAAAAACATGAAAAGACACCAAAGAGTCTGTTCTCTTTTCTAACATGCATGCACAAAGAAGACATCATGTGAGGACACAGTGAGAGGGCTGCCTCACCAGAAACCAGATTGGCCAGAACTTGGACCTTAGACTTCCACCTTGGAGAGCTGTGAGAAAGTAAACTTCTGTTGGTTAAGCCACCCCGCCTACAGCTGTCCTCACAGACTAATGTAGCCCTTCTGTATTAACCGTTTTATGACCAAGACCATCAAGTGGGCATTGGTGGCTGTGTTGTCTGATTCTAAGCCTTGGGAGCTTCCTATCACTTTTGAGTCATCTAACCTTTGAGAGCTTCTCATCATAAAATTATGTTTCTATTTTTAATCCCTGAAATTTCTGAACATTTCTTTCTAAAAGTCATGCCTTAGGTTCCTTTCCTTCACAGTCACAAGCACTTGTTCCTCTCTTCCTCTCTTTCCCTCCCTCCATCCTGTAACCTGTGGACAAGAAAACAGACACAGTGTGGTCAGCTAGAAACTCCAGATTTCTGTGGTCTAGGTTTTGGCCACAGCTCTAATATAAGTCTATGAAAGCAAACCACTTATGTCTTCCCTAAACCTGTGGGCTTTCTAGACCTATGCTGCTGTGAATTGAGTGGGCAGCGAAAAATTTCCCTCTACGTCTGAGATTTTGATAATTGAATCTATGAAGGAAAACAGCAATAGGCAGATTAACAGGAGAAAAAGTGTACAACTTGATGGCATGTGTGCGTAGGATATCATATCAAAGAAAAGTGAATACCTGAAAACTCAGTGAGATCTAGAAGCTTCTTTATATACCTTCATTAAAGGGGAGAAAAGGGGAAGTAGATAACTTAAGGGAGAGTAAACAATTACTGGGAAAGATGAATGGGCCCTCAGAAGAATGTCTGGGCATGGTGTCTTCTTCAATCTCTCTGTGATGTAGGTAAGCTTCTTTGGTTGATCAAATTCATGGGAAGGGGATTCATAAAAATCATTACCTTTGGAGGATCTGTCCCCAGGCAGATAAGGAAAGTTCCCTGCATTTGCTGCCCCCAAGTGCCCTTGGTTTGAAGAAACCAGCTCAACAACGTAGGTTATTTGCCAACCTCCTTTACTGTTTGATACAGTAGCCACTAGCTACAGGTGGTATGGAACAAGGAACACAGCTAGCCCTGCATGTGATAGGAGGGTAAAATATATACCATGTTGAAAGATGGTGTTTACCAAGGGCTAGGGGAGGGAAGATAGAGATTATTAATGGGTTTGGTTTCAGTTTTACAAGATGAAGAGAGTTCTGGATATGGGTGGTAGTAATGGTTGCACAAGATTATGCATATATTTAATGCTTAAGGTGAAAAATGTATGTTCTGCCACTATGAAAAATTGGAAAAAAAATATATATGGATATCACATTTCAAAGACTTGGCAGAAAAATGTAAAAGTCTCATTAATTCTTTATATTGACTATATATTGAAATAATATTTAGGCTATTGTCCTACTCAGTCTGAGCCGCTATTAAAGAACCATATACTGGATGACTTAGAAACAACAGAGACTGATTTCTCACTGTTCTGGAGGCTGGAAGTCCAAGATCAGGGTGCCAGAATGGTCAGATTATGGAGAGGGTCCTTTTTCTCAGTGGCAGACTGCCAGTATGCTGTATCCTCCCTTGGCAGAGAGCAAGAGCAAGGACACAGGCTTGCTAGTGACTCTAATAGGAGCACTAACCTCATGACCCATCCAAACCTAACCACCCCCAGAAGGCCTTGTTCCCTCAAACCATCACATCGGTGGGTAGGAGTCACCATAAGAATTGGGAGGAAGTTAGGGAGGCTGAGACAGGAGAATCGCGAGTTCAAAGCCAGCCTCAGCAAGGGAGAGGTGTAAGCAACTCAGTGAGACCCTGTCTCTATATAAAACACAAAATAGGCTGGGAATGTGGCTAAGCGGTCAAATGCCCCTGAGTTCAATCTCCAGTACCAAAACAACAACAACAACAAAAAAACAGAATTGAAAGGAAGGACACAACATTCATTCCATGACATATGTTAAATAAGAAAGATTGTTAAACTGGGTGTGGTGGCACACACCTAGAATCCCAGTGATTTGGTAGGGTGATGTAGGAAGATGGCAAGTTCAAGGCTAGTCTAAGCAACTTAGCAAGACCCTGCCTCAAGTTAAAAGGTTTTTTAAAAAAGGACTGGGGACATAGCTCAGTGGTAGAGTGCCCCTGAATTCAATCCCCAGTACCAAAAGGAAAAAAGAAAAAACAAATATTTCCATCTGTCTCTTTAGTTTTCTTAATCAATTCAGCTTCTAGAAAATTTTAAATTATCTATCTAGATGGCTTTATGTTTTGTGTTACATTTATACTGAGGTAGAATAGAAATAAGAAATAGATATAAAGGAGACATAAAAGGACAAGAAAATAGGATTTAAAAAAATTTTAGTTGTAGATGAACACAATACCTTTATTTTATTTATTTACTTTTATATGGTGCCAAGGAGCAAACCCAGTGCCTCACACATGCTAGGCCAAGTGCTCTACCACTGAGCTACAACCCCAGCCCCCAAATAGGATTTTAATTCAAAAGTTCCACATACTTTTCCAGGCTCGCTCTCCAAGCCACTTTCTTTTACAGTCCTATTACTTCCAAATTCCTCTGACATCTGTAAATTTACATGGGCACTGTTAATTACCCCCCAATAGATTAAGCAAAGAGATATGTTGAGGAACCAATAATTTAGGGGACTTTTTGGCAATATTTATTGATCGTATAACAAAGGCCACATCAGCCTGAGGACCATGAGACTGACCATACCACCAGAACCTGTCTTGAGATCACTGGACTAATATCATTCCTGTATACCTTTCCATACCTACCCCTCACGAAATTTCCCTTAAGAACAGCTGGGAACCCCCAAAACCACACCTCTCTCTCAAGATGGCCCACATTATCACTTGAACATATATTCCTTGTGTTACCCCAAAGGCCGCTCTCTTGACATTGCCCTTATTCTCCCTTAATGACATGTATCTCCTTTCCTAAATAAAGCTCTGTCTATGCCTTTGGCATTTGTTGAAATTCTTTTCCATCAACTGACAAGAACCCTGCTGGTTCTGAGTTGAGCTCCACCTTGTTTCTAGGAATTCCTTGGACCTCTCTTTGGAGACACCTCTTCTTCTGGGTGACATTACTGAGACAGGCTACTTCAGATCTATGACTAGCTAACAGTTGGTCATTAGGTGCCAGCTTCTGCTAAGACACTAAAGAACACTTTAGACATCACACTTAGTGCATGCCCATAATCCCATCTGCTCAGGACACTGAGGCAGGAGGATTGCGAGTTCAAAGCCAGCCTCAGCAACTTAGTGAGACCCTAGATAACTTCATGAGACTCTGTCTCAAAAGAAAAAAATAAAAATAAAAAGGGCTGCGGATGTGGCGCTGGGTTCAAGCTCTGGTACAAAAAAGAAAAGAAAAAGAAAGAAAAAAAGAAAAGAAACCACACTTACCTACCTGTAAGAGGGGTATGAATGTCCCTGCTTTACAGTAGGGCAAACCCACACACCAGAGACTTTTTGGAATGATGAACTAATCAGTGGGATCTGAGTCCTGGCATTGTGGATGCAGAAAGCTCACTCTTCCTACATGCTCTCTGCTATCATTTTTAATGTCTGCATAGCTAATGAAGGCAGGGAGAATAGCTCATACTTTCACCCAAAAGAAACTCCTAGGAAGCTAAACTAAGTAAATATGTAAATTAAAATACTAAAAACTAGAACTGCCTAATAGCATGTAAAGATTTCTTTTAAACATCAATTTCTTGTCATTTAAGCTTTGAGCACCTACTCATGTGCGAATTCCGTTTGCTCTCATCTTTGATGGGGATCAAAAAGGCAGTGTGTGGGTTTGTCCGGCAGCAGCTCACACAGAAGGGACCAGAGAGACATGTGACAAGAATCGGGCAATAGCGTTCTCTGCATTTTTCCTCTTTCCCATTACTTAAAATACAAGCAAAATATTTTCTTCCCTTCCTCAAATGGAACACATTCAGAAACAGGGCCTTTCCCTGCATAGAAAAACTTTGTTCTTCTTAAAACAGATGAAGAACGGGGAAGAACGATAGAAACCACCACCTGCCTGTCATTTTAGAACCACCTGTCATGGCCCATTTTATGCCAAGACAGGGTGATTTATAATAAATAGAAATGTATTTGGCTTATTTTCTGGTGGCTGAGAAGTGCAGGATTGAAGGGCAGCGCCTGGCCAGGGTCTCCTTGCTACATCATCCCCTGGCAGAAAGAAAAGAGATGACAAGGGTCAGCTCAGCCTTCTGTCATGAATGCACTCCCACAGTACCTACATCAATCCATTCAGAAGGACAGAGCCATCAGGAGCTGGTCATCTCTTAAAGGTCCTACCTTCAATACTGTTGCACTGGGGTTTAAGTTGCCAACGTCTAAACTTTAGCAGACACTTTGAAACTTGAGCAGAACCCAAAGTCTAAATGTATGGAGGGAACAGATCTTGAACTACATACTGCCTTTTTACTGTTTGGAAATGTGTCCGTTTCCCTGTCCTTTAGAAACCCCCACAGGGGTGGCTTGGCTGACACTGATCCCACAGAAACAGATTTCCCAAACAGGACAAATTACTGAAGAGAAAGGCATCAGCAACCTGTGTTGGAATGTTCCAAGAAGATCTCACAGTTTCCAGCAAGTTGAGTGGGTGAAGAAACTAGAAATGTGGTTGAGTTTTGTTTTCAACCATGGCAACACAGGGTTCATGTTACCTTCTAGTGGGTCCTCATGTTGGTTTTCAGCTGCAGCTGTGGTTTCCTACAAAGAAAATGGGTATCTTTAAGAAAAAAGAAAATTTTAAAGATTGAACATTAATATGTGCTTTTTCGGGAAAAAAATATTTAGCTCTCAAAAATAAAATTTAAAACTCTAAGCTCCATTAAGCACATTTAAATTGAATTTTGATTAAAAGAATCCTTAAATAATGTAACACTACAATAAGGAAATGAGTGAACCAAGTCAACAGAAGAAAAATCACTGAGGGACCTGGTAGAGGCTTCCGGCCTGTCTGCAGCTTCTGAAAATAGACCATTTTTTAGGTCCTTGTCTGGATCTGGATCCAGGAACACCTGGCATCCTGACTTCTTATTCCTGTACTAGATGGTACTCTTTCCACCTGTGTCCTGGCTTTCCCCTTCCAAAAGAACCTGCAGTGTCCATGAACACATTTTCCTTATGGCCCAAACCCATGGTTCAGCTAAGGATAGGGACATTAAAGTTTTCAAGGAAATACCGAGGCTGCAGAAGAGCACACTGATCAATCATGGCTTTTTACCTGAGAGAAGTAAATTCTAGAAGCACTCCTAAAATCAATCTCTGCTGGTTAACTCAGGCTCTTCTGGAGCAGCACACATGTTAATGACTCCTTCTACATACCTGCTGGGAACCTTAGGTACGCACAGCTGTTCCAAGGAACTGCCCTACCCAGTAATTACCTCTTGCACCAATGCTTAATTAAACCTCCCTTGCTAATAAGAACAAGATAATGATATTGAAAGCCAAAGATCTATCTCTTCAGTCCATCTTAAAGTATGCCACTCCATTGCTCTGAAATATGTCCTAGTTTGGAAAATAAATGATATAGTTACCGTAAATCTAATCACACAATCTATGTCTTTTTTCTATTTGGAAATGGAACCAGAATCTGCTTAAAGGAAGTCTTTCCTATAATACAAGGTCCAGATAACCTCACATGTCCTCCTTTTTAATGTGTGCTCTGATAAATGTGAATCCTAAAGGGATAAGCAGAAAATACCTGGAGACAGAGCATTTTTCCCATCTAGGTTGTCCTTAAAGAAAGGCACCTGTATAAATAGTTGGAGGTAGACTAGGAAAGTTGTGCTGATGGACCACAAAGACCTGAGAATCATTCTGAAGACATTACTTCCTCTGACCTTGGGCAAGTCACAGTGTCAAAATATAAAGGAGGGGGCTCTTTGGAGTATGAGACTAATCCATTGATTTGGGGGGCTAAGAACTGGGCAGAACACGACGGGGAATAAAGTTAAGCATCTCTTGGTGGACACATGTCATCAGACAAGACCAAAATGAGGTCTTGGGAGTGAGGAGTGAGCCTTCCAGTTTCCCCTTCAGGAACACCCACGAGGATGGCTGGCAGATGGCAGTGTGGCAACTAGTCACAGGAAGAATATATTTATTATGGTCAAAAGAACAAATGCATTCTATAAGTAATAATTCAACTAGAGAGGGGGACCAAAAAAATCTGGAATGTGACAACAAAAATGGTTAGAAGAATGGAGAGAAGGGTTGAAAAAAGAAGAAGAAGGGGGAGAAAAAAGGATGATAATTTTTTTTTTAATGTTCTCATGATTGGAAAGAAATTTTGAAAACAATTTCTGAAGTTGATGATATGCTCATACCTAGACCTCCCTACTTAAATATACAAAAGTAACCACTAAGACAGAGAAGGGGAAAAAAGGAAGGTGTGAAAGTGTGCTGCATTTAAGGTGGTGATTTTTTTTTTTAAAGTGATTCAGTACTGAACATCTGCTAAAAAGGAAAAACCCAAACCGAGTTTAAAAACAAGAGATGAGAAATCTAACGAGACATTTTTACATAAGAGGCACCCAAGACAGACTCAAAACAAAATTGAAAACGAGAGTTTAGGCAAAAAAGATGTGAAGCAAATGTAAATTTTAGAAACCAAGGGTCTCAATATTAAATTCAATTTTGGCGTTAATGCAAAGGCCATCACACAATCACCACAAATCCGGAAAGAAAGTCCATAACCTTTTGAGTGCAAAGTGTGAATTTCCCCAAAATGTGAATAGTTGATGCAATCAAGCAAAGGGGACATCCTCCAACCAGAAAAAGTAGAAGGACAGCAACAAAGTCATGGGACACAGACTCCAGCAAACATTCTAAAGATGTTTGTCTTCAATGGTAGGCCATGCCTCCTTTGCCTGTGAGACTGGCTAATCGTACACAGAGCAAGGAGAAATAAACACAGCCCACCACGGTAAGGGAGAGTGTAGGCTTTTTTGTGAGTCATCTTCTGCATTCACATTTTAAATGTTAGATCCTTTAATCCGGCCCTTCCTCTTCCAGACAAGTATTCTGAGCAAAACAAAAACATTCAGGCACATGTTTGAAGATAGGTAAAAGGAAATTTTTGGAAGCACTGAAAACATTTCAAATGTCGGATAAAGGACAAGATAAAAACACAGCACATCTAAATGGGGGATTTTAGGGTTTTTTCTTGGTGTTGCAGATTGAACTGCATACTAAGCACAAGTCCTATCACTGAGCTATACCCCCAGCCCCTAGATTGGGGAGTTTTAGAAAATTTTGAAGAAAGCTCTCTGTAAACAATCTATAAGCAGAGGCAAGGAACAAGCCAGATGTATACTATATAGTCCATTCTTAACCAAAGCATCCTACCTGACCCCCAAACAGAAACAAGGACTAACCTCACTGATTCAGCAAGAATATAGGGGAAAGATCTGAAAGACTCAGATCCACTCCAACAGGGCTTTTTTTCCAAGTGAGAGGGAACAAAGAGGAGAGAGGGTATGGGGAAGGTTCTCCTTACTAGAAATATGTTGTGTTTCCGTATCTAGAAATATGTTACTTTAGCTGGGCACAGTGGAGTATGCCTACAATTATAGCAGCTCAAGAGGCTGAGGTAGGAGGATCACAAGTTCAAGACCAGCCTCAGCAATTTAGTGAGGTTCTAAGCAACCTAGCAAGACTGTGTCTCAAAATTAAAAGAGTTGGGGATGTGGTAAGTGGTGAACTGCTCCTGAGTTCAATCCCGGTACCAGAAAAAAAAAACTCTAATAAAGGAAATATTAAAATATGTTTCTAAAGTGTGCTCATGTCCTCTGTTATAGTCAAACAAATCCCAAAGCTACTTCTTATCCTTGTTTAAATGTTAAAAAGGAAAAATCTATTTTGTGATGATAATTTACAAATTTAGAGGGCTTGGGGTGTAGTTCAATGGTAGAGCACTTGCCTGGCATAGTGCAAAGCTGTGGGTTCCAGCAACATGCACGCGCACGCATACACACACACACACACACACACACACACACACACACACACACTTTAGTAGCAAGAATTTAGGCCAAGAGTTCATCAGCCCATTATTTTGTTTCCAGAAAGAGTGAGGACTTAAATCACTTGCAAGTCAAAATTTCAAATACAAATACATCAAATTGTATATATTCAACATGTGCAGAAGTTTTCAAGGGCCTTTTATATCAATTATACCTCAAAGGGCTTGTTAATTTTTTTTGCCCTTAGGTCATCAGCTCTACTCTCTGATATTAAAATAGAGAGCCAGCCAGGCACCATGGCACATGTCTGTAATCCCAGAAACTTGGGGAGGCTGAGGCAAGAGGACTGCAAGCCTAAGGCCAGCCTCAGCAACTTAACAAGACCCCACCTCAAAATAAAAATAAAAAGAACTGGGGATGTAGTTCAGTGGTAAAGTGCCCCAAGTTCAATTTCTAGCACCAAAACAAAAACAAAGCAGAGCAAAACAAAAACAGAGAGTCAAAGGCATGGGTGTGGGGACTTTGAGAGGACATGGATGTGTAAAGACAGAAAAAATGATGTTTACACCACTGAACACACAAATGACAAGATTCATTTCAGGGAGGGTTACCTGAGGCATAATTGAAGTTCCAGCTGGGTGTTCAGGAATCTCGTGTGCAGGGAAAAGGGGTCCATTCCCCCTCACTGCGCAGCTGTAGCTGTAGCAGGAAAGAGGATTAGAGAGAGGCTGCTCATACCCATCGCCACTACGGTAAGCCTGGCGAGTGTAGGACTCTGGCTGCTCTCTAATAGCACAGGAAGGACAACCACTGCCAAGCTAGGCAGAATCATGCACAATACCTTCTTCTTTCAAGGAAGGTTCAGGTAAGAATGATTTTTACTTCAATTGTTTAAAAACAGTGTTCAAAGCAATAGTCCATTTAGTTGCCAAAAGTATTGTATTAGTTAGAACATAATGGCTCTCATTTTCATTTAAAGGAGGAAAGGAAAAACCCACTCACCTTTGCCAGTGGCAGTAATAGTTATTTTGTGGGGGTATGGCAAAACTTGCGAAATTCTCCCTTCTGGCCATTTATCCAGAAATTTTACAAAGGAAGATGGAAATCCACAGTTTTATTCCTGCATCAAAAATTTCAGCATGCGTTAACCCTTATGAGGAGTTCTTCCAACCTATGAGATGAATCATTACATTGAGTGGCAATTCCTGCTAAGCAGTTAATTGCTTGACTTTCCTGACAACCGGGGCACAGGGCAGTTGGAGGCAGGGTGCACTAGTGTCAGCTGGGGAAACTTCTGCAAACTTCCTCAATTTGAGCAACCAGCCATCCAGGAAGGCAGCAAAAGCTTGTGTATGTGTGTGTGTGAGAGAAAACTGTACAGAACCCAGATGTCTCCACAGCACCCCCTTCCACAGGTAAGAATCACTTTTAATAACTAAAACCTTAAGACAATTATCATAATCTGTTCTTTCCCCCAAGTTATCTGCGATTAAAACTGGCACTTAGTGATCTTTTTAATCCCCTGCACGTTGAAATCATTATTCTAAACAGTTGCAAAATCAAGAGGCAGAGAAATGTATATATCACACACACTCCTTATATTAATGTAGGGATAGCTTAAAATTTTAAAGAGGCCATGCATAGTGATGAATGCCTATAATCCTGATGCTGAGGTAGGAAGGTCTCAAGTTTGAGGTCAGCTTGGGCAATTTAGTGAGATCCTGTCTCAGAAGAAAATATAAAAAGGGCAGAAGTATAGTTCAGTGGTAGAACACCCCTGGGTTCAATCCCAGTACTAGTAGATAAAAGGGTCTGGGGATATAGCTTGGTGACAGAGAGCTAGAGTTCAGTCTCCAGTATGGCAAAAATAAGTTTTAAAAAATCAAAGCAATATTTCTGTTCAGTTTTTTTTTTTAGGGCTGAGGACTGAACCTCAGGTATTTTTTTAAAAAAATTTATTTATTCTAATTAGGTATACATGACAGCAGAATGCATTTTGATTCATTCTACACAAATGGAGCCCAACTTTTAATTTCTCTGCTTGTACATAATGTAGAGTCGCACCACATGCACAGTCATACATGTACCTAGAGCAATGGTGTCCATCTCATTACACTATCTTTCCTGCCCCCATGAATCCCAGGTCTTGTGCATGCGAGGCAAGCATTCTGCCACTGAGCTAAATCTTCAACCCCTGGCAATTTTTAAAAGGAGAAAACATGATAAAGCAAGTGGTATTTCCAAACTTTAATGTGCATATAAATTACCTGCACATGTTGTTTAAAACACAGGTTCTAATCCATTCAGATTTGGAGTGGAGCCTCAGAGTCTACATTTCAAGCCAATTTCTACCACTTTAAGTAGCAAGGCTACACAGTGTCAAAATTTGAGATAACTTTAGGTCTAAATAAGGCATTTACAGTTGGGCCATTTCCCAGAAGCTTGTCAATAACTATTCAAATGCTTAATGTAGTCTATATTGACCTATAATGTGAAAAACAATAAACATGATGAATTCAGATTATGCAACTATTCACCAATTATTTCCTTAGCTCCCACCATCTGCAAGGTAGGGCTATGGGCACTGGTGGTACCTGTAGCTTGTATTTTAGCTGATGTCTCCATGTCTTCAAGGGATATTTTATTGATTAGCACCTGTGGCAGACTTTGCCAGGTACACTGGGTTTTTCTTTCCTTTTTTAAAATTTTTTTTAGTTGTTGATTAACTTTTATTCATTTATTTATATGTGTTGCTGAGGATCAAACCCAGTGCCTCCCACATGCAAGCCAAGTGCTCTACCACAGAGCCACAATCCCAGCCTGGGTTTTTCTTTTTTCATAAAAGAAACCTGGTTTTATTTGGGGCATAATAGATCCAAGAAACGCATACCATTTCCTAGCTTCTGCCTTGAAGCTTGATGTGGCCAGGTGGACTAAGGAGAGCTATGTGGACAAGGGACATTTGCTTAGATGGGAAGTCTTTTTGTCCTCCATCCTATCCCCAGGCATAATGCAGAGATTACAGATATGAAATCTGGAGCCAAAATACTTCTGTAGCTGTCTTGGGCCATGAGGTAACATCAAGGAGGAGTTATACACTGGGTCCTGATAGATTTTTTCTTTTTGCTTGATCAGACTTTACTCAGGCTTCTGGCCCTTCTCTTAGGCCTATCTGTACCCTTGATGATAAAATCCAGTGCTAGCAAAAGAACCCTGCTAAATCAGTTTAGCCAGAAACCCCCATCTTGGATATCTGATCATGTGTAATATCTGATCAGATTCCTCATCCTCCACCATCCTCTAGATGATGTCTGATCACCCTGGCTTGTCTTCAGCAGGGATCTTGTTAGATGGGTTTAGCCAGAAGCCCCCTCACCCCTGATGCTTCATCTTAATTGATTTTCATCCACTGATTCTCACCTTGCTTCTTAACTATAAATTCCCACTTGCCAATGTTGAATTCAGAGTTAAGTCCAATCTCCTTTACTGCTAGACCCAGTTGCAGGAGTTCCTACACCAACCACATTATCCTGAACAGTGCTTTTGCAGATATCAGTGAAAATTTTCTTTTAACAATCTGGAAGATGGTATAGGTCTGGGTCCCTAATGACTAATACTGGTCTTCTACTATTGTTTTAGTACATTAAGGTAAACAAAATCCCTAACTACAGCAACTTAGATATCCAATAAAACATATTAGATAAAGATTCTTTCTGTAAAAACTTTGTTTTCCTTATCAATTTAGGACTGGCTTTATGTTATAGAAAGAAAATGAGAAATGTGGCTATGAATGGGTGAGAGTTGAGTCCATAGGTAGAATGGGGAAGTTGAACATTGATCAGGTGGTAGGGAGGCTGAGGAAGGTGGAGGCCAATGTACAATGTTCAAACCACCCAAGAAGACGACAAGGAGCCAGGGGACAGAGGACTGTGAGCAGGGTTCCAGGATGAAGAAGGGCATTTAGGAGCCCTGGAGGTGACAGTGATGAGGACTCACAAATGTTTTGCTCTTAAAATCCTCAACTGCAATCCCTGTGTATTCCCACAAAGCAGGTGAAGTTAAGTTATATAGGCGCAGACTACTGTTGTCCAGAGTAAGTTGGCACTGTTATGGTTAGGATCTGGTAAGTTCCCCAAAGGCTCATGTTCAAGACTTGGTCTCCAATGCAGAAATGTTCAGCAGTGGGACTTTTGGGAACTGATTGATCATGAGGGCTCTGATTTCATCAATGGATTGACACATTAATGGGCTCATAGCTGAACGGATTATGGAGAAGTGATAGAAATTATAGGAAGTGAGACCTAGGTAAAGGGAGGGTTCTTGGGGAGTCCCCAGTCCCCTTTTTCTCTCTGCTTCCTGGCTGCCATGAGGAAAGCACCTTTTGCCAAGTGTCTGCCTTGCTACAGGTCTAAGAGCAATGAAGCCAGCTGACTATTGACTGAAACCTCTGAATCTCTGAGCCCCCCAAAATCTTTTCTCCTGTTTTCCCCAGGTGTATTTTCACAAAAATGAGAAGCTGACAAGCACTATCTCTGCTTCCTTTAGCTGTGAAATACAAAGCAAACCGAAGTCCTGTGGAAATACAGCCACATGCAACCCTGTAGTCCTGAAATTTAACAGTTGCTACTTTTCACATTGAGAAAGGAGGGTATTTGGGTAGGAATATTACACTCTTGATATTTCTAACAGGGCTGATTTTTCTCCACTCTATCCAGCTTTTAGCCGAAGATATCCACCTTACCACCACCACCACCCAAAAAGGAAAACTAGTTGGTTTCTTGCCAAACCAAAGCCAGGCACTCAGTAACTATCTGTTAAATGAATGAATGAACGAATCATTAGGTGGCCCGAGTTGCAAAAAATCTTTTCCATCAGTAATTTAAAAGTAAAACTTGGAAAAAAAAATTGTTGTCTTTTGGTGTTGATTACAGAACTTTCTATAGTTGGTTGTTTTTTGGCAACTGCAGTTTTCATGAGATTAGGTGTTTTTTAACATCCTTTTTGGAGAAAACAGGTTTTAAAGGAAATAAGCTTAGTTCAAATCCAGTTGAACAGGTGTGTACTTCTGCATTCTTCTCCAGTGAATACCTCAACCTGAGCAAGTTGCCATGGGATGAATGAAATGCTGCTTTTTTCTCTGTGGAAGAGAATGTTCAAGAGAAGGAAATGTAAAAAGCAGCAGCAGCAGCAGCAGCAATAGTTGCTCTTAATTAGCTGTGTAGCCTTGCAAAATGACTCGGGACATATTTCAGCATTTATAACCAAAGACTAAGGGTGTTTTACCCTTGAGGCATATCTTTAAAAACTTGATGAAATTTTATTAATATTCTCCTCCTCAAATTTACAGGCACAATTTTGCATATAATTTCAAGGGATTCAAAACCCCTGAAACCAATCCCCTCCTCCCGTCATCTTTAGCATTGTATTAGATGCTAAGTTTTTTTAGCTGGTAGTTTTCGTGAATTTCTGTTTTATGGTGCCTACGCTGTGGTTTCCACTGTAGAACCAATTATATTCTAAGATTCCTAATTGAAACAAATTCCTAATTGAGTTGTAATGTTCTCTAAAACTTAACAAATATTTCTACAAGTAAAAGTGTGACAGTCTGGTAAAGGGTGCTGACTATAATCTTAAAATTTGTGGGGAGGCAATGGGTTTGAACTGGGTACTTGCACTACGCCCCACAGACCAAACCAATAAAGTTTAATCATAGTAACCAAGTTTTGGTAACTGGAGGCCTTATAGTCAACCAACTGATTAGTTTTAACCAACAGGCTAGTCAGTGGACTAACGTATAGCCAATCAAGTTGTTTTTCATGTCCCACAACCATTTTTCTATTAATGCTGTCTGATCACATTGCTTGTAATTCTCAGAACTTGCTCTAGTTTTGGGAGCTGCCCAGATATCTGCTAATCGTGTTTTGTTCATAAAAACTGCTACACTTTACCGGTCTAAGGAATTTTCCTTTTAACGATAGTACTTACCCTGTTGTGCTAAGTTAAATTAGTTTCAAAAAACATTAAGTAGCATTATTCTCAAACAGTAGTTTAGACTTCTTTCGGGGTAATGAAGTGTGAGGGACATCCTAGAAGCAATTGTACAAAGCACGTGTGATTTTGAAAATTTTATTCAAAACTTCTTTTTTTTGCATGAGACTACTACTACTAAGATTAACTGCTTTAGAGTAAAATGCCAAAAGCCATGTTTAAGATAAAATGAGACTTCTATGAGACTTTAAGAAACAACCTGCTTACTCATTATCTGTCCCATGTCAGAGAGACCTTCACACTCCAGGGATGCTAGTGGTTCTCTAGGGGATGTAATTACAGTAAACAGAAACTAAAGTCAATAATTTGTCTTTTTGTAACAATAAAATCAGTACCAACTGAAGGAAATGCTCTATAACAGTGAATACAAAGATTTCCATTAGATTGGTTTGTTTATAGCATTTCAGTGTCTGAGTGCTTTCAGATAGAGTAGGCAAAATTGGCAGAATACAGGCCCCTCCTGGCGCTGTCATGACAAAATATCAAAGTGAAATTGTTTCCACAAGACTCAGACATGCATCAATTAAAATATGTACTGAGTTAAACAGGTATGGGCAATTCAACACCAGAAAAAACAAAAACACTAGGAAATAAAAAGGTCTAAGCACTGAAAGATTTATTACCATTCAAAAGGAGCGGGGTTGAAGAATGGAAGTTGACTTATGCATGAACCCCTGTCAAATTAACCTGCTATGGTGGTTACGAGAACTACAAGATCTCAGATTTAAGCAAGTGGGAGCTCGTGGGAAAGCTGTAATTTCCAACACGTGCCTGCATCTTTACTTAAACCTTACGATTTAAAAATCTCAAAAGTAAAATTATTTTGTAAAATGTTAATATTCTTATTAACGTTTGACTTTGCCTTTAAGCTGGGAGTGGGAGGGAGAGGGAGGTGGTAACTGATATAAACTTCAGATTTCCTTCTAGGCTCCTCATCGAGGATGACCCTGCCCTTCTCCCTCTAGTCATCTGGTCTTTGTACCCCTTAGGTGAGGGGTCATCCTCCCTCTCCAAGATGTGCCGTTGGCCGATCTGACCCCAGGGTTACGACTTGCGAACCAAGCTGGAAGGAACGGTGTGCAACGCGGCAGGATCTGGCCAGGGCAGGCAGGAACGCTGGAAGCGGACTCTTAGGGTCCCACACCGAGCCTTGCACACTCACGCCTATGGCTACAAACCCGGCGCTGACACTGCCTGCTCCGGTAACCGCGAAGCCTAAATCCCATTTCTCCTGTAACGACAGAAAGCCTCCCTCCACCGCTGCCTGAACAAAAAAGAAACTTAACGTCTAATCACTGCCCATCAGGAAGCGCCGAGACACCGATCACACCACAAAGCCTGAAACCCCTCCACTTCGCCCTCCCACCCGCCAGAAGTCGGCCCCGCCCCTTCCTGAGAGCTGCGGAAGTGAGGGGCTTGCGCAGGTACGTCCCACCCCCACCCCCTTCAGAAAAGCCGGGTTCAAGGCTTCTTGGAATTTGCCTGTTTGCACCTAATATTTTTCTCCTTGCAATGAGGACATTATCACATGGCATCCTTCTTTATTCTCTGCTTGGAAAGGTCACGTGATCTTCGAGCATTTCCACGGACACAGGCGTTTAAAAGGCAGCCCTGTACTGTGACGTATAATTTGAGCGCCGACGCAGGCAGGACCCCGCTTCGCGTCCGGTTCCGTCCGCTCCCTAAGGCCGCGCAGAGTTCCCGGGACACGCACGTGCGCTGCTGAATGGAGCTGGTTGCTGGTAGCTATGAGCAAGTCCTTTTCGGGTTCACAGTACACCCGGAGTCTCAGGCGAGTGGCGACCAAGAGGTGCGATACGGCGAGTGGAGGGACTGCGGGAGAAGGGGCGGGGAAGGCCAGGTTCCCACGCGGCCGAAGTTCCGGCACCTGCTGTTGATGGTTTGATGTTCGCGATTAAGTGATGCATCAGACTCAGGAAGTTTGAGTAAAAGTTCATCTTTTAAAATAGACGTCTTGCAACATGAAATAGCGTTTTCTTATTATAGTAGATAAGATGGCCGTGGGGAAAATTAAAAATATTTATTTCATAGAAATACAGAATAGTGGTTACTAGAGGCTGGGAATGGGTGGGGAGGGTAGAAGGAATGGTACAGGGGTTGGGTGGGAGGAATGTCTTCCAATGTTTTTTGGCGTAGCAGGGTAAATATAATTGACAACAATTGTGTATTTTAAAGCAACTAGTAGAGAGGATTTCAAATATTCCCAACACAAATACATGATGCGTGACGTGGAGTATGCCATTTACCCTAATATTATCATTACACAATGTATACAATATACAGTATTGAAATATCACGGTATATTCTCTAAA
>CM053406.1:112213291-112290151 GCA_028644305.1 Xerus rutilus | reverse complement strand
CTAACAGGCGGAGCTTGTTGTGAATTCTAAGCACCTGCTCTACCACTGACCTACGCCCCAGGCCAAACACCCTTTTTCTCTTCAGGATATGCCTCAGGGTACCAATTGGATTTGCTCTGTTTCCCTAGGCTCCTCTTGGCCTTAACTGTTTCTCAGACTGTGTGCATATGTGTGTTTATTGGTTTGAAACCCACCTTTAAATTTTATTGTTTTATACTTTCATCTTTAATATTTTTACTTTTTTTTGTATCAAGAATCGAACCTAAAGCTGAGTAACCACAGAACTTCATCCCCAACCCTTTTTATGTTTTGAGACAGGGCCTTGCTAAGTTTGAACTTGTAATCCTCCTGCCTCAGCCTCCCAAGCCTAATCTTTTTATTTTTTTTTTAAGTTGTTAACTCCATTTGAGCAAAAAACTCAAATTTAACATATTCAGTGTTCCTATTTTTCCACAAATCGATCAAGTATATAATTTTTTCTCAGACATGTTTTGGCCACACTTACGTGTTTCAATATAGAGATCTGTCATTGTCCATTCTGAAGGGTTTTTCATTTTATCTTTTATTTTTCCATTTTAAATAATCAAGTGGCTAGAAAATTCTTGAATTTTAAGTGAATTGATTGTGTATTACATTTTAGTTTAATAATATTGTGAAAAGAAAATGGGGCCTTCATATTTCCACGTTGGAGAATTCAGTATTTGTGGTCAGAATTTTGTGAATGCTTCATGTGTGAGAGAAGAGTGTGCCTGGGTGAAGGTTTGTATGCTGCATGCCTTAGACAAGCTTTGTTGTGTTGTTCAGGTGTTCACATGACTGAGATTAGGCCTCTAGCTCTGTTCTCTAGGACAATCCCCCCACTCTGATCATGGCCATTCTTTCCTATAGTTATGATAAATCTTTGCTTTATATAATTGTATTGCTTTAATATTTTCTTTTGGAAATTTTCAAATTGGCTGAAAAGTCTCAGTAATTCTCATAAACACTCTTATGGTCTTTCCCTTATTTCACCAATTCACCAATGACATTTGGCACATATCCCCTCTCTCTCTCTGCATCTATAAATAGAGACAAAAAAATCTTCAACAAAATATTAGCAATTCTAATCCTACAGTGTATATAAAAAGAATTGCATACCATGACCAGATGGGATTTTACCAGGCACGTGAGGTATATTTGAGAATAAATTAACCCAGCATATCAACAGATTAAAGAAGAAAAATCACATGATCACATCAATAGATGCAGAAAAAGGATTTAGAAAAATTGTGCATCTATTCATAACAACCTTCTCCACCTCCACCACCAAAGATGTAGAGGAGAACTTTCTCAATTTGATAGGACATATCTGCAAAAATTCTACAGCCAACATCACACTTAAAGGGGAAAAATAAGGTGTTTTCCTGTTCAAATAAGAAACAAGGTAAGAATGTCCAATCTTACCATTTCTACTCAGTATGCACACCAGAAATCCTAGCCAATGCAACAAGACAAGAAAGGGAAATAAAAGATGTACCGATTGTGGTGGAAGTAGTAAAACTCTCTTTTTCTTGTAGATGATATGATCATGTGTAGAAAGTTCCAAAGAAACAACAAAGAAACTCCTGGAACTAGTAATTATTAGAATATAAAATTAATATAAAAAATCAGTTGCTCTCTTACATCTCAGCAATGAACAACTGAAATTTGAATTTAAAAATGCAATACCAGCTGGGCATAATGGCTCATCCTTGTAATCCCAGCACTTTGGGAGGCTGAGACAGGAGAATCGCGAGTTCAAATCCAGCCTCAGCAATGGCGAGGCGCTAAGCAACTCAGTAAGACCCTGTCTCTACATAAAACACAAAATAGGGCTGGGGGTGTGGCTCAGTGGTTGAGTACCCCTTGAGTTCAATCCCTGGTATCAAAAAAAACCAAAAAAAGCTGCACCATTTACATTAGCACCAAGAACTTCCCCCGACACACCTACGTATAAAGGTAACAAAACTTGTACAAGATCTGTATGAGAAATACTACAAAACTGATGAAAGTTATCAAAGTAGACCTAAATAAACGGAGAGAGATCCTATGTACATGGCTAGGAAGACACAAGGTGAAGATGTCAGTTCTTACCCAAGTTGATAGACTCAACACAATTCCAGTCAATATTCCGAGTAAGTTATCTTCTTGATATTGACCAACTGATTCTAGAGGTTGTTATATGGAGAGGCAAAAAGCCCAGAATAGTCAACACAGTATCAAAGGAGATACTTGTTGGAGTATCTGACAGTGCAATCATCAGGATGACGTGGTATTAGAAAAAAGAGAGATGAGAACAGAATGAGGGGGACTAGAAATAGGCCCATATACATAGAGCCAATTGTTCTTTAACACCAGATCAAACCAATTCAATGAAGAAAGAATAGGCTTTTCAACAAATAGTGCTGGAACCAGACATTGATATAAAAAATAAAAGACACAGAAACTTACACTGTTTACAAAAATTAACTTAGAATGAATCAGAGATACATTTATATGTGTCAAATACACAACTATAAAAATCCTAAATGAGAACATCATAGAAAATCATAGGTATGTTGTGATTCTACATCATGTACAACCAGAGAAATGAAAAGTTGTGCTCTATCTGTGTACAATGAATCAAAATGCATTCTGTGATCATGTATACGTAAGTAGAATAAATTAAAAAAAAGAGAAAGGAAATCATAGGTGACCTTGGGTTGGTGATCATGTTTTATCTATAGCATCAAAAGTATTTATCCATGAAAAAAATTGAACTCTATTAAAAATAAACAAACACTTTCTCTTTATAAAAGACACTGTCAAGAAAGAAAGCCACAGATTTAAGAGGAAAAAATTGCAGAAGACCTATCTGATAAATGACTATTTCCCAAAATATAGAGAAAACTCAAACAGAAAATGAACAACCCAATTTAAAAAATGACCAAAAGATCTGAAAAGACACTTCATCAAAGAAGATATATAGATGGCACGTAAGCATGTGAACAGATGCTCCACAATATGTCATTAGGGAATTGCAAATTAAGATAACAATGAGACACCACTGTATACCTATTAGAATAACCAAAATCCAGAATACTGTCAAGGATGTGAAGTAGCAGAACTCTAATTCGTTGCTGGTGGGAATGTAGAATGTCAAAGTCATATTGGAGAATAGTTTAGCAGTTTCTTACAAAACTAAACATACTCTTACCACACCATCTGGCATTCATGCTCTTTGTTACTTCCCCCGATGAGCTGAAAATGGATGTCCACACAAAAATATGCACATACGTGTTTACAGCAGCTTTATTCAAAATTGCCCAAATTTGGAAGCAACCAAGATATCCTCTGGTATGTGAATGGATAAACTGTAGTTCAATGAAATGTTTATTATTCAGTGATAAGCAAAATTAAGCTCTCAAGCTAAGAAAAACCATCAAGGAACTTTAAACACATTGCTAAGTGAAGCAGCTGATCTAAAAAATGTAACATACTATACGATTCCAACTGTATGATATTCTGGAAATGGAATGATTACTAGAGGCAGTGGTTGCCAGGAATTCAGAGGAAGGTAGGGAGGGATAAAAGGGTACACAGGAGTTCTTAGGACAATAAACTATTCTGCATGGCACCATGATGGTGGATACATATCACTATACATTTTGTCAAAACTCTTAAGAATGTACAACACAAAGAGTGTACTCTAATGTAAAATATGGATTTCAATTATTGTATCAATACTGGCTCATCAGCTGTAACATGTACCACAGTAACACAGATGTTACTAGGGCATATAGGAGACAGGAGGAGGAGGGGATACATGGGCACTCCCTTTGTACTTTCTGATGAATATTTCTATAAACAAAACTGCTCAAAAAAAGGGTACTAATAAAAACAACATTTAGGTCTCAGGATATAAAGTTTAAAAATGTAAAGAAAACTAGTTAGTCATATTTATTTAAATATCTATTCAGAGTTTAAATTTCTCAGAAACACAAAATTTTTATTAGCTTTGGGACATTACAACTTTACATATAACCATTACCAACAGGTATGCTGCCCTTTAGATTAGCAGCATGTGAAACCTGAACAGCTGAATCTTCTATACAAAAATATCATTATTTTATAATGCCTTTGGATAATGCCCACAAGATTATACCAGTTATGTTAACATTTGTTACAAAGCCATAAAATACATAAAAATGTCAGCAGCTGATAACATTATTTTAAAAAAGGAATATACAGTACTAATGTCCAGTCCATAAGGTGGCAGGTTTAAGTACAGTAGCTCCCTAAGTTCAAAATCTCTGTTTAAGTACCAATTTGAGAATAAAACTAAGAACAAAAGCTGTACTAAGCGAAACCACTGCTATGGCCACTGATTGCATCTGCTCTGTCGAGCGAACGTGAAGGTCAAAGCTGAGTCAGCGGCCTGCAGCAGCAGACGCTGGCTTTGGGGACCAGCTGGCACACTTCAGCCTGTGGTAGGAACATGAAAACAAAGTATTTTGCAAGTCAGATGAACAAGCATTAAACACAGTTTCAAAAACTTTCTTGATGCGATGACAAGAAGTCATTAAGCCACTGGGGCTGACTGCCATGAACTCACAGCCCTTGTGTTGGTCAAGTTCAAACAATGGGCTTTTTCTCCACTAAAATCTAGTGGCATAGTCTTGACATTTTCTATGTTAAATGTAAATTTTATTTCTAAGGAAGACATACTGCTCAAGATTGGAATTGCCATTGAGCTCATAGTGTCAAAGTAGGAAAAAAAAAAAAGATCATTACAGTCCTCCTGCCATTGCCAAAGTGGGAGAGCAGAGCAATAGCCAAACAAGACCCAGAAGTGACAGCTCATGATGGTCTGCCTCACTGCTAGCAAAAAAACAAAATAAAAACCTCTCAGCTAAGTCACTGCACAGTGATGAAACGTCAAATCGCTTAGGCCAATATACAACAAAGGAAAATCAACACTTGAAACACTTATTTTTTGGAGGCTTTTTTTTTTTAAATAAAAGCTTCTTATTGTACTTCTTACTATCTATTAATTTGTAGATCAAATACTTGATACTTTGGCAAATAGTTTATTCAATACTTTGTAAAGTCCTACCCACATATCAGCATTGTGGGCAATGATGCTAAGAAAATGCATTTCGTTTCCAGGAAAGAAAATAGGAGATGAGTTTTGCTCTTTGAAGTACCCACTACTGCATATTTCTTCCAGAACTCAGTAGAAATAGACATCTGTAGACATTTCCCAGGATCCGGGACTTGCACATACTCTGTGGAGCAATGCCGCAGGTTCCCACCAGAGGTCCTACCGGTGGCCTCCGTACTTGGCCACCCAGTCTGTCCTCCCGTGCACTGAGGAGACTGGCTGTGCACGATTCAAGATATTTAGATTTTTTGCTGTAGGATTGTAGGTAGGTCCTGAAAACGGCCCCCGGCCACTTTTTGTGTTCCAAGTATATTCTGAAAGAAATCAGAATCAGAAATTAGAATTTTATTCATTTGATTATCAAATTCAAAACAAGTCCGTTCATCCTCTCATTTTATGGGAGAAATCCAAGTTTATCTTTGAGAGATTAATTTAGTGGTCTCAGATATTTTTTCTAATTTTAAAAGCAAAAATTTAGTAGTATGTTGGCACCAATTAGAATTTTTGGTAGCTTAAGAGCTAATGTTTCTGATTTATCATTCTGATGCTGCTCTATTTCCAATAGTTCACATTAAGACGGGCAACACCAAGTAAGAAAAGAGATCCCTGGTTCAAAGTCAGTGAGCAGTACCCACAGTGCTATGAGTTTGTAATACCACACTAAGTAATATTCAAATACAGTGTCACTACAGAAAATAGGTTTGGAATTGTGGATCCTGTAAAACCTTGGCTTCATGGAAGTACCCATACAGGGTCCTATGATAGATTTCTTTTTAAAATGAAAATATGATTTCTAGAATTAAGAAACTTCGTTTTTCTTTTTTCGGGAGTAGGGTGGTGATGTTGGGATTTCTTTCTGTTGCCCAAGCTGGCTTCAAATGCAAGATCCTCCTGCCTTAGGTTCCCAAGTAGATGGGATTATAGGTATGCATCATGGTGCCTGGCAAAAATTTCATTTTTTTAACTGGGAAAATTATGGGTAATAGCACAACCTCCTTAAATGGTGACATCCAATGGTCTGGCAGGCATTTCATCCCACTCTTACCAAGCCTAGATTTCTCGAAGTTGAAGTCATTGAGAAGCTAGCTAAAAAAGGCAGGGAAATATGTAAGGCACCATGTTTTACAAGAAAAGCCCTTTAGTTTTAACCAGTGAAACATAAAAAATATCAATCAGTTAAATGATCAAACTCACCCATTAGGGTCACAGGTCAAAATGGCGCCCTGGGCAGAGTAGAAAGGGTATGAGGGATTGGGAGCAGAGGGAAAGGGAGAGATGATAAGCCTGCCTTAATCAGGGAAGGGGAAAGGGAACCTGGTCTTAAGCTAAGGGTAGAGGTTCCTGGGTTAGAAGTGAGGGGTTTGAAATGTAGCAAAAAGAGAAGCTTGTTTCCAGGTCTTGACAGCCTAGGTCAAGTCCTAATGCATTTAAATCAAACTGTGTTCAGGCCAACATTTTTTAAAAACTTCTTAGAAAAGGAAAGCATTTGCCAAGAAATTGGAAATATTGAGATTTAAGATTCCTTTTCTAGAAATTATAAGGTTTTAGGACTCAAGCACCCTTGAAGAAGAACCTAGTGGCTGACAAGAGCCCAGATATCACAGCAGGGCCAAACACGCCTTGATGCTTTAGCTGGACCATGACTGGCACGTCACGGCCTCCCAGGAGCAGGGTAGGCAGCCCCATAATGTAGGGCTGTATATATATTATAAAAATTGCATTTGTTCTACTAAGGGCATTTAATTTTTTGTAGAAAATAATAAAGAGAAGGGGCTGCAAAGAATTTTATCAGTGTCACGATATAAAGCAGATATAAAACTTCTGTAAGGTAGAGACCATGGTGAAGCCTTCAGAAACAGAGCCCTGGGGAGGGTTGAATGAGTTAGTGTACACAGAGTGCTTAGCCCAGGGCCCTGCACATCCACTGGTCCCTGAGCATGCAAGAAGTCACTCCTCGCCATTCCCATTGTTACTTTCAAAGCAGGGGATGAGGAGGTATGAGAAAGTTTGGGGGTGGGGGGAGATTGGTTTGATTTTTCTTCTCAAAATTTGAGATTGAGGGAAAAAAGCAGAGAGGGAGACTATGAGAGGAGAGAAAAAAGTGGAGTAAATATGGTAATGACCTGGTTTATTTTCTTGTGGGAAACTGTCACCCAAATGGGCAGACTGGAAGACACATCTCTTACAGAACAGTGTTTTCCTAAGGATTTGCATGGACCACTTGAGAGTGATTAATATTTACTTCTTTTTTTTTTACCTCTCCGCCTATCACCGTCTGTAGGAAAATATGACAAGCAGAGTAAATGAAGAGATGAAAAGTTAGGAGAAAGTATTTACTTTAAAAATGAAAACAGGAATACACATGCTAATCTGAGACTTAATAAATATATAAAGGCCTTCAATATCTTATAAAAATGTTTTTTAAAAGATCCACTCAATTTCCAAGAGCAGGTATCCAGATAACAAAATGCTTTAGCATGATTTTCTGCTTTTATGTTGAAAATTGCTGCTAAGTCATGGTGAATGACTCATTGAAAGGCTGACTTAAAGTACTTGAGGCATTCTAAAAATGACTGCTATATATAAAATGTTTGCTTATAAAGATAGATTTTGTTTCATGAGAAAGGCAATGAAAATTATTTTTATAGATAAAGCAGCTGAGTATATTTAAGACTTTACAATATGGTAAGAAAAAGTTACAAAGATTCAGTGCATTTCTCCCATTTTGAGCTGCAACAGTATGAACTTTAAAGACTGGAAATTTGAATGTATGATTCTGCTTGGGATAGGCTGAGAATCCTTTGGGGGTCAAATTGTAAATGAAAGACCACTAGTATCCTAGTATCTTTTTTTTTTTTTTTTGGTGCCAGGGATTGAACTCAGGGACACTTGACCACTGAGTCACATCCCCAGCCCTATTTTGCTATTTTATTTAGAGACAGCGTCTCACTGAGTTGCTTAGTGCCTTGATTTTGCTGAGGCTGGCTTTGAACTCTGGATCCTCCTGTCTCAGCTCCCCGAGTTGCTGGGATTATAGGCAACAACTAGTATCTTTACTCAACTTCTGATTATCTGCTTTCATGCTTACTTTAGGAGCTTCATTAAGGATATTTTAGATTAATTTAGAGAATATTCAGTCAGACCTGGGAGGCTCAGGCACAGATTTCAAGAGTGAACCTCTGCACAGGGCTGTCATATGCCATGCCACTAGAGAGCATGTGACTTAGCCGTGACATTGGAGGATGGAGGAACAAACCCTCCCTCACCTAATGCTGCTGCCCAATAAAGGCCAGGTGGGAAGGTTCTGCCACACGGATTCTGTCCTCTGTGGGAGCTGCAGAGACACACCCTGATACCTGAGGTGAGCGTGCACACTGGCTGAGCAAGCCCATGCTCTCTGCCAGGGCGGCAGGAAAGCGCTGACACATGCCTCCTCTCATATCTTGGCGGGTGGCAAGGCACGCTCTTTGGAAGTGGACAAGCCCACTTTTTTCTTTCTTTTTGCGTGTATGTGTAGTACCGAGGACTTAACCCGGGGCACTCTACCTCTGAGCTACATCCCCAGCCCTATTTTTCACTTTATATTGAGACAGAATCTTGCTGAATTGCAGAAGCTGGCCTCCAATTTGCAGTCCCCTTCCCTCAGCCTCCCAAGTCGCTGGAATTACAGGTGACTAGCCTCATTTCTGTGCTGGCTCCACTAGCTGTGTGACCTTAGGTAAGCAGCTTAGGTCAATTTCCTCATCCCTAAAGAGAGTGCTACAAACTCCCGGTGGCTGTGAGGACTAAATGACAATTCCACAGAGCCCTTTGTGCCTGGCAGACAGTAACCACTTAATTATAGGCAGCTCTTCTTTTAATTATTAGACTTTCAAACCATATTGTTAGAAGAAAAACAGAACATTTTGACAAACCAGTTAGAGCTGTGTTAATAAGGTGACTGGTTTAAAAGTCTTCACTCAGAAAAAGTGACTGTGTAAACTTTTAATAGCTCTTCTCTGCGCAGAAAATCTCAAAACCACATCTGAGTCCCTCTTACCTGAAGCTGTGGCACCGAGAGGTGCTAAGTGAATCCTCTGGCCGGCTGACCCCACTTCTTTTTTGAGAAAGGAAGGAATAGATCCTGATTGATTGTAAGAACTGTAACTTCCAAGATTTCCTAGTGGCGTATCCAAAGTTTCAGAGTCAGAAGGTGAATATTTTAAAGTGCCAAAGAGTAACTTTTACTACTACCCCCGTTACTTCCAAGTGTTATTTTCTGAGCACCTACTATGTTCTAGGCACTGTGCTACACTTGCCAGAGACTTATTCAGTCCCTCGAACAACTGTCTTAGATGCATAGTATACATACCGTGTGGTTCTGCAGTGCTAAGAGACTTGCCTGGGTTCCCACAGTTAGTAAGGGACTGAGCTAGAAGTTGAAGTCAGGGCCAACATTTGTTCAGTTCATCCCAAACACACCAGGCTTTTTATAATGCTGGTTCTTAACCTGGTGCTGCATTTCCTGCCAGGAAGCCCTGTCCCTGAGGTGTTCCCTCCCTTGTTTCATTTTGTAAGACTGTTAGAAGAGGACTTATACTCCTAAGGTGGTTGTCGGGACTGAAGAAGATGCATGCAAAGCATTCAGCATAGAACTTTGGGATTCAGTGTCAGCTCTCATGGTCGTCACCATCATCACTATGGACCTTTCTTCTCACCTCCAGTACACATTGTGAATCACTGTCTTTTAATTTTGGAAGAGCAGTTCAAAGCCATGATGGCATTCAGTAGTAGCGTCAGGACACATTAATTGTCATTCTCAACACTGAACACTTCCTACGTCCTTACTGTGTGACAAAAATTTTATGCATAGTTATATTGTAATGCCTAAGTAAATAGGCTTTCCTCCATTTTATAGATGAGATAACTGGCTTAAGTCAACTGTCCCAAACCACAAAAGCCAGGGACACGTCAGACTCTAAAAGCAATGCAGGAGCAATTATGCAATGCTGCTTCTCGTGGCAGAAAGAAGCTGCTGAGAGCCGGGCGCGGTGGCTCACGCTTGTAATCCCAGCACTTAGGGAGGCTGAGACAGGAGAATCGCGAGTTCAAAGCCAGCCTCAGCAAGAGCGAGGCGCTAAGCAATTCAGTGAGACCCTGTCTCTACATAAAACACAAAATAGGGCTGGGGATGTGGCTCAGTGGTCGAGTGCCCCTGAGTTCAATCCCCAGTACCAAAAAAAAAAAAAAAGAAGAAGCTTCTGAAGAAAAAGTGAATAGAAAGTTAAGTCTTCTTAAATTAATTTGGCTTATTATTCAAAGTTCTGTGAGTCGCAGAGTTTGGGGTTGGAGTTAGTGGTTGGCATTGTTGAAAACAGTGACATCAATCCCTATGGAATCCACCATCTCCTTCGCCTGACTGAAATGCCTGCTAATTCCCAAGATATGAATGTCAGAATTTAAAAAAATATTCCAGGAATATTGATCTCAAGAATTAGAAAATATTCTTTTAATTCTTTTCAATAGATTTACTTGATTTCTATAAATTGCCATAGTTAATTTAAGAAGACAAGCACAGAGCTTTTTCAGAGTGAATCAGTCTTAAAATCTCAACTACTAAAGGAAGATAATCTGGATGACATGAAATGCTTCTTTGTCTCTCAGTCCTGATCTGACTGCTGAAAGCTGGTCACCTTGGCCTGTCGTCATGGGATTAGGGGTGAAGGATGAGAAGGAAACTAGGGGATAGAGTCAAAGAACAAGCCCAGAAATTACCTTGTGGCTCCTCTAATTTTTCAGGAAAACTTTCATTGCATGATAGTTTTTCAATTGGTTTAATTATGCTTTCTTCTAAAGAGAAGGCAGGTGGGAAGAAAGAGTGAATAAGGAGAATGTTACAGGAAAAGCAGGGACAAATGAATTAGATGATTAATGAAAAGATCCAGAATGAACCCTTAAAGTGAGAAGACATTTCCAGGTGTTGTCACAGCTTTTAGTTGATGCCAGTTGTGTATTTCCCTGAAACTCAAGCTGTCATTCTAACTGATTTGTGTAAATGGTGGTTCTTCAAATGTCCTTCTTACATACCTGTGAAAAAATAAGTTACTTGCAGGCCTGAAGTGTAAGACACCCCAGCTTTATTAGATGGGCAAGTCTTTTAAAGAGTCTGAAAAAGTTGTATAAAGTCCTGGTACATCAATGTCAAATAAGAACACCTCGATGGACTGCTTACTCATGAAACTTGTTTGGTCTGGTGCCACTCACATTTTTAAGAACTCTTTATCTCTATAGTGGTTGGCATTGTTGAAAACAGTGACATCAATCCTTATGGAATCCACCATCTCCTTAACCTGACTGAAATGCTCCACACACTTTTAAGTTGATATGTAAAATTTTTCATCATAAGTTTAACAGCTGAAAAGATGTTCTTTTTCTTCTTTTTAAAAAATACTTTATTTCTGAGACAGGGCCTCATAAACTTGCCCAAGCTGGCCTTGAATTCTCAATCTTCCTGCCTCTGTCTCTCGGGAGCGAGGCTTACAGGCATGCACCACCAGCCCAGTTGGCAAAGAATGTTATTGCTGTCATATTATAATTGTAAACATTTACATAAAATCAGTACATTTCTCCTTTAAATATAACCAATGGAATCTAAACACCATAGTGATTTTATGCCCACATTATTAAAAAATACATGAGCAAGTTCCTTTTTCACATTTGAAAATTTCACCTTAATTTTACCTTTCAAATTGTATTTTCTTTCCCTAAAATTATATTTTCATTCATACTTCAGCTTCCAGATTTTATCCAAATATAATTTTAGTTTTAAGTCTTTAAATTGATCATTCAAAAGTACATACAGGGCTGGGGCTGTAGGTCAGTGGTAGAGTGCTTGCCTAGCATGCGTGAGGCACTAGGTTCAATCCTCAGCACCACATACAAAACAATAAATGAGTAAAATAAAGATCCATCAACAACTAAAAAAAAAAAGTACATATAAACTTTCATTTTTAAAAAATTTCTGTAACCACATTAAAATACTTTGGGGGCTGGGACTATAACTCAATGGTAGAGCACCTCCCGAAATGTGCAAGGCCCTGGTCCTCCATCCCCAGCACCAGAAAAAAAAAGTCTGAATTAGGTTAGTTATAATTACAATGATTCATTGTATATCATTAATAAAAGAGATGAGTACTATAAATTTTTAAAAAATATTTTTTAGTTATAGATGGACACAATATCTTTGTTTTGTTTATTTATTGTTTTTATGTGGTACTGAGGATCGAACCCAGTGCCTCACATGTGCGAGGCAAAGTGCTCTGCCACTGAGCCACAACCCCAGCCCCTAGAATGATCTCTTAATAAGAAAGATGAGACTTTTTCAAATAGCTTATGTTTCAACAAATGAGTGTTTGCTGTTGGGACAACATGGGCTCCAGTGCCAGTGCTACTTCTCTGTCTCTGTCTCTCTCGCTCTCTGTCTCTGTCACTTATGGACAGAATCACTGAGAAACCTTTTAACTCAAAAGGGAATGCAGGGTGTTTTGTGACAGCCTTGCCAATATATTCTTTGCATTCTGTTCAAATTCACAGACCAAGAATCACAGCTCATAAAAAAGGATTTAACCATCTGTCAACTAACCAACCCAGTCAGGTCCTCCTTTAATTTTTAGAAAGCTTGGAACTAGAAACTCCCTGCCATTAGAAAGGATTTACTTCACAGCTCTCTGGGATACTTACTTCTCAACTCTGACCTCAACATATCAGTGTTCCTTTGATTGGTACCCCAGATATTTTACATTTGGGGGAAACAGGAAGCACACATCTTAACCAGTCAGTAGTCTTTTCTCATAAAGCAGAATTCAGAGACATTCCACCAATAAGGCAGAACCATATAGGAAAGAACCCAGACGGAAAGTAAGCATAGCTGGGCGTGGTGGCGCAAGCCTGTAATCCCAGCACTTAGGGAGGCTGAGACAGGAGAATCGCGAGTTCAAAGCCAGCCTCAGCAAGAGCGAGGTGATAAGCAACTCAGTGAGACCCTGTCTCTACATAAAACACAAAAAAATAGGGCTGGGGATGTGACTCTTTGGTTGAGTGCCCCTGAGTTCAATCTCCAGTAACAAAAAAAAAAAAAAAAGAAAGAAAATAAGCATGTGGCAAATGATTCCCTTAACACTCTTTGTGCTCAATAGTTCATAAGCTTTGTATATCCCTCCCACAGCTACACCCATCCCCATTGAAAGCAGGTAGGTGCAGGGTACTTAAAAGTAAACATCTGTAAAAGGCAAGCTGTGTACATTTACATTTTAAATGTATTCTTGTATTACCTGCATTACTCCTTTTGAAAGCAAATTCAGCCCCAATGGGTCCCAAAGACTTAGGAAATAGCTGATTATTCCAAGTGTATGGATTTATATTCTTTCCACTAGCTATGAAGGACACATTCTTGGGATTTACACCTTAGAAGAACAAAACAGTCATTTCAAAGATTAGTGTGTGATCATAAACTTGAAGGAAAAATATATATGTTCAAACAAAGACTAAACATACTATGGACAGAACAGAGAAATTTAGCTTCACATGTAGCAAATACTTGCTTTCAATGAACACTAACATGATCCTAAGTGCTTGGCACACCTGAGCACGGACAGAACATACTTGCTATAGCACAAATAATAATGAACATTTGAACTTCTCGCTGAATATCTCATAAAAATTGAGGGGGCATAAACATTTTTTCTTCAAAACCAAGACAGTTCCATGTCACTCACTGGCTTTTGTACACTCAGGGCAGACCCTGGGGGGAAAGACACGTGAGCTAGAGCTCAGGGCAACCCAGGGGGTACTGAAGCAGACATGAATAGACCCAGTCAGATACTTCTGTGTGCATGGGATGTCATCAGACCTACAGTTTATCACTTGCAGACTGGGGAGCAGGTGTTACAAATGTTCTCTGAAAAGAGGACAGTATACATTAGTCATGAATTTCTGAAATCTATGAAGTGTGAATACAGCCTTGGGCTTTGGTACTAGAAGTCAAAGGAGGTTGGTTGTTTCAAGCTGTATTTAGGAGATTTGAAAACAGGAGTTTGTTTGCTCCTGATAGGGAATTCAAATCAGTGGAGCTCTCGAGATCCTGAAGACCTCATGCAGCCCACACCCTTAAGTGCACATGGTGCTGTCGTCCTGCAGTGTAGACATCAACTCTGAGGACTCTAGTCATTTAGGAAGTTGTGACTTTCCAGACAGCATAAGCTTTTGCTTTTCACAAATGGAGTTCCTTAGGAAGGTCTCACATTTATGAGATATATAATAATATTGTTTTGAAACCAGAAACACTGAGTCCCAAAGCCACTCATCGTTGGTTCTCTAAGGAAGCACTCCCCGAGCTAAATCATGTCTCCTTCTTACAGTGTACAAGCCTGTGGATTCTGGCTTCTAATAAAATACCTGCAAACAACTATAATAGGCAATTATTCAATAAATAAGGATGCAGTAGGTAACAATTACTCATATTAAAAAACCTTTACTGAAAAAGAAAGCGCAAGGTAGGGAAAAATATAAAACCTCTTTAAGTGAACCCAGTGTACATAAATATAGTGTACAGTTCAATAAAGAATATATATATAAAGATATAATATAT
This sequence comes from Xerus rutilus, assembly GCA_028644305.1. Classification (NCBI taxonomy): domain Eukaryota; kingdom Metazoa; phylum Chordata; class Mammalia; order Rodentia; family Sciuridae; genus Xerus; species Xerus rutilus. The sequence goes on along the minus strand of CM053406.1, from coordinate 112,275,365 downwards.
ATATAAAGATATAAGTTCAAATATATCTTGAATAAATAAATAAAATAAATACAGTTCAATAAAGAATATATATATAAAGATATAATATATATATAAAGATATAAGTTCAAATATATCTTGAATATATATTTTGTTAATATAGTTAAAGTTGTTACCATCCCTAAATAAGTTTTTAAAAAACTAGATAGACTATAGTAGATACATAGCCTAGATAATTTGTTTAATTAAGATAAAGATTACAATTTCATTGGAAATAGATAGAATTGTCAATTATTTATTAGTGTGTTAGCTTTTATCAGACACCTATATACTAACAAGAAGAGGCAGACATTAATATAATTTGATATTACAATGATACATATCACATGATGACCATCTGTAGCCTCTAAGGAGATTTTACAGTTAGCAAATATTTACTGAGCACCTGCCACATGCCAGGGGGTGTGTGACATTAGAGAAAAAGCAGTGAACAAAAGAGATCAGTTTCTACTGTCTGGGCTTTTATGATCTAATAAGGGAGACATTTACAGTTATAATTAAATAAGGAGTTAGCAGTGTACAGATTGTCCAGAAGGACCTGGGGTGGGGGAGGTAAATAAGAGGAGCAACTGAGTCTTTCTTTTAATAAAGCCATTTTAAGCTGAACTGTGAATTACGACCAGGGGTGGAAAGGCATGTTCTTAGGCGAGGCTGCAGTCTGGGCTGAGGACTTGAGGTGGGACAGAGCTCAGAGACATGTAGCATGGGCGCAGCAAGAACAGGGTGTGGCGTGACATGAGGCCAGAGAAGGGAGTGTGGGCAGGTCACGCAGGACTGTGTGTCACTTTAAGAGGCAAACACAGATATGCCCCAGGACACTGGATGGACAGGTGCAGGGAGGAGGTAAGTGAGTCGTGGGAGAGACAAGGATCCACCAACCAGGGTTGCAGTAGTGCTGTGGAGTAAACTGCTCTGCTGGCCAGCAGTGGTGACATCAGCTCATGCAGAGTCCTGGTTCTACGAGCAGATGGTGACACCAGAGGGCACCTCTGAGTCTCATTACCATTCCACTGCATACTTTATTTGCAACTACCTTGTGATAATTAAGTACCTAGGCTTACAGGGTGAGCTGATGGATGACTGCAGTTCCATTGAAAGTAACAGAAAACAGAATCTCAAAGTCTTGCTCCAAGTACACAGCTGGTCAGTAGCAGGTCAGTAACTATGATGCTTGTGTCTCTTTCCCTGAAGGCCAGTGTCACAGATCTGCCAGTCCTTGTGGTATAATATCATGCTGTCCTGTAATCATACGGTACATTTCTAGAGCTCCCATAGTCCTAAAGGTTGATACTTAATAAGACCTTTTATATTTGGTTTTGGGGTAAAAAAGAGGGTCCACAATGATATTCTTATTCCTGAAGACATTCAGTTGTAAAATTAACTATGGATTAAGAATGTCAAGGGTTGCTTCTTATCTGGTTTCAACTTCTGCACAGTCGCTGGTTCACAATAGGTGAGCTGAGTCCAATTCCAGTTTCTAACCTCATTCAGCTCTAGAAGGGCCATCTTCAAGGCAAAGAATGCCAGCGGGGTGACAGGAAAGTTCAGGCTGAGATTTCAAACAATTCTTTGTAATTTTGAGTGTAGTGTTAAAGTGTCAATTGTAGCCATACTTCTGATCCCAAGAAGTTTGCAGAATTTGTTAGATATTTCTAGTGAAATGATCTGACAGGTCTTAGGTACCCTGAAATATATTCTGAAAATCACATTAGGAAGCAGAATATGAAAATGGGGTGCTTTGGGTCCACTCACTCTCTGCCAACAATTTATAGTAGTCATTGCTACCACCAGAGGGCTCCCTTCAATAAATGAGATGACTGACATGAATTTCAGTCAGTGAAATGAACTATCTTTAAACAGAGAAGAGTATATTTCCATGAAATTCTGTTATATCCCTGCCTTTGCAAGCTGGGTAGAATTCTCACGGTTTCAACACCAAATCTGCAGGTCCCTAGAGATTACAACACAAGTATTTTTGCTCCTTTCAAAAGTGCACCCCAACCCTTGTGGCCTTCAGTCTGATTCCTCTGCCTTCCTAAGGGCTTCCATCCCTCGCTCAGCACCCCCACCCCACATGAGTGCTCCTTCCTCTGCAAGTGAGCATCCCGAGCCACCTGCAGACCTGCTCTAGGTCTCCACGTTGATACCCTCTGCACTCCATCCTCGATTCTTTTCTAATGCCACAAGAAGTTGTCCACACAGTCCAATTTCTCACCTCTCACCTGCTTTCAACCCACACTCCCAACGAAATCTCTCCAACCTCCCTTCTAACCTCATCCAGCTGCAGAGGGGCCATCTTCAAGATAGTGTGACAGGGTTAGATTTCAAACAGTTCTTTGTACTTTTGAGTCTAATTTCCAGATTGGAACTAACTCAAGGTCACCAGGGACCTCTCCACTGTCAAACTTAATTAGACATTTCTATCCCTCCTCATCCAGCTGCTCAGCAGCAAACTACTCTTTCTGGTGAATTTTCCCTTTTTGGCCTCTGGAAACCACCTCTGGCTTTCAGACCCTCATCTGGCTGGCTGCTCTCTTTCTCCTCTACCCCCATCTGCCAAGGAAAGCCCACTGTTCTACAGTCTTCCTGTGGGTGATCCTGTCTAGTTATGTGGATTTGAAGACTGCCTGCATGCTGGTAATTTACAAATCTTTTTTCCTGGGGCCTTGGTCCCTCCTCAGAGTTCCAGGCTCTTCTATCCCACTACCCACTCGACCTCTCCTTGTGGAATGTTCCCCAAGCATCTCAACTGCAACTCCCTGCCAATGGGAGGCACTGCCTCTTCCTCACCCAAACCTGGGTCTTTCCCATCTCAGTACTTAGCACCACCATGTTCCCAAGATTCAAGCTCCAAACAAGCTCCTGTCTTCTTATTTTCCATTCCAATCCATCAGCAAGACCATTTTGATCCTTTAAATCACCATTCTCTGTCTCTAGGTGACTGCAGGAGCTTCCCAACCCACCTCCCTGCTGCTGGTCTTGCCTTCGGGTAACTTGTTCTTTATACAGCACAGTCTTTTCAATGCATAAATCAGGTTCCACTGACCTCCTAAAGTCCTCCCACAGGCCTGCAGTGGACAATGAGTAAAATGCAAATTCCTTCTCCTGCCCCAAAGGCTGACTTCCCCTCTCCCCTCACACCACTCTCCCCTCAGCTCAGGGAGCTCCAGATGCCTAACCTTTTGTTCTCAAATAAACTGTGTCTTTCAGACCCCCCTTCCCAGCCCGCAGCCACACTTTGGTTCCCCTTCCTGCTTTCCCAGCAGCACTTCTTCCTGTTCTTCTCCTTTCCTTGCTGTCCTGTGAACTAAGCTCCTGGAGAGAGGGCCCTTGTCTGCCTGGTCAGTGCTGTGTATCCAAAGCCCAGAAGAGTAAGAACCTGGCACATACCAGGCACTTAGTGTGTATCACTGAGAAAATGAATAAAGTGAATGAGTCAGTGGAATCAACCAACGAATGCTCCTGCTACCCACTGGTGCTGGAGTGTTGACCCCCCCTTGTCATGGAGAAGTGTTAACCATCCCCTAAGGACCGGCTCACTCACCTCCTTTGTGAGGGCGTTTCCACCACTCCAGTCCCAGTGGGATGAGCCCATCCATCCCTCCTCTGCACCATCTCTCCAGCGCAGTTTCTTACAGTATATGGTTGATCTCTCTCTCTCTCTCTCTCTCTCTCTCTCACACACACACACACACACACACACACACACACACACACACACACACGATGGCGAGCTCTATGAGAGTAGCGCTTATTTCTCCATCATTTGGGAATCCCCAGCACTACAGTATCTGCTGCTTGAATGAGTGACATAATGTATGCAACGCAGGTATTTTTAAGGGGCACAGTGAAAAGGGATGTCAACAAATAAGAAATGGTGAAAGTCAGGAAATGTCTTAATCATCCAAGAGGCACTATTGTAAACCAGCTGATAGATGGTACACTTGGCTGAGTGGGAAGTCTGTATCCAGCCTTGGGGAGTTTGGGGAGAAGGCTCCTCCTGGAGCCTTAGTCCTCCTCCATTAAATCCTGAATGAGAAACTAAGAGTAAAGCTACCCTGAGACCAGAGCGGAGTTCTAGAAGCTTCTGTATAGTATCTGGCCCATAAGAACCCTGACTTTCTTGCACTCCACAGGAACCTAAGATGAAGCATCCTGAGTCATGACTGCCAGTTTTACAGTCTGACTACAAAGACACATGTGTGCAAATTCTCATCTCATAACATAATGACATGAAGATTTTCTATGCAGAAAACTACAGTGACTTCTAAAAGTTTTCTTTCAGTTTCAAGAACAAAAAGAGAAAGTCACAAATAGACCAGTCTGTCTCAAATTCTGACTTAATGAGAAGAAATAGGGATTTAAGGTCAACAATATATTTCCCCCCAAAATGTTTCCAATATTTCAAAAAGGATGAAATAATGAATAGCAAATTCCATATTCATGTCTTACACTGACAACAATTTTACTATAGAGTGAATTTTCTAATCCCACTCTTACTCACAAGAATCAGACTATTCTGATGAGACACTTTATTACAAGTAATAAATGTTGTATTTTCTCTACTCACCTGGAAGGTATCTTGATTGTTTCAAGTAGTACTGCTTAGCCACTGAAGCAGCAGACAATTCGGAATCAGATTTTAGGGGAAGAGCGGCAGGTACGCTCTTGTTTTCCTCTGTCAGGTGGCTGGAGCCTGAGAGCACCGCCTCTGGGAGCCTTGAAAGTCACAGAAGGTAGCATTACAGCACCCGAATCAAGGAGTTCTCCCCGACCCTCTGCGCATCCCCCTGATGGCTGCCCTCAGTCCTCTGGCTGATAGGAATGTTAATGACAGTCCCTGCGCCATGGAGATGAGGCAGCACACAGAACTGTTCCTGACACTAGACGGTATGTGACAGAAAGCTTTATAACCGAGCAGCAACTTGCTTGTGTATGATACGTATCTATATTTACTGAAATTGCTGTACTTTCAAAGTGTGGGAAGTTGGTGAGTCAGAAAGGAAGGCAGTAACAGCCATCTACATCCATCTACTGAAATAATTTATAAGATTGTAAGGTTGTTTGGCACATGTTTTGGATGGACTAAGAAAACTTAAGTGGGGAAAGAAGTGCTAGGAAAGCTCCTACCTTCCATTTCCAATTACCCTAGCAACACACAGAAAACTGGTCCTGCATTTGCTGAGATGTGCATATTCCCTCAGGGGTAGTAGGGACCTGTACGGTGGCCAAGTGTCTGCCTTCTGCTTAGTGGTGTCAGCACTAATACTAGCTCTGCCCCCTAGCCCTTGCTGCCCACAGCTCCGCTTCCATGCAGGAATTAAGGACTTTCAGCTCCCAGGCTTAGCTCTGCCTTGTTCCCAAGGCCATCTTGACCACACAGCAATATAGAAGGCAGCTGTCACTGCCCGAGGATGGACCCATTTGTTCTGATACAGCTCTCTGTGTGGTGAGGAGCCCTCAGGAAGGACCTCTTCTCCCTTGCCCTGTGACTGGCTTCATCCTTTGCTGGGGCCTGCATGTGCTGCTAGCCCTTGTCCCCCACCTCCAAGCATCTCTGGTACCCTCTAGAAATCCACTCTGCCACAACCCACTTATCAAGCCACCCCTTGGCAATGGACACGGAGCTGGTTGGCCTCTGGACGTGGGCCACTCCCCTGTGGGAGAGCACTGCACTGGAAACGGCTCCATCAGTTCTGGCTTCTCTCCCTCCTCTCAGCCCACTCTGGTTATGCACCTAGGAAAGTTCTCCTGTTCTCAAACCTGCTCAGTCTAAAAAGACTTCCCTTGTCAGAGTGGCCTGCTCCTGCTCCACAGAACTGTGGAGCTCCTTGTAGTTCCCTCACACTGGCACATAGGACACTTCTGGCTTGTGTTATAGATCTTTGAAGGTCTTGCTTCTGCTGTGCCATATTTGGTGAGTTGAAGACAGGCTAAATCGTGTTTAGACCTTTGCTTAGTACCAACTACGTGTTTAGTAAAAGTTTACCAAACATGCATGACTACAGGTACAAATAGAAGTATAAATAGCTTGCTTTTATCCACTTTTAAAAAGACAACTGTTAAATAAAAGGATTACCCTGTAGTATTGGGTATTCTGTATTCTTGATGAGGAAGCCTTGGCTGTCTGGGAACAGTAAGGCTGTTCACTTCCCAAGTATGTGGGCTCCACTATTAAAGAGGTAGTGTGGCATCAATGAGGGAAAAACCTGGGTTTGAATTAAGCCTCATCTGATCTTTGGCAAGTTATTCAACCTATCTGAATATCAGTGTCCTCTTCTGCAGAGATTTTTAGTGGAGTAAAAAGATTATGAGTAACCGGGTGCAGTGGTGCATGCCTATAATCCCAGCAACTTGGGAGGCTGAGGCAGAAGGATCGCAAATTTGAGGCCAGCCTCAGTAATTTAGGAGACCTTGTCTCAAAATAAAAAATGAAAAGGGCTGGGGATGTGGCTCAGTGGTTGAGCACCCATGGGTTCAATCCCTGGTACCAAAAAATTTTTTAAAAAAAGAAAGATTATGAGAAAAGTTTAAGGAAATGATAAATGATATGCATTTATCATTTATATGATTTATATCTTATATAAAATATAAATTTAATTTTAATTTTAATATTTATAATTAAAATATAATTATATTTTAATAAATGATATGCATATGTTATTAATAATAACCATATGCATAAAGTTGTACAGGACCACTGAAAGGTACCAGAAAATAAAAATGTGGAAGAAATGCCCACATGAACATTTAAATCATTGTCATACAGTTTTCATTTTACTGAAGAATTTCAAGAGAAAAAGGATCACTGATGTTGAAATTGTCCCCTTAGTAGAATCAAGCAGATTCTAGATCTTAGCTTAGGTTTTGCTTCAGACTCTAACGAATGAAGTTCAGCTAAAATTAAAATGAAGGGGTTTAAAAAGTTTCCAAGTCATCTACATGCTCCACCGATGATCTTCAAACTCTTGGGCTTCCAGAAACAAATAATTAAAAAACAAAGCTATGTAAATCCCTGCACATTTTCAAATTAGTATCTATCTATACCATCTGATTTTCACCTAAAATGAAATAAATTGATTTCTTGTTCCTTGCCAATAGCAGATATAAAATTATACATATAAGATGGAACACTGTGAGGGTGGACCGCAGTTAAAGTGTTTCATGATGTGACTTCATAAACTAAGCTTTCACCACCTTGATCCATAACACACACTCTGAATCGTCAAAAAATTATACAAAATTTTTATCTCTGGGTTTTACAAAATCAGATAGTCCTACAGAAAATTCTAGTACATCTAAAAGAATACTCAACACTCACCCCTCATGCTCCAGGGTTTTGAAATCACCATGCTTTCCAACCCAAGCTAAAATACCCAATTTCTCTCCCCACCCCACTATTTTTTTTTTTTTTTTGAGACAGAGTCTCATTGTGTTGCCAGGCTGGTTTCAAGTGATCCCCTGTCTCAGACTCCCACGCAGCTGGGATAACAGGTGTGCACCACTGAGTGCTGGTTAAAAACCCTATTTCTTTCTTTTTTTTTAAATTTTTTTAAAATTTATTTTTTTAAATGCATTTCAAGTCATAGTACATATATATAACTCAATTTTCCATCTCTCTGGCTTACTTCACTTAGCATGATGTTCTCCAATTCCATCCATTTACCTGAAAATGCTATAATTTTCTTCTCTTTTGTCATATATACCACAGTTTCTTTATCCATTCATCTATTGAAGGGCATCTTGGTTAGGTCCACAGTTCAGCTACTGTGAATTGTGCTGCCATAAACATTGAAGTGGCTGCATTACTGTAGTATGCTGTTTTTAAGTCTTTAGGGTATAGGCTGAGGAGTGGGATAGCTGGGTCAAATGGTGGTTCCATTCTAAGTTAAAAACCCTATGCAAGGTTTCCCCCTTAAATATGTGTAAGGAACAACCAAAAAGCCTTTTGAACTTAATGAAGGTGCCCGTGTAAGATCTGAAATGTCTTAGTGGGAGGACTTTCTTGCCTAAAGTTGGAGAGGGATTAAATGTGAATTTTTTCTCTTAATTTTGTGTATTTTAGGGAAGAGGACCTATGGAACCTGAGGATCTGGAAGTTGATTAGGAATAATCCAAGCATACATATCCTTTAGAGATTCTCTGTGTGTCTCTGTGGGATACGTGTACCCCACCAAGTGAAGCATTCTGCACTGCACAGTGCCAAGCAGCTATTAGATAAGTTTCCCTGACTCATGACACTTTCTCCCTATTCCTGTTCTGTTCCAAAGATGAAAAAAAGTACTTTCCCAAAATGTCCACTGAAATTTAATCCATGCTCACTTGAAAGCTGAATAATGATCACCTAAATAATAGTAATGATATAAACCATAGACAGAAAAGGAACTGGTTTAACTCTCAGAAAAGGTTCAGAGAATGGTCAAAAAATGTTTAGAACAGAGAGGAAACTGAGAATTCAATCTGAACGCCATCAGAGGAAGCCACTGACTCTGTACATGGTTCTTGACTTCTGCACACTGGCGTGGGGATTTCAAATGGGCGTAAGGATGACCAAGAGTGAGCTGGGCATGCTGGCAGGCACGGGCAGTCCCAGCTCTTGGGAAGCTGAGCCCAGGATCTGGAGACCAGCCTAGGCAACACAGTGAGACCCTGTCTCAAAAGAAGAATAAATGTGCAAGAGCAGCAAGAAAGCTGGACAGTAACCTTCCCCACACACATCATCCATTACTGTGAAAACCTAAGGTTCGCAGTCTTCCAGAGGTGTGCATAAAGACCTGTGTTTCAAAGAAGAAAATGTCAAGCTACCTTGTCCTTTATAGTATAGTTCATAAGAGGTAATGAGTAAAATAAAGTTGATGCACGGTAAAAATATTTTTTCCTGAGAAAACTGAAATCTCACCGAAGTGGAGAATCTTTTTTCCTCTTTTCTTTGAAAACACTCATGCTTGGCTTCTTGGAATGAGAGGCTCCAAAATCATAGTCCTCAAACTCTTCCCAGCTGTCTCCAGCCTTGAGGACAGTCTGACCCCAACGCCTTCTAGCACTTTTATGACCCAGTGTGCCGATTGGTTTCTGTGGGAAAATCAGTCATCATAATCCTCGGTCATTTGCTGAATGCCTTCTCCAAGCTAGTCTATCAGGCACTAAGAGTCACATTCTCAAGGAGTCTCCATCTAGTCGTGTGTCTTCTAAGGCCAGGAACACATTCTGAGAAATGCACCCTGAAGTGATTCTATCATTGTGCAAACATCACAGAAGGGACTTCCCCAACCCAGATGGTGTAGCCTACGACACAGGTAGGCTGTAGGGTGTAGCCCATTGCTCATAGGCTACAAACCTGCATAGCATGCTATTGTACTGAGTACCGTAGGCAGCTGAAGCACAATGGTTAGTATTTGTGTATCTACATACATCTAAACATAGGAAAGGTACAGTAAAGGGGTTGGGGATGTAGCTCAGTAACAGAGCACGTGCTCAGCATGCACAAAGCCCTGTGTTCAATCCCCAGCACCAAAAAAAAAGAAAAGAAAAAAAGGAAGTGATAAAAATATGGTATAAAAAGTGATACAAATGATACACACCTTCAGGATACTTACTTACCATAAATGGAGGATGCAGGACAGCAAGCTGCTCTGGGTGAGTGAGTGGACAGTGCATGTGAAGGCCTAGGGCATTACTGAACATTGCTGTAGACTTTACAGACACTGTACACTTGAGCTATGCTAAATTTATAAAAAATATTTTTCTTCAATAATAAATTAACCTTAGTTGACTATAACATTTTTAACTTTAAAATCTTTAAACTTTTGATTCTTTGCAATAATACTTAGCTTAGAACATGAACACATTCTAAAGTAACAGGGATTTTTGGCTCCATTATAATCTTCCAGGACCACGACTGTACCTATGGTGCGTTGTTGACTGAGACATCACCATGTAGTACATGAACGTACTGAAGGAGATAATGTGCACATTTAAAAACATTAACAAAAACAGGTATAACTGCCAAAAGTATAACACAGAGGGAGGAGAAATCTGAATTTAGGAGGAGGGAAGACTTGCATATTTCAGATCTGGGTTGACTTTTCATTGATGTGAAGGATCCAGAAAAGCAAGACTTGGCTGTGTCTCTTTGAGCAAGTGCCTTCACTTTTCAAAGCCTTAATGTCCTCTTGAGTGCAGACAGCTTTAAGGAGGGGGACATGGAGAGAGATATGTCCCAGCATCCTTCATGATTCCCTCTCACAAGTGTGGATGGCACACTTGAAACAGCAAAACCCATCTTGTGACCAGAGGCATGAAAGCCACCTGCTAAGGGGTGGAGCAGGACAACACAGGACTCTTTGGAAGCTGCAGGAGCTCTGGGTTGCCCACCACCCAACTTCAAGCTATGTGAGAAGACAATCCCTATTATTTAAGTCACAGTGGTCAGGTTTGTGTTAAAAGGCACTGAATATAATCGTAATGCACACAGAGGGAAAGGGGAGGGATGACTTTAAAAGTCTGAGTGACTGTCTCAGAACAGTGGCACCATTAATAGAAATATGGAATGAGGAAGAAGTCCTGGTTTGGGGCAGACAATAAACTGGTTTCATACAAATTTAAAGAGAGGCATGAACTGAAAAATCCCAAGGGAAACTGGAAATTGGGGAACAGAGCTTGGAAGGAAGGTCAGCTATGTTGGGAGTGAGAAGATGCTGAAGGTGTGGACAGGCTATTGCCTGAACCGTGATAAGGACAAGCAGTGGTACTTGCCAGTTTCTATACTGCTGTTTTTGTGGTCAAGGAGAACAATCTCCAGATTGCAGAGAAGAAAACATGTAAAGTCCAGATGAGTGGAGTTAATAGAAGATTACAGTTAGTTAAGTTCTGGGCTCCTTTCAGTTAAACTGTATGTTAGGTACCAGTGCTGAATGGTGTCTTTGATATCCAGGTAATTTCTGTGTGTCTGACAAGACTGGAAAGGGGCAAATATAAATAGTTTTCAAAATAGAAGGTAGATTTTTGCAAATGTCACATCAGTAATTTCGATATAGAAGGAGGGCAAGGATTCTAAAGTCACTTGTTTGTGAGCACTAAGGGAAAAAAATGGTAGATCATGTAGGCCACCATTTTCATAAAAAAGCAAACAATGAATTCATTAGATGAGTATGTATGGACTTCATTCAACTTGGGGACAGAATGTTTCATATCTTTACTAAAACAGTATAGTAGTGAACAGGAGCAAAGGTGGGTCAGGACATGGGTCAATCACTGGACAGAGTACCGATTCATGGACCAGTGTTAATCTAGAAGACTCTAGTGGGCTGCTCAAAGGCTCACTGTATTCTGTTCATCATGAAGATAAAGGAGGAGAAAAACAAATAACAAATCTGTAGTTGGCAACAAGCTGGGCAGAATGGTAAACTGAAATGAGAAAAGAGTTCAAGCATAATTAAAAACTTGGAGGGCTGGGGCTGTGGCTCAGTGGTAGAGCACTTGCCTCGCAAGTGTGAGGCACTGGGTTTGATCCTCAGCACCACATAAAAATAAATAAAGATATTGTATCCATCTACGACTTAAAAAATATTTTTTTAAAAAATTGGAAGGCAAAAGCAAGGTTCTGCAACTTTTTCAATCCTAAAGATCAAACACTCAAGTAGAGGTCTGCAGTATGTGATTAGCAGAAGCGTGTATAAAAACCAGATTTAAAAGTTTTAGTTAAAAAAATGCTCAAATCCAGTTCTGGAGCTTGTCAGCTATCTAAAATTTAGGGTTTAAATTATTGGGTACTTTAACTTAGAGAAGGCACACACAGGGCTTAGCTCAGGCCCGGCGGTAGTCGCTGCTCAACACGTTCACTTCCTTTCCTTCCCTCTTAGTTTGCATCAATGTTTGATTTGTCTTCCAAGAAAAGAAAAGAAAAAAAAGAATGTAACCCTTGGTAGCACTAGTGGACACGTGGTTCTGGACATCCTGTTTTCCTCCCTGTCCACTCTCTGCTCTAGCTCAGACAGCCTAGCTGTGCATGGGAAGAGGATGGGAGGGGCTTGGAGGCTTGTCACATGCTATTGCTCCTGGAGAAAAGGAAGGTAATGTAAGGGCTATTTTCAAATACCTAAAAGACAGCCTTTCTAGAAGAGTGTTTAGCTTTTATTAAAAGCCAGAAAAAACTAGAGTTTAGTTCAGTATAATTGGGAGAAGTTTCTAAAATTCAGTATTTTCTCAAAGATGAAGTGGACTACTCAGGACCTTGGAGGTAGTTTTAAATAGTATGGTAATCACTCCTTCCTTCAATAAATATTGAGAATCTACTGTGGGGCAGGCAGCGTTTTAGGTTCTGGGATGTATTTATAATAAAACATTCCCGACCTCCTGGAGCTAGCATGCTAGGAGGAGGGCCCAGATAATACACAACGAACAAACAAAACACTAATAGTATGTCAGGATGTGATCAGTGCTGTGGGGGATGGGAGGATCTTCACTTACTCCAGGATGGTGGTCTAGTAAGGAATTAGATAGTGTTGTTCAGATTTTTTTTCAGTCCTAACCTGCCATAAGGCAAATGCATGTGGGAATGTACACCCAAGTGGGCAACTAAAACTAAATGGCACCTGATGAACTCCTGGACCTGCATAGAAGTAGGAAGAGGAAGTTTTATACTATGCCTGACACTTAAAACCCATTCTTGAACATTAGAACTTAAAAGCAGTGTGAAATTCTTGTTAAAATTCCTAAAATTTACAATCAGTACTTGAGTCCCTAATTATTTTCAGTTCTTTCTTTGAGTTATTTTGTATGGAAGTAGTTGTTAAAGGAAATCTATAGCATGCAAACTTTTATACTTTCATTCAGAAAGTTTTTCTTTTTATATACTGTATAAACTATTCTCTCAGGTCATGCTCCTCTCAGAGGAAGCAGGGGCTTTAACACAGGATGATCTTTTATATCTTCCCCAATGTTGTCAGAGCTGCCTGGCACCTAACACATCAGCTCAACTACATGCCACTTACAGCTGGCAGGTTTTTGACGATACTCGGAAACAGTGTTTGTGGTGGTCTCAGTTGACTCTGTTGTTTTGGAGGCTGCTGGAGGTCCACGTCCTGGGATGGCTGAATGGACTGCAGTGGTAGATGGCTGTGCTTTGGCTGGGACTGTCCGACAGTCTGGTCGGTTACCTCTGGCAGAGGCTTGGGGTCTAGGTCAACTGGAGATGGCTTGGATTCTAATGGTTGCAGCTGCTTTTTTAAAGTCTGTTTTGATTCCAGAAGATGTGAGGAAGGGCCTAACACCTGTCCAACTTGAAAATATGGGTGTTTCAATGCCTATAAAAGTACAGAAACATTAAATTACATTAACATTTAGTTAATTGATATGTTTCCATCCTTAGCTTGGAATGTATTGCCCACTATTAACAATGCGGGTTTTTTTTTCCCCTAGTGCTGTCTTAAAAACATAAAAAAATAAAAAATAAAGGTGTGTTGGGGGATGAGGATGTAGCTAAGTTTCCCAAGTTGTCCTTGAACTTGTGATCCTGCCTCAGCCTCTTGAGTCACTGGGATAACAGGTGGGCATCACTGCACCCATCTAAGTCCCCCAGATTTTAATTCTTAAGTAATCAAATCTTCTGAATGTTCTCTTTGTGATTTATCCTATTACTTTTATATCCATGCTCTTCTTACCCTGAGGTCAAATACGTATCCTTTCTTTTAGTTTTTAATGGTTTAGTTAAAACACACACACACACACACACACACACACACACACACAATCTCTCTGTAATTTACTTGTGAAGTATGGTGAGAGGTAAGAACCTAAATTCAACTCCTGAAGAGTTAGCAAACTATCCCAGTGAACTGTCATTCACTGAACAGTCCCACACTTTCCCTGTCATTTGTGACACCATGTTTACCTTATCCTGACTGATACGTTCTGCAACATGGAGTTATTTGTCACTCTTATGCCAGTACTTTCGCTGTTGTCCTTATTATCAATTCAAGGATCATTTTTAATAACGGACAGGGCAAGCCGTCCACCCGGACATGCACTCTAGTTACTCATTCTTGTTCAAACATGCCTTGACTGTTCTTCCCCATTTGTTCTTCCAGATGGCTTTTAGAAAACATTTGCTTAGTTTAAATTTAAAAACTAAAAACAGCAAACTAATTCCTACGTAATTTTTACATAGGATTTATGTTTAAATATAAGAACATAATAAAACTCATCAATTTTCTGTTTAACTTATTTGCAAATAAGAACTTGTAAAGATCCTGAGACTTGCATCAGTTACAGAGCAATGAGGGTGGTGCCGCAGTGCTGCCCTCTTGTGGGAGTTGGGGGCTGAACACTGTTACTCCTTTCTGTGGAGGAATGATTACTGTAGTGTGAAGAGAGCAAGAATCCCACCCCTCAACCAAAGGAGAGCGTAGAAAAATCTACGCTGGCAAATGATTGAAGAGATGCCTTTTTTGCTACCCATGACAAGTGTCTTCCAAACTAGTCTGTCACATGCCTGAATCATCTTTAGAGATTGATTCCTTTCAGACTCAATCTCCTAAACTTCCTCATTTGAATCTCTTAACCAAAGAAAATCACTGTTGTAGCTATTTTTGCAATTCTTCCAATGATCTTCCATGTCCAGAAGCTGATCTACTATACTAACCGGATGCCTGAGGAATGCATTCCCTTGGTAAAACCCTGGTTGAGCTCATCTGTGCAGATGAAAACCTCCCCAACATGGATAAACCTCAAAAGTTTAAAAAGTTCTAACAGGGAGATTTGCCTTACCTGGCTTGCTGTTGGTCGTTTCTTTGGATCCCAATTCAACATTTCAGTCATTAGCTGAATGGCTTCATTACTGGCATTGGGAATAAGAGTTTTTAAGTTTATAGGAACACACTGAGGAAAGCGGAAATTCATAGAGGATGCCAGCTGGTATCCTTCTGGCCAGTCACTCTGTTTAAAAAATATATATGTGGGGTGGGGAGAAAAAAGAAAATTGTTTTAGTAATAAGTTTAAAAACACAAAAGCCATTCAGGTATGAACATTTTAATACTGATTCATATAAACAAATGTGAAATAAAATACCAGACTTTATATCTGATTCAGTTCTACAAACCATATAGAAAGAAAGAACATTGACTTGAGAGAGAATAAATGAGAAAGCTCCAAGTTTCAAAATATTAAACTCTTGCCTGGTTTGGATCTTGATGATGACACTGGTGACTGAACAAATAAGGACAAGTGATTTACAAACACTTGATCCTACAAAGATCCTCATTATATATTATATATTGCATCTAATGTGAAGAATTACACAGCTGGGAAATGATAATTTTGTTAGAGCTTTGATATCTACATTTACCTCTCTGATGTTAACTATAAGGCACATACTGATTTGATTAGGATGTAATTATACATAGTTATACTAAGTACATCTCAGAAAGTAAGATTCACCTGAAATGCAGTATTAATTAAAAAGTACCAAATACCCCTGGCAGAGGTATGTAAATGGAAACAAGAAAGGGTTAAAAGAAAATCAGTCCAAAAAAAAAATAAAAAAAGAAAAAGAAAATCAGTCCAGGGCTCCAGGGGTGTTGGTTGATGCCAGGGGACCTTCACAGAGCAAGAGGGAGTCTCAGCCAGTCACCGACCCCAAGGCACACTCTAAAGAGAACTGTCCCTTAGTTCTTAAGGAAAGCCAGCACTCTCTTATTTAGTCTGGTGGGATTCTGGCTTCTGGCGATCCTCATCCTACCCCATTTAAAAAATAATAGGATTGTGATAAAATCACTAAAGCATAAAACTATTTGAAAATGAAAAGTCAGATACCTAGCCAAAAATGATAATCAAAAGTTATAAAATTAAAAGCAAAGTAGCAAGGTGGAAACAATGAAAAGTTAGAACAAGTAAGAGTACTTACTTTCTTGGGAGTCCCTAAAACTTGGCAGATTTTGAAGATTTCATCAACTTCACTTGTCCCTGGGAACAGGGGTCTTAGGGTGTAGAGTTCAGCCATGATGCTTCCCACGGCCCACACATCAATGGGAGAACTGTACACGGAAGATCTTAGTAAAACTTCAGGAGCACGATACCTTTGAAAATAGAAAACAAGACAGAAAATGGCTGTTTGGAGTATGATCTCTGGTCATTAGTTTCAATCAAGAATACTTATTTTCTCCGCAGTGCCAGGCATTTGTATGTATGCTGGGATCTGCGGGCCATAACACATTCACCATCAGTGGGGCTGTCTAGGATTGTCACGAGATGTCCATGTAGCCTGAGACAGGAACTCAAATGAGTAATAAGGAAGTAAGTACTCTCTGATATTAGAAAACAAAAACAAAACAAAAAACCATATACCAAGCATCATGTCCAGCATATATTCACATAAAGGGTAGAAAATGAAAGATTAAAAAGATTATCCCGGAGTAGTACATTTTCCTTCTTTATATCAGTTTTAAAGTGCTCATACCATCAATCCACTCCTCTCTGTAGACAATAATTTGGGGGGGGGGGTACTAGGGATTGAACTCAGGGGCACTCGACCGCTGAGCCACATCCCCAGCCCTATTTTGTGTTTTATGTAGAGACAGGGTCTCACTGAGTTGCTTAGCGCCTCGCCATTGCTGAGGCTGGCTTTGAACTTGCGATTCTCCTGTCTCAGCCTCCCTAAGTGCTGGGATTACAGGCTTGAGCCACCACACCCAGCAACAATAATATTTTTAATTGAGGAAAATATGTGTAAGAGCAAAGGTACTGGTAAGCTCAGCACAAAGCCTGCCACATGAACAATATTCTCAATTCTAACTTCATTTTCCACATTGAAATGTGAAAATATTGCAGTCCAAATGTTTTGCAGCAGTCCTTTTTTTTCACTCAGGGTTCCTTCTTTGACAAATATTTTTAACAGCTTTCCTGAGAGATAATTCCCATAATATACAATTCATCCTTTAAGCTATGCAATTCAATAGCTTTCAGTATATTCACAGCTGTACATTAACAATCAATTTTAAGACATTTTCTTTATTTCTCTTATCTCTCTCTCCCCTAATATCCTGTCCCCAGCTCTAGGCAGCCACTAATGAAATTTCCATCTCCACTTGCCTACTGCATACATTTCACAACAATGGAATCATACAGAATCTGGGCCTTTGTAACTAGCTCCTTTCACTTAACATAATGTTTCCATGGTGTGTCCACATTGTAGCATGTATCAGTCCTTCATTTTATTGCTGAAAAAATTCTATTATATCAATCTGCCACATTTATTTATCCATCCATCAGTTGATAGATGTTTGGGTTATTTCTGCTTTTGGCTATTATGGATAATGCTGCCTTGAACATCCATGCTAAGCTTCTGTGCAGACATGTGTTTTCTCCTGGGTGTCTACCCAGGCATGGAATTACTAGACCACACAGTGAACATGTTTAACCACTGAGGAACTGTGGACTTTCCCAAAGCATCTGTTATCAGTTTACATCCCCAGCAGCATTATTAGGATTCTTTTATTTTTTTAATTTTTTTTTAGTTGTAGATGGACACAATGTCTTTATTTCTTTTTATGTGGTTCTGAGGATCGAACCCAGGGCCTCACGCATGCGAGGCAAGCCCTCTTCCACTGAGCCACAATCCCAGCCCAAGGATTCTGCTGTTACACATTCTCATCAACACTTATTATGTTTTGACAAATATTTTTATCAGATAAAACTGATTTATGTTTTGCCAAACTTAGACACAGAAACACTAAGTATTCTCACTTTCATTCCGTTCCAATATAGAATCTATTTTATCCAGTTAAAAATAGGATGTCCTTCCAAAGAATGCCTCAAGAGATTTTTCCAAATGTAATTACATATTTTAAAAAGTAAAGCTACTATATTATTTGAATTTTTATCATTTAATTTATTCAGTTCCTCCCTTGCTTTTGTAGAATAAATATTGACTTCCTGAATTCAGACTTTGTTTTCAATAATTGCAATTTGTTATAAGCTTCAAAGGCTTTGGATTTTTGGTCCTCTGTTTATTGAAAATTCTGATTGAAGATTTTCAAGTGACGTGGAACACAATGCAACCAAAATTTAAAGAACTTGTTTACAAAGAACCTAGATGCCATTGTCAAACCACCTAAATTGGGTTACAAAGTAATTCTTCAAAGACAACAAGTAATTCTGACAGACAGCAAGGAGAGAAAGCACATACTGCTGTGCTCAAGTTCTTCAGTGAACTTCAGTATCATCCAAAGATTTTGTAGTTCAGTTACTCTCCCTCTGTGTGTGTGCGTGTGATTTGTAAATTCTGATGATGGTTTATATTTTGATTGGTACAACAGCACAGCTTGTGTGGATGCAGTTCCAAAACTGACATGCATCATAGCCAGTCCATTTCTGCTTTCTGTTTCTTCCTGATTTAGTAGAACATTGTTCTTATGAAGTCAAGCTTGTGTAAATTTGTATTTGTATTATCACTGCAAAAATAATACTTTTGTTTTTAATGAAGAATTATTTAATTGAAATTAAGGTAGCATTCACAGTAATGCCAGATCTTTCACCTTTCACAGAATGAGCCTACAAAGTTTCATTGTGATTCTATGAATTACAATGAAAAATTAAGTCATTGTTAGAAATAAAGTAACTGATTTTTTTCCTTTGAAGCATTTGAAGACACTTGTTCTAAAATGGCGTCATTAACCGTGTGTACTTCCTCCAATAAAGCAGCCTCACACTTACAGCCAATCACTTCACCTTCCATACTTGCATAAGATGGACGCAAAGAGGAGTGAAATTAGCTTAGCATTGCCTCCTAGAATAATGCAACTCCATCTGAAGCTGCCCTTGCTAAAGGCTGTCCTTACCAGTCTTCTTAAAATGCTACTAAATTTTCAAACAGATGTTAGCACTGCCTGGGGAGATTTGTGTGTTCTGGTTTTCACTAGCTCAGCGACTATGGCCCCTCTGGATGGCAAATGTCAACAAAAATTTTGTGTAAGTTCATCAGCAACTTTTTTTTTTTTTTTTTTTTTTGGTACTGGGGATTGAACTCAGGGGTACTCTACCACTGAGCCACATCCCCAGCCCTATTTTGTGTTTTATGTAGAGACAGGGTCTCACTGAGTTGCTTAGCATCTCACCATTGCTGAGGCTGGCTTTGAACTCGCGATTCTCCTGTCTCAGCCTCCCTAAGTGCTGGGATTACAGGCTTGAGCCACCGCGCCCGGCAGCAACTTCTCTTAAGAAAGAGAAAAATACTTTTTTTGCAAAATATGCTGTTTTCTTTTGGGAAATTATTACTGATAAAAGATTTCAACGCAAAATGATTTCTTAAGAAAGCACCACCAAATGTACTCCTCACTCAGGGTGGTTTGAACAAAGTATCACAAGCTAGAAAACAACAGAAATTTATTCCTCCAGTTCTGGAGGCTGGAAGTCTGCTATTGAGGCATTGGTGTGGCTATGGTCTTTGTAGGTTCTAGGGGAAAATCTGTTCCAGGCAACTCTTGCTCCCAGCTTCTGATGTTGCTGAATTTTTGGCAATCCTTGGCTTAGGAAATACCACCTGGATCTTTGCACATTACTGCTCTCCTGGGTGTCTTCACTTGTCTTTGTGCATGGCTCTCTCTGTCTATCTTCTTATGAGGACACCAGTCTTACTGGATTAAGACCCACTTGACTCCAGTATGACCTCAGCTTAACTTGATTATGTCTGCAAAGACCCAATTTAGAATATGGTCACATGCACATGTACCAGGATTAGGACTTCAACATATCTTTTAGGGAGACACAATTTAGACTTTAACAACAAACAAAAAAATAGTTGTAGGCTTATACTTTGTAATAATCACTGTAGAAAAAATATTTAATTTTTGTGTATGGGGTGTATTGAGGATTGAACTCAGTGCTCTACCACTGAGCTACATGCCTCTTTTTATCTTTTCAAATTTTGAGACAAGGTCTTGCTAAGTTGCCCAAGCTGGCCTTGAACTTGTGATCCTCCTGCCTCAGCCTCCTGGGTCACTGGGGTTACAGGTGTACACCACCATGCAGACTTAAAACTATTTTTTTAAAATTTTTATTTTATTTATTTATGTATTTTGTATGTGGTGCTGAGGATCGAACCTAGTGCCTCATATGTACAAGGCAAGCACTCTACCACTGAGCCACAATCCCGGCCCCTTCAAACTACTTTTGATATGCCCCATAAGTATATGATGAGCAATGACCACCTACCCGTCCTGTGCACCCATGATGCCACCAGCTGGCATCTCAAAGCTATGGCTTAGGCCATGGTACAAGTGGCTGGTATGCCATATGGCCGGCAGAGGGAACAGTGTCAAATACTTCTGTTAACACCCACCCTGGAAGAGGTCGCTGAGGGCCACTCTTGGCTAACACTTTTGTCACACTCTTCAGGAAGGGAATAGGAAAGATGAGAAAAAATCAGCCATCTTTCATATTTTGCCATGTGTCAAGATGCAAACTTGGCACACTATTCACATGTCTCTAACTTTATGGAAAAGACCCCGGAGGAAACAGGAAGTGTGTTAATAACGGCATCAGCTGAGACTGCCTGGGCAAACAGGGACACACAGTCCCTCTGTCCAGGCTCATCCCCAGACCTCTTCTCTAACTATACTTCTTCCTTTGGTGAGCTCAGCCAATCCTGAGAGAGAGTTTAATACTGAGGTCTTCTGAACTGACGTCTCCAACCCAGCCTTTGCGCCTGGACTCTGGATCACAGGTCTAACCATCCACTTTGGCATCTACTGGCTGTCTCATGGGCATCTCACTCAACCCAAAACAGAACTGTGCTTTTCCTGCCAAAGCCTCCACAGCATTCTACATCTCAACTAGTGGTGACTTCATCCTTCCAGATAATCGGGACAAAAAGCTTGGAGTGTTTGGTTCCTGCCTCTTATCCTCCACCCTGCTCCATGGGGAAACACATCCAGAGTCCCACAGTTCTCACCATCCATGTGGCCAGCAGGTCCAGGTCACCATCTTTCCCTGCCCAAATTATTGGCCTCCCTGCTTCTGCCCTCCATCCTCTAAAATGCGTTTTCAGCATGGCAGCCACAGTGATGTCTGTCAAAAGTGGCAGATCCTGGCCTGGCTCTTCATACAATCTTCCTGAAGCACCCTCATTTGCTCAGATTCAAAAGCTCGTCCTGACAGTGACCTACAAGACGCTGTGTGATCTGGCCATCCTGCAAACTCTCTGACCTCATTTTCTACAACTATGCTCCCCATTAGTTCTGTGCTTTACAGAATTTACTAGGGTCACATTTCTGTCTCAGAGCCTTTACTTTTACTTATTTAAAAAAAATTTTTTAGTTGTAGATGGATAAACAATGCCTTTATTTTTTTATGTTATGCTGAGAATTGAACCTAGTGCCTCACATGTGCTAGGCAAGCTCTCTAGCACTGAGCCACAACCTCAGCCCCTCAGAGCCTTTACTTTTACCATGTGTTCTGTCTGAAAGCTCCTGTTTGCCCCAGCACTTCTTCCAGGCCTATTCTCAGTGAGACCCTCCATTAGATTAGCAATATTCTCTCTCCCTCCCCATCTCCCTCCAACTCCGTCTCCTCTCCATATTTTAACTCTCCAAAATACTGTCTCACACATATATATACATATATGTATGTGATATATGTATATATGTATATGCATACGTATTCATTCTTATTTTTACTGGAATATAATATACATACAGGAAAATGCTCTTATATTATAAGAGGACAGTTTGATGAATTTCCACAATAGAACACACCCATGGACCCAGCATCCAGGTCAAGGGGCATGTTATCAGCTTCCCAGAAGACCTGCCATGCACTCACCCCAATACTACTGCCCCCTCACCTCTGCACCACTGGGTGAATACACTGCGCCACTGTGGATGGATATGCAGGTAGTTTGCTATTACATGTCTTTTGGTGAACAGGTGGGTCTTCCTTTTGGGACTCATGATATTTTTAGGTCATTTTTTTTTTTTTGGTACCGGGGATTGAACTCAGGGGCACTCAACCACTGAGCCACATCCCCAGCCCTATTTTGTGTTTTATGTAGAGACAGGGTCTCACTGAGTCACTTAGCGCCTCGCCATTGCTGAGGCTGGCTTTGAACTCGCGATTCTCCTGTCTCAGCCTCCCTAAGTGCTGGGATTACAGGCTTGCGCCACTGTGCCCGGCTTAGTTCATTTCTAAAAACAGGCTGTCATGTATGAAGCAGGCAATTTTTTTTTCTATTTTGTTCATGTCTGTGTTCCCAGTGCATAAAATAATGTTTGGCACATAGCAGGTGTTCAATAATATTTGCTGAATGAATAAGTGAGATTCTTTTTCTTTCTTTCATAGCAGTACTGAGGATTGAACCCAGGGCTTGGCACATGATAGGCAAGTACTCCATACTGCATTACATCTAACCTAGCTTTGTAAATTTTAACTTTGAGACAAGGTCTCACTAAGTTATCCAGCCTGGCCTCCAACTTGCAATCCTCTTGAGTATGAATCCTTTCTCTTTCTCTTATTTCACCAATCAGAATAGATGAACCACTTCTTCCTTCTTTCTAAACAAATTCATTTCTTTATTTTGTTTTAAATACCCAATATGTAACCTCCAGAAAGACAGAAAAACTTCAATATAAACTTAAGCCTCAGGAGAGTTGTATAAACTACATACCATCTGGTAGATACATAGTCAGTATATGGTGGCTGTGACCTTAATTCTCTTGCAAGCCCAAAATCAGCAATTTTCACAAGCTCTGGGCCCATACAGAGCAAGTTCTCTGGCTTCATGTCCCTGTGAAAAAAGCCTTGGCAAAACAGAGAAGAAAGACATAATAAATCATCATGCTTAAACACGGCTTTATTTGATTCATAAACAAAACATAACTGAATCTCTATTGTCATTAAACATGGTGCTAGAAAAAACCCACATTTATTGTTTGAAAGTGATGAGATGCAGGGATGCTGCTTTCAAAGTGATTTGGTAAGAAAGTTTGCAGAAAAGCACACATTTAACATGTATTTCTACCTGTAATCCAGCCTTTTCAGGCACAAGGATAGACACTGCACTATCTCCGCTAAAGGGAACACTTTAGCGAGGAGCTACTGCTGTCATCACTGGGTAAGAGATGAGGAGGCTGAGGCCCAGAGGGAGGGAGCCTGATTAACACTTGGGGTCACTTCCTCATCAGCCTTAAGTCAGTGTAGCTGGTCTCACCAGTCCTGTGACACAATGCAGTGTAACACAAGATTCCTTGAGAATAATCACTTATTTTGAAAAAGCCATTGGAACAAAATGGAACTCCACATATTTGAAATTATTTCTTTATTTTTAAAATTATTTTAGCTCAGTTCTCCCCAGTAGCTTCAGCAATGAGAAACCTAATGTTTACATTATCAATTTAATATATAAGATAGCCAGGCGCAGTGGCGCACACCTGTAATCCCAGCAGCTTGGGAGGCAGAGGCAAGAGGATCATGAGTTCAAAGCCAGCCTCAGCAACGGTGAGGCACTAAGCAACTCAGTGAGACCCTGTCTCTAAATAAAACACAAAATAGGGTTGGAGATGTGGCTCAGTGGTCGAGTGCCCCTGACTTCAATCTCTGGTACAAAAAAAAAAAAAAGAAATATATAAGATAGATGGTTAGTTACCAAGGATAATGGGCAGTCCAAAGAAAATGAAGCAGGAAAGCCAAGAGAAAGAACATCGAAGCCCTCCTAGCAGATCTCAGTTTACTGGTTGGACACAGATGGCTTGGACTCTGATGACCTCACCACTTAGAAGAATTGCAGGTGATTTTTATGAGAGGATTTCATGCAGCTTTGGGACTAGGATTTTAAAGCCTAAACATTTTGTATCACTTCAAAGCCAGTGACATTAATCCATGAAATCTTAGCGAACTAACCAAATACACATTTATATAACTGAGATTTTCCTCCATGCTTTCTAATATACTGGCAATTTTGTCCTGTTTTAACAAATTATTGGTCTATTCTATATCCTACTTCATATAGAATTACGAAATTATAAAAAGTCTCTGTGTATAGATAGGCACATACCCACATTACTGAACAGTTGGCATACGATTCTTGTGTGTGATCTTGACAATACAGAGGCAGGGAAATCAGACTGAAAAGAAACCTACCGTGTTTATGGATAAACGCCAGCCCTTGTAATATCTGATACATAATATTTCTGATGACTGACTCAGGGAACAATTTGTTTCTGGAAAAAATGAATACACAGTCATGAAATTTTGTTAGCCTTTGTTGGTCTTAAGATACTGGCTAATGTTATAATTTATAGATTCATAGTGTTAAAGGGCATATTTTTAAAGTGTGTTCTGATATTTCATAAAAACTCAAATCCAACAGTGAATGTATTTCACAAATATTCAATAGTTAAATTCTTTTTTATTGGTTCTTTTTAGTTATACATGACAGTAAAATCCATTTTGATAATATTATACAAGCATGGAATATATCTTACTCTAATTAGGACTCCATTCCTGTGGAGGTACACAATGGTGGGGTTCACTTAGGTATTTTCATATATGAACATAGGAAAATTATGTCATTCATTCTACTGTCTTTCTTATTCCTATTCTCCCTCCCTTCCCTTCATTCCTCTTTGTCTAATCAACTGAATTTTTCTTCTTCCCCTTTGCCCCTGCTCCTCCACTTTATTGTGGTTTAGCTTTTGCATATCAGCAGAAATATTTGACCTTTGGTTTTGGGGGATTGGCTTATTTTACTTAGTATGATAGTCTCCCAGATCCATCCATTTACTGGCAAATGTCATAAAGTCATTCTTCTTTATGGCTGAGTAATATTCCATTGTGTATATATACCACAGTTTCTTTATCCATTCATCTGTTGAAGGGCAACTACAATGACTCCACAGCTTAGCTTCAATAGCTAAATTCTAAACTGTCCCAAGACAAGCAAAGTAAATTGGAAAACTGAATCACTATCAGATAAGCCAGTGGTCTACGAAATCTGTATTATGTAGGCTCTAAGAGTTTTAAGGGGCATGCATATTTCAGTTTTATACTGAATGTTAATAAATGAAATCCAACAGAAATACAGTAATAGTTAAAAATGTAAGTCACTGACATAGTTTCCTAGTAGCCACATTTTTAAAGCAAATGAAACAGATTAATTTTGAGACATTTAATAATTTTTGTTTTTCGGGGCTGGGGTTGTGGCTCAGTGGTAGAACACTTGCCTTGCATGTGTGAGGCCCTGGGTTTGATTCTCAGCACCACACATAAATAAATGAATAAAATAAAGGTCTATCAACAATGAAAAAAATTTTAAAAAATTTTTGTTTTTACTTTATTTTTAACTGACACATAAATAAACTTATACATATTAAGTTATTTCAATCAATGTAAAAATGATTAATAAATTTCTTTTTTTGTGTGCCAAGTTCTCCAAACTTGGTTTGTAATTGATTGTATGTTAATACCACAGTTCAACTTAGGTATTCCAAGAATCAGTAGCTACATATGACTAATGGCTATGGTATTGACAACGCAACTTAGTTGGTATTCACATAGTGTCCATAGTAAGACTTTAATAAGGACTCAATTAAGACTGCCAAATATGAATCTCTGCCAGGCCAACAATTAAAGTGACCAATAATTAATATTTTGACCTTTAGAGACTCTTTCTACGGGTTTAACAATTAAAACGAGAATCTCCTTAGGGTTGGTAATCGCACTCACATATGCATTCTCATGAGTGACTTATTAGGTCCTTTCTTGAGAGCCACTTCATTCCTTTGTCCATTCTTTTTTGCAATGCTGCGCCAGGCATGGGGCATGATGGGAAGCACTAAAGCTAGTCCCCAGCCTCTCCAAGATCAGATGCTGTGATAAGATGCTTGAGAGGACAATGAAGATGATTTCCTCACTTTTGCCTAAGGCCAGCTTTATTACTGAGTATTATACTATAGGTAGATTTTTTTTAAAAAAGCATAAATGGCAGGTATGTTTATATAAAAATATTTACCTTCACTTCTACAGAATTACAACAGAAGAGTAGTGGCTATGTCACAGTTGGTCCTTTGGTATAAAGTGCTACTATTCAATAAAAATAATAACTAATTATTTAAATCCACCTCTTGGAGTGATAAATCTATATATCATAAAGTATGGCATATTGAAAGGATCCAAGAAATTCATGGAAGAAATAATACAGAAAATATAGTTTACATAAAATTAAGACATACCTGTCTTTCATTAATTGATAGAGGTTTTCTTTCATATATTCAAATATAAAATAAAGATGGTCATTTTCTCTGATAACTTCTTTCAGTTTAATCACATTGGCATGATTAAGTTTCTTCAGAGACTGCAAAACAACAAAGCATTTAAATTCTTAAGCAAATTTATAGAAGTTGGAAAAATCTTATCAATGCTAGGTATGAAAACTACCTTAAATAATTTTCCATTTCATCTAAATTATTTAGTGAACTACATTTTAATATCTCCATAATGTAAAAACCATCTTAGAATACCTGCTTAAAACAAGTAGCAAATATTTTAAATAATGAATGTTAAGTGCAAAAATAAACCAAGTCAATAGTAGCCACCAAACATTTTTAATCAGTCACTTTTTTCCTCAGTCTATTTAATAGGTCTTTTTTTTTTCTGATTTAGCCATGTAAAACTCTATGTAAAAGTCTCCAAAAATTTGTCACAAGTTATATAGAAAAAAATATAAGGAGACAGTATGTCATAATTTGAAAAATTGTCTGTCTTTAGATAATGTGAATTTAAATGCTCTTTTAAAAGTGAGAGAAGTTTCAAATATAAAGATAGTTATGTTCTGTTCTCCGCTAATATCAGAGCAAGAAGTCATGAGAAATGTCTCCAAGAAGGTAAAGGAAAACAAACACAATTATCTTTGGAATGCTTCCCGCAGAGAATAGAATGCTGTCCTTGCTGCTGCCTCCAGGCTTGAGACAGCGTGAGGGCTTCAGATGCTTTTTATCTCCAAGATTTTACCTTCACTTCTCTCAAGTTCATACATTCATCCCAAGAATAGAACTTTCTCTTCATCCTGGAATAAATAAAGGAAATGTTTAACATACAGGGTGGAGGAGTCCAAAGTATGAATTAGGGGGAGCTCATGCTTCTCTTTTTAGTTTAATTTCTTAAAGGAGATCGGCTCCCTTGGCCTCTCAAGGCTGTTGGTACAGGCTCTTGCCTCTTCTCTGACATTCTGCTTTGGCACAAAGATGCATAACCATTAATCTTCCTTTCTGGGTGAGTCCTTACAATTTTCCTAATCAGTTTAGTTATGCTTTGCTTAAAGGGTCCTCCACGTTTCCTCTCCTTTTGGAACTTAAAAAATGGATATGAGCCAGGCACAGTGGCGCCCGCCTATAATCCCAGTGAATTCAGAGGTTGACGCAGGAGGATTGCAAGTTCAAAGATAGCCTCAGCAATTTAGGCAACTTAGTGAGACTCTATCTCAAAATAAAAAATAAAAAGGGCTGAGGATGTGGCTCAGTGGTTAAGCGCCCCTGGGTTTACTCCCTAGTGCTTAAAAAAAAAAAAAAAAAAAAAAGGCAGCACTACACTTCAGAAACGGATGGGAACAGGGGAAGAATCGCAAGGTGTGGTAGCAAATTTAGTCAATGATTTGATCAGACAACTTTTATATCATTACCTTAGCTTTAGAAAAGAGGAGCATAAAGTTAAAGGGCTTAAGCCTAAAGATTCAGAGTAACAAGGCTTGAGAAGCACTTGCTTTCTTTAGTACTGGAGGCTGAACCAGGGCCTTTCCTAGATTTTGTCCTTTCCTTCCCCTCCTCCATCCCAGTGTTGGTCACCATTAGAGACTCATACCAAGAGTATATTTAGAGTAATGAAGTAATTCCGCTATGTATACCATAGATAGAAGCTGTATTTGTATATGAATAGATTTGTAGTCTATTCTATATCAAATAGGAAACGTTCTAAAAAATGTTTCTTCAGGGGTAGCAATTACACAAGCTGTATTTTGAAAACCAAAAACCACATAGGCCCTACTGCTTTAATTTAGTATTATAATCTCCTACAAAGATGTTCTAGAACATCCTCAAGAAGCTTAGTGCTACTACCTTATTAATTAGATAATTCTCATGATCCAGAGCCTCTACCAGGGTGTAACACACACGTGAGGAATCAAGGAAAGAACTAGGAGCACATCATGGTTAAGAACATGAGATGTGGAACTGCATGGCCTCGATGCAAACCCTGGCTCAGCAGCTCACTGACTTATTACCTTGGATGAGTGACCTCATGGCCCCTCTGTGCCTCAAGTTCCTTAATCATAAAGAAGCTACTGCACAAGAAAAAGCATATTGCAAACTGTTTAGTTCAGGACTCAGTAATAGTAGATATTCTTATTTTTATAAATTATGTGAGACATGTAGGGCATCACCTAAAATATCCTTAATGAATCAGAAATGCATTTATAGATACTCAAGTACTAGAAATTTATGAAGAAGATGAAACCGGGTTTACTAGCATACCTAAAGACACTTTTCAGTGTTACAGAGCCATAAAATTTCTTACTAAAATGTAAAAGATAAATGTAAGATAATGCTGAATTTAAAATTTAAAAATCAATTGAGAATATAACTATAAAAGAAAATCCATTTAATAAAATGGTCACATCCATCCCAAATGGCACATATTATCTATGATTCTTAAAAAAGAACTTCTTAAGATTTAAAAAGTATCTAATCTTGTAGAAACCAGATAAAAATATACTCAATTACTTTTCATAATTCAGTAGTAAGTGACACTTTGATTCTACCTGTAAAATCTGTATTCTCTTCATCCATATTTACTAATATGGTTCTTTCTTTCCAGCGATTACTACTTCTCCTCAGCAATGCTTCCTCCCAAGATGACACATGCATCTATTAATTACAAATACAGATGTTTCCTTGCACAATAATTATCCCAAAGACAATCCACCTTCTTAGTATAGCTAATAAAAGGCATTTCCTTTTAGGTTCCTGCCATCTTTCCTCATTTGTCCATTCATCTGACTCCCACTAGGTACCAGAGGAATGCACCAGTCAGAGATCCTATCTATTAGAAGAAATAAACTTTAGACAAGTAAACACAAAATAGAAGTAGAAATTAGCTATAGGGACCATGAGCTAGAACAGCAGGGGGATCTTTTAGATTCAATAGTCAGGCTGTTTTGACAAGATAGTGTCAGCTGAGACTGGGAAGAGAGAAGGTACTTGCATATAAAGACAAAAAAATAAGCTTCAGGCAGACAGAAACAGCTAGAAAGAGCTGGCTGATTAAAGGAAGTAAAAGTCCAGTTCAGACCAATTGTTATTTCTTTAATACCTTGAGCTAATTTTCATGGCTACTCCCAAACACTCCTGGTAGGAAAATGGTGACACTGTTTTCCTAGGTCACCTTCCTGCCCTGGTTCTTCTGCACAGTGCTCGCCACCTTCTAACACCTTGTTACATACTGACTAGATTTAACCTTTCTCCCCTTTTCCCAAATGTAAGTTCCATGTGGCACTCTCAGGTGTCTACATCTGGTTGTGACCCATGGCAAGTGCTCAATAAATATTTGCTAAACGATTAGATGAACTTCTGTACCCACAGGTGGCTCACTGAGGACAGAGGCTCCGACATACCAGAAAACCTCAAAAATGGAGTCGCCACTCAAGTCCTTCAGGGCAGAGCTTAATAAACACTGGTCTCAATGAGATTAGGGAATCTTTCTACCATGCCTAGCATGAACTATTATGTTAGAATTTTTTGAAATCTGAAGTATATTTCTGAGTCTTGGTTTTTCCCTTCTTGCTGTTGTTTAGAGACGGAGTCTCTCTATGTTGCCCAGACTGGCCTTGAACTCTGGTGCTCAAAGACACTCTTGCTTCAGCCTCCTGAGTAGCTGTGCCCTTGTGACCTGCTGTTATAGCTTTTCTTTTTATTTTTGGCAGCAGATAAGCAGTGCCATAAATTAAAATTCCGCAAAGGGCATTTTCAAAAAAGAACCTTTTATTTTATTCTTTATAGTGGTCTCCCAGCTTCTACTCACTCACCCTCAACACATTCTGGTCAGTTCTGACTGCATCTCTTGACTGCTGAAAAGCTTTTCTTATGGAATTAAGTGCAGCTGTGTGTGCGTAAGGGCTAGCTTCTGGTCAGTGTGTCCTTAAGTCATTTTGTCCTTGTGTGAACATCTTAGAGCACACTTACTCAACCTAGATGGTGGAGCCTACTATACATGGATGCTCTGTGGGGCACTGTCACACACATCGTCCATGCAGCACTCTGTGGCATACATGGTCCATGGTGCATGTGTGGCTGTATATGTGGTCCATCATTGACCAAAATGTCATGTGGCATATAACTGTACAATCTTTCTTTCCCATGCTTATATTCTCAGACTGGACCACCCCACTGGTCATCTGCCATCGCCATGCACACCCCACTTCTCCCAGGCACCTCTGTGCTGCGCCAGCCCTGGGTCTCCGCTCTGGCTTTCACCTCATTGTTCACTGAGCTTGTCCTGTTCTTACTGCACCCCGCCCCCATACCCAACTCCTTGTTCTGCTGTAAAAGGTTTTTAGAATGAAAAATCCCTCTTCCCATATAATCTACTTCTTCTCAAGGGGACGTGCTTACTGCCCACTTTGAAGATCAGGATAGGCAGCTCTTCCCCATCTGCACGTTCAGAATGTATTCAGCACAGAATTTATTTTATTTTTTGTAGGAGAGGGGAATATGGATAGATTTAAAGTGTGTCAGACCTACAATGTTTGTGGCCTAACTTGGGAGTGCTAAGATTATGTCATCAAGCATAAGATGATGGTCCTAATTGGATATTAGGGGTTGTGAGTGGTTCTGGTAAAAAACAGGGATGTGTTGAGAATAGAAATTAAGGGGTCTGACCCGTCATTTCCAGGTAAAGTTCATTCCTTTGCCTGGGGCCTGAGGAAACAGCAAAGTCTTCTTGAACGACTCTTGTAAGCAACTCAAGGTGAGCACCATCCTGAGTCTCCCTTGTCTGGAACCTCGAGGAGTAACAGCTGTACTCAACATCCACATGGACAGTCCTGCCAGCAGCCTGGCTTCACAGGTCCCCGACTCCAAAATGCTCTCTTCTGTCCTGTCATAGTCACTCGAACACATTCAGTCATCACAAGGGACGGCTGCTCTCCAAGACCTCAATTTTAAAAATGCCAGACTCTGGCCCTAACTCCTGCCCTTTCACCATCATTAGCCCGTGAT
Organism: Xerus rutilus; assembly: GCA_028644305.1. Taxonomy (NCBI): domain Eukaryota; kingdom Metazoa; phylum Chordata; class Mammalia; order Rodentia; family Sciuridae; genus Xerus; species Xerus rutilus. The sequence continues at coordinate 112,244,075 of CM053406.1, read as the reverse complement.
GCCTTGGACTCCCCCCATCCTCAGTCTTTGCTGTTCTTGCAGTGGCCTGCTTGGCTCTGCTTGCCTCCTCATCCAGCTGGCACCCTGTGGTCAGCCTTTCTTCACTGTCCTCTCAAGGCACCTCCCTCTCCCAGCTTTCCACCACTCTCGCTGAACATCCTCTGGTCTCTGCTTTCCCTACAGCTCGTGAGAAAAGTCATGTAAGTGCTCCCACAGGCTCCACTTGCACACCTGTCCCATGAAGTCTCAAGTGAACTCTGACTGCTATTTGGCAATTCTTTTGTGACTTCAGTTACCTGGTTACACATTCTTCACAATTATTCAAAGCCCAGTACCGCCATGACCATACTTCCTTCTGTTCTTTGTTCTACTGCAGTCTTCTCTTACGGAGTCTGGCTTATCTCTTCTACAGTTTCACCAGACTGACATTCACTGTAGCCACCAGTTATGTCATAGTCCCCAAATCCAAGGAACATGATGGCAGATAATATTGTTTGAATACCAAAAGGCCATTTCTAGCACTTTACTTTTGCCTTGTATTCTAGAGGACATAAGACTAAATACTGTTCAGCCAGCCTCCTTTGGAAGTACGGAGAAAAAGACCCAATTCCAGCCAATAACATGAGAGAGAAGTCCTCAGGGCTCTGATAAGGAATGATACTTGCTCTTAGAGGACAGGAGAAGAGTTCTTCCTTCTTCCTATCTTGAATATAGAAGTAATGGCTGAAGGTGAAGTAGCCAAAATGTGGTCATTAGGTGACACATTTGAACAAAAAAGTGTTAACTGCTCAATATGAAGAAGATAGAAAAGATGTGTATTCTTTGGGTACCCTGTTGCATCATTCATTAAAAGAGCTCTGGAATCAAAACTTCAGATCTCTTGATATGTCAGAAAAACAAATCACTTATTTAAGTCCTCATTTTCTTATTTGCTATTAGCTTATGTATTTGTTACTTGCAGCAAAATGTATTCCTAAATGATACAGATCATTTCAGTCACTAGTTATTACTCATCTTCCAGTTGAATACTTCTCCTTTTTAAAATCTTACCCCTCGGATTAGTTATTTTCTACACTTTCCTGGCCTCTCCCTATTTCAGTGTTCTTTATAAGACCCTATTCCAGAACCCACCCTTTATATGCTGGGGTTTCTCAGCCATCTGTATGAGGACTTCTTTGTATCACCCTCTATAGAGTTTCAGTCACCATTTGCAGACTAATTCAGGTTGAGTACCCCTTATCTGAAATGCTTGGGACAAGAAGTATTTCAAATTTTGGATTTTGGAATATATGTGTATTTATAATGAGATATCTTGAGGATGAGACCCAAGTCTAAATATGAAATTCCTTTATGTTTCATTTACACTTCATACATATAGACTGAAGGTAATCTTTTTTTTTTTTTTTTTGGTTTTGGGGATTGAACTCAGGGGTACTCGACCACTGAGCCACATTCCCAGCCCTGTTTTTTGTGTTTTATGTAGAGACAGGGTCTCACTGAGTTGCTTAGCATCTCACCATTGCTGAGGCTGGCTTTGAACTCAAAATTCTCCTGTCTCAGCCTCCCAAAGTGCTGGGATGATAGGCGTGCGCCACTGTGCCCTGCTTGAAGGTAATCTTATAAAACCTTTTTCGTGTGCCTGCATTTTAGCTGTGATCTCATGTAACTCCACACATGAGGTCACTGTGGAATTTTCCACCATGGTATCCTATTAGTGCTCAAAAAATTTCATATATGGGATCATTTGAATTTCAGATATTTGGATTAGGAATGCTCAACTGATAATTCCAAATTACCAGGTTAGAACTTTGAGCTTTTAAATGCAAATATAAAATTTGGTTTGCAAATATGGTTGCCTATAGTCATTTTAATAGTCTCTTCCCTCTAAGCCTTCATACACACTCTTCTTACTGGCTGGGATCATTTCCCCTACCCCCACCCTTTTGTGTGTGTGTGTGTGTGTGTGCACTTGCATGCATGCACTGGGCATTAAACCCAGGGCTTTGTGCATGCTAGGGAAGTGCTCTACCACTGAGTTAAATCACCAACCCATCCCCCTCCTGTGTTTTTGTAATTGCTATCTCATTCTTGAGGTCTCATTTTCTGTGGGGAGCCTTTTATAATACTTTTCTAGTATCACTTCTCTGTATTCCTGTAGGACCCAACATCTCCCATCACAGGACTTAGCATACTTTATGTTGTGATCTCTTGACTTCTTCAATGCACAGTAACATGTCTCCTTTGTCTTCATTTTGTCCCGACCACCAAGTAAAATCAGAGTTTAACCATTTCGTGCTGTGAATTTTTAAATTTTCTCAAATCTTCCACAAGACTCATTAATTTCTGCTCTATCCTTGCTTCACTGAGAACAATGGCAGATAGGGGGTACTTAATGTGGCAGAAACCCTGAGCTAAGTGTCCAAAAACCCTTCTTCTCTTCCTCTTTACAGACAGAGCTCAGCTTTGTTAGATGGATACAAAATGTCCAGACAAGTATTCAGTTTCCCAGCCTTCCATGTAGCTAGGTGTGTCATGTGACCCTCTGGCCAATAAGAAGTAATCAGAACTCCTCTTGATAGGACCCTGGGAAAACTTTTGCTTCTCAAATTTTAAAAAAGTGAAATAACTAACTGGCCTCAGCCCTTTCTGATTCTTCTTCCTTGGAACTCATACTTAATGCCTGCAGCAGCTGTAGCTATTTTTGGAAGACAGAAGAGCCTATGTCTGTGATGATATTCACATATTTCACATATTATAGAATTCATTCTATATGAAAAGATGTATGTATATAAAAATGTATATTATATATAATATACAAAATATATAACTCAATGGCTGACCTGTGCCAAGACTTTTTATTATGTGAGAAAAATAAATCTCTATTTAAGTAACTTTTGGCTGAAGTTTTTAATATTTCAATCACCAAAGTGTTCCTAAATTACATATTACAGCCTCTTCCTAGCCATCAATCTATTTGACTTCTTACAGTATTTGACCCTTCATTGCTCCCAAGACTTTGCCTAGGTCTGTGCAAATGAGACCAGTTCTCTATTTTATGAAACTGAAGGATAAAACAAACACCACGTTTTTACCATACAGACAAAATAATGAGCATTTGGCATAGAGAACAGAATGGGGGTCACCTTCCATGATACCACAAAACCTAATCCCCTTTCCTTTCTCCTGCCTTCCTCACCAGAAACTACATCTATCAGGAATTTTGTGTGTATCTTCTAGGCCTTTAAAAATATTTTTATTAAAAAATCTGTGTATTAAAAAGTATTTCTTTGTGGGAATTCACAAAATCATTTTAATCTAAAAACGAGAAAAATTTCAACTCATTTCTTTGGTTTCTGCCCAAATTCTGCAGTCAGGAGCTCCAGTGTGACCTTGATCAGCACAGGGACATGGGTAATCTGGGCTCCAGGCCAACATTCCTGAACCTACTTCTGCCAAATAATGGGTTAGGGAAGTTTCTTTTTATTCCTATTTGCTAAGAATTTTTTCTTTAAATCATGAATAGGTGCTGACTTTTATTAAGTCCCTCTGATATGTTGTACATTGCTTATTTACTTATTTATTAATAATAAATCTGAAAATATAGTTTCCTTATTCATGTAATGTTTTAGAAAATAATATTTTTAAATATTTGTTAAGCATTTAAATTTTAGATTATCATGCTTTGGGGGACATGGTAATCAGTCTCATCCTTGTGGAAGCCAACTGCCATGTTCTCAGAGGCCCATGTGAAGAAGAATGGAGGCCTCTTGCCATCAACCAGTACAACCTTATTACCCCTATGAATGAGTGTTATGGGTGAAATTGCATCCCTCAAATATTCCTATGTTGAAGATCACATCTCCAGAACCTCAGTGTGACTATATTTGAAGATAAGGTCTTCATAGAGAAAATCAACTTAAAATGAAGTCATTAAGTTGGTTCCTAATCCAGTATAACTGGTGCCCTTATAAGAAGGGGAGATTTGGACACAGAGGCAAGGATAGGGAAATAATGATGCCAAGAAACAGAGAAACAAGATGGCTTCTGTGACCAGGGAGAGAGGCTGGAACAGATCCTTCCCTCATGGCCTGTAGAAGGAACCACCCCTGCCAACACTCTGACGTTAGATTTTCGGGCTCCAGAATGGTAAGAAAATCAATTTGCTGTTTAAGGCCACCCAGTCTGTGATATTTGGTTACAATAGGCCTTTATGTAATGAATTGTGTCCTCACCCCCCAAAATTCACATGTTGAAATCCTAACCCCTGGTTCCTCAGAGTGTGAGTATTATTTGGAGATAGGATCTTTAAAGAGGTAATTAAAATTAAATGAGATTCTTAGCAAGGACCCTTAATCTGATATGATTGGTGTCTTTATAAACAAAGGAGGTTATGACTTAGACACACACAGAGGGAAGACCCTATGAAGATGGCCGTCTGCAAGTCAAGGAGAGAGATCTCAGAAGAATCCAGTCCTGCCAACACCTTGATGTTAGACTTCCATCCTCTACAACTGCGAAGAAATAAATGGAAATAAATTTCTGTTGTTTGGCTGGGTATGGTGATGCCCACCTATAACCCAACTAATTGGGAGGCTGAGGCAGGAGGACTGCAAGTTTGAGGCCTGCCTGGGCAACTCAACAAGACCTTGTCTCCAAGCAAAGTTTAAAATAGAGCTGAAGGTATAGCTCAGTGGTAGAAACCCTGCGTTCAATCCCTACTACTAAACAAAAAACAAAAATAAAAACAAAAAAAACTGTTGTTCAAGCCATTCAGTCTGGCATGAGCCACAATGAGAGTTGATCATCTAGCTCTAGTCAAGCCTTCAGATGACTGTGAACTTGGTCAATATCCCAGTGCTAATTCATGAGAGACCCCAAGCCAGAACTACCCAGTTAAGTCACCTCTAGAGTCCTGACCCACAGAAACTGTGTGAATTAATAAATATTTGTTCTTGTTTTAAATCATTAAGTTTTATGGTATTTTTTATACACCAACAGATAAATACAACAGATTAAAAAGAAATAATTAACAATAATTAATGCTATTTAATTGGTATGCTCAGGAAAATATATGCCATTCTGAAGTTAATTTGACACTGAAATACCACCTTATTTTGAGGCTTGTTGTTTTAAAAATAATAATAATCTCTACTCTGTATTCAACTTAATTTTTTTTTATTATGGCGCTAGGCATTGAACCCAGGGCATTCACTGCACATATGAGGTGACTGCTCTACCACTGAGCCACACCATTAGTCCTCAACTTTAAATCTGAAAAACATTTATTACTTTTAGTTTGAGTCCAAATGTATTATTCACAAAGAACAGAACACTTCATGTTTTTCATTTATCAGTATATCTGGAAAAAGCAGAAAATTAAAGAAATGTATACTAGGCTAAGTTTTATGGCATTTTGTTATGACCAACAGATAAACACAACAGATTGAAAAGGTAATTAAAATTACCTTTTTGGTAATTTTCTTTTTTCCAGAATAGCATCGCTTACTAGTCAAACTAGCAGGGGATCTGAACTAGACTGCTCTTGGTGCTTGTTCGTATTCTCAAACAAGCAAAGGAAAACAGGACCCGAGTGGCACACATAAGCTTGGCAGTGATGCCCACGTACCTTTTGATGGCCACCAGCTCCCCAGACTCGTTACTCTTGCCCATAAGCACACTCCCATAGGTGCCGTCCCCCAACTGTCTCATGGTCGTGTATCGGTTCATCTTGGAAAAATAATGCAGCAGAAGCTGTGGACTGAAATGACTTCCTTGTTGAATATAAATGTAAACACTTCTTTATTTTTATTCACTGTGGCCCTCACTCTGTTGTTGTTACGCTGGTGACAAGTTTGTCATCCTTAAATAGAGGCTCTTCCTCGAGATTATGTAGGTTCATGAGATGCAGCAATAAGGAATCTGGCAAAGAAACACTGCTTCCATTCTTATGAACACCCTATGAAAAAGAAAAGGAAAAGGAGTTTTCACTGAAGTGTCTCTGCAAAACAATTACTGGCAACCTAGAGCACAAAGAGAAATCCTCAAGAATGTCGGTACCATTTGTCAATGAGTCATTTGTGCCAGGTGGAAGGAAGGTCACATAAACTGATGACATCCATTTGTTGAATGCTTCATTTACACTGTACTGGCTATTTAACTTATGATTGCACAATACTGGTTAATGATTTTACTTGATTCCTTTTTTTATTGGCTATAACCTATATTATTCCCAAAATAAGACCTTGAAAAATATGACATCTAAACAATGTCTATTCTTTGAATTAATTTTTGCATCATTTTAAATTAAGCATAATAAATTTAAAATTATACCCTTTGTAAAAACATTCCCAGATGATCAGCTTCCCCAATTAGGTAAGGTAAACATAAAGCAAACTTGTTTTATACAAAGAAAATAACATCATTAAAGAACTCCATATTCCATTTAAATAAAATGCTACTTTTACATTAAACCAAGAAAAAATTATGTGCTAAATGGAATTAGTATCACACTTGATTCATATAAAGAAATGAGAAATGGAAAACTCTGATGACTGAGGTTTGAATTTCATCCCAGCTTCCAAATCCCTGCATCACAGGCAAAACTTCCAATCTACTGGACTTGAATTTACATAACAATGCAACAATGCCATTTCAACACTAAAAGATCCCATGAAACCATAAATATGTATCTTCTAAACACTGAGCCACATCCCTCCCGAACTCGAAGAATAGTTTTGCAATTATTGCATCAAAAAAGACACTGATACACACACACACACCCCCCTGAAAAAAGAGCAAAAGTACCAACTAAAACAAAAGCTTAGTAAAATAGCTAATAGCTTTTTTTTATCCATCATTTCATTATTACGATGACACTTTGCCCCAGTGACACACATCAGTGGCACTTAGATGTCAAGAGCCAGGTAAAAATGATTTGCCTATGTTATTGCTTGTGAGCTGAGATCAACAAGGAAGTCAGCAGAGCATGGGCTATATCACTTTGTATTTTCTTATGTAATTTTCTCCTGGTTTATAGACTTTTAACTTTAAAAACCCTTTTATTTGGAAATAATTTCAAGTTTATAGATAAGGTGATAAAAAGAACAATATAAAACACAGGGAACACACAAAGAGTTACCCATTATGAATGTTTTGCCCCATTTCCCTTACCATTTGAGTGCCCTGCACATACACACATGCGCACACACAACCACAAACTTTTTTTTCTGAACCATTTAAGGTTAATGTACATGCATCGTGGCCCTTTACCCCTACTGAAGATGAATACAATACTTTAATGGATCCTAGTCCAGTTTAGGATCAAATCTATGACCAATTATTACATTTTATTGTCATCTGGCTATAAAGTTGTGGGGGGGGGGCTAGTTTTTAAATTGCATAATTTATTTGCCTCCAAGTTAGGAAATTTTGTGTGTACATTGATTCAATGTTTGATGGTTATAAAGTTTGATAGTGTATGACCAATTACAAATTTAAAGTAGAACATAAAAAGCAGTACTAATCTTATGTGTACGGAAATTGTATTTGATTTTTCATTATAACTTGAATGTCAGAAAATGTTCTTTTAAATATTTATTTTTGAAAGTAAGTAAATTTTGAAAGAACTGCTTTATATCATATTTTTGAACTTCAAAGCCAAGAAATTTATTATTAAAATAACAAGGGACACAGTCTAGATTCAAACTAGGTATTCTGTAAGTACAGACTTCCTTAAGGATGGATCTGGAAAGTGAATTTTCAAGCAGTCCTTTGGACAGTGCTTTCACCAAATTTAAAGCTTTCCACTTCCTAGATAATTTTCTAGTTTGCATCTTACCATCAGGAATGGTCATTATCTGACTGAGCAAAAATGAATCATGATACAGGTTGAATATCCCTTATCCGAAATGAAAGATTTAGAACTCGAAGAATTTGGAATTTTGAATGTTTTGGGGATCTGGGAATATTTGTATCTTCATAATGAAATATCCTGGGAATGGGACCCAAGTCTAAACAAACAATTCACTTTTGTTCCCTATGCAGAGCCTGAAGGTAATTTTATGCCATTTTAGCGTGTTTGTGTCTTGACTATGACTTGAACATGTGATCAGGTGTGGAATTTTTATCTTGTGTTGTCAAGATGTCTCAAAATGTGCTTCAGATTTTAGAGCATTATGGATTTGGGGTTTTTAGATTAGCAGTGCTCAATCTGTATTTATGAAGCAGTTAAGAGTAGTATTATGTATTGACATACATAATCCAGTAAAGGCTCATGAACCCTATGTGAAACTCTTGGGGCAGATATGTTTTGGAATCCAGAAGTTTCCATATTTTAGAAAAGTAATATGGTACATATACTATTGTTACAATATCAAGCAGCATCTTAATATACCTGCAAAAACTATATGCAAAGTATACTAAATAATATGTATACTAAATAAAATGGCCTCCTGCCATTTAGTCCTGCTTTGTTGTGAATGAATATACATAATTTGATTATTTTCAAAAAATATTTTTTAATTGGGGATGGACACAATACCTTTATTTTATTTGTTTATTCTCATGTGGTGCTAAGAATAGAACCCATACATGCTAGGCAAGCACTGTACCACTGAGGTATACACTCCAGCCCCTACACAATTTTATTTTCAAATTTTTAATTTTTGGAGCTTTGTGGATTTCAAAACCACAGATAAGGAATTGTAGATCTGTACATATTGGAAGGCACAGGTACCTTCAGGTTTTACTAGGTTCTGATTTTATTACCTCCTTAAAGCACAAACCTAGTATCTACTGCGCTGCAGTAACTACTCAGTTTTCTCCCACTGTTTGATTTTAGTTCTTCATTTTAAGGGACTATTTTTCAATACATTCCTATTTTTCATTCTTGTTTTGCATTTAGAAATCTCTCATTCTTTTTTAAAAAATGTTTTGCTTTGTTAAAAATTACTTGTATTCCTTATTGAATTTTAAAATTCATGCTCTTTATCCATTTTCTTTTAATTATATAATTATCAGTGCATATTAATTGTGGCATTTTCATACATGCATATAACATACTTTGATCCTACTGAAATCTCTTGTTCTAAGATTTTGTGCTTAGTTGCACAAGGTTAATATCAAAATATAAGCACCATTTAAAAAATCGCTGATTTTACAATGCCTTTTATAATTTGGTACTTCATGCAAAGATTATTTTTTCTCTCACTGTAGCACTTTTATTGCCACAAAATAAAATTAGAGAAATTGCTTCTCTATTATATGTGGGAATTTAGGTCTAACAAGGATATGTTGTAGTTGTCAAAGTACCTAAAGCTTTCAAATGCGGGCTTTCTGGAGAAAGAAACATACACATGTGCAGAGAAGTAAAACAACACTGTTTTTCCTGTTTTCAGAAATGTATTTGTTCACAGGAAACTTTGGAAGAATTCTGTGGGACCTTTAAATAGTAGAGAATTTGTATTAATTTAATATGTATCCCACCTCATATAGATAATAATCTCTTCAAAGGTACAGAAAATAACTTAGGCTATGCTAACTCTGAAGCCAGAATCTTGGAAAAATAAAACAATGAAAACAAAACCACAACAGTGGATTCCATTCCTATGTAAGGGTTTCATCTTCTTCTTCTTCTTTTTTTTTTTTTTTGGTACTAGAGATTGAACTCAGGGGCACTTGACCACTGAGCCACATCCCCAGCCCTATTTTGTGTTTTATGTAGAGACAGGGTCTCATTGAGTTGCTTAGTGCCTCGCCATTGCTGAGGCTGGTTTTGAACTTGTGATTCTCCTGTCTCAGCCTCCCAAAGTGCTGGGATTACAGGCTTGTGCCACCGTGCCTGGCTTCATTTTTCTTAACTTAAGCCTAAACTATCATAACAAATGCCAGCAAATCATTTGCTATTTGCCTAAAAAAAGAAAAGTCTTTGTAAGTGGTCTTTATATTATACATAGGCACAGATTCAAAATATTAAGTTGTTAATATGGAAAAAAGGTAAAATCTTTGTACATGATTCCAAACTAAAACACTGATTTGTTTTTCTTAATTTTCCCTTTGTATAAAAAAACACTCTTTTTAAAGGTCTTTTGGGATATTTGTTTTGTACTATGTGCTATGATTTAACAAAACATGAACTGAAACTTATTTCTTACCATTTGAGAGTTCATTAAATCAGCATTTTGCAATTTATCACCAGCACATTAAATTGCTAACCACTCTTGTCTAGCTAACCTAGCTAAAGTGACATACACCTCTCTCTTTTGTGGAAATGTGCTCTCTCTACGTTTACTGATCCTTTCTGGTTAGGTAGCAATATAGAGAATATATATCATATTCCTCATGTCAGTAAGATGATAAAATAAAACCATGGAAGGATAAATGACCTATCTATGATCAATCAGAGAATCAGTGATGGAGTCAGCCTAATACTTACATTAGACATGAAGCTTTTTTTTTCTTTTTAAGTGTAGTCACCAATTTATAAACAACCTGTTCTTACATAGTTGTGATCACTGATGCAGCAGAAGCAATCAAACCATCCATTCTCTAAAACCATGCAGCGTTAGTCCCACAACTCAACCTTAAGATTCCTAACCCTGCTTCTCACCCTGAACCACAACCACACTGCTGCCTAATGGGCAAGCACAAGTGGTACAACTCCCTACCCTGAAGCCTGGGGCTGTTACCTAGGTCATCCAGATACCTGGAAAGACACTGAAACATCAGTGAAGAAACAGTGAAGAGAAAGTGTGAGATATTAGAACTCAGAAAGTTAAGGGAGAAGGAGTCATGTGGGGCTCCCCTCATAACAATAATCCAGAAATGAAGTCGCATAACAGCATCACCTCTTCTTTTAACCAAATTATTTTCATGGTAATGCTTCCCCAAGCATTGAGGTCACAAGAGGCAGAAAGTAACAAGGCAGTTCTGAGAAAGACATACTGCTCGAAGAGGGAATGGAAGATGCGCTGCCCCCAGAAGCATGGTTATGGTGATGGCCACAACAGGGCAGGCGTTGCTATCCAGGAAGTGGAAACAAGTGCAGCAGAGGCAAGAGGGCCATCAGAAACAATCAGCAAAGTTTATTTTTCATTTGCCAAACAACCTGAAGAAAAGGAATTAACTGTCTCTCCTTCTTCCACAATTGAGAGCATCAATCACCACCACCACCACCACCTTGAGGTGGGAGGGTGACTGACCCTAAATCTGCACTAGTACCATCAGCAAAACAGATCACTGAGTCACTGATGACTTTCTGCACTGGCCTGGAAGCCCCATCATTCTGAGAGGGGCTGTTATGGAAACTTCATCCTAGCCTACCTAACGAACTTGCAGGTAAACACTGGAAGCACAGATGTTATTTCAATTGAGGATAGTTATAGGAAAGAGAATACTTAAGAGTTGGAGAAGAATAAATATGGAACCCAACCATTTCCCAGCTTCTTTGTTTTAAGGGGTGAGTGGTAAATATTATGGATATGACATGGATTTTGATTTATTTATTTGTTTTTGTAGTGATAGGAATTGAAACCAGGGCCTTATGCATGCTAGGCAAGCACACTACAACTAAGTTACATCCCTAGCCCTGTGACATAGATTTTTAAAAAGGTTTGATTTGTAGCTCTTGGAGAATCTGTCCAGTTTAAGCCTTACCTAACCTTTAAAATCAAATTTACATACTGTGCTTTCAAACATAAGCTCTAGAAAGGCATCTTTTGAGTCATATTAACTACAAAATAAACAGCTCTTCAGAGTGAGAAGCCGATTACTTTAGCTGTCCTTTCTATCCCCTGAAAATATAGGGATAATGGCCTCATGTTAAGAGGCATGGACATAGCCAAGCACAGTGCTGTACACCTGTAATCCCAGCCACTGGGAAGGCTGAGGTGAGAGGATTACAAGCAGAGGTCAGCCTGGGCAATTCAGTGAGAGTCTCATCTCAAAAATAGCCAGTTGGGGGAAGGGAGGACATGGATAGATATGAAGGCAGTTTAAAAAAATATTTCCATGTACTTACTCACCGATGGCACATGTACAACTGCTTTTATCAGTGTAGTACAGCAAGGTCCTAAGCTCATTACTAGTCAAAACTAGCATATATAACTAGTATATATAACTCAGAACAGACTGCTTACAGTTCTCCAGCTTACACACAATACTGCTCTACAAGTTACATTTATTCTCGTTGACCAATGGAAAACTAATTCTACAAAATAAGGATGTATTAACATGATTTCTTATGTACTTGAATATATGAAATATATATGCAAAAAACTCCCAAGAAAATATAATACAACTACGATCCTCAATTAACAACTGTTAGCAACTCAGATTCCCTAAAAGAGAGCTACAATATTTATTGACTTTTTTATGAGTTAAATACCCCTTGTGATTTTTTAAAGACACTTCAGAGTCTCAATGATAGACTTTGACTAATGAGTACCCTTATAATTTACCTCTCATTCTAGTTTCTTATTTTTAGCTAAGTGTACAATTACTGCTTAAGTGTACAATTACTGTAAACTTGGGCTTTATTCTCAACAGCTTTGTCCAGCTAATAAGGGATTAGATAAGATTAAAGTAAATCAGCACAGAGGGCAAATGGAGGTTAAAACCTATGTCCACCAATCACAAAATAGACAAGGTTTGGATGTGTTCAACTTGTCATGGGAAAACAATATTATGGTATTATTCCAAGACTGGCATTAAGGGTTGTAAAACAACTCGAATTAGCATTTAAAAAATCACCAACTTGGTTAATAAGCAAAACAAAAAAGACGTCAAATTAACCAAGTTATAAGAAAAAGCGTTATTATAATGGGGAACGAAGGTTCTCTCCTAAAAAAAAAAAGTAAAATAAAAATAAAAGTATGTGCTCTATGTGAACATTTACAAGTTATTTAAAAACTAAAAGAAACACACACCAAGCAAGAGATCAAACATCCTGCCCAAAGCCAGCTCTGTGTGGCCCTAGTGAAGGTGGCCTCCTTCAGGTTAAGTTTCCTCCCCACCGCGATTTTGACTCAAAGAGTTGGGTCTTTTTTTGGTCAAAATTAGTCTGATAATTTTCAGTTCCCTCTATGAGAATTCCGTTATTATTAGAATAAATGTTCATTTTAAAAGATTAAACACAATTACATAAATCTCTTTGTAGAGCTGTGATTTTAACCACTAAAACAGAACACAGATTTTTTTTTCTCCCGAACTAATACTCTTGCCTGCCCCTAAATTAAAATGTCTTATTTGCAGTAAAGGGACAGTTTTGATCGCAAACACTGATGCTTCTCCGCAAACCAAAGTCCTTAAAGGGTCCCGAGGCCGATGTCAAGCGGGTTTGCCTCGAGGACGTCCTCCAGGCCGCCGCGGGCGAGGGCTCCCCTGGCACCCCGCACCTGCTCCAGGACCCTCCCCGCGGAGGGCTTGGCGGGGCGCCCCCCCCAGGGTCACTCGGTGCCAGGATTCCGCTTTTGCCAGCACGTCTTTTAGGATGCATCAGCGAGGGCCGGATTTGGACCCAGTTTCTTCTCCCTCCTCTTAAATTTTCTAACAGCTCTGAACTCACTTTCGCTTCCTTCCCGATGCGCAGTCCCGCCCCTCACTCCTAACCGCCGAGTCCCCTCCATCCCAAGGCTGCAGGGCAGAGAAGGAAGGTGGAGAAATGGGGTTCTGGAGAAGTTCGGGGTTCGGGGTCTCTTACACTGACGGATAGCCCACCCTCACCCTCCACTCCGAACCGCCCCGCGCAGCGTAGACGGCGGAAAGGTGGTCGAGAGGGCCTGGGAAGCACCGCCTGCAATCCGCGCCGGCGGACCCTCCCCGCCCGTCCGCCTCTCCCGGGACCCTCCTCCCGCCAGTCCTTCCCCTACCGGCGTCCAGGTCCGGTCTCTCGGCAGAGATTGGCCCCGATAGGACTGGGCGCCGAGGGGGCATGCCGGGCCGGCCTCGCAGGACAAGCTCGGGCTGGGTTGGATCGACGGTGGTAGCCCCACAGCCCGCTCGGGATTACCCGCCCGCGCCGGCCGCTTACCTCTTTCGCTCCCTTGTGAAGCTCTGGCGTCCTGTGTGTTTCATCTCCTAGGAAACGGCAGGGGCACGCCAGCTCGCGCACCGCCCGCCGCTTACACCCCGCCCACAGAGGGCGTGTCCCACCAGGGTAAGCACCGCCCAACCAGAGCAAGCTCCACCCCCACGAGGGGCGGGGCCCGGAGACCAGCCGGGCCATCCATGGAGCTAACGTTCTTGTCTGTTTAGATTCAGGGTTTGGAAGAGTCTATTTTCTCAGCCAGTTCTTCATTAGAGTTTGATTTTGGTATTGCTCCAATTCATTTTCAAAAGTCTTGATTCTTTAAATCAGGTTCCCAGACTGGGCAGGGAAAAAGAAGGGTATATGTTTGCCTCCTACTCGTACAATAAATTATTAGTTTACTTTGGAGGGAAATCTGCTATTGTGTTGTAGTCCCTTATTGGTCGATTCTTCAGGTATAGAGTTTATCCTGGCTTGCTTTCTAAGTTTGTTCTCATGTATTCATTTAGAGAACCCATTCAGTACCAATCACAGTGTTAGCAGCAATTCCAAGGTAAATGGATGAATGTGTGAATAAATGAGTAAATAGTAACTAGTCCAGAGTTTTGAGAGGAGGGCAACTTGTATTGCTGCAAAAAAAAAAAAATTCATATAGTCTGGCAGAAAGAACTCATGATTCGGAAGCATGGGAGTTGAGACCACAGTGTATTCATTTAGTGATTTTTTATTGGGAATCAGGCTTGGATTTGGCACTGAGAATAGTGTGAAGGTAGAGAAGACAGACACACTCTTGGCCCTCTCACATCATACAGTGAAGCAAGCAGGCAAAATAAAAGCACAGGTTCAATCATAGAGACCTATATGTCCATTTAGTCAGCCAAACCTTAACATGCATGAATTGGGGGAACCAATGAAGAATTTCCCATAGAGAAAAAGAAAAGGGCTATTGTAACTGATTTGGAAGAAATGGCAAGGATGCAACTCACCAGTGATGATGGAAACAGGACAAAGAGGGACAAAATTCAAAGGATATTTCGGAATTAAAATGGACAGGATCATCTGGTTCAGATGAGTGGTGGACAGTGGTGTTCATGACCAAGCTGAGATATATTGGAAGAGGAGAAGATTTGGGGATGGAGGGCATGAGAAATTACAAGCTCAGTTCTGAAAATACTGAGTTTGGGGAAAACCCAATTGGAAGTTACAATAAGGCAGTTTAAAATATAGATTTGTAGGGGCTGGGATTGTGGCACAGTGGTAGCGTGCTCGCCTAGCACGCGTGAGGCACTGGGTTCGATCCTCAGCACCACATAAAAATAAAATAAAGATATTCTGTCCACCTACAACTAAAAAAATAAATAAAATTTAAAATATAGATTTGTAGGGGCTGGGATTGTAGCTCAGCGGTAGAGCGCTTGCCTCGCATGCATGAGGCCCTGGGTTCGATCCTCAGCACCACATACAAAGCAATAAAATAAAGACATTGTGTCCATCTATAACTAAAAAAAATATTAAAAATAAAATAAAATAAAATACAGATTTGTAAATTAGGGTTTGTTAGAGGTGGAGATATAGGTATATTTGGATACTATAAACAAGGTCATAGATATGGATGACTGAAAAGAAGGCTGGGGTTCTGGAAAATGCCATCTTTTAAAGAATAGTGAAAGAAAAGTGGAGGTGAGAGAAAGACTGAAAAAGAAAAGTTAGAGAAGTGAAAGGATTTCCATGAGATATATGGCATTTCAGAATGAGGAAAAGTATATTTTTCAAAAACAAAAAGAATGAAAGAAATGAGGAAAACAAGAGGATGGATGATAGACTAGATAATCTGAAGAGCCCTCTGCTCCAAAACAACTAGCTCATGTTTAAAGCATAATTTTTATCATGTTATTTTTATCATGTTATCTCTAAATACTTCCCAACCCCTTCTACAAGGTACGTGATACCCAAGCAGGAGCAATACTTTTATACTTGTGTATAAAAGGCAAATGTGGTCTAAAAGCAAATCCCATTTCTGCATAGCAACCAGTGGACCAAGTTTTGGACTAGTGGCTGAGCTGAACAAGAGACTAGAAAATTAATCAGGGGAGATGTGGATGTGGTTCAGTGGTAGAGCACTCGCTTCACATGTATGGGGCACTGGGTTCGATCCTCAGTACCATATAAATAAAACAAAGGCATTGTGTCTATCTACAACTAAAAATATTTTTTAGAAATGAAAATTAGTTAGGGGATCTTGTAAAGGGAAAGGTGGCCCCAAGTCAGCACCATCTGAGTCCCAGAAGAAGCAAGTTTTCCACAAAATATGAGCTCATGACCATGTGAGTAGGAGCACCTCAAATGAAAGTCAGCTGGAAAAAGGAAAATGTGTTCAGATTTTTGAGAATTTTAAGAATTAGAAATATTAACCTGAATATAAAATAGTATGAATGAAATGCATAGAGAAATAAAACATAGAATCACAAAAATGAACAGAAATGTTGTTAAAAATGAATTTCAGAATTATCAAAATAAAAATTAAAAATAAGTTACACAGTATGTTGAAACCAAATAAAGAATTAGGAAATTGGCACAAAACCTACAGAAATCACCCAGAATGTAGCATATAGAGATAAGTAGATAGGAAATATGCAAGATTAAGATATATGATGGATAGAACAAGAAAGTGTGGCATATGTCTAAAAAGAACTTGAGAAGCAGAGAATGGAGAGAATGAAGGAGAGCCAAGTTTTACAAAATCATGGTTGAGTATTTTCTAAAATGGATTGAAGACATAAATCCACAGATAAAGGAAACATAAAGAGTACAAAGCAGGGCAAATAAAGTGATGGTCACGTCTAGACATGAAGTCATATAACTGTAGAATGCTCAAATAAGGTACACAAAAGCAGCAGAGAGAAAAGAGAGATGACCTACAAAGAAAGACCAATGAGACAGAGAGGGACTTCTCAACAGTACAAATGGAAGCCAGGAGAGGAAGTGAAGTTTCCCTTCAAGTGAAAGTAATGAATATCCCCCCTCAAAGTACTGAGAATAACTTGAGGTTATACCTAAAACAAAACAAAACAACAACAACAAAAACCCTACATTTCAAGAGCAACGGCAAATAGAGACATTTTCAGATTGAAGACATTTTACCACCAATAGACCTACTGCAAAAGAATTTCTAAGGGCTATACTTTAGGACAAAGGAATGTAATCCCAGGAGGCAGGGTGATATAATTATAGGCTAGTTTGTGGAGTTAAAAATATAAACTAAAACATTAGATGACATTAGTACACAAGTTAAAGGTATAATCAGGACTAAAGGATTCTAAGGTTCTTGTAATATGTGATGGCTTATAAGACAGTATCTGCAGCCTTTGTTAGTGATTCATGGTAAATTTCAAGACCACCTTGGACTTGAATAAGACTCTCCAAAGAGTCTTATTTCCTTTAAGTAAATAATGGCATTTAAAAAAAAACTGTACCTGGGTGTTCAAGTGCTCATTGCTACTGCAGTGTCATTGATTCTATGTGTTTTCACTGGACAGAGCTAGGGAATACTTTTGAGTAAATCAAATGTTATCTTGCTACCTCTGAGTCAAAGTTGACACCACAGATTTCTTCCTCTTCTTCTTCAATTCTGTATCTTCATCTCTGTTCTTCCAAATGAGAGCCTTAGTTTTTATAGCATCCATATTTGAATCAATATTTGAATATTGATTATATAATGTAGACAAATTTTATTGGAACCACTGCAGCAATCTGTTATCTACAATGTCTACAACATAAAGTTCAAGATTTCTTTGCAGCAGTTTCATGTGTCTTTAGAATACATCAAACTGAAGGTGTACTATAAAGAACACCTATAAAGAAGTTTTCAAAAAAAAGTTTTCAAAAGTTAAACTTTTTTTAAACTATAAAGAAGTTTTCAAAAGTTACTTCCATATATGTTTGTGTTTGGCCTATATAGTTAAGGTGAACTATATAGCTAGGTACACATTTCTGTTTGTATTCAATTTTAAAGCCTTTGCCATTCATAGAGTAGAACAAATATGGTGGAAAGTTTAAAAGAAAAAAACTACAGGGAGAGCAATAACATGTTTTTGCATGAGAAGTTTCAAGCTGGTAATTCACATATATCTATCTGTATATTCATTCAATTCAATCAAAAGCCCAACAAGGGATTCCTTAAGAATTTATTAAGCTGATTCTAATATTAAAAGAACTTAGACCCAAGAGGTATTAAGATGTTCAGAAAGAATAAACTGGGTAAGTGAATGAGTTGGGGGACAAACTGCCCTACTGGACACCAAGATTTATTGTAAAAAATAATAAATAAATTATATATGCAGGGATAGAGAAAATCTCCAAAGGAACAGAATGAAGAGCTCAGAAATAAACTCAAGCATATAGGTCAATTTGGCATGGTTTGGAGAGGGCTTTGCAACTCACTGGGGAGAAAATATACTATTCAACAAATGACAGAACAAGTAATTCATATGGAAAAACCGATATATACACAAAATGGAGTATTACTTAGTCATAAAGAAGAGTGACTTTATGACATTTTCCAGTAAATAGATGGATCTGGAGACTACCATGCTAAGTGAAATAAGCCAATCTCAAAAAACCAAAGGTCAAATGTTTTCTCTGATACATGGAAGATAACTCACAGTAAGCGAGTGGGATAGAAAAGAAGTTCAGTGAAGTAGACAGAGGAGAATAAAGGGAGAGAAGAGGGGATAGAAAAAGGAAATATAGTGGAATGAATCTGACATAACTTTCCTATGTACATATATGAATACATCACAGTGAGTCTCACCACTGTGTACATCCACAAGAAATTAATTAAAAAATAACTATGAGTAAATGGCAGGAGGATCAGTAGAGGGAAAAGAGGGATGGAGAGAGGAAGGGAGAGGTACTAGAGTCTACCTTAGAACAAGATATATTCCATGCTTGTATAATTATGTTAAAATGGATTCTACTGTCAAGTATAATTCAAAAGAACAATTTTTTAAAAATTGGCATTTGTCCTCTATTTCCTACCTAAGCTTAAAGATGCTTTTACTAACTGAATTTGAAATAATTTGAAATCAAAAACAGTAGTACATTATGCCACATTTGAAATTTGAAACAAAAATGCATTGATAAGTAAAGATTGTATGTTTTTATGGTATTCAACATATTTTTCTCTGTTTACATTGTCAAATGCCTGAAGACAGCTGTTGAACATGTTATCACTTCACATGCTATTTGTCTACTCTCAGAACTTTTCAAATTTGCAATATGCTGTTACTGACTGTAGACACTGTGATATACAATGGATCTCTTATTGAAGTTTGTCCTCCTATCTACAGGAATTATGCATCCTTTGACAAACGTTTCCATAATCCTCTCACCTCCAAACTCTGATAACTACCATCTTACTTCGTTTCTATGAGTCCAGCTTTTTTACACTAGAGACAGAAGTGACAGCAAATGATATTTGTCTTTCTGTGCCTGGCTTGTTTTACTTAATGGACACCTTCCAGTTGATCTGTATTGTTGCAGGTCACACCCCCCAACACACACACACACACACACACACACACACACACACACACATACACACACACACCATGCAATATTATTCATCCTTAAGTTATACTGCATTGAATAAAAAAATATTCATCAAACTCTGATGGATAAAGACTTTTGTAATACAAGGAAAAGCTTTAAATGTTTAGAAAAGCATATTGAATATATTTATGGCTTTTGCATAGGTAGTGATTTATTAAACAAGAAAAAAATGCCAACTCGAATAGAAAAATAATGGAAAGGACAGGACTGAAGATGTAGCTCTGTGGTAGAGCACTTGCCTAGTATGCATGAGGCCCTGAGTTCAATCCTCAAAGTCTTAAAAAAAAAAAAAAAAAAAAAAAGGAAGCCTAGTTGGGCGCAGTGGCCCACACCTATAATCCCAGCACTTCGGGAGGCTATAGGAGAATTGCAAGTTCAAAGCCAGCCTCAGCAATGGTGAGGTGCTAAGCAACTCAGTGAGACTCTGTCTCGACATAAAACACAAAATAGGGCTGCGTATGTGGCTCAGTGGTCAAGTGCCCCTGGGTTCAATCCCTGGCACCAAAAACAAACAAACAAACAAACAAAACCCAACAACTATTAATTCAAAAGAAAAATGAAAGGCATGAATGTACATTTCATAGTAAATACTAAAGATGAATGTGTCAGTCAGCTTTCCATCACTGTAACCAAAATACCTGAACACTTGACAAGAACAACTTAGAGGAGGGAAAGTTTATCTGGGGCTCATGATTTCAGCAGCTTAATCCATGATTGGCCAACTCCATTGCTTCTGGGCCAAAAGTCTCATGGTGGATGGAGGGAAGCTGCTCCACTCATGGCAGCCTAGATGCAAAGACAAGGGGAAAGGGAAAAGGGGGCAGGGGCCACAGGGAAGATGTACCGGTCCAGGGCAAGTCCCCAGGGACCCACCTCCTCCAGCCACTCCCCACCTGCCTACAGTCACCACCCAGTCAGCCCATGCAAACTAGGATGGACTGATTAGGTTACAGCTCTCATACTTTAATCATTGCTTCTCTGAATTTTCCTGCACTAACACAGGAGCTTTTAGAGGACACTTAATGTCCAGACCATAACAATAAATAAACCTAGTAGATTGACAGACACATTGGCAAAGACGTAGCACAGAACAGGAACACTTTAGATGCTGGTGAATATAAATAGACACAGCCAATTTTTTTTCTTTCAGTATTGGAACCAAACTTAGGGAAAGTGCCATACCAGTGAGCTGTATCCCCAGCCCTAGGCACAGCCAATTTCAAAGTCAAATACTCAATCACTATTGGACTCAGCAAATTCACTTCTAGGGAAATTTTTTTTTTAAATGCCCAGGCCACACCACAGATCAATTAAATTAAAATTTCTGGAAACAGAACCCTAGCATCGATGTCATTTAAATATCCCCTATGTGTTTCCAAGGTGCTATCAAGGTTGAGAATCAACTCTCTAGAGACACTCTTAGATATGTGCACCAGGAATCATGTACCAAAATATTCACGTGTACACTATTAGTAGGAGCAAAAATGGAAAACAACCCAGCTGCCATCAACAGGAAAATGGATATATAAATGATGATGTAGCCACCCAAAGGCTTATTACAATAATGAAAAAGAATAGCATAGAGTCCCCTTAGAGACAATATTGAGTGAAATATAAAAGCTGCACAAAGCTACATGCAGTGTGCTACCATTTTTATAAGCTTTAAATATAAGGAAAACTAGATGCAATATTATTTAGAGATTGTATAAGGAATTCACAGGCCATCCTCAGATTTGGAGATTTGCTGGAAGGATGCCTAGGACTCAACATAGGGTTGAACTCACTGCTAAGATGTAGAGAAGAGTTAAGGGCCATTTGCAATTGCACAGTTCAAGTCTGATGATGGATTAGAGTGGACTAGAGTAGAGAGTAGAAGAGACAGTGAGACATATGGTGGTGTCCTATTACAAATCAATCCTTAGATAGATTTGACTGATGCATAGAAACCTTAGACATTCAGGTCTTTGCTTAGAACTTCTATGACAGAACTCAGTACCTCCTCTAGTCCCAGCTTGGGATGTTTTCGATTGGCCAAATTATCTTCCTTTTGTTGAATGGTAATATGCCATTTTGTAGTTCCTATTACTTTGAGTTTTATCCATTATGATCTGTAAAGGACCTCTAGTTTTTACCTATCCAGCATCTACTCTGCCCTGTCCAGTATTCCCCCCATTTTCCTCTGGGCAGACTCCCCTGACCCATTTGTCTCATGGGCTTAGCTTCAGGGAGGGATGGGCTCACATACTCAGCGAGTGGCTTACATAGATAGGAACTTGATTCTGAGCTGCTGGGGAAGAAGTGCATCCTATCTGCTAGGTTAATGAGGCCTAATGGTTGGAGGCCTTCTTTGCTGTATAAGGGATGGTCTTCCTGAGAATGAGCACAGAGGAAGTCAGAGCTGAGAGGAACTGGGATTGTTTCTAGAGTTTGCTTTTTAGCACCTGGATGGAGTCATGTTGGAATCATTCCCGGCTCTTTTCAATGATGACAGCCTGAATCCCTAATAGGGATTAATTGAGTGGTAACTGTAGCCAGGTAGGGTGTGGCTGTAGGAGGTGGGTCATTGGGGGGCATGCCTTTTGGGTATATATTTTGATCATGGTGAGCAGAGCTCCCTCTGCTTCTTGGTGGGCATGTCCTTAGCTGTTTTCCTCCACCAAATTTTTCTGCCTTGATGTTTTGCCTTACTTGGGCCCAGAGTAATGGAGCCAGCCATCTATGGACTGAGACCTCTGTGACCATGAGCTCCCACATAAACTTTTCTTCCTCTAATTATCAGGTCTTTCAGTCACAGCAGCAAAAAAACCCAAAAAACAACAAAAAAAAAAACTGACTAAAACTTCAGTTATTTGGCTTTCATTTCCTTTTGCAAGTGTTCCTAACTTCTATAGGGCCATAGAGAAAACTTTTTCCTCTCACATACTAATTCTTCTAGGATTTGAAATTGCCCCATCTCTCCATACCTTATCTCACACCCTATAAATGCAAAGTGAAGGGTCCTCTCCTTGGTCTGTACAGTCTTCCAACCCATGCTTGATTTCCTCCCCCAGTCTCAAAGGCAAGTGTGTGACCTGACATTCAGGCAGTAACTGAAGGATCAGAAATTCCAAATTCAGTGCATTTTTATCTGTATTGTCCTATCTCACATTTCCCTCAACTCTCCACTTCGATGCAATTAACATCAAATGTTTTGTTTGTGGGTTATCCTCCATCCTTGGAATTTAAATGAAAATTATTTTCTATTTAAACTCATAATCAATGTAAACCAATGTTTACATAGTGTGTGAATCAGCTCTCCATTGCTATAATGAATAGCTGAGATAAACTTAGGAAAAAGAAAGGTTGATTTTGGCTCATAGTTTCAGAGTTTTCAGTATGTGGACATATTGCCTTTGGGCCTATGGCAGAACAGTACATCATGGTGGGAACATGGGGTGAAGGAGGCCTGTTAGCCCAGGGCAGCCAGAAGGCAAGAGGAGCAGGTGAGATACTAGCATCTCTATATCCCTTTCAAGGGCATGCCCCACCAATGACCAACTTCCTCCCACTAAGCCCCACCTCTGAAAGGTTCTGCTACCTTGCAAGAATATCACAGGTTGAGGACAAAGCCTTCAACACTTGGGCCTTTGGGGGACATTCAAGATCCAAACTATAGCACATGATCATAATTTAAAAAATGATCCTCCTCGTACTCACATGCTTACCTAATCAAGGATGCTCACCTTTTTGGCATCCCTGTAGCATAGCCAGCATTATTGTTATCTTTTTCTATTTTTGTCAGTCATTAGTTAGGAGATGTTGGTTTTAAGAAAAGTAAAAGGAGGAGAAGAAGAATTGCATTATTATTTACCTGCTAGATCAGCATTATTATTTACCTTGTATGGGGAGTTGTTCAATGAGTATAAAGTTCCAAAACATATACAGAGCTTATTTAAAAAAAAATACTTCATATCACCTTGTAAATAGGGTTTCTACTAAAGCAAGGATATGTGGATGTGTTGATTTTTACAAGAGTTCATGGCTTGCTTCTTTTTCCAAGAGCAGGAAAGTCCATGCCTTCGAGGACACAAAACAGCACCTTGGCTAAGTGGCATTGCAGAACTGGGACCCTCTGCACCTGCCTCATGGTGGTCCCTGGGGAGTCAGGCAGAAGTCAGAGAGGGTCCATATCTAGAAGATCAAAAGACAGCCAACCCAAAACACTAGACTGGAACTTCAGGACAAAACACCTGTATGGGTGACTCCTGGAGTCTCCAAGGGCCACCTGGCAGGCTGGGAACCTGAGACCTGGCCTGTCTGTCAATAAGCTGCTGCTTCCCTGGTCAGTTCACTTCATTCCTTTCACAGATAAGTCTCCAGGTTGTCCTGCTTAGGAGGAAGTAATAAATTATATCACCTCAAGTATGTTTGCTCCTGTCAAAATGACTGTCGAACTGATCTTTATCACGTGTTCCTAAGTCCAGCAACTTTGTTTTTAGGACTTATTCACTGACTTAGAAGATTTTACCGTAATGTGATATATCATCAAATTATGGCCCCAAACGAAGTTCAGGAGCTCTGAAATAAAATTTGAAACCTACCAGAGGGACATCACAAAGACAAGTCACT
The DNA here is from genome assembly GCA_028644305.1 of Xerus rutilus. Taxonomy (NCBI): domain Eukaryota; kingdom Metazoa; phylum Chordata; class Mammalia; order Rodentia; family Sciuridae; genus Xerus; species Xerus rutilus. The sequence continues at coordinate 112,219,834 of CM053406.1, read as the reverse complement.
AATGAAATTCTAATTTTCATTCCCAGTCTCTATGATTTCTTAAAATGCACCATTTGATTCTTGATTTGGATCACAATAAGACATCTCTGGAAGGTTGTGTTAAAACAACAACTCAGAAAATTCATGCAGCTTATTTTTTTTTCCAGCACAGAAGATAAATATGACCTTGATGCTTTAAAAACTATACAGACACCTTTGGTTGGAATAGTTCTTAAATGGCTTCATACTGAGATTTTAGAGGTATTGATTAAGATATTTATTTTTGTTCAAAGAGATTAATAGTCTTTTGTAGAACAAAGTTTGCTCTGTTAAATTTACCAGTCATGTAAATTAAAAATTCATCATTGAGAGTTCAGTGTTTATCACCAAAACACAAACACAGTATTATTAAAGGACATCTCTAAAGTTATTTCATTGCTGGAGGAATATTCATCTAAAGGCTACTATGTTGTTGTGAGAGATCCAAAGAATTCACCTTTTAAAAGTTCGAGGTAAAACTTGGCAGGAAACACCAGATCTTAAGTGTATGACTCATCAGGGTTTTATGAAGGTATACACTTAAATTACGGCCACCCTGATGATGACAGAGAGCCTTTCATACCCAGGAAAGTCTCTTGTGTTGCTGACCAGCCATCCTAGCCATCATCTAATCTCTATTATCATAGATTAGTTTTGCCTGCTCTTGAACTTAATGGAAATTTATGCTCTTTTATGCCTGACTGGATTTGTTCAACGCAAGATTTTGAAATTCATCTGAGCTGTTGTGTTGACCAGTAGTTCATTTCTGAAATTGCTAACTAGTATTCTTTTGTTTGAATTTACCATAAATTTGTGAATAGAAATAAGGCTGCTCTGATAATTCTTGCACAAATATTTTTGTGGAAATTTTTATTATTTCTTTTGGGAAAATACCTAGGAGTGAAATTTACATGTTGTGATGGGATATATGTTAATTTTTTTCAAAAATGCTTAAAAGTTTTCTGAAGTCATTGTACAGTTGAATAGTTCTGCTAGTGAAGAGTAAGAATTCAAGTGTCTCCACATCATTGCTAACATTTGTCATTGTCCATTTAAAAAATCAGACATTCTACTTTCTGCAAAAATCTGCTTTAACTTATATATTCCAGATGATTAACAAGATTGAACACTTTTGTTTCATTTTATATAACTGTTAACTATTCCTATGTTTTCTTTGTGAAGTGGCATTGTGCATACATATCACATTTTCTTTATTCATTCATATATCAACAGACATCAGGGCTGATTCTATATTTGGCTATTGTGAATTTTGCTAGTATAAACATTTTTTATTGGCTCATTTGTCTTCTTGCTGATCGCCATGAGTGATTTATATGTTTTGTATATAATTCTATTGTAAAATGAAATTTTAACAAATATTTTCTCCTGTGGCTTGCTTTTTAATTTTCTTAATGGTGTCTTTAGATAAGCAGAGGTTCTAAATGATGATGTCCAATTTGTCAAATATTTTTCTTTAACATTTAGTGCTGTTTTGTGTCCTTGCTAAAAAATTTTCGTCTACCACAAGATCGCAAAGGTACTGTTTTAGTCAGCTTTTTCACTGCTGTGACTTAAAGAACCCAACCAGAACAATTGTAGATGAAGAAAAGTTTATTTGAGGGCTCATGGTTTCAGAGATCTTAGTCCATAGAAGGCCAGCTTCATTGCTCAGGGCTCAAAGTGAGAAAGAAAATCATGGCGGGAAAGTGTGGCAGAGGGAAGCAGCTCACATAATGATCAGAAAGCAGAGATGGACTCCACTCCCCAGATACAAAATATATACCCCATAGCCATGCCCCCAATGAACCTCCAGCCACACCTCACCTGCCTCCAGTCACCTTTGTTAATACCATCAGAGATTTCTTCACTGATTAGGTTAAGGCTACAACCCAATCATTTCTCCTCCAAGCCTTCTTGCATTGTCTCATGCATGAGCTTTTGGGGAACACCACATCTAAACCATAACAGATATTCTATGTTTTCTTCTTGAAGCTTAATAGTTTTAGTGTTTACCTTGAGGTCTATGGTCCATTACAAATTAATTTTTAATGTATAGTGTGATATAGGAATTGAGTTCATTTTTTTCTACTGAAAAATATCTGTCAAATTACACTGAATATTTTTTAAAATTAGAGCATTATAATTATACATAGTAGCTGGGTTAATTTTGATAGAATCATACTGCATAGAATTTGATTTCAATCCCTATCCCCTTCTCCTTTTCTCCCCTCCTTCCTCTTCCTATTCTCCTTCCTCTACTGATCTTCCTTTCACTTTCTTATTTATTTATTTATTTATTTTAATTTTTTAATTGTAGATGGACACAATGTCTTTATTTTATTGCTTTGTATGTGGTGCTGAGGATCGAACCCAGGGCCTCACGCATGCGAGGCAAGCACTCTACCACTGAGCTACAATCCCAGCCCCTCTTATTTATTTTTCATTGGTATTTTCTGCATACACATAAAAGTGAAATTCCCTATGGTATATTTATTTATGCATATAACATGATTTTGTTGAATTCATTCCATATTTCTTCCCCCTTTCCTTCTCTCCACCCTCCCTCTCATTCTCCTCCTTCTCCACTGATCTTCCCTATATATTTATGATATCTGATTCACCACCACCACCAACTTCTTTCCTTAATTTTGTTCTAACTTTCATATATGAGAGGACAACATTTGACCCTTAATTTTCTGAGTCTGCCTTATTTCACTTAGCATGTTCTCCATTTCCAGCTAGTTACCAAGAAGCCATAAGTTCATTCTTCTTTATGTCTGAATAAAACTCCATTTTGTATATATATACAAATGTATATGTGTATATATATATATATATATATATATATATCACATTTTATTTATCCATTCATCTCTTGACATGTTCCTGGGTTGGTTTCATAACTTGGCTATTGTGAATTGTGCTGCTATAAACATTAATTTGCCTTTATACTATAGTATACTGATTATAATTCTTTGGATAAATACCAAGGAGTGGGATAGCTGGATCATATGGTGGTTCCATTACTGGTTTTTTGAGGAATCTCCATACTGCTTCCCAGAATGGTTGTACTAATTTGCAGTCCCACCAATAATGCATGAGTGCACATTTTTTTCCCACATCCTCACCAGCAATTAGTACTGTTCTTGATAACTGCCATTGTGACTGGAGTGAGGTAAAATCTTAGTGTAGTTTTAATGTGCATTTCCATGATTGCTAGAGATGTTGAACATTTTTTCATGTATTTTTTTGGCCATTTGTGTTTCTTCTTTTGAGAAATTTATTTTTAGTTCTTTGACCATTTATTGATTGGGTTGTCTTTGGTCTTTGGTTTTCTGCATTAAGTTTTTTGAGATCTTTTTATATTCTGGTTAGTAACCGCCTGTCAGAGAAGCAGCTGGCAAAAGTTTTCTTCCATTCTCTAGGCTCTATCCTTCTCTTCATATTCTATTTCAGGGGGGTGAATATTGGAGATTGAACCCAGGGGTGCTTAACCACTGAGCAACACCCCCCCCCCGCCCTTTTTATTTTATTTTGAGACAAGGTCTCGCTGAGTTGCTGAGCCTGGCTTTGAACTTGTGATCTTCCTGCCTCAGCCTCCTGAGCCACTGGGATTATAGGTATGTGCCACCGTACCTGGCTGCCTTCACATTCTTAATCATTTCCTTTGCTATGTAGAAGCTTTTTGATTTAATGTTGTCCTGCTTATTGATTCTTGTTTTATTTCTTGAGCTTTAAGGGTCTTGTTGAGGAAGTCGGTACCTGCACCTATATGATAAAGTGTTAACCCTAAGTTTTCTTTAGAAGTTGCAAAGTTTCTGGACTAATTTCTACATCTTTGATCCATTCCAATTTGACTTTGTGCAGGTGAGAGATAGGATCAATTTCATTTTTCTACATATGGATATCCAGTTTTCCCAGCACTATTTGTTGAAAAGGCTATCTTTTCTCCAGCATATAGTTTTGGCATCTTTGTCAAGTATCAGATGACTGTAAGTATGTGGGTTTGTCTGTGTCTTTTATTCCATTGGTCCTCATGTCTATTTGGTGCCAATACTATGCTCTTTTGTTACTATAGCTCTGTAGTATAATTTGCAATCAGGAATTGTGGTGCCTCCTGCATCATTCTTTTTGCTCAGAATTGCTTTGTCTATTCTGAGTCTCTCATTCTTCCAATTAAATTTAAGGACTGTTTTTTCTAGTTTTGTAAATAATGTTATTGGTATTTTGATGGAGATTCCATTGAATCTGTTTATTGCTTTTGGTAGTATGGCCATTTTGACAATGGAAGTATTTGTATGTAGTTTGTATGTACCTCATTGGAGGTATTTGTATGTAGTTTTCTTTCCTTGAAGTGTCTTTGTCTGGTCTACTTATCTAAGAATATGGGAGGTCTTTCCATCTTCTAAGTTCTTCTTCAATTTCTTTCTTCAGTGTTTTATAGTTTTCATTATAGAGATCTTTCACGCCCTTGGTTAGATTAATTCCCAGGTATTTTACTTTATTTTATTTTTTGAGGTTATTGTGAAAAGGATAGTTTTCCTGATTTCTTTCTCAGAAGAATCTCTGTTAGAGTATAGGGAAGCTATTGATTTATGGACGTTGATCATGTATCCTGCTACTTTGCTGAATTAATTTTTCAGCTCTAGAAATCTTTTGGTGGAATATTTTGGGTCTTCTAAATATAGAATCATGTCACCAACAAACAGAGTTACTTTGCCTCCTTTTCCTAGTTGTGTCACTTTGATTTCCTTCTTTTGCCTGATAGCTCTGGCTAGAGTTTTGAGAACTACATTGAATAGAAGTGGCAAGAGAGGGCATCCTGATTTTATAGTAAACGTTTTCAGTTTTTCTCCATTCAGTGTGATGTTGGCTTTGGGTTTATCATATACTACCTTTATAATGTTGAGGTAAATTCCTTTTATTTAGTTTTTCCAGGATTTTTCACATGAATGGATGCTGGAATTTATCAAAGGCCTTTTCTGAGTCTTTTGAGATTATTATATGATTCTTGTCCTTAATTCTATTGTAACGTTTGTTTGCAGCTGCTGAATTTGGCAGGTTGGATCTGACAGGCACTCCATATGCACAGTAACATTTATTTTAGCAATGATGTGAAAGGAAAAGTGAAAGGTGAGAGAGAGAAAGTGAAGAAAGCACATCCCCAGATCAGGTGGAACACCAACTCCTGAAGTCATCTAGTTGGGGAGTCCTGGGGAAGCTTTTCAGAATGCCAAAGGGGAAGTCCCTGACAGAGCATCCTCTCCATGGGCGAGGCTCCAAAGTCTTACTTCCAGTGAGGCTCCTTAAATATGAGTTGGAACAAAAGACACACCATTCCAACAGCCTACATGGCTTAGCACTGTACTTAATGCCCTCAAGGACACTCCATCCCCTGCCCCCCAGGACTGGTCAGACCCATGAAGGGAGGGAGGGAGCTTTTGCCTTGAGATAAGTGAATGTCTCTGAGTTCTGGTGAGTGAACCAAACCCACAGAGAAGTCTGAATTCTGTAGACGTTCTATCAGGATATGCAAAGTCACTGCAGGCACATGAACAAGGAGGATATTAATTTTCCTTAATCCTTTATCTATTTAAGTGGTGAATTACATTTGTTGATTTGTGTATGTTGAACCAACCTTGCTTCCTTGGGAGAAAGCCCACTCGGCCTAGATTTATTATATTCTTGATGTTGTTTTTGATGTATTTTGCTCATATTTTTATTAAGGATTTTTGCACTTCTGTTCATTGGAGATATTTGTATGTAGTTTTCTTTCCTTGAAGTGTCTTTGTCTGGTTTTGGTATCAGGGTTATTCTGGCTTTATAGACTATATTTGAGGGTGATCCTTCCCTTTCAATTTCATGGAATAATTTGGGAATAATTTAAATCTTAAATCAAACTTGAATACTGGGTAAAAGCCCCACTCAGAAGTGACATATTATTCTTTTTGCCAGTGCTAGATTTAATTTAAAAATAATATTTTTCAATTGAGTGCATGGGGATATTTTTTCCTTGTAATATTGCTGTCAAATTGTCATATCAGGCTGTGCTAGACTCCTGACAATGATTAGGAAGTGTTCCTTCTTCTACTTCCTGACAGAATTTATGTAAGACCACTATTATGTCTTCCCTAAATGTTTGTTTAGCATTCAACAGTATAGTCATCTAGGCCTAGAGATTTGGTTGTTTGAAGGTTTTAAATAATAAATTCAGCTTCTTTAATAATCCAAATTATTGTAATTTTATTTGAAATTTCTATTTTTTTGGTCCATTTTGGTAAATTTTATTTTCAAGGAATTTTTAACTCAATTATCTAATTTTTTGACTTTCTGTTGTTTGTAAGATTTCCTTATTGTCCCTTTAATATCTGTAGAATGTATCTTTGTTTTTCCTTCATTTCTGAAAAGATATTTCTGCTGGATACAGAATTCTAATTTTTTTCTCATTATCCCTGATGAGAAATCAGAAATTATTCTTATCATTTTTCCTCACTATGTCTGAGAGTTTTGAGATTTCTTTTTTTT
>CM053406.1:112171360-112212791 GCA_028644305.1 Xerus rutilus | reverse complement strand
GAGAGAGAGAGAGGGAGAGGGAGAGAGGAAGAGAGATCTTTCAATTGGATATAAACAAGTTAAGGTAGATTTCTGGAAACCATAATATAGAAGGAATTGAAGGCTACTAGTCCAGATAAAAATTAATAAGAGAAAAGAACACTGTATTCAAATGCTTAGGGACATGGGATGAGAAACAGAATCATTCTGCATGGTTCAGAAGATAAATCTAGGATAATCACTTGGCTTTTCACATGGAGGTGATTTCAGCTTAGTGTAGGTTAAAACATTTTCATCAGTTTGTCATCCTTGGAGCTGTTTAGCAATAGAATGAGTTACTTGTGTCCTTGGGCCTACTAATGATTTCTACAGATGTTTATTGAATACCTACTATGTGCCAGACACTGTTTTTGACATGAGTGAGTGAGTGATCAATGACATGGTCATGAATTTGATGTAATGGAGATTATTTTCTAGTGGGACAGAGAAACAATATGTGAAAATTTTAATTTCCACAAAGAAATTAAATTGTCCCAAAGAAAGTAAAGCAGGGCACTGTGGTAGAGACAGTGGAAGTTGAAAGACAGATGGGCAACAAGAGGTTTGTGGTCAGGGAATGTCCTTGAGAAGATAGCCTCTCACCTGAGACCTGAAGATTTGGCCAGAAGAATCAGCCATGCAGATGTCTTAGGAAAAGACACTTCAGGCAAGAGGTACAACCTGGGCAGGTGTTGGAGGGCCCTCAGGCTATGATCCTGAGGTGGCCAAAACTGGTGTCTCCTTGACTAGGCTGTGCGGCCCAGTTGTTTGGTCAAACACTAATCTAGATGTTGCTGTGAAGGTATTTGGAAGACATGATTAACATATGCAATCAGTTGGCTTCATGTACCCTTGATTATGTGGATGGGCCATATCCAATCAGGTGAAGTTCTCAGTTCAAGAAAACTCATTTTTTCCCAAAAAAGAAGGAAATCCTCCTCAAAACTGCAGCATCAAGTCTTGCCTGGGACTCTAGACTGACAGCCTGCTATTCTGATTTCAGACTTGCAGGTTCCACTGTCCTGTGAGCCAGTCACTTAAATCTATTTATATACATGTGTGGTGGTACATACACACACAAATGTGTAAATATACATGTATGTGTGTGGTGTGTACAGAGATGCTCCAATGGGGTTACATCCCAATTAACCCCATCGTAAGTTGAAAATGCATTGATTACCCCTCACTACCCAACATCCTAACTGTCAATATTGACTACCTGCCAGACACCCTAGCTAAGCAGCAGAGCACACCTCAGAGTGCCACTTGTTTCCCCTCATGGTCACAGAGTTGGCTGAGAGCTACGGTCACTGCCGATGTACAACATGAAAGAGGATCAGATCAGATGCGCTATCCTAGGAAAAGATCGAAGTTCAAAATCCAGGTGTAGATTCTAGTGAATGCCATTACTTTCACATGATTATAAAGTGAGAATATCATAAACTGGGGACCATGTGTGTGTGTGTGTGTGCACGTGCGTGCATACTTGCTATTGCTTCTGTTTCTCTGGAGAACCTAATAACAGGCCCTTCCTGTGCCGTGAAGTGTCCATGATCCCACAACCAATTACTTAGGTAGAGAGAGCAGACTCTTCATAGGTCATGATGCCAGAATTATTTAGGCAAAATTGCTGGAGTGAGGTTTTCAGAAGGTGCCTCTCCTTCACCCGCATCTCTGCTGACTACTGGATCCTACAGGGTGATGGGGTAGCTCACCACTGCCAATGTCCAGGAAAAAAATGCAGAATTCATTATTTACTTCACCAGTACCTTTTAGAATGGATTTCTTACTTAATTAAGAATTTCTCTTGAAAAAATTAAAGAATCAGAGGTGATTGTGGGAGTTCAAATTTTATTTGTCCATTTGTTGCTGGTCAAATGGTTTTGAAAACATATTTTTGAGAACATTTCATTTATATTTCTCCTCCAAGGAATACTTTAGTCACATTGGAGAGCCATGTGGTACCAGTGAGCAACCATTTTTGATTTACGATCTATTTTACCTGAGAAATCACCTTGAAATTATTTTCCTGGCATTTGCACAACTGATACAGGTCAGCGATAGCATTTATTATCCTGTCACCCCTTGTTACTCCCGTCAAGTTCTGCAAATGCCTGGTATAACATTTCACAGACTCAAAGCAACTTGTCCACATCAGCAGAGAACTGAATCTCCAGGATCTCAGCTGACAACCATGGATGTTTTCCTTTAGTAACAGTGTAGAAGAATGCTATTAGCCACTGAATAAGCAGTAACAGACTAGGAGGCAGTAAGTTTTACATATTTGTTTGTAAACATTAAATCTTACATATATTAGCTTTGTATATTATCAGTCTTTTTTCTTCTCCATATGAAGTACATTTGGTTTTTAAATGTATAACTTTGTCTAATCTTCTACTATACTAATTAAATTTTGTCTAAGTAAGTCAAGACTTCAAAGAGTTAGTAAGCGGTTTCTCTATGGATTGGCAGTTCATAAGTCTGAACTTTGGTCCCAAATGAGTCATGACACAATACTAACCAGAAATCAAAATGCTTTAGTCTCATTTTGAATCCTCCTTCTAAAGACATAGTGAGACCACTTTGGCCCGGTTGTCAGTCAAACTCCAGTCTAGATGTTGCTGTGAAGGTATTTTAGAGATGTGATTAATGGTTAAATCAGTAGACTGGGTAAAGCTGATGATTCTGTAACGAGTGAGCCTCATCCAATCGGTTGAAGGTCTTAAGAGTAAGCGCTGGGATTTCTCAGAGAAGGAATTTCCCTCGGATGCAACACAGGAACTTGCCTGTGAGTTCAGCTTACTACTTCCTTCTACATTTGGACTCAAGACTCAACAACTCTTCTGGATTTCCCAGGCTGCTGACCTGCCCTATAGATCTATGACTTTTAGTCCCACAGTTGTAGGAGCCCATTCCTCAAAATAAATGTCTGTCTCCATGTCTGCCTATCTTATCTGTACCTATATATTGTCTATACATTTCTTGTTGGTCTGTTTCTCAGGACAACCCTGATTAGTAGGCCAGGCAATTAAATCTTTTGTTTTCATTTTCTCATCCTATTTATTTTTTTCTGAGTATATTCAGGTTACTAATAACCCATCTAATATATTCAAAGTGTGATGCAGGGAAGAAGAATATTATTGTAATTTTTTTCAGTGTTGGGGATGGAAACCAGGGCCTCACTGAGCTGCACCTCAACCCTTATTACCATCCTATCCCATCCTCAGTATAACTTAGTCTTTAAGACAGAAGTCATGGATACAAAGAGAGCAGGACTTAAGCCCTAGCTCACAATTTTGTGACTTACGTTTTATGCTTCTCTATAATTCATACAGTGGGTCCTTAGCAGCTAACTAATAAATGAATATATTCTGTTGAATGTTATATTTATTTTTTCCAAATCAAATCTTAGATTTATTTTTTAAAACATAGAACCAAAACCACAAAGTTGTACCTTTATATTATTCTAAAAGCTCCTTTTACAGTTTCATGAAGACAGATGTGTTCTTGCAATGAAATTTAACACTCAAATTGAAAATGCATAGGCTTCTCATTGGAAGCCCTTGGCACGCTCAGGCCTGGAGTTGATGACTTATGCACATCTGTTCAGGTGTCTCAATTCTGGTTGCTTTTGCATTAAATGGTTTTATTGCTACATCTTGGCAATAGCCAGAAAGGACATTTAAAAGCATAGCTCTTAGAGTGATTATGAAAAAGAATACAGGTGGTCTATGGAAACCTGAATCAGTACTGCAGCCTAATAATAGACCCTCTCTAGGCAGAGTCCTTTGGAGTAGGGATTTTTAAAACCTCACCCTGAAGAAGCATTTGAAAGAAAAATGTTTGTTTTTCATAGGTGGAGGCCTCCATAAGTGGACAGGTCGCATTTTTACTCAGTAATGCTTTTTTGGATCACCTGTCCTAGGGAGTCACAGGTGGCTGAGGAGGGAAGGTCCCGTTTCTTCTCTCTGTTTCTCCCTCACGTCACAACCCTGGAATGACTCCTACGTGAAAAGATCTATCAGACAAACCATCAAACACAATGCTATGTGGGTAGCTCAGCTGTCTGACAAAGGATCAGAAGACTCAAATCTAATGGGCTGATTAATGAAAAATACATTACTGCAGTAACAGCCAGAGAGCACTTGTTTGCTTTTAACCAAGAGAGGTGGAAATGTGAGTAAACAGGGCAATGAGCTAGTTGTTCATTCCACGTGGTTCATAAATACAAAAGGCAGTGGTTGAATTTTTGGCTTTTTAAAATTTAAAAGATGGTAAAAATATTTTTTCCTACTAAATAGAGTGCTCAGTTAATTAACCCACTTATTCTATATAGACACATCTTTAGCCTCTAAATTTATCAAATGTCATTTACAAAATGAACAAGAATGGAATTAAATTATAATATTCCCCTAAGTAGATAAAATATTGGATATTCAACTTGATTTAATTTTCAGATAAATGATGAATAATTTTTGTTATATCCATGCAATATTTTGGATATACTTATACTCAAAAGCTCTTCATTGTTTATCTGAAATTCAAATTTAACTGAGAGGCCTGTATTTTTCTTCATTAATTCTGGCAACCCTATCACCAAGGCAAATTTCACTAGAAGAAATTTGAAACTCTCAATACAGTTTTTAATCAGCACAGAGACATTTATTCACACTTGGAAATCAACTTGAAGTCATCCATGAGCACATATGTTTTGTTTTTCATTTTTTTGGTGTTTTGTTTTTTTGATATCAGGGATTAAACTCGGGGACACTCAGCCACTGAGCCATATCCCCAGCCTTATTTTGAATTTTATTTAGAGACAAGATTTCACTGGGTTGCTTAGCGCCTTGCTTTTTGCTAAGACTGGCTTTGAACTCACAATCCTCCTGTCTCAGCCTCCTGAGCCTCTGGGATTACAGGCATGTGCCACTGCGCCCAGCTACACATGTTATTTTCAACCCTGGCTTCCCCTTGGCTCTCAGCCCATTCCAATCTACTGCGTAGAGGAAAAGTCTTTTGCCCTGGTTACCAGTGGGTTCCGTGTTGCCAGATCCAATGGACACGTTTCTGTCCTCAACTTTTTCAGCAGCATTCAGTAATGCTGACCTCCTTCCCTCTTTAAAAAAGTTTGACTCTGGCTTCTGGGACCTCCTTCTTTATCCCGGCTTTCTACGTATCCTGCCACTAGTTTTCATCTTCTTGATCCTACTCCTCTATCTCCAAATTGGGAATTCCTCCTGGCTTCCTATGAGGTGCTCCCTTTTTTCCTTCTATACTAATGCTGTCCAATAGAAGTTTCTGATCCATATGTGCACTACCCAATGTAGTAGCCACTGGCTATAGATAGCTACTGAGTACTTGCAATGTAGCTAGCATGACTGAGAAACTGAATTTTACATTAACATTTTAATTAATTTCTATTGCCACATATGGCCAGAGGCTACCATATTAAATAGTGCAACTCTGGACTTTCTTACTGGATGAAGTACTCTTGGCTTCAAAAACCAGCATTATGCTTATGATTTCTTGATTGTTAGCTACAGCTCAGACCTTTTCACAGAGCTCCAAGTTTATGGCCATATGATAAGTTGGACAACTCACAAGCACTAAGTGGCCATAATTTTAATGGTTCTTCCCTCAGCTGCCACTACTTCACCACCAGCCACTGAGTTTGTTGAAGCCAGAAGTAGAGTCATTCTTGATTTTCTACGGCTAAATCATAAATAAATTCCACTGATTCTCCAAATTACATTCGGAATCTGCCCACTTCCATCCATCTCCATGGCTGCTCCTCAGTTCAAACCATCACCCTTCCTTGCCCGGATTGCTTGCAGTAGTCCACCTGCTTCCTGAACCCAGCCTGAATCCATGATCTACACAGCGCTGGAGTGACTCCTCTCAAAATTTAAATTGGATCATGTCCCTTTTCTGCTTAAAATTCTTCAGTGGTTTGCCATTGCTCTTCAAATAAAACCTGAATGCAGGCTGGGGCTGGGGCTCAGTGGTAGAGTACTTGCTTTGCATGTGTGGGGCACTGGGTTCGATTCTCAGCACCACATAAATAAATAAAGTAAAAGTATTGTGTCCATCTACAACTAAAAACAAAAATAAAACACACACACACACACACACACACACACACACACACACACACACAAATTAAAAACCTGAATGCCCTGTCTTGGACTTTAAGGTTCTGGGACCTGCTCTCCACTCCAATCCATTTCTACTGTTTGCCTGGTACCTTGTGCCTCTGGGACCACATGTGCTCTGCTGTCTCAAGCTTGCACTTGCCGTTCCCCTGTCCACAATCTCTCTCTCTCTTTTTTTTTTTTTGGTACTGGGTATTGAACTCAGGGGTACTCGACTACTGAGCTGCATCCTCAGCCCTATTTTGTGTTTTATGTAGAGATAGGGTCTCACTGAGTTGCTTAGCGCATCACTGTTGCTGAGGCTGGCTTTGAACTCATGATCCTCCTGTCACAGCCTTCCAAAGTGCTGGGATTACAGGTGTGTGCCACCGTGCCTGGCTGTCACAATCTCTCTCATCGGCTCTTCACATGGATGGCCTTTTCTCACCTTAAGTTTGTTTTTTAGTTTTGTTTTTTGTTGCTGGGGATTGAATCCAGGGCCTTGAACATGCTAGGACAATTCTCTGTCACTGAGCAATATCCTTACCCCCATCCTTTAAATTTGGCAAAGAGCTCTTCCCTAGCCACTTTATGAACAGGGTCACTTCTCTTCACTTTTGCTCTGTCCTCAGCATGTTTTCTTACTTATGCATTGTAATCTGTGTTTGCAGAGTACAGTTTGTAATCACAGATCATTACAAGTTCCTTGCCTGTAGACTGTCAGTCTGTAAACTCCAAGAGCAGAGACTTCTACTTGTCTTGTCTCTATGTATCTAATACTAACACATCACTGATTCATGAAAGGGCTCAATAAATATTTGTTGGATGAATGACTGAATAAAGTAGCTGCTGTTTGGATTTATAGGCAAGGCAATAGAGCCACACCTTGGTATATACAGGGGATTGGTTCAACGACCTCCTATAGATAACAAAATCCATGGATGCTCAATTCCCTTAAATAAAATGGTACAGTGTTTGCATTTCCTCCTGTATAGGTTAAATCATATCTAGATTCTTTATAATATTTTATACAATGTAAATGCCGTGCAAATACTTGCTATACTGTATTGGTTTGATAATGACAAAAAAAAATGTCTGTATATCTTCAGCACAAGCACAATTTTTTTCTGAGTATTTTTTTGGGGGGTACTGGGGATTGAACTCAGGGGTACTCGGCCACTGAGCCACATCCCCAGCCCTATTTTGTGTTTTATGTAGAGACAGGGTCTCACTGAGTTGCTTAGTGCCTCACCCTTGCTGAGGCTGGCTTTGAACTCGCAATTCTCCTGTCTCAGCCTCCGTAAGTGCTGGGATTACAGGCTTGAGCCACCGCGCCCGGCTTTTCTGAGTATTTTTGATCTGTAGTTGGTTGAATCCATGGATGGAGAACCCATGAATATGGAGGGCCAACTGTGTGCCTGAATTTTATTGATTTAAAGCCCAATTTTAAATCTGTACTTTAAATAGCAACAAATAGATGACTTGGCTTTGCCAGCTTCTTCCCTTTTCCATTAAGTGAAGAGCACAATGGCATCAAGGAGGAAAGTAGGCATCATAGAGATGAATCACACAGAGAACACTATTTTTCTTCCAAAGACCATCTTGCTTTAAGTTTCCTGCAACTACTTACTCTAAAGAGGTTTCCAGTCCTGTTCTGGCAAACTGAAGCCAGAGCCTGAGGTGTGCTCTGGAATGACCTGGGGGGCTTTAAGCTATACTGATGGCCGCATCTCAACCTCAGAGATTCTGACTTGCCTGGCCTCAGGTGCATTCTGGGTAGTGGGATTTTTTTTTTTAACTCCCATGTGATACTAATTTGTAGCCAGAGCTCAACCTTCCAAGACCTTCCTCAGTTGACCACTTTGTAAGACCTTCTCTGTGCTATACAGTCATCTTTTCAGAGAGGAAGGGAGACCATGGAGGAAGGTTATGGACACAGCAATAATTGGAAAATAATTTTTCCCATTATTTTGTCAGTCATGAATTCTATTTGCAATGGTTTTCTTAGTGCAGTGTCTCACTGATTATTAGTCAGTATTGTCAATATTAGTCAATCCTTTATGAGAGAAGTCATTAGTACTTTTCACTCCCCCCGCCCCCTCCTCTCATCTTCTCCTTCTCTCTCTCTCTCTCTCTCTTTCTCTCTCTCTCTTTTGTATTTAGTACTGGGGATTGATCCCAGTTGCATTTTACCACTGAGCTACATCCCCAGTTCCTTTTATTTTTTATTTTGAGACAGGGTCTGGTTAAATTGCTGAGTCTAGCCTTGAACTTGTGATCCTCCTGCCTCAGTCTCCTGAATGCCTGGGATTTATCAGCCATGTGCTACCATGCCAGGCTAAGTCATTAGTGTCTCTCTCAAATGATTCATGGAAACTACTCATCAGAAGTTCAGTCCATTGCCTTGAGATTCTTCTGAGAAGCATATCAAGTTTTCTGCAAGGTGTCTCAAGACCATGCACTATTCATGAAGAGGGAAGAAAGGTTTGTGTTTTTGGTTAGAGTCTCTCTGCACTGTAAAGCTGAACTGAGGAATCTGTCTTGATCAGAGGCATCAGCTCTCAGCCCAGCTCCACCTTCCCTGGCCCTATCCTCCTCTGCTCTGGGCAGCTGATGTACTCATGGGTCTAACTGCAGGTGTGTTTCATCCCAGCTTGTGAGCTTGTCAGAATAATGTACATCAGCAGCCTGGAGGCCCTCATTAATGCTCCCCATATTTGAAAGCTAATTAGTAAACCAGCAAATAATTATTATTAATAATCAGTATTCCTAGTTAATATTTCATATTATTAATAATATGCCATGCCATTGTATGTTTCCTACTTCCACTCATTTTCTATAGAACTCCTTTACTCCCTCATAGATCAGTGTTCTAGAGCTGTGGAGTGTGTTGATGTGAGCCTCTGCTCAGCTTTCCAGTGCTTTCCTCAGTTGGCCCACTTTGCAGAAACTGTCCTGTACTACATGGCCATCCTGCCCTGCATCTGCTTCCTTGAATATGGTAAAACTGGGGTGCTGCCAATACCAAGAAGATGCTCTCTCTTTGCCCACCTCCCCTGGCATCAACCCCCACAGCTAGGCTGATGACTATTGCCCAGCCAACTCCTCAATTCTGTGGCTAAGCTTCCAGATGCTGCATCACACCAATCTTGTTTTCTCTTAGGTTCTTGCTTTATACATTCTGATTATCATTGCCATTGACCCTTTTCAGGTGAACCGGTTCCCTTCAGCCCCTAATCCCTTACTGTATGGCAGAGTGTCTCATTCTTTAGTAGTTCTCTAACCATTTTCACAACTTTGGTAATCTTGCAATACCTGTACTATTATATTTTTTTCCTAAATTGCCTTGCTTTTAAACAAGCAACACCAAAACTCTACTTTGCTTTATAAAAATATCCTGAAATTAGATTTGATGTATCCTTTATGTTTCCCTATTTCTCATTGAAATAAAACCATAACTATTAAATAAAACACTCTGTGGGCAGCCTAGACTCACAATGGTACCCCAGAGAACCCTTGTGCCATACTTTGGGAAATGCTCACCTTAGGGCCTCCAACCCAAGGTCTGCTCATTTCCACTTCAGGCCTTTCCTACCCATCCTGCCCACACACACTTAGGATTCATAAAACTTGCTATTCCATGCCATGTTACAACACTTATGTGTAAGTGGAATTTCATTGTTAAAATATTATCAAAACTAATACAATGTGTGGGGTAAGAACATGACTCTGGAGATAACCTGGATTCATATCCCAGGTCTCCTATGTATTATGTAAGTCATTTCTCCTCTCTTACTGTTGTGGTTTGGATACCAGGTGCCCCCATCGCTGCCCAGATTGGATCATGAGAGCCATAACCTAATCAGTCCATCTTAGTTTGAATGGACTGACTGGGTGGTAACTGTAGGCAGGTGGGGCATGACTGGAGGAGTTGGGTCATTAGGAATGTGCTCTGAAAGGGTGCATCTTCCTGGGAGCCCCTTCTCCACTTCTCTTTCTCTGCTTTTTGGTGT
The DNA here is from genome assembly GCA_028644305.1 of Xerus rutilus. Lineage (NCBI taxonomy): Eukaryota > Metazoa > Chordata > Mammalia > Rodentia > Sciuridae > Xerus > Xerus rutilus. Next base: position 112,202,629 of record CM053406.1, on the reverse strand, counting down.
CCATGAACAGAACAGCACTCCTCCATCCGCCCTTCCACCATGATGTTGTGCCTCAGAACAACTGAGCCCAGAATAATCGATTTAGCCAACCATGAAATAATCCTGTGGACCTGCAAGTCAAAATAAACTTTCCCTCCTCTAAGTTGTTCTTGTCAGGCATTTTGGTCACAGTGATAAATAGCGGACTAATCACACTAAGGTAGCTCTGGGGACAGCTATGGGATTAAATAAACTAACATATATTCAGGGCTTAGGAAATTGTTTGCACATGGTAAGTGCTGTCTGAAGTTAAATATTAGTATAAGCTGTGAGTTTGGGCAATGGAAGTTTAAAGAAAAAAGTAATTTATGAGTTTACTAGACACCTTTTCCTTTGAGAAAAAGTTGGCTAGGGAATCATAGGTGTGAACTTCTATGTTTTCAATTTCATGGTAAGTGTTGCATGTATTTATTGGTTCAGGATATTAGAGTTCTATAAGTCAGGTGGCCTATATAGAACACAAAATGATTTAAAATGGCATCTGCAATTGGATATTCAAAATGGGTATTCTATGCAAATCTGAGACTGACACCTTCTTTCCCCACTCCATTCTCAATTTTTTTTTGTTTTTAAGTTTGTTAATTTTACTTGAAAAAGTATTTTCACTAAGTACTGGGAGCAGTGTAAAATTGTGGTTGCGTACAATCCAAATGTTCTTTTTTTGCAGTGCTGGGGACTGAACCCAGGGTCTTGAATGTGCTAAGCATGTGTTCTACCACTGAGCTGCACCCCAGCTCCCATTCCAAGTGTCTTTAAGAGGCTTTATGTTATGACAGAGGGCAACAATAGATACTTTTAAAATAAACTACAAAACTTTCAAATTATTTAGTAAGGTTTAATATTTCATAGTAAGTTTTCCATGTCATAATCTGAATAATATTTCTTCCTATTTCCATTCTGAAGTAATTAAAGCATTAGTTACATTACTTTAAAAGTCCTAATTACATTTACTTGAGCACAATCAATTACATTTATGAAGAATAACAAAGAAACTATAAAGCTCTATTTGAATGAAACACCTCCATTCTGATTTTGAAACCTAATCAGAAAAACATATTTAGTACAATAATAATCCACTACATATGCATCATCATTGTTAGGCTATCTGTGTTATGAAAACCATCATGTTAAGCAAAGGTATCCAGCTAATCAATAAAAACCAAAATTCTTTTAAAAACATTTGTACTTTACCACTGCCAGAGCTTTTTTAAAGTTGTAAATATATACTTTGGAGATAAAATTATCAAATCATTTCCTGAGGCTATTCTAACAAGTTCTGAATGCTAAGCAAAAATATTATGAAATGTCTCAGGTAATAAAATTGCAAAGCTTTTTATCTGAAGCTGCTTAGATGCCTCTAAAAGCCAAATGAGGAGATGTGAAATTCCCTAATAGGGAAAAGGCTGATGGAAAAGGCTCAGAGAGGGAACCAGAGGCTCTCACTTCTACTACAGTTACTAAGTTAAGTGAAATTAGGCCAATATTGTTAATCTTCCTGTTCTCCAGTTTGCTTATTTGTTCATTTGGGAGAATCGTATTTTCTCAACCTAACTGTATGTACCATAGCCAGTTTCAAAATGCTGCACAAAATTCCCCAACACTGTCAAATATTTCCCACAGATAACTTCCTCAGCTAATTAGCATTTTTACTACTATCTATATTTCTTGGCACACAAGATTCGGCCCCCAGCTCAACAAGAGATAGTCATCATTTTGGATTTCACTTCCTGCACACACACCAATATCACAATGTAACTTGGAATGTCTTTCAAAAATCCTCACTGTCATAGCTAAAGAATGGACCTGCTCTATCTGCATAACTGATGGTAGAGCCCAGCTCATACAGACACACATCCCAGGCCTCTGCTCCCTCTGGCCTGGAGGGAACTGCCTCTTGAGGAAAAGCCAATGTGGATCTGATGCCCTGGCAATCTCCTAGAACTTTCAAAGGAATTTTCCCTACTGGAGAGGCTGCCCTGGTGACTGCAGCTGGAGGGTCCAGGGCTTCTGGATAGACAGACAGCAAAGCGTTATCAGCAGCATAGTTACAGGTTGAAAGGCTGTTAACTTCCTGCCCACCATCACCGTGTTTCAGAGCAGGGCATGGATAGGCCTGGTAGGACACTTTGGTGGTAGTGGTGATCACTGTCTTCAGGGCTGGGCCACCTGCTGAAGGAGTCGTGAGATACCTACAGGGAAGCTCTGGATTTTGATATGGGTGTGTGGCCATGGCCTGTAACTGTCCATGGTCAGTCCTTTCCCCAAGGCTGGATTTTCCAAGTGCCGGTTTCCAGCTGCATTGTTTACTGATGAAATCAAAATTTCTCTCGTAGTTGCTGTATGAATTGACATTATATTGGAGTGTGTTCAGATGAACCCAGTCTGTGTCTTTAGGAACACTGGCAGAATCTTTACAAAGAGTGGGATATGGGCTTGGGTTTGTGTATCCAGGGCCTGTCAATTCATAGCTGCAAGGTGGCCGAGGCAAATAGATTCTTGGGTTTGGATATTTCTGAAAGGGAGGCACCATGTCTCCTTGAAAGATGGCTAGGTCACAGGTAGCTTTGTAAGCATCAGAGTTTGGGAAGGAAGTATAAGGCTGCCCTGGAATAGGGAAGCTGGTGTCAGTAATTATATCAAACAGTTCTGAATTTTCCAGGAAAGGTGTGCTGTTGAAATGTTCACTGCTGTCTTGATTTGCTCCTGCCTAAAAATTGATACAAATGCAGACATGTGATATATAAATGGTGTAGACATCCTCACCCATAACAATGATCAACCATGCAAATAAAAACAAGTTTCCAGTTGATGGGCTCTGCATTGTGGCAATACACTGATAAGTGACATGATTTGGGCTTCTGGTCCAGAGTTTGCTAAGCTTGAGATGGCTCAGGAATGAACACGACATACTGAATGAAGAAGGTCCACAGAAACCAAGCAGGATGAGTGTGAGTGGCAGGTGGTCCTGTTCTCATCCATACAGTGTCCCTAATAGTGGAGGCTCAGGAGCTACACAGAGCTGACTTCACACTCTGACTCTGTCCCTCACTAACTGAACAAGTAACTCAACCTTCCTGAGTTTTAGATTCCTTATTCGAAATATGGGGTTTCACTCTGATAACCTTGTCATAGAGTTTCTGCAACCACTAAATGTATGCCACTCTGAGATTAGTGCCTGGCTCATGGAAGTGCTCAATGTCAGTTTGTTATCTTCACATATTAACACTATGTTTGCTTAAATCCTTCTGGAAAAGCCATGCTTTATCAAGTTGCCCAAAGAAATTTTATCTGTTCCTTTGCAAATGTTTCTGCAGTTTGGATCCTTAAGTGTCTGCCAAAGACCCATGTATTTTAGGCCTGGTCCTCAGGGTGACACTACTGGGAGGTGGGGGAGCCTTTAGGAGGTGGATCCTTGTTGGAGGTTACAGGTCCTTGGGGACCTGCTCTCAGAGGGGATATTGGGATCCTGGTCCCTTCTCTCTTTTTCTCTTTTGATTCTGGGCATAAGGTGAGGGCTTTCTCAACCATGAACTCACCACAGGCACAAAAGTAACAGTTTAATCAACCATGGACTGAAATCTCCAAAACTGTAAGCCAAAATAAAACTTTTCCTTTTTAAAAGTTGGTTGACTCAGGCATTTTGTTATAGTAACAGAAAGCTGGCTAACACAAACATAAAGGACCCTTTCAAGGATGCCCTCTTAACTAACTGTTAGTATACACATTCAGTAGTCCCCACATATCCACAGTTTTGCTTTTTGAGGTTTCAATTACTCATGGTCAACCAAAGTCCAAAAATAGTAAGTGAAAAATACTGGAAATGAATAATTCATAAAGGTTAAATAACTTTAACTATAGTTGATTGTTATAATTGTTCCATTTTTATGAGTCATTTTTGTTATTCTCTTACTATACCTAATTTGTAAGTTGAACTTTTTCATAGATATATATGTATAGAAAAAATAGTATATATAGGGCTTGGTACCATCTATAGCTTCAGGTATGCACTGGGGGTCTTGAATTTATCCCCTGAGGATAATAGTGTTCTGGTGTATTTCTTTTTCTATGGCTGCTGAATAATCAGGCCTTTATATCAGGAAGTCAGTATACACCCTAACTGTATCATTGCCAGTAGAGATTATGTGCTACAAGGGATTAGAGATCCCAACCAAATATCAATTTAATGACATTTTTTAGAGATACATAATTTAAAGGATGACATTCATATTTCAATTATCAGTGTATTTGACTATGAAAATGAATACAGAGCACAGTGCAAGATCATCTCCCCATTACCTCGGGTTCACGCATTCTCTTTTTCTGGGGTTGGTAAAAAGAGGTCATCTGTCTCTTGAGGGCACTTCTTCTAGCTTCTGTCTCTGATTTACTCTCTGGTCTTGGGTGATCATGAACTCCCTTGGCCTACATTAATGAAGAAATGGATCATCTACCTGTTCCTCCAGAGAAAGCTGGCTATACTGGAAACTAGCCAAAAATTGATCAGGCCTTTTCCAAAGATCCCAAGTTATTTTATTTTTTCAAAAAGAGAAAAAATCTTGAAAATAAAACGTCACCAATGATAGATACTTTAAAAGATAGCTTGTAACCCTTTTACCCTATTAAATGAACTGTAACTATAACTTGGTTCACTATATCTGGGCCTTCAAGAGCACACAGTACATAATTAATTTCATAATTAACAGTGCATAAGTTAATTTCTGGGTAACTGGTAGGTCCCTGGGGGCCCTACTATCTATTTTTGGCCCCTGGAGCTGTATCTGGTTTAATTCAGAGTTTGGTGCCCATGCTATAATGAAAATATCCATCACAAATTGTGTTCTCACCTCACCTACCTGAAAAAATACAGCGTTGCCATCAAGCCTCCAGAAATTGGTTACAGGGTATCCGCTATGCCCTCGACAAGGAATCAACTCCAAAGCAGAATGGCAGTTGGGACATGCTTTCTCTGCCAACCCCAGAGGGAAAAATGTTAATAACAACCCCGACCTCAGACTCTCGAAAGAAAGGGGAAATCAGTTGGGAACCAAGAACTCAGGACTCCAAGGCCACCCACTCCCTGGCCCATGCCCTCACTCTGCTGTTTGAGCCTCGCCTTGTCGCAGATGGCTGGCCGCAGCTGCAGGCGGGAGCCATCCGGCAGGTCGCAGGCGCGAGCGCACACCACCACGCCCAGGCACGACTTCTTGAGGATGTGGCCATTGTGGTTGTTGGTGTTGCGCATGGCCCAGCCGCTCAGGTGTCGCAGCGCCTTCTTCTCCTCCCTGCTGTAGATGAAGCGTACATAGCCATCGGGCCACTCACGGAAGTGGTCAAAGTGAGCTGGCTCCTAGGAGGAAGCGTGGAAACAACAGTGACTGACTTCATGGAGCTCAAATCAGGCGCATCATGCTTTTAATTTTCTCCAAGCACATTAGAATAAAAATGGGTTCTTGTTAAATGCAGAAATGTTATAAAACCCCCACACTACGCTACAACAAAATACCACTTATACTATGTGTGCCTTCCTGACAACCAGCTAATAATTAATGTTGTACATGCATTATAGCATCGCCCTCACACCACATGTAGGCAATTATGCCCATTTTGCAGAAAGGTTAATTGACTCATCCAAGTTCACACAGCTAGAAAGACCTGGCTATAGGCTCCACCACCCTAGACCTCCGTCACAGACTCTAGAGCCTGAGGTTTGGATTTATTATCAGTTATTCCATTTCTTGTTGTATTTAAATGTTGAAAACATTTTCAAGTTCAGTATCAAAATACTAGGGCAAAAAGTAATTGGAATGGTAACTGAAATGCAATTTAACTTGTAAATATCTTTAAGTCAGTATTTTTCCTTCAATAACCCTCGGCTCTCTATCCCAAACCTGCCAATCACATCAGCTCTGGCACCCAGAACAATGTTCCAGAGGCAAGGATAGTTTCCTTCTCTACTTCTCACTTAGCTGTGCAAATTTTAAAAGGTACCGTGATGAAGAACCTCATTATAATGATAAATCTTAAGCTTTGGGGTTTGGTGAGCCTGCGTGGTGGTGGAATGCCTTCTTTCCCCCACAGCAATATGGGATTGCCATTCTTTTCAACAAGAGCCACATGCCTGAAATAATAAGTAATATTTAAAATACTGAACATTAATATATTGTGTGCATGTACAAATATATAACAACAAATCCCACTAGTATGTATAATTATAATGTACAAATAAAAAGTATTTTTAAATACTATATAAAATAAAATACTGAGCATTGCTTTAATACTCATATTTGAGAGTCTTTTTTTTCTGTTTTATGTGTTATTTATCCTGTGACATGTGTCTTTTTGTATATAAGTTCAATATAAAATCACCCATTACTGAGCACTATTTACCAGATACTCTCTAGGGAAATGGCCAGTAAACTAGGGACTATTGACAAAATCTAGCCTGCTCCTTGTTTTTATATGGCCTCAAGCTAAGAATGGTTTTTACATTATTAAATGGTTGAGGGAAAATCAAAAGAATTATATTTTGTGACACATGAAACTTAAATAGGACTCAAATTACAGTGTCTATTGGATTGATTGGAAGATGGCCACATACATTCTTCTGTGTATTATCTGTGGATGCTTTTGCAATAAAATGCAGAATTGAGTATTTGGGACAGAGACAGCGTGATTCAAAGACATATTCTGCAATATCTGTAATCCTCATACAATTTTACAAGATGAGCATTCTTATATTCGTTTAACATATAAGGAAGCAGAGGCTAGATAGTTTTCTGCAGTAGTATACCTGGGATTTAAACAAAAGGATCTGCAGCAGCTGGACTCTATTGACCTTACTGGCATAATAAAAGATCAGAAGAGTATGATCACAGTAGCAAGCCATCTGTAGTTCTTCTCCCTCCCAGGACCTTGGAAAATTAGATCAAACATTTGCAAAGCCAAAGTGTTCTCAGTTGGACAATTCAGACTTGTGTACATCATTAGTATTTCCCAATCTAATAGTAATAACATAAAGGGATGATTTTATTTCCAAAACCACAAGGATATTGTTGAAGTCATCATTATTAGTAATAGGCATAATTTATTTTTCTTTGAAACATTGGAATTGATATAAATTTACACATTGATTTAAGCTAATTACAAATGGAATATATGATGATGTATTCTCAGTTATAAGTTTATATTAACAGCACATATATTGGTTTTAAATATAAACATTTTAAATTAAGGATCTTAGTAACAAATCAACAATTGTCCAGAAGAAAGAATAGCTTAAGTACTCCCCTCTCAGGGTGCAGACCAGGCCTTCCTGTTTTACACAGCTCCTGAGGAAGGGGTGCTGGAGGTGCAGCCACAGAAACTGTGTTTTTAAAACATAGAACAGCAGAGAAGATGTCCAAGATTGGATTTCCTTTGCTGTGACTCATTGGCACACACATAAATAACATGACAGCAGATCTGGATCAGAGTTTGAGATTCTTATCTAGTTCCACCACTTGATGACAGGTCTGCCACCTGAGATTAAGGTACATTCAAGGACTGTCTCAAGGTCATAGAGCCAGCTCAGTTCTTCCCCTTAGCCAGAGCAGGGCTAGAAGCTGTTCTTTACTTCTCTTTTTATGTGCCAGTGTGCCTGCTCCTTTTGAGATGTTACACATACTCCCTGATTAAGACTCAGTCTCTCAACGGAAAAATAATTCACATTTACTAGGAAGTCTAGAAGATGCTGGGGGGATGATCCACTGCTGCATTATTTGGATGTGATTCTTTTCTAAAATGCAGGATTAGATTGTTTCCTATGAAGATGTATGTGAACAGAAGTTAGTGAAAATGAAACACACTTGTACTGTGGTCCCTTTCACAACAATAGGACGGTGTAACAGACTAAAACAGGCAGACTTTAAAACAAACAAGTCAAAAATGTTACTACACATGTATACTTTTTTTTTTTCAAAAAAAGAGCAAACTGAGAAGCTACACTTCTGACTAATGAATTACTATTCACCTGGGACAGGATAGAGGCTGAGTAAATGCCAAGTTTCTCAGTCCTGCATCATAATTTTGCTGGTAAGTTGCTTGGAAAGCAACTCTCATTCCCCAATCCATCCACCTACACCCAGGACTTTCAAAGTCACCCCTTAGTTTTGACTCAAACCAGTAGACCAACCATAACTGCCCAGCTCATTTCCTGCATGTGGCTCTAAACCACTTGGGTCCATTCAAACAAAACAAAACAAAACAAATTCACCTAAAAGTATGATGGTCTCCTTGTCGTTGAAGAAGTGAGGTTTAGAAGAGAATGCCTGCATTAGCATGACTGGAATTCAAATAAGGCAGTGGATTCCATCTAAATAAATTGCTCAAGTCTGGGTATTTATTTTAGATTCTGGCAACCTACAGCTTTGCTGCATGAGAAGCAGAGGTATTTACATTTTCTGTTTCCCTTCTACCTTTCTTTTGGGTTTTCAAATAAGTGGAAAAGAAGAGAAAGAACTGATTTCTACCATGGCTAAGGAAAGGTGTCCTGCTTCCACTTGACTACTTGGAATGTGGAGCCCCATGGATACACACACACACACACACACACACACACACACACTGGGGATTGAACTCAGGGGTACTCGACCACTGAGCCACATCCCCAGCCCTATTTTGTGTTTTATGTAGAGACAGGGTCTCACTGAGTTGCTTAGAGCTTTGCCATTGCTGAGGCTGGCTTTGAACTCCTGATTCTCCTGTCTCAGCCTCCCAAAGTGCTGGGATTACAGGCGTGCCCCACCGTACCCAGCTTTGGATAGGTATTTCCTACTGCTTCCAGCATGCTTTCAGATAAGCACAAAGTAATTGCTGAGAGTACACAAAAATCTAAATCCAACTTGGCCTTTCGTAGAGGGCTCTAAATTTGAGGGCTCTCACAAAGTGTGTGTGTGTGTGTCCAGAGTCTCACCAAGAACTTACATGCCGTTTTCCCCCCTTCCTAGATTGGACAGCGTCACGCGTGCCCGCACACATTAGGTTTCACTCACCTGAGGCATCTGCGGATCGTTGATGTCCCAGTTGAGCTTCATCCCATAGGCGCACACACGATCCGCGTCCTGCACTACGTCTGCCGGCATCTGCCCAGAAAGATAGAATAAAAAAAGAGAGGTGCACAAGGTGACTCTCCCCGCCCCCTTTAAAGAAGAAATCGGGCGTGTGAGACGGCGCGCGCGAGTTGTTTAAAAATTCTGAAGCTGCAGATGTTGACCCTGCAGAGCCCTGTCCTCGACTGCGGTGCTGAAATCTCTCCACCCGGAGAGCAGCAAGGGTCTGGCCGCTGTGTGCAAGTTTATAGAGATACACCCCCGCGGCTCCGCCCTTCCTCATCGCTTTCTAGCGCCCATGCTTAAAGCGAGTCACCTCCTCCCGGATAGAGCCAGGAATGGAGGAGGAGGTTAAACTGAGCCTTTGAATGTAGAAGAAACTGAAGCCAAGATGGGTGCGGGAATTAGAATGTTTCATTTAAATTGCAAACCATTTTTTATTCCTAACCGCACCCCGGTCTCCGTGGTTTTGGAAAAAGTTTAGATCGAGGCTTTTGAAGCAGCGGTTTGCCAGCAAAGTCCCGCGAGAGCCAACACTCCGTTCCAGGAGAGCATGGAAACCGTGTGGGCACTCTCAATCGCCAGCCGTACGCCCAAGTCTGAACAAGCGTGTCCACATCTAGTGTGAGGCCGATTTACTTTGAGCCTCCGCTATCGGCTCTTGCTGTAGCTGTTGGTCGAGTCAGAGTCCATGCTTGGCTGCTTGAGACGTCCGAGGGGACGCCGATGTTGCTGGCATTAGGCGCACCCACGCTCTTAGGGCTGCAGAGAGACCTGGCTCCTGGAGAAAGTCCTGGAAAGCGAATCTGGAGGAGGTTGGGGTGAGTTGTTCACCGCACGGTTGGAGAGGGCGATCAAGGTGCGCTTCGCTGCGGAAGCTCATAAATCCGAAGAACCCTCCAGCCGCTCCTTCTTTATCTGTGAGCTCTCGGTTGTCACCCACATGAACGTATCTTAAAATAAATGTTCATTGATACTGTCGTAGAAATACCCTTAAAAGAAATCTTTATTGATATTGTCGTGGAAACATCACGACGAATTCAGTTACCTCGTACTGTCTTGGAAGGCTTTGGGGGGGGACTGGAGAACCCTTGCTAAGACAAGGTGAGCTCTCTGGGACGGAGACGAAATCCGCTGTGATTTCGCCGCACTTTGGGCGATTCTGGCACCCGAGGCACCCCGCAAAAGAAATCAACTGAAGTCACTACAGTCGCTCTTTGGCTATCCCAGGCCGGATCCTAGGCGGTAAGAGAAGATGGGCATCCGGAATTTATTCCAGATGTCTTGCTTTGCAGTCGGCACGCTTTCAGTTCGAGCTCTAGCCAAAGAGCACGAGTCAATCCTCAAGGCCTATAACTGTTAGAGGAGGATATTCCGGACCCATGTCCTTCCAAATCTCAACACTGGCGGTCCGGGACCTTGGCACTTTGGAGCGCGCTGCAGGCGCAACGGCAGCAGCTGCTGGGAGACCCAGCCAAGAAGGCGCCGGGTGCTAGCACCTCTTGCAGGATTAATACCTTCGGTTGACAAAAGACCGGAAAACCAGGTGGGTTTTAAGCCCAGGAACTCAAGAAGCCAAGGATCATTCGCCCACGTTGTTCGCTTACCTCCCCAATCAAGGGCACCATGTATCTACTTAGAAAAGTCTGTCCAATAGCAAGGCACGCTTCAGTGTAGCCCGCCAACTTCAGCGGACCCGCGAGAAGCCATTTTGGGGCAGTTCCTCGCCTGCTTTCCCTCTAACTTTAAGCTTAGGTCCTTCAAACATCCTAGCCAAAGAAAGAGAATTTTTCATCCCCAGCCTCTTCTCCTGAAAGGTCCTCAGGGCTTCAGGATAAAATCACAGGGGCACCACTAAGTCTAGGTGGGAACGGGAAAGATGTTGCTGCTTTTCTTCACTCTTCATCCACAGACTACCATCTCATCGACTGCGGAGGGTCCCTGCCAACGTGTTGCTTTTTGTGTTGCGTGTTCTGTCTTTCAAAGTTAAATTAAAATTATTGACCAATTTAAAATAGATATTTCGGGGCTGGGATTGTAGCTCAGCGGTAGAGCGCTTGCCTCGCATGCGTGAGGCCCTGGGTTCGATCCTCAGCACCACATACAAAGCAATAAAATAAAGACATTGTGTCCATCTACAACTAAAAAAAATATATATTAAAAAAAAAGAGTGTATAAAAAAAAATAAAATAAAATAGATATTTCATTAAATGTGATAGTTTAAGACAATTTATATTTTATTTTATTTTATTTTTTTTAAGTTGATATGTTACAGCATTTATTAGAATTTTATTCCACTTTAAGGCCAAGTTACAATGTTCCACTGTATGCCTATACTAAATTTTGTTATTTTTTTTAAATTTAGTTATTTTATTTAAATGCATTTCAAGTCATAGTACATAACCAGAGCTCAGTTTTTCCATTTCTCTGATTGCAAACCAGATAAAGTCACACCATTAGAGTCTTCATAGATGTGCCAGGGGTAGTAATGACCATCTTGAACAACCATCATTACTATGCCCATTCCCCTTTCCTTCCTCCCACCTCCCCTAGCCACGTCTAGAGTTCCTGCATTTCTCCTATGTTTCCCGTTCCCACCCCCCCCCCTTATGTATTCTTATCCACTAATCAGAGAGAACATTCGGCATTTGGTTTTTTGGGATTGGCTTACTTCACTAAGCATAATGTTCTCCAATTCCATCCATTTGCCTGCAAATGCCATAATTTTATTCTGTCTTATTGCTGAATGCTTTAAAAACAACTTTGAAGCCCGGCGCGGTGGTGCACGCCTATAATCCCAGCAGGATCACAAATTCCAGGCAGGTCTCAGCAACTCAGCAAAGCCCTAAGCAACTTAGTGAGACCCTATTTCAAAATTTTTAAAAAATTAAGGGTGTGGGGGTAGCTGGGGACGTAGCTCAGTAGTGAAGCACCTCTGGGTTCAACCTCCTGTAAACAAAAGAAAACAAAGACTAAAAATAGTCATTTGCCATTCTTTGAGAATACATAGATGTTAATTTCTGTTGTTAGTGCAAACATTGTTGGAATGTTTCTTTTCTCCATGCTTTTGAGATGTCCCTAGAAAGTCATGATGCTTCAAAAACATGTTTTTGTACCGGGATTGTACTCAGGGGCACTTAATCACTGAACCATGTCCCTACCCCCCCCCCCCTTTTTTAAATTTAGAGACAAGGTCTCACTGAGTTGCTTAGGAATTCGCTAAATTGCTGAGGCTGGCTTTGAGGTGGTTTTGATCCTCCTGCCTCAGCCTCCCAAGCCACTGGGATTACAGGCCTGCCACTGTGCCTGGCATATGTAACTGTTTAACGTTAAAAGTAACATCAATTAACTTGTAAGTGGATTCTGTTGTCCAAAAAAAGGAAAGTCACAGAACCTCCACAATATTTAGTTTGTGAAGCATTAGAATATATATTCCAAATTGCCCTAAAATTATGTCTAAGTAAATATATTAGTAGAAGCTAACCAGTGTGAAAATATAAGTACATAAGTAGTATTATTGTTTATTGTGTTGTTTTTAACATCTCCTGAGGATTGAATACATTGACACTATAGAATTTTGGAGGCTATGTTTTCCCCCCAAATCTGAAAATGATTGATTTTGAAATTTTCTATTTAATGGTAAAATAATTTAATTTCATATTGTCTAAAATAAAATGCATTTAAACTATATTTGATTGTTTTATTATGCTTTCTTTCCTGCTCTAACATTAGCATTCATTTAGGTTTTTTGTTTGTGTTTTTTTATACTGGAGATTGAAACCAGGAGCACTTTACCACTGAGCTACATCCCCATACCCTTTCTTGTCTTATTTATTCCTTCTTTTTTTTTTTTTTTAATTTTTTTAAATTTGCTCATCCTCCCTGCCTCAGGCTCCAGAGTCGCTGAGGGATTACAGGCGTGCACCACGTTGGCCTGAATTAGGATTTTTAAATTTACAACTGTCCCTGCCTGTTACTAGTTTAAAATAGTAAGAGTCCATTCATTCAAAATGAAAGGAACAAATCTTTGAATTTTGTAAGTTTAGATTAAAACACGTAGATTAACGAAAGTGTAGTTCCAACATATTTTACAGGAAACTGAGTTATGTCCAGAATTGACATAAACATAGTTTTGAATAGACTGAACATGCCAAATTCTGGCTTAGTAACAAGGATTCTAGTTTTATGTTTGCTTTCATGTAGATAAATTTCTTCTGTAAATATCAACATTAAGTACAGCGGCTAGCGATAATACAAGTCGAGTTTTACACAAGGAATGTTTGGCGTTTTGTTTTGTTTTAGAGAAAAGTCACTTATTTTTACCACTGAGTTCAGATCACAGGCCACCTACCCAGGCATCCTAGCCATTAACACACACAAATTAAGAAAGTGGGCAAAAACCAAGCAGAGTGTTTGCTTTATTTTTAATTACCATCCCTCCACCAAGGTACTTTAAAATACAAAGAAACAGAAAGCACCTTTTTGGGATGCCAGGAAAGTATTCGGAATATCGGGTACAAGCTGGTTTCTATGCGGAACGGTTCAGCTGTGGGCAATATACATCAAAAGACCAAAACCAGCCCCTCGTTCCGTTGACCAAAAAGAGAAAAACCTCACATTGCGGCTAGCGCAAAGGTGATGCCCATTAGTTTGGATTTCTGCACCCAGAACGTCTTTGGCGCGATGGCTTTCTCTTAAGAAGCGCGTGTGCGTGCGTGCAGGTGGCCTGGCCGCGAGGGCTAATTACTCGCACGTGTTTCTGGAATCTCAAGCCCCGGGCTCTAATAGATTTAAGGAGCAGGTTCATTCAATTAGACATCCTGGAGAAGATTCAAATCCAAGAGCCATCTGTGACTCAGACCCTCGCCGCAGAGCTCCCAGCCTGCGGGGATCCCGGGCCACTTAGCAGAGAGTGTGGAGCGTGGCGGAGCGGTGCGCCCTGTCTTGGGTGTGCAGCTTAGTCTCGAAAGAGTCGGGATGCACGAGGTGAGTGACCGTCACCTGCGCAGCAGCGTCTCCGCAGTGCTAGGAGGCACGAGGGCGTGCTGGAGGTGCTCCAGAGACCAGGCACTGGGCACAGTCGTAGGCTGCTTCGGGACAAATCCTTCCGGGGGCTCTTGGAGCGCTTCAACCGTTTTCGGTTTCCTTAGAGTTTATTGGCAGTTTTCAGTAAAACAATGAGACAGGGCAGAAATCCGGTCTGTCACTGTTACAGCGCCTGAGGAAGGGGAAACTGCAGAATTCATGTGTGGAAAGCGAGGCGATAGTTTTTTCCAGTTCCTCTGGCTGTTTCCCCACCCTTCTTTCCCTTTTGTGCGTCGTAAGTTTCAGTGACCTTAACCTTCGGGGCCCCAGATCTGCATTCCGAAATATTGAGAATTTATTTAATTCCAAGAAAAAGGACAACCTCGAAGACAGCCAGAGGGTCTTGGTACCCCCAGAGCTCCAATTTATCAGCATTCATTTAACTAGCGTAGATTGATCATCCTGCTGGTGGGGGAAAGGGCCCAGGTTAGGGTTAGGGTCTTTGACTTCACCCTATTTTTCCTGTTTATAAATAGTAATGATAACACTGTAAAATACACTGATATTTAAGAATTTTGATCAAATTCATAGAAGTGGTACTGTTTGTCCAAACTAAACTTAGAATATATTTTAAAAAATAACTTGTTGGTATTATACTTTTCAATTGTTAGCATGAAGGGAGATCAGATACTGTTATTCAATGTGGTGTAACAGTGTTTAAAACCAGAATGGTGGATCAGGGATCACTTCCTGAAGAAAACAATCTACTAAATATTTTGGATACTTTTGTGGTGGTTGGTGTTTGATCCTTAAAGTTTCAGTATAGAAGTCCTGGACTAACATTTAAAAGTTGCACATCACCGACACAAAGCTTAAACAAAGGCTGAGCTGGGGAGGCACTTTTTGTTTAACTTTATTTTACAAGTTCTGATTCTGAAAATGGTTTAATTCAAAGCCTTTAATTTATAGTCATCAGTATAGAATTTAAATTTGTTATGGTCATTTATTCAAATGTTTGCTTGTGATAGTCTGCATTGTGCTAAAGGAAGCTGGATAATGTTTGTTTAAAAAGTACTATGTTACTGTGCTGGAACTGTTGTTCAGTGGTTGAGTGCTTATCTAGTATGGAGGCTCTGGATTTGATCCCCAGTACCACAAACAACAACTACTGTCCTCTAATTTAGGCTGTAATCAGCATCATGAGCAAACAAAAGGTTTCTATTCAGAGAAACAATGTCAGCCTTTATCTTTAGAACTTGAAATACAATACTTTGAAATAAGGTGTGTGTTTAACATCTTTTTATTGCACACAGAAAAATGAAGGTCCTTTGCATTCTGTTAAGGAAGATGATAGGATCGGGAAGGTCCAAGATGCTTTCTGGGTAAAGATCAAATTTATTTTGTATTCTTTTGTAATTCTGTGTTCTTGATGGGCCATTAGCCCCATTGTTCCTCCAACCAGTAACAAGCCTCCTTTTTTTTTGTTCTTCCCTAATCTCCCATATCTAATTCATTAAGATGTCTAGCTGATTTTACCTCCCACTATCCTGACACCTTAGTGTGAACCATCTTGAACCCAGCATTATTCCAGGTCAAAGTAGACAATACCACACAAAACAAACACAATTCCTACCCTCATCAAGCTTATACTGGCAGAGAGAAAAAGAAACAGACCAGCAAATAATCATGGAGTGGTAAAGAAAAGAACAGGATATTGAAATTGGGGACCTAAGGAGGCACTTGGCTCACTTTAGGAAACAGCTACCTGAGAAAGTGATACCTAGTCTGAGAGGAGCCAGCCACTGGGGAAAGTGGTAGCAGCAGAAGTCTAGGGATGGAACTGCTAGCACAAAGGCCCTGAGGCAACAGAGACTTTGACTTATTCTCAGACACATTAGTAGGGAAGTTAGAGAAGTTGGCAGAGATCAGATCATGTAAAGCCCTGAAGGATAAAGAAAAGGGTTTGGATTTATTCTGAGGGCAGGAGAAGAAATGAGAGAGATTTAAGTAGCCAAAGCATGGGGTTTTGAGTTGGAGTCTGAGTATGAATCTCACTTGAGTGAGCTCATGAAAGTCTGTAACCTCCCCCATCTTTGTTATTTCTCCAGATGAATACTAACTTTTAAGAGGTGGTGGGGAGGTTTAAAAGTGGGAACATTTGTGGAGCCCTTAACACACTTGGCACAAAAAGACTCACTATGTGGTGACTTAAAAAAAAAATTGTGGGGCTGGGATTGTGGCTCAGTGGTAGAGCGCTTGCTTCGCATGCGTGAGGCACTGGGTTCGATTCTCAGCACCACATAAAATTAAAGATATTGTGTCCATCTACAACTTAATAAAATATTCTGTTGTGCTGGGCTCAGTGATGTAAGCCTGTAATCCTAGACAATCAGGAAGGTGGTGAGTTCAAGTCCAATAGCAGCAGCTAGAGAGGCCCTAAGCTACCTAGCAGGACTGTCTCACAAAAGGGCTGGGAATGTGGCTCAGTGATTAAATTTCCATGGTTCAATCCTAGGTACCCCCTTCCCAAAAAGTTGGAGTAATTTTAAATTATGCTTCCTGTTTATATCAGCACTAAGAATTAGAATTTTGAGTGGCGAATACTAGAATACCTCCTCATTAAAATAGTATTGTATATTGTAACTTAGACTATAGGATTGGAATGGGTTTTCTTTTAAATTCTTTTGTAGCATAAATATTTAAGGAAATGTCTGTTATTCAAGTGAATGCTCTCCCTTGGCTAATATTCAGACAAAAAGATTAGTTTTGTATGGCAATTTTCAGATTTGTCAACTTTCATCGTCAGGTAAACTGGGAGCCACACTGAAACCCCTGCCTGAAACTGATGGAAAGATTAATCATTTAAGTGATTGTTGAAGACAGATTTTTACTCTATATTTACCCTGTATTATTTCTTGCTGAATGATTAGTATTGACATTAGTTAGAAATATTACTATAAAACAGATGTTCTTGAGGAAAAGTAACTCGCAAATGATCACCTTTCCAGCTTCAGTCACTGATTACTGACACATTGTATGGCAGAGGATTTCTGAAAATAAAAGAATATTTTGAAGAGAAAGAGAGCTACCTTCCTCAAAAATATAATCATCTTCTCTTACACCATCTTGACAGATCAATAAATAAGGCAAGTAACTTGTTTCTTTGGGGACCAAGATACCAATGTACAACTACTTGTAAGAGCTTTAATTTGGTATGATTTAATACCTAGGAACTGGATAAAAATGAATTTCAGTATGTTTCACTGTTGCTGAAATGTATTCAGCAATTCTTCAAAGATAACCTCAAGGAAGATGAACCTTTGCTAATTCAGCAGGGACTGATCCTGAAGATAAGTGCCACACTTTAATTTCACATGACTTTGGGTGACTTCTAGTGTGGGGGGTAGTGGAGATGGCTCAGTGGGTACATTGCTTGCCTGGCATGCAGGTTTTGGATTGAGTCACCAGCACCACAACACAAAAATTCATGTGGATTCAGTTAAGTGGCTGGTTAAGTTTCTGTTCCTTTGAAATCAAATATGAAAAGGAATTGGTATCCATTCTTTTCTGCTTTCCAATCAAATTAAGTTCACCACGTCTCATTGGGAGTAGGCAGGATTGAGTCAGACACAACCTTTCCCTTGATAAGCATGGGCAGAAGTGGCCTGTCTTCAATTATTTTAGTGAATTTGGAGAAGATGGGATGGGACATAGGCTCTATAAATATTTTAATAGACTTTATTAACAAGGTTAGACCTAAAAAAATGATCAAACTTTTAACACCTCACTTTTCCTGCCTTCTAAACCCTGGATAAATCTGCTAAAACAAAAGCAAAAATGTTTTTTATTTAAAGTCACTCCAGTTATAAAATTTTATTTTTTTAAAAAATGAAGGCAGTAACGTTACAAGCACCTTTACTGGTCACATCAGGAAGGAAAGCGGAGTTCTCAGTCCTTGCTGCAGCTCTTTGATGGCGAGGTTTTGCAGCCCTGGGATGGTGTGCTAGTGGCAGGGAGGAGGACAGGCAGTGAAGTGGAGGGATGACTTAGCCAGTAATAAAGCCCTTGATTGTCTCTTTTGGCTCTGGGCCCTGGAATATATTGACCAGGTTGGGCCAAGACGACTTGTCTCTGCCCCTTTTCTACTCTCAAATTCCAGTAATTATGGGGCTGCCCCTTCCGGGGGGAGAAAGTAAATTCCAAGCTTTGCCAAATTCTTGGGAGGAAGGACTTTTAAAATGTTTGCAAGAGACCTTAAAGACTATGTTTTCATTTTGCATTTAATTCACTTAACGCTCTAATACATGGATGCGGAAAAACAGGGAAGAGGAAAAACAGGGATAAAACCCCAAAGGAGATGAACAGGGATGTAAGGGTACTTTGGAGCTTAAGCTGATTTTTGGAGGTGCGGGAGTTGAGTTGAACTGTCTCTGCTTGATTTTCCTAGTTAGATTTAGGAATGCCTTTCCAGGATTTAAAAAATTGCTACATCAAGTCCCTACTGGATTTTGAAATCCAATAGGAGTTTCCACATTGCAATCCGAATTAGGTACCTTCTAAAACATGTTTATTTAATGTAGGTTTTTTTGCCAAGGAGAACAGATCAATATTATCTAAAAGAATGGGATATTAGGGTCTGTACTTCAAAGCCAGTTGTTCGCAGGCTCAACACAATGTGCTTGGAAATTATTCTACTCCATAGTATAAGGATTTCCTACAGAGAGGAATAAATTTTGTTCTGTGCCCTAAGGTCCAGAAGGATTAAGCAATTTGTCCTACCTTATGTTCTTAAGTCATTGCTATTATGCCTAACTTCTGGTAATGACACAGCTGTGGGGACAGCCAAAGGACCGGCTATACAATATATGATCATGGCACATAAATAGGCTAGTGAGTACTTCTGCTCCCAGGTATTGATCAACTAATGTGTTTCCCCTGCTTTATATCTAACAATTGGGGGAAAGCTGGAAAGGAGATAGGCTTGGGGGGATAGATGGAATGATAACAAAAGTGTGTTTAAAACCACAGAATTTTGAGCATGAGCATAGGAGAAAGTATAGCTTTGGCTGTGAGTTCTGCTGGAGAGGGGACATTTCTTCCTGTGGGCTATCAGAGAACAATTTGCTTCAGAAGGTGAATGATTTCATGTCCATATTTGTCTAATGTGAGATAAAAGAAATTTGAAAGAGTGCTGACTCTCAGACCTTGCTGTATGGCACAATCACCCAGAGAGTTTTAACAAACACTCCCTGGACCCCTTCACCAGGGATTGATTTCCTGGGTCTAGGATAGGTCCTAGGCATTGGGATTTTCATACCTGTTTTCCTGACGTGCAGCCAAAGTTGAGAACTGACTGGCTTATAAAGTTGTAAAGCAGGGTGCCTTGGGTTTCTCATTGTACTGTGCGTAAAATGTCAAAGGCTCACTCCTAAGGGAATTGTTCATCAAAAGCTCATGTTACTAATTTTATATTCACCTAACAATTTCTAGCTATGCACGTAGGATGCTTTTCCCTCCTGAGTGATCAGTCTCAGCAAAAAATGGTCCACAGTTGTGCTTTGCTTTATCAAACAAATGCATTTTAGAGGGGATTATAGAAATTTATTTTATTTTTTGGTACTGGAGATTGAACCCAGGGGCACTCGACCACTGAGCCACATCCCCAGCCCTATTTTTTTTGCGTTTTATATAGAGACAGGGTCTCACTGAATTGCTTAGCACTTCGCCGTTGCTGAGGCTGGCTTTGAACTCGCGATTCTCCTGTCTCCGCCTCCCTAAGTACTGGGATTACAGACTTGCGCCACTGCGCCCAGCTAGAAATTTATGTTAAATCATACCAATGTTAGCAACTTAATGTGAAACTGGATATATAGTCCTATAGAAAAAAATCTTTAGTTAGCTGAAAGCTTTTGACAAAAGAAAGGTAGACAGGCCTGAGGCAGTTATTGTAACCTTGAGTACTGGGGGAACACTTCCTACATTGTACATCTCCTTTTTTAACTGCAATTGTGGGGACTGAACTCGGGATCTCTTTCTTTCTTGGCAAATGTTCTACCACTGATCCATGTCTCCAGCCCTGCACATTTCCTTTGATAGTTGTTTTCTATAGCTTCTCAGATCCATAAGATTTTCCTCTGGACTGGGGAGGTTCATTGATCTCTTAAACTTTCCTCACAAGCCCCTTTATGTGACTTTCTGGCCTCAAACCTAGCCAAGTCTGTCTGTCCTGCTGATATCAGATAACTTATTGTAGTCATGTAGCCATTGGACACCATGCTGATGTTCTATGTGGGCAGTCTCACAGCCAGGCCTGAGTTACTAGGATATGGGCAAAGGTCTTTATGATTTTGCTTGAGTTAGAAAATTATCTTGTGAAGTTTTATAGCACAGGCAGTAGTTATTCAGTCTCATGGGGTTCTATGTGTTTCTCCCCATGTACATGGTCTCCTGGTTTGAGAGAACAGTGGGATTTCTGACTATAGAAGATAGAGCCTCAGATGCTTCACTGGCTGATGTTTTAGAGGACTTCTTTGACACTGTGCTGGTAAGGGTGAAGAGATGCTTCACGAAGCAGATGCCACAGGTGCTGGGCAGGAAACTGATCATGATTCTTGTCTTTTTATAAGGTATGAGTTTCATGAAAAGACTCTGCTGTTTTAGAATATTATGTGAAACAGTAAGAGACATTAATGTGCAACCAATAGTATAGAAAACTGAGAGGTGATTTATTTTTATACATGCAACTATACTATTCACTAAATTAAAAGTGATATGCTCATTTTAATAAAGTGAAGCTCCAGTAGATTCTTTTTTGGATTTAAAGTTGACTCTTGCCTATTAGGAAACAAGAGCACTTATTAATGTTATAGTGTATAATACAATTTTAGAATATGAGCTGAACTTTTTCTTTTTTTTTTGTTTTTAGATTATTTGTAGGAGTAGTAATAAAGGTAAGTATATTTTTGGCTACTAATTGCTATTAATAGAATATTTTGGTAAAGAGAATAATGTTTAAATGATTGAACTGGGTTTAAACTTCATATATGGATTTATGGACCACTTTATGGCAGTCCTATTTTGAGGCTAGAATGTATTTTGTTATAGAGGATGTCTGGCTTTGCCAGGGATGTTTTTATTTAGCTGCTGCTGTTACATTTGGCTGTTCCTCTATTCAGGTAATGGAAGGCCATTTTTGGCATTCCAAACCAGCAAAAGTTTAATGCTGTGGTTCAAATGTCATTTGTCCCCCAAGGGTTCACAAACTAGCAACTCGGTCCCCACTGTGGCAGTAATGAGATGTGGTGGATCTTTATGATCTTTATGAAGGCATTAATGCAGGTCTCCGGGTCTGGATTAGTTCCTGTGAGAAAAGGTCTTTATAAAGAGTTTGGCTCTTGGGTCTGCTGCCTCTTTTCTGGCCATGTGACCTCTTCTGCATGTGTCCTCCATCGGCATGAGGTCCTTACCAGAGCCAAGCAAAACATGGCACCATGTTCTTGAACCACTGGACTGTGAACTTTTCTTTGAAGTGAACCACTGTAAACTTTTCTTTGAAGTACCCAGCCTCGGGTATTTTCGTTACAACAATAGAAAATGGACTAAGACACAAACTGGCAAAAGTTAGTTATTAGTGATTTCACTTGGGGCTGATTCACATGCCTTTCTGTCTTTCAAGAGGGTTAAAGGTAAAATATGGAAAATTTGGAGGTTAGGTTGTTGACTATGTTCTAGCTAATGCAAGTTAAAGGCAATTTTACATTTTGAATTTTGATACCATGAATTTGAAGATGTGCTTAAAATATGCAAATATTTCAGAAATCAGGGCTGTATTATAATGGATACATCATTTTCCTATGGTACATCTTATTTTTCTTTTTTCCTCATAATATGAAATTTATTGAAAGAGTAGCATACAAAACTATGTGCATCTATATAATATATGAATCACTCATGTATAGAGAATGGATATATTGATACACATACTCATATAAACAAATATATTAAAAGACTAAAAGAAAATTTTGGAAAATAGCTCTTGGAAAAAAAATAAAAATATATTGGTTTATATAACTGAAAAGACCAATGATTATTTTGAATTCTGGTATAGCTATATTGTCAGATTGAATTTTTATCATGTCCTAGAGGGTGAATTTTGTGAACCAAAACAATTATTCATTGGGAGCTTTGTTATATTAATACTCCATTGTAAAAAGTAAGCATTTGAAACACTTCCTCAAGCTTTTAGTTCAATTTATAAATCATATTATTGTATTTATCGGTTGAGCTTATTTTAATAATCATTTGTAACTGAGGTTTTGTAATGTAATTGTGTATACACATACACAGAGATCCTTAAATATTTAAAACTGTAGTTACAAATGCAATATACTTTAAGTATTCCGAATGACTAAAGAAGACTTCCTATGTACTTCAGTAACTCTTGCAAAGCTAAGTTTATGAATATGATGAGCTTTGGGATTTCCTACATGTTCTAATATCATTTTATTTTTATTCTACTTAGATATACATGATAGAATGCATTTTGATTCACTGTACACAGATGGAGCACAACTTTTCATTTCTCTGGTTGTATGTGATGTAGAATCACAGCATACATGCAGTCATACAAAAAGCTAGGGCTATGATGTCCATCATATTCTACCATCTTTACTGTCCCCATGCCCCCTCCCACCTCCTGTGACCAAAGTTCCTCCATACTTCCCGTGTCCTCCCCCACATTATGGATCAGTATCCACTTATCAGAGAATATTTGGCATTTGGTTTTTTGGGATTGGCTTACTTCACTTAGCATGATATTCTCCAGCTCCATCCACTTACCTGCAAATGCCATAATTTTATTCTCTTTTATTGCTGAGTAATATTCTATTGTGTATATATACCACAATTTCTTTATCCATTCATCTATCGAAGGGCATCTAGGTTGGTTCCACAGTTTAGCTACTGGGAATTGAGCTGCTATAAACATTGAAGTGGCTGCATCATTGTAGTATGCTGTTTTTAAGTCTTTTGGGTATAGACCGAGGAGTGGGATAGCTGGGTCATGTGGTGGTTCCATTCCAAGTTCTCTAAGGAATCTCCATACTGTTTTCCAGATCGGTTGCACCAATCTGCAGTCCCACCAGCAATGTATGAGTGTGCCTTTTTCCCCACAACCTCGCCAACATTTATTGTTGTTTGTATTCTTGATAATTGCCATTCTGACTGGTATGAGATGAAATCTTAGAGTACTTTTGATTTGCATTTCTCAAATTGCTAGAGATGTTGAACTTTTTTTTTCATATGTCTGTTGATTGATTGTATACCTTCTGTGAAGTTTCTGTTCAACTCCTTAGCCCATTTATTGATTGGGTTGTTTTTTTGGTGTTAAGTTTTTTGAGTTCTTTACATACTCTGGAGATGAGTGCTCTATCTGATGTGCACATGGCAAAAATTTGCTCCCAGAGTATAGGCTCTGTTCACTTCATTGATTGTTTCTTTTGCTGAGAAGAAGTTTTTAGTTTGAATCCATCCCATTTATTGATTCTTGATTTTACTTCTTGCGCTATAGGAGTCTTCTTAAAGAAGTAAGGTCCTAATTCGACATGAGAATTTGGACCTATTTTTTCTTCTATTAGGCATAGGGTCTGTGGTCTAATTCCCAGGTCCTTGATCCACTTTGAGTTGAATTTTGTGCATGGTGAGAGAAAGGGGTTTAGTTTCATTTTACTGCATATGGATTTCCAGTTTTTCCCAGCACCATTTGTTGAAGAGGCTATCTTTTCTCCAATGTATGTGTTTGGCATCTTTGTCTAGTATAAGATAACTATTTAAGTGGGTTTGTCTCTGTGTCTTCTATTCTGTACCATTGGTCTACATGTCTATTTTGGTGCCAGTACCATGCCATTTTTGTTACTATAGCTTTGTAGTATAGTTTAAGGTCTGGTATTGTGATGCCTCCTGCTTCACTCTTCTTGCTAAGGATTGCTTTGGCTATTCTGGGTCTCTTATTCTTCCAAATGAATTTCATGATTGCCTTTTCTATTTCTATAAGGAATGACATTGGAATTTTAATTGGAATTACATTGAATCTATAAAGTGCTTTGGGTAGTATGGCCATTTTGACAATATTGATTTTGCCTATCCAAGAGCATGGCAGATTTTTCCATCTTCTAAGGTCTTCAATTTCTTTCTTTAGTGTCTCGTAGTTTTCACTGTAGGGGTCTTTCAACTCTTCTGTTAAATTGATTCCCAAGTATTTTATTTTATTTTTTGAGGCTATTGTAAATGGGATAGTTTTTCTAATTTCTGTTTCAAAGGAATCATCACTGATGTATAGAAATGCAATGGATTTATAGGTGTTGATTTTATATCCTGCTACTTTGCTGAACTCTTTAATTCCAGAAGTTTTCTGGTGGAATTTTTTGGATCCTCTAAGTATAGAATCATGTCATCCACAAACAATGATAGTTTGAGTTCTTCTTTTCCTATTTGTATCCCTTTAATTTCTTTTGTATAATTGCTCTGGCTAGTGTTTCAAGGACTATGTTGAATAGCAGTAGTGAAAGAGGGCATCTCTGTCTTGTTCCCATTTTTAGAGGGAATGCTTCCAATATTTGTCCATTTAGGATGATGTTGGCTTTGGGTTTAGCATAGATAGCTTTTAAAAAGTTGAGGTATGTTCCTAATATCCCTAGTTTTTCTAGTGTTTTGAACATAAAAGGGTGCTATATTTTCTCAAATGGTTTCTCCACATCAATTGATAAAATCATATGATTCTTTAAGTCTATTGATGTGATGGATTACATTAATTGATTTCTGTATGTTGAACCAACCTTGTATCCCTGGAATGAACCCCACTTGATCATGGTGCACTATCTTTTTAATATGTTTTTGTATGCAGTTTGCCAAAATTTTATTGACTTTTTGCATCTATGTACATCAGAGATATTGGTCTGAAATATTTTCTTTCTTTGTCTCTGTCTGGTTTTGGTATCAGGGCAATACTCGCTTCATAGAATGAGTTTGGAAAGGTTCTTTCCTTTTCTATTTCATGAAATATTTTTAGCAGTATTGGTATTAATTATTCTTTTGTAGGTCTTGTAGAGCTTCCCTGGGAATCCATCTGGTCCTGGACATTTCTTGGTTGGCAGGCTCTTGATGGCATCTTCTATTTACTTGAAATCAATCTGTTTAAGTTGTATGTGACCTCCTGGTTCAGTTTGGGTAGGTCATATGCTATACTCCAGTAAAATAGAAAACCCTGAAAAAATTTGTCAGTGTCTTCAGGGTTTTCTATTTTACTGGAGTATAAATTTTCAAAATAGTTTATAATTATCCTCTGAATTTTGGTAGTGTCTGTCATGATATTTTCTTTTTCATCACAAATTTTAGTAATTTGGATTTTCTCTCTCTTATTCGTTAGGATGGCTAGGAGTTTGTCGATTTTGTTTATTTTTTCAAAGAGCCAGCTTTTCATTTTGTCAATTTTTTGAATTGTTTCCTTTGTTTCAATTTCATTGATTTCAGCCCTGATTTTAATTATTTCCTGTCTTCTACTTCTTTTTTTTAATATTTTTATTTTTTAGTTGTAGGTGGACAGAATATCTTTATTTTATTTTTATGTGGTGCTGAGGATCGAACCCAGTGCCTCCCGCATGCTAGGTGAGCACGCTACCACTGCGCCATAACCCCAGCCCCTGTCTTCTACTTCTTTTGGTGTTGGTTTGTTCTTTGTCTAGGGCTTTGAGATGTAGAGTCAAGTCATTTCTTTGTTGACTTTTTCTTTTAATAAATGAACTTAATGCAATGAATTTTCCTCTTAGCACTGCCTTCATAGTGTCCCAGAGATTTTGATACGTTGTATCAGTTTTCATTTACCTCTAAGAATTTTTTTTATCTCTTCCCTGATGTCTTTTGTTATCCATGCATCATCATTCAATAGCATATTATTAGTTTCCAAGTGTTGGAGTAGTTTCTATTTTTTAATAGATGAGTTTAGGCCATTCACATTCAGGGTTATTATTGAAATATGTGTAATCCTGGTTATTTTGGTTAATTTTTGGTTTTTACTCTGACTTGGTTTCTCCTTTGATTGGCTTTTTTTTTTTTTTTAGTGGAGTTCCTCTCTTTGTATTTTCATTGTTGGTTATCATTTCCTCATCATGGAATATTTTGCCAAGAATGCTGTGTAGTGCAGGATTTCTTGCTGTAAATTCTTTTAACTTTTGTTTATCATGGAAGGTTTTTATTTCATCATCAAATCTGAAGCTCAGTTTTGCTGGATATAAGACTTTTGGTTGGCATCCATTTTCTTTCAGAGCTTGGAATGTGTTGTTCCATGATTTCCTGGCTTTTAGGGTCTGCGTTGAAAAATCTGAGATTCAAATTGGTCTCCCCTTAAATATAATCTGATTCTTTTCTCTTATGGCCTTTAAAACTCTATCTTTATTCTGTATGCTGGGCATTTTTCTTATAATGTGCCTTGGTGTACATCTGTTGTATTTTTGTACATTTGGTGTCCTGTAAGCCTCTTGTATTTGATTTTCCAATTCATTTTTCATGTTTGGGAAATTTTCTGATATTATTTCATTGAAGAGATTTTGCACTCCTTTGGTTTGAAATTCGGTGCCTTCTATCCCAATAAATTTTAGATTTGGTCTTTTGATGCTGTCCCATATTTCTTGTATGTTCTGTTTAATTTCTTACCATCTTCACTGTACAATCAACTTTATTTTCAAGATTGTATATTTTGTCTTCATTAT
Organism: Xerus rutilus; assembly: GCA_028644305.1. Lineage (NCBI taxonomy): Eukaryota > Metazoa > Chordata > Mammalia > Rodentia > Sciuridae > Xerus > Xerus rutilus. The sequence continues at coordinate 112,175,718 of CM053406.1, read as the reverse complement.
CCAAGGTTCTGTCTTCCAAGTGATCTAGTCTGCTGGTGATGCTTTCTATTGAGTTTTTTTATTTGGTTTATTGTTTACTTCATTTCAAGAATTTCTGATTCTTGAAATAAATTTTATTTTTTTCACAATCTCTAGCTCTTTCTTAATTTTTCACTACCTGTATTTGCTCTCTTATTTCTTTGTTAGAGTGATCAATGGTTGCCTTTATTTGCTCTCTCATTTCTTTGTTGGAGTGATCAATTTTTGCCTGTATTTACTTGCTTAAGTCATTCTTTAATTTGCAGATCATTTTAATTACATACATTCTGAATTCTTTCTCTGACATTTCATCAACGGTGCTGTCAATGGATCCTGATAAGATTTGTACTCGTTAGCTCAGGAAAATTTGTTCTCCAATAATTTTATCAGTAGAGTTGCTCATCATTGGCACTGTTGAAGTTTTGAGCTAGGTTATTCTTTGTTTTGGGGTACTTGTTATGGTTTGTGTGTGAGATGTCCCCAAAAGCTCATGTGAGACATTGTGAGAGGGTTCAGAGGGGATATAGGTTGTGAGCCTTAAACTAATCCATGAATTAATCCCAGATGGAATTAACTGAGTGGTAGCTGGAGGCAGGTGGGGTGTGGCTGGAGGGGGTGGGGCATTGGGGGCGTGGCTTTGGGATATATATTTGTATATGGCAGAGTGGAGTCTCTGCTTCTGATCATCATGTGAGCTGCTTCATTCTGCCACTCTCTTCTGCCATGGTGTCCTGCCTCAAATGGAGTCTGCTGCAGTCTATGCATTGAGACCTGTGAAACCATACCCCCCAATTTTTCCTTTACAAATCGGGTAAAGGGTCGGGTCTTGTAGTTGCAGTAGGGAAAAAGCTGACTAAAATGGTGCTGTTCAGTGTATCCTAAGATGGTAGGCAGTACCCTTGGCCTCTACCCACCAGATGCCAGTAGCAATCCACTCCCAAATCAAGACAACCCAAGTAGACCCCCAGACCTTGCTAAGTGTCTCCTGGGAGACAGATTCCCCCTCGAGTTAAGAACCACTGAAATTGGGTGCTCTTGGTGCATGGAATAATATTTAATTCAAACAGGCTTAAATAAAAACTTATTGGCTCAAAGAACAAAAAACATCCAGAGGCAGGAAGCTCCAGGGCAGTTTGGTGGAGGCTCTGCTCCACTTCTCTGCAGTTCTTTCAAAACCACCTTCCTCACTGCTCTGCTTTCAAGGTGGTTTCCCTGGGTGGTTGAAGATCGCTGTCAGCAACTGGGGCTCAGTGCTCCTGATTCACACCTAGGGGAAGAAAGGTTCGCTTTCCCTCAACAGCAAACCAGAGCCCTAACTTTGCTCTCATTGGATGCCAGTGCTCCCCAAATGAACCAATCACTCAAGATGAATGGGATGCTGTATACTCCAAACCAATCAGGATTCACCCCTGCAACTGCTCAGCCCCACCAAAATGGCATGATTGCTCCCTCACAGTGGAGGAGGGAAAGATGATCTGAAAGTCCATTAGTTTTCCTGTTTCCCCATTTGTAAGATCTAGTTTTCACCTGTTTTTGTCTTCCTATGCATCATCTTCTCATGTTTCCCTCTGCATTTTGATCTGTTTTCAAGTATTTCTTGGAAGTCATTATTTTAATTATGCTCTCATTGCTTCTGCTGTAGGCTTTGATTCTGCAGTCATGTATTTTCCCCTGCAAACCCATGGGCAGTGGGGATCTGCTGCTGCTCTCAGGTCCATTCCTTACTCTGATTTTGCAGTCTGTTTCCTTGGGGGTCCTTGCCTACTGGCAGTCTGCTAGATTTAGTCAAATGGTATGAAATAGTAGGCAGGAGGGAGCAAATAGCCCATTTCTCACCCTCCCTCTCTTCAGCTGTCAGGTCTGGAAGCGCCTGCCTCATCCCTGTGGCCTGTTTGTACTTGTAGTTTTTGCTGTATGGCCTCAGTTCCTGGGATCTGGGAATCCTGCTCCCTCCTTGTGACCCTTCAGCCCTAGGGAGTGGGAATAGGAGGTGGTGGCCTCCTGCTAGTATTAATCTCTGGGTTGCCACATTGATCCTAGTTTGGTTTCTTAGTTCTTCCTAGTCTAAATAACTTATTCCCTGTAGCAAATTCCCTCTGACCAAAAGATCTAGAATGGCTTTTTTATTCATGGTTCTGTTTTGTTTTCATTTTGGATTACTGCTTTCTCTCCTAAATGAGATTTCTTGTATAATTTGTATTCTTTTGAGTTTGAGCAGGATATGAATTGGATGCTCCTTAAACTTCTGTTTCCAGTTTTCCAAAAATCACACACTTTTCTCTTAAGTAGCCATGTATCTCTTTTCCCCTTTCATAGGGCCATATACTGTTATTTTTCTCTTGATGCTCTTAAAAGGAAAACATGGAATAGTACCTGGTATTTGCTAATTAACAGGATACACAGACACCTTTAGAATATTACTCTGTCCAGTTGGGCTCTGTTAGAAACTTTCCTTTGGATTTTAAGCTGGTGGGCTAAGATTCTAGCCACATTTCTGATTTCCAGAGATGATTCCACTGATGCAGTTTGCTTGGATTGAGGAGAGGTATTTTATATTCCTACTTTCTGGTTTGGGTTCCCATAATTTCATGAGTTACTTGGGTTAAAAAGGATACACTTTGTGATAATTCACATTAAATATAGATCTGAACCTATTAGTTATACTATGACCTTACTGTGAGTTATTTGCAGTATGTAATATTGTCACTTCATCTCTTTTTTTTTTTTTCTAACAAGGATTGAACTCGGGGGTACTTGACCACTGAGCCACATCCCCAGCCCTATTTTGTGTTTTATGTAGAGACAGGGTCTCACCGAGTTGCTTAGCACCTCGCTGTTGCTGAGGCTGGCTTTGAACTCCCGATTCTCCTGTCTCAGCCTCCCAAAGTGCTGGGATTACAGGCGTGTGCCACTGCGCCAGGCTGTCACTTCATATCTTAACATGCATAAATGAAGCCATCAATAATTGCTTATTTAATAAGCATAAGATAGTATTACATACCCTCTTCTTTGTATGTACTGACATAGATAACTTGAAGTTTCTTTGGTTGTGTTAATAAGGGCCAACATTTTATCTAAAAAAATACTGCTTCTCTATCTGTGCAAGACCTTCTAAGATTTTTGTTTATTAAATACATATAAAAAGCATGAAGAAACTGGAAACTACAGGACTTGCACTTTGTCTATTGGTGTCTGGGAGTAATGTAGCTTTGCTCAAAGTGTAATTACCACAATGAAAAGGTACTCAGTATGCGCTGTTATTTTCCTTAGTGAATGTCTATGTAATGCAAGCCTGTCATGACCTGAGGATTCTATAATGTCCCCTGCCCACCCTGTATCATTCATATATCTATTTTTTTCCTGCATTGTTTACTACTCTCGTGGCTCCTAGTCTTCCTCTTTCTGCCGTGTAGGACTCATTTCCTTTCTCTTCTTGACATGTATTGGATTATTTTAAAATTATGCTTTCAGGGAGAACCCAGATGTTGGATTCCTTTATACTCAGCTTAGGATTCCTGGGGACAGAAAAGACTGTAGAGCTCTCGATTCAACAGGAGGTAAGTTGCAGATAACAAACCAGGCGTCGGATGCTCCAGAAAGCTTAAAGTCACGTGTAGACCTCTGTGTTGTTCCTTCTCCATGAATGCCTTCTCCCTTTCCAAAAAGGCTCTGAAGACTGTGAACTACATATTGCATGGTGTGTCTCGTGAAGAGAGAAGAAAGTTACCTTTGTCAGAAGGGACATGTCATCTTATGTAAGTGACTTTGGTTTCGTTATGTGATTTTTCAAGAGCAAAATCTCTACTTGTATTACTATGTTCTCCTTAGATTGGATTACTTTATTCCTTCCTTCAGTAAGTGCTTTGTGTACCTAATAGGTATCAGGCACTGTGCTAGGCAGTGAAAGACTGAAGAAAATGTTGCTACGTGCTGGACTCGTTTTGTAGTACTGGGATTATTATTATTATTTGCATCAAACTTCGAGACAAATGCTTTCTTGGACTATGGAGAATTTTTTGTTTTGTTTTATTTAGGCTTACACGTTAACAGTGCAAGTTGATTCATTGTACATAGATAGAGGATAACATATCAATTCTCTAGTTGTAAATTGTATAGAATCACAACATATATGCAGTCATACATAAAGTTAGGGTTATTATGACCATCATATTCCATCACCCTTGCTGTCCCCAGGCCCCCTCCCCCCTTACACCCCTATGAACAGAGATCCACCATTGTTCCCATGTCCTTCCCCACATTATGGATCAGCATCCACTTATCAACGAGTACATTCGGCATTTGGTTTTCTGAGATTGGCTTACTTCACTTAGCATGATATT
>CM053406.1:112136731-112170860 GCA_028644305.1 Xerus rutilus | reverse complement strand
AGCTGTAGGATGATGTCCAGAAGCTGGCTGGGAGATGGTATTTCCACAACTTCAATCTCTGGCTCTGGAGGGACTGACCACAGCATCCGTCTAGGCCGCCATCTTGGAACCGCCCTATGGAGAATTTTTTGACAGTGAACGTGACCTACATTAATGAGTCATGGAAGAATGTCAGGAACATGCACCTAGAGCCAGGCTGCTTGGTTTTGAGTCCTATTTTTGCCACTTACTCCAGCTGGGCATGAGCCACAGCCATAAACTCACTCTACCTCAGTTTAGTTTACTTGCCTATGAAATGGAGTGAAAAATAACTCTGACCTGATAGTTATTATAAATCAGGTTAAATCAGGCAATCCATTTAAAGTGCTTAACATATTACCTGGTAAAGACTAAATGCTCCAAGGTTACTGAGCTTCAGCTAAACTAATAGGGTATGAAATCTGTATTGCTTTTCAAATGATAGATTTTTTTTGTTCATCTTTTTTTTTGGTGACCAAGTTGCAGTTACATAGTTTCTGGGATGTGACATTTGGAGGGAAGGTCATAATATATGACCAAGGAAAGAGTAAAACCACCTACTTTGCAATTTGATCCTAAACCCATGGTTGTGTGGCCCACTAGGACCATGGAGCTCATCATGGCATCCCATCATTCATATGACACAGCCGTGACTCAAGTGTTCACCATAGTGCACAATCTGGAAGGGGTGATTGGCAGGCGTGGAGCTCCTGCCTTCATGTTTGTTTATTTAACTAGACTTTTCAGGATATATTTTTTCTGCTGAATAAAAAATAAATCATATATATTGAGTATGTTAGTGAAGTCAGTACTCTAAATGGTATATTTAGATTTGGAGAGCAGCTGACCTGATGTTTTCAAGTTTCCAAACTAATCCTAGAAAATCTAGAATGTTCTGGACTCAAGATCAAAGGGAAGACTTGCAAGCATAAAGTTCAGAGAACTCTCAGTGGTACTGTCTTAAGGCTTGTATTTAATAGTAACAAATGGGCCCATTTATTATAAGAAAAGGAACTAACACAGGTTTCTTAACAAATCCATTATTTAAAACAGACTTCTAGATGTCAAAAAATTAGTATCACACTTAGTCAAAACTCTAAAATGAGCATACCATATGGAAAATTCTAAAATGAATATCTAGTAGCTTAATCCCATTATCTTTGAAAATCAGATCAAACGGCACGTAGTATAGACTGAGTACTAGATGTCAAATTATGTAAAGATATAAACCCTCATAGACTGGTGAAAGTGTTGATTTTATAACTTCACAGCTGTATTAGATGAAACCTCAGATCACCAGATTAAAGAAACTTTATAGAAGGAAATAAAACTTCAAAATGTATAGTAGCTCTAACTTCACACATAGAAAAAAAACCCACGTAGATAATTAATATATAAACCTGAAGATTTTTCCATAAAAATGTATTTTGAGCAATGTGAAAATTCTGATGGAATTCGAAATTGTTGCAAAAATATAAGGGTCTTAAAATTTGAGGCCTGTCTGATAAAATTTTACCTCTTGATTTTCATTTCAGTAAAATAAGTTCTATTTAAATGTTTCAGGAGGAACCTGGCACAGATGATCTTGACTGTGGGTGGTAAGACATAGTTCAAGTTTTGAAAACTTAGAATATTAAATATTGGACACCATTTTTTTTTTTTTTTTTTTTTATATATGTATGTTGTTTTTTTTTTTTTTTATAATGTCTTTATTTTATTGCTTTGTATGTGGTGCTGAGGATCGAACCCAGGGCCTCACGCATGCGAGGCAAGCGCTCTACCGCTGAGCTACAATCCCAGCCCCCTGGACACCATTTTTTAAATGAGCATCTTGGATTAATTATGGTCAAATTAAAGATAATTAAGATTCTATTTTTAATTTGAGAAAACTAAAAACCATTAAGAATAATGGATACTCATTTGCTCATCAGCCAGTTCTGTCAAATTTTGGTATTTGCCACATTTGTTTCAAATGAAAGTCTTTTAAATAAAAAATTGAATCATAAGTTAAGTCCCCATGTCCATGTCCCCAATTCCATTCCCCTCTCTTTCACTTGAGTTTATTTTTTCATTCCCAAGCATATTTTTCTACTTGCTCTGTGTATTTATAAGCAACATACATTGTTTTTGCAGATTTTAAAAACATTAAGTGCCATCACGTTGGAGATATCTAGGTACAACTCCTTTTTACGGACATTTTGAGATTTGAGCATATCAATATGTGTAGTTTATCTGCGGTAAAATACCATAATTGATCTTGATAATTCTTTTCTTTGCAGGGATGGAGGGAGTTACCAGGGATTGAACTCGGGGGCATTCGACCACTGAGCCACATCCCCAGCCCTATTTTGTGTTTTATGTAGAGACAGGGTCTCAGAGTTGCTTAGCACCTTGCTTTTGCTGAGGCTGGCTTTGAACTCACCATCTTCCTGCCTCAACCTCCTAAAGTGCTGGAATTACAAGTGTGACCCACTGTGCCCAGCCTCTTGGTCCTCTCTTGATTCCACAAATGAAAGAAAACATGTGACCCTTCACCTTCTGGGTTTGGCTTAGTTCTCTTTATATAGTGTGCTCAAATTTCATCCATTTTCCCACAAATGACATAATTTCATTTTTGCTGAAGAAAGCTCCATTGTGTGTATATATAACCCACATTTTCTTTATGGGTTCATAGAATGGAATTTATCAGAGCAGGTGCTAACTTTGGAACCTGCATGTCCTGCTACCTTGTGCCCAGAATTATCTACATCTGCCCTGTTTTTACTATAGATTATGACCAGCAGATCACTCTTACCGAGGCACTGTGTAGAATGACGACTAGAACATCCAGGGGTGAACTTGTGCATCAGTGGTTTGATGATGAGGTCCTTGCTGAAGCGTTCAAGGAAATTAAGGATCGAGAATTTGAGACGGTGAGAAGCCTGGCCATAATAATTCCTGGTTGGTCGGTATTTATTAAGCCTCCGCTCTGTCCTTTCCTGTGTGTTGGGCTGGATGGAATCTTTTTCTTCATTATTAAGTGGCTGTTCTTAAGCTGCTTGTCCACTTAACAGTGACACAGTTTTGAAGGCAACATAAGGCCAGATAGGGAGATGAAGATGGGGCTCCGAGATTGGGGACTGAGCTCTGTGAATTGATGGGTCCAGTTCAAGAAACGCATGGGAGCGGGGAGCGTTTTTCCACGAACCTCAGAGTAGGGAGAGAACTGGGAAAGGAAAGAAAGCACTTGAGCCTTGCAAAGAGCAGCTGTGCGCGGGCACGGTATGCTCCAGAGGTCAAGGATTGTTATGGGATGGTTGTGCTATGAGCCAGGCAGCGTGTACCATTTAGAGGAACACTAATTTTCAGTGTCTTCTATGCAACCCCAGCTTACTGTGGTGGTGACTTTAAGTAGCACAAAAAATAGCCTTATGGCTTCATTGTGTATCTGACTCTATCCTAACAGCTAAAGCATCTTCCTTCTTATTTGAAAAAGTTCTTAAAATGATAGTGAGACTCTTAGAAAAATGTAAAATTCATAATAGCTGTGTTGATGTTAATAAGACCTTTCATGTTAATAAGACCTGCCATGTTAATCAGGATTCATATACAGTTCAGATTGTGCTAAATCTGGACCACCTCTATTTATCTCCAACTCTGAGCTAGTACCATATACTCAGTAGATCATTAGCCAGATTGAGTGTGATGTAAATGGAAAGCCCATGAGCTCAGAGGCTGTTTCAGACTTGGGCTCAAATCCCACTGCCCTGACTTATGTGATGCATGTTTTTTGGCCAGGGAGATGACTTGTGAAGCCAGAGTGTCCTCCCCTGCAAAATGGGAATAGACCCCACATCAGAATGATGAGCATTCAATGGGAGAAACTGAAAGCACCTGGGATCAGTTTCCTTTTGTGACTTCCTTATGGGCAGGGAAATTTGTTACCTGCAGGGAAAAGTAGTTACTTTGTTTCCAAAATCATTTCTACCCAGTAGGGCTACCAGTTTCTTAATCGAATTGCTTTCAGTTAAAATTGATGATGGAGAAAACACCTCAATAAACCCAGAGTTGCTACATGTGATGGATTTGTGATTGGTTGTGCTGGACAGGTGTTAGGGAAGTGGATATCAAGGGGGTTGGTTCAATATTGTAATCTTGAGCTTTTTTCATGATTACTCTTACCCAATGAAGCAGCTGTGCATATAACTTTTGGAGAACCAAGTATTCATTGACTAAAAACTTAATGCTGGGGGCTGGGGTTATGGCTCAGCGGTTGAGCGCTTGCCTCGCACACGTGAGGCACTGGGTTCGATCCTCAGCACCACATAAAATGAATAAAGATATTAAAAAAATAATAGCACATTAATAAAAAAAAAGATTTTAAAAAAATTTAAAAAAAACTTAATGCTGGGGTGAGGAGTGGTTATTTCTAGAAATGTATGCTTGGAATATTCTCTTTGTGGTACAAAGTGTTACACAAAATAACAAGTTCTTGTGAAGCCTGGTGATGTTACTGGACCCTGAATGGAAGCAAACCCTGGCCTCTGCCTGCTGGTTAGGGTGGTATTAAATAAAATATTTTGATTTTTTTTAAATGTTGCCATTATTTATTTTAAAGGATAGTCGACTCTTTCTTAATTACCTCAACAACAGACTTGGTGAGCAAAGAAGGTAAGATGTCTTTCTGGGTACTGTTTTCTTGACTATGTTCTAGAAATGTCTAACATTTTACAAGAATGTCTGAGATCTGTTTCACTTTCAGTGAGAATATAGGATTCAGTTCTTACTGAATACAATTTTATGGTTCACTGATTAGAAATCTAAGATGATCAGATCCTTTCTGCCTAGTGGCTCATATGAGTGTTCAAAAAAATTATCTGTCTTTAGCATGTTTTTTTGGTTTTGCATATTTTTAACAAGGCATCCTTGAGTGAGTCTGTAGATTATGAAGAGCAAGGTCACACAGACTTGAGGTCACTGGGGATACATACATCATGGACAATTACATTCTTGATGAGACAATAATTGTTAAATTCACCCCTTTAGGAATTTTGCAGAATAACTTGAGTTACAGTACTAGTAAACCTGGCTTCCAGCTCGAGAGTAGATTTCCATTTGCAGGGTTGAAACCTCCTACTGTTCTCTGTACAATGAGAATTAATGGCACACCCCAGTTATAGATGCTTGTTGCAGAACATTTGTAGGTTGTGTGTGGGATCCATCCTGATTTTTTAATGGTGAGGTGTTTTTCAGGGTCTATTCACTTCCGTGTATTGCTGCTTTTGCTGATGAGCATGAGGTATGTTTCTCTTTGTGGGTGGTGAGGGTGGTGTGCAAGGAGACCCATAGTTGGGTTAGGTTGTTATTACTCAGAAGGGCTTTATAAAAAGTTTGCCAACTTCTCCTAGTGATCTCAACTTTCAAACTGATCATGCTGTACCATAACCAGGACATGGTCAGTGAGCCTAAGGGCTCTACTGTTTCTATTGCACAAAGGAATTTTAGGGTCCATACTGTACACATGTCAATTACAGGAACCTTGCCTTATTTTGCCCTATTAATGGGTAACATTCTTTCTGCCTGAAATTTTTCTTCTCTGGTTGATGCCTCCTCCTTTCCTGACCAACTAAGACCTTACTCCTTTTTCTCTACCTTGTCATCAAATCAGGAATATTGTACAAGCTACCCCTGTAAAGAAAGTACCTTTCTAGGACAAGTGCTTGATAGTACATACTTTCTCTCTAGCTTTCTTTCTACCTTGTACTTCATAGCCAAGGTTGACCAGCTGCTTTTCACCTACTTCTTTAGTCTTTTAAAGACCAAGTTCCTTCATATACAAAGGCTCTGACCTACAATGTCTCATTTGCACAGTGAAATCTTCAGGGTTCTTAAAACCTTGACTCAACTGGGGGTTCCTGGACCCCATCTTTTTTGGGGGGGTGCTGAGGCTTGAACTTGGGGCCACTCAACCACTGAGCCACATCCCCAGCCCTGTTTTGTATTTTATTTAGAGACAGGGTCTCACTGAATTGCTTAGCACCTGACTTTTGCTGAGGCTGGCTTTGAACTCACGATCTTCCTGCCTCAGCCTCCTGAGCACTGGGATTACAGGTGTGTACCACTGCGCCCAGCTCTGGCCCCTATCTTTAGAATGTTCTCATTACAATTTAAGTTCAGAGCCTGTATTAGTCTCTTGAGCTGAACTTTAAGCTCACAAATACACTACACATTCCTTCTCTCTAGAACTGACATTGGTAGACTGATTCTTGTCTCAATTTGGCATGTTTTCCATTGGTGGTCTGAGGTTTCCTCTCTTCACTTGGCTCTAAGATGTCCAAATTTCCATCAGCTGCAACCAGGCTCCTTGTGCTAGCTTCTGATGGCATACATTGTGAGCAGAGATCTTCATTCAGCTCTGTAGCTATTAAGAAGTGGGCATGCATGATGAAAAGATGTTCAAGCAATATTGTTCCTTGGAAAAGCAGACTGTGGAATAAGTAAGTCTGGTGTTTGCCCCATCATTGGGGAATAAAACTATACACACATACACATATGTGTATAGTTCTCACTGTAGTTTAATATATTCATTGAACATCCCTAATCCAAAAATCAGAAGTGCTCCAAAGTTAAAAACTTAATTCCAGTGTGACCACAAGTGGAAAATTCCACATCTGACTTCATGTGATGCAGTCAAAACACAGTGTATAAAAATAATGTATAAAATGACCTATGTGGGCTAGGGTTGTGGCTCAATGATAGAGCACTTACCTCGCATGTGTGAGGCACTGGGTTCGATTCTCAGCACCACATATAAATAAATAAAGATCCATTGGCAACTAAGAAAATATTTTAAAAAATGACCTATGTATGAGGTGTATGTGATCTGTAAATGAATTTTGTGTTTAGACTCAGTTCCTATCCTCAAGAAATCTCACATGCAAATACTCCAAAATCTGAAAAGGTATGAAATGCTTTGGGTCCCAAGCATTTTGGAAAAGGGTTACTCAACCTGAACTTCCTGATACTCATCTACAAAACCTGTGGCAGGAACTGAAGAGGGCAAAGCATTGCTAATAGAGCCTATCAAAAGGGAGCTATGGGAAGTTAGGAGGTAGGCACCATAGTATTTGCCTGTATTTCCTCTATTTTTTACTATAAGCATAATTATCATTTATGAAAATAATCTGAACTCAAGTCTTTATTCTAGTAGATGGTACCTTAGATGACAGATCACCACTCAGATTTAATCACATCTCCTTTTCTAAAAAAATCTATGCAGTGTAGATCGTTACTGCTTTACCATAGACCTGACTGCTCCATGAGTTTCACCAGGAAGAATTGTCTAGCTAGAGTCATTTGACATTTAAATATCAATTAAACCTGTAAGGACAGAGATTTTATTGGGAATGACTTGGTCACATAAAGCTGAAATCTTCGTTTTGCACAAACTAGTCAGGTAATAAAGAGGGCCCTAAAGTATTAAGATAGTACTGTTTCAGGAAAAGCACAATTTCTTTTTTTAAATTAGTACTTTTTATCAGATCCTGTAACATAATTTTTCAAGTATACTTTATGATGAAATTCTCTTACAGATGAGAAAACCAGCAGATGAAAAATTAGAGAAATTTTGGATTGATTTCAACCTAGGAAGTCAGAGAGTAACTTTTTATATACACAATGCTGAGGTAAGCAGGCTGATTCCCTATCAGACCTACATGCTTAGTGTACTTCCAATGTGTCATGAGTTTCACCTGTTTACTTTCCCTAGAGTATTCTGTGGGACCCAGTAAGAATTCTGAAGGAAGCAGTTGTTAACTTCAGTGTAATAGGTAAGATGATGATGATTGTAAACTCCTCCACATCTAGCTCTGTATTTGTTTATATTTGCAATACGTGTTAAGAACAGATTTCAATCATATTGTGAGATGGAGGAAAGGTGGTGTGGTACAGTGGAAGGCTCACTGTGTTCATGGCAAGGTTTGGAGGGCATAGTATTGGTGACTTCTTTGTTTTATGGTTTTGGGGTTCAACTGCTTGCCTAGTTGTCTCATCTCAAACATAGAGTTCTCACCAGATTAAAAGCAGAACTGATGCCAAGTATGGTGGCATATGCCTGTAATCCCAGTGACTGGGGAGGCTGAGGCAGGAGGATCTTGAATTTGATGCCAGCCTCAGCAACTTAGGCCCCAAGCAACTTAGTAAGACTGTTTCAAAATACAAAGGGCTGGGCATATAGCTCAGTACAAAAGTGCCCCTGGGTTTAACCTCTAGATCCAAAAAATAAAATAAATAAATGCAGAAGTACCATGTAGCTTTTCTAGAAGATTCTATCAATATATCATCCAGTGATTTTACTTTTAGATATATATGCAAAAAAATTGAGAGTGTTGAACTTTATACCCATGTTCATAGCCACATTATTCACAACAGCTTAAAAGTGAAAGTAACCCAAATGTTCATTGAAAAATACATGGTATAAAATAAAATATCCCATACGTGCATGTGTATAGCATATTATGCAGCTTTAGAAAGGAGGGAAATTGACACATGCTACAATACAGAGGAATCTTGAGGTCATTATGCCAAGGGACATAAGCCAATTTGAACATGACAAAATACAGATTCCAACTTATAAGATTTCATGTAGTCAAATTCATAGAGACAACAGATTGGCAATTGTCAGGGGCTGTGAACAGGGAGAAATAGATAGTAGTGGCTCAAAGGGAACCAGGTTTCAGTTTTGCAAGATGGAAAAGTTCTAAAGATCTTATTGTACAACAATGTGCATGTGTTAAATTAAAAACTAGAAATTATGATGAAACTTTTATTTTGTGTTGGGTTGTCCACCCCTCCCCAACAGTCACAACTTACTGGTTTTGGTACCTGTCTTCCTCTCCCACAGTCACAGCAACAACTGATCAATGAGTTCACAGGCACCTGTGCCACTTTGTTTCAACTCCAGTCTTCTGAACCCCTCTCCTTAGGCTTCCACTGTCCTTAGACCTCCACTCGCCCTTCGTCCCAGCTTGGGAGATGGCATGGAGTGCGTCGTTAGCCTTGCTCAGCATCTCGGTTATAATCGTACTCAATCAGGCTTCCTGAATTAGGTTTTTTAAAAAATAGAAGGCTGTATTTTCATTACATACATTAAGTAACTGGGTTTACTAAAGAGTTAAAACTAAATATTATGTAAATATATGGATATTACACTTTCAGCAAAGGGTTTAAGGCAGCTTAATTTATATCAAAATAATTGAAATGGAAAAATTGGAACTCTAGACAAGAATAAAAATGTCTACCATGAAGGCTAAGCTACAATGGCCACAATGCAGATTCCCTTTTTCATTTTGTAATAGGATTGAATCCAGGGCCTCATACCTGCTAGGCAAGTGCTCTACCCCTGGACTCCACCCCAGCCCAAGATTCACATTTGCTTCTTAGCTTCCTGGAAGCTAGGTGAAAAGTGAAATATGACCTGTGAGCATCTCTAGAAATGTAAATTAGATGAAATCATAGATGTAAAGTAGGAGTAAGTTATATGGTAATTGTTGATTTAAAATAGTAAGATGTCATTGATAATAGTAAATAAGGACTTCCTTGGGTTTTCTGACAAGGGTGCCCTTAACATTGCTTTTCTGACTGTAAGTTTAACTGAACTTTGCTACTATCAGTTTTCAATAACCAATTTGCCAAAGTTAATATTCTATATTTCATTAATAGATCATACTTCTATGACACTTTGTATTTACAAAGTACCTCATGGAATCTTGAGGAAGTAGGTATTTCCATTTTTTAATAGCTGAGGAAAATAAAGATTAACAGACTCTGCAAGTAAGACTTTGATCTTGTAAACACAGTCCTGGCTGGGGAGTTGGCAAGGTATGTTGGAAGCTTGGTAGCCTTCAGTATTTCTTTTGACCCACATGTGTTTTTGTTGATCCCCAAGCCCAACTAGATACTGTATGTATTTTTGCCCATAAGGTTTTTGAACCACTTTTGCAGCAGAGTTTGAGACTTTCTCTGCAGTGATAAATGGATGTTCAGTAAGACCAGAATTTGGGGGAGATCACTGACCTTGACTCTAGACCAATACTGTCCCATAGAAATGTGATGGAGAGCCTTCAGAATGGGAGAAAATCTTTGTTACCTGCACCTCATATAGAGCATTAATCTCCAGGATATACAAATAACTCAAACTCAACACTCCCACCCCCCCAAAATAATAAATGGGCAAAGGATCTGAACAGACACTTCACAGAAGAATACAAGTGATCAACAAATATATGAAAAAATGTTCAACATCTCTAGTAATTAGAGAAATGCAAATCAAAACTACACTGAGATTTCATCTCACTCCAGTCAATGGCCACTAAGAATACAAAAAAAAAATACAACAAATATTGGCGAGGATGTGGTGGAAAAGCTACACTCATACATTGCTGGTGGAACTACAAATTGGTTCAACCCCTCTGGAAGGCAGTATAGCGATTCCTCAGAAAACTTGGACTGGAACCACCATTTGACCCAGCTATCTCACTGCTTGGTTTATACTCAACGGACTTAAAATCAGCATACTACAGTGACACAGCCACATCAATGTTTATAGCAGCTCAATTAACAATAGCTAAGCTATGCTATCGGCCTAGGCGCCCTTCAACAGATAAATGGATAAACAAAATGTGGTATGTACATACAATGGAATATTACTCAAAGAAATATGAAATTATGGCACTTGCTGGTAAATGGATGGAACTGGAGGCTATCATGCTAAGTGAAATAAGCCAATCCCAAAAAGCCAAAGGCCAAATGTTCTCTGATAGCGGGGTGGGGGAGGAAGGAATGGAGGTTCATAAGATTGGACAGGAAGAAATGAGGGTAAGGGAGGCAGAATAAGAATGGGAAAATCAATAGAATGAATCAGACATAACTTTCCTATGTTCATATTATAAATATATGACCAGTATAACTCTATCATGTACAACCACAGGAATGGGAAATTCTACTCCATGAATGTATGATACGTCAAAATACATTCTACTCTCATATATGACTAAAAAGAACAAATAAAAACAAAATGAGCCACATATTTATGTTTGAAGTTTTCTAGTAGCCACTTTAATTGAAAAGTGGATTAACTTCAATAATATTTGGTTAACCTAATATATTCAAAATATGAATGTGAGGGGCTGGGATTGTGGCTCAGTGGTATAGTGCTTGCCTTGCATACATGAGGCACTGGGTTTGATCCTCAGCACCACATAAAAATAAAGATATTAAAAATTTTTTTAAAATGTGAAATCAATATAAAGGACCATGGAGCTATTATACATTCTCTTTGTTCTAAGTCATCTATCTGGCGTGGAGGTCTCACTTGCAGAGCATCTCAGTGTGTACTAGCTGTGTTTCAAGTTCCCTACTGTCTGGATGGCACAGCTCTAGACCTGTGTCTCATTTTTCCTTCTTTCCATTCCCATCAACATGTGGCTATTGACTTGTCTGCTCTTTTACGGACTCTATCCATTCTTTTCTGTTTCCATCTACTCTGCCCTTACTGCAACTTATGCTTGGGCTTAATGAATTTTGATCTGAGTAATTTTTTCCTCCAAAACCAATTGCCCTTTGTCAGTAACATCCTGGTAGGACAGCCTAAAGAGGCTTCTCTGAGATGGTCTTCTCACTGATGTGCCCTCATCTTCTCTTTAGAAGGAATCTATTGAAATGAAGGTGAGTCATTCCATTTTGCATATCAGAAACAGTGGACTTTATTCTGTATTTTAGAAACTTGTGGGGTTCCAGAGAAATAAAAATGTTGCACTTATTGTATGTGGAAATAAAATGCTATCATATAAACAAAATGCTCTTAGGAAAAAACTTTGGATTTTTTTGATAAAGTAAACTATTTCTTATTAGAAGATCAACCAATCGTGTATGTATATGTAAATAAAATTTTAAAGTAATTTAATGTGACTTTTCAACTTATTGCAGAGAAGTCTAGACAGTTGGTCAATACCCCACTGTTATTTGTAATCATGAAATTTTAAGCCCTTCATTATACTGATGTGTATGTATACCATATTTTGTTAGAAACTGAGAAGATAAAGATACTCATCATTGACCTGAAGCAGCCCATTATTATCAGCAAGAAAGAGGTGATGAAAATAGAAATCCATTTTGATTTGCAGTTCAACATATCGCAAGCTTCTGTCCAAGCTTTGGGAGAGGACAAACAGGTGGCAAGCTCCATTCTCTAATTCTTTGAAATTCTTGCCGTGTATCTTTGGTCTCAATTTTCTTGCTAGGGTTTTTAGAAATTGGTGTCCCTGTTGGGTGTGGATGTGAAGATTTGGTCCAGCAGGAGCCTTGGTCTTTAGAAAGCCATGGGAACTGAGTAACGAGCCCTGAATTTGGATCCCAGCGCTTTAACTATGTAGGACACAAAGCCTCTTTGGACCATGAAATGCTTCGTCTGTCTCTTGCTAACAGTTGAAAGCTTTGCTAAGAGACATCACCTCTTTATGGTGTTCCTCCTGGAGTTGTGCAGATACCCATTGGGCTTCCTGGCACTTCTTGCTCTCCCAGCTCTACCTGGTCCCAGGGAGAATCATTGGGAGTAGGATTTATTAGGGCCTTCCCCACGCTCTCACTGTCTTGCCCTGTGGAAGTAGTCTATGCCTCTTCTAGATTGTCGCGGTTTTTATCTTCTAACTCTAATACTTCCTATGTAGAGCCTTTCTCCATCACCATCACAGCTGGTAGAAAGGCCAGAAATCTGTGACAAGACATAAAATACTGTAGTAATGGCCAATAGGGCATCAAGAGGTCAGAAACCTGATGGGGAAGTCTTGGCCAACTTCCTTTTGTTTTGAGTTGTGCAGGCAGGCATTTGGTACATGATAAAGTGCTCTGTAAGTAGTCTCCAAGGACCCCACAAAAAGATGATTTCACAGGAGAAAATGAGAAACAGAATAAGAAAATTAACCCATTCTATTATGTGAATAGGTCTATGGTTGCCTTTACTTGTGGAAATGTGTATTTTGATGTTTTCATATTCTACAAAATGTTTTGGGAGGAGAGTGGGGGTATGTGTTGAGGGAAGCCCCTGGAAGATGAGTCTCTGTGAGGAAGGGATGGGGTTGGAGGATCCTCCAGTGGGGCCTCCCTGCAGACTCATCCTGAGAGACTCGACCCCCCAAGTGAAGCAGAGATTAGAAGATACCCAGGGCTTGGACCCAGAGGTGGGAGAGGGTATTGTCTTAGTACATTCTCTGATGCTATAACCGAGAACTACAGATGGGTAATTGATAAAAGTTTTCTTTGGCTCCTGGTTCTGGAGGCTGAGCAGTCCAAGTGTGTGGTGCTGGCCTTCACTCAGCCTCTGGAGAGAGCCTTTCTGTTGCTTTCTAACATGGTGCAGGCCATCCATGAGGCCAGATGAAGCAAGTTTTCTGAATAGAACTCGTGTTTCTAACAAAGCCACTACTGTGATAACCCACTGATCCATGCCTGGGTCAATCCATTCATGAGGACAGAGCTCTTGTGATCCCACCTCCCAAAGGGCCCACCTTTCACACTGCTGCATGTGGGACCAGGTTTCTAATACAGGAAATTTGGGGGCACATTCAAACAATAGGCATCAGGAGAGAGTGGTGGAGAGCAAGGTAATGGTCACCGGAGCTGGTCCTGGAGGGAGGATGACGTAGAAAGCTGGAAATAGTAAAAAGATCCTTCAGGAGGGGGCGAGCTGAATAACTTCTCATTGATCCATGTGCTGTGTTCTAAGCTTTTTAAAGTTTTTATTTTCCTGTTTGCTTATTTTTAAGGCCACTGCTTTTAAAGGTCATGTGGCTTTTGGCTTGCCTTTCAGATGTTGCCCAATGAGCTGAAAGCATCCTTGGAACTTTTTCCTAAGTTTGAGAAAGATGATGGTGAGATTCCCAATAGCCAAGAAAAAGCAACAGGTATTTTGAAAAATAACAAAATTCTGACTTGAATTCTCTATAAGAGTACTGATGATACCTTACTTGGATAGGAGTCACCAAAAACCTGTGGTTATATAAGTAGTAAGAGTTTGAAAGAAGAGCTGCCGTAAGCCTCAATTCATTTCCCATCTGATAGCCTCTCCTGTGAGTTGGTTGGAATGTTAAAGAACAGATGCTGGGTGGCAGGAGGAGGGTCCAGGGAGGTTCCTGTCCTACACAAAGCCTATCTCCCTTGAGCTTATTCCCAGGTGCCCACAGATTTCTCATTTGAGATCTGAGGTAATACCTAACTACCAGCTACACCATACAGCGGCGGTGGGGCAGAGCTGTGCATTCCTTGGAGAGCATGCCAGCATCATGCGTGGTTATTTTAATTGTTTTCTCCACATGTATAGAACATGCTGAGGAATCCAACCTGGCTGAGCTAATGAGTGCTGGAGATGACCATCACCTAAATGGCCAGTCTGAGCCTCCTGTGAGTATGGAGAGCTGGGAATAGGTTCTAATCTGTGTCCAGAGGAAGCTGGAATGGATGCCGTGCCTTCTGAGGCATAGACCATTTTCTCCTGGTTAACCATCTCCTGATGTTTTAATGATCCCCTTTAGATTATTTTTGTCTGCTGAGTCTGTGTATTCCCTTTTGCTCAACTCTACTCTCCCAAGAAAGGCTTGACTCCCCTGGCCTCTGCTTGATTCATTCATTTGAGACTTGAAGATCAGTGTCTGGAAACTAATGTAGGGAATAGGAATCCAGCATCTGGAGTCAGACATGGTCTTCACTTACTAGCTGTAGGAACTTGGAAAATTAATATTATTACTCTTGGGGAGTCCCATCCATGAAATGAAAGTAATAGTGAGTTCATAGGTATGACCTTCCTAGGATTTAAAAATTGGTACTAAGTTATGGCTAGATAGGACCAAGAAGTTCTGGTGTGCTGGTTCACAGTAGGATGATTATAGATAGCACTGTACATTTCAAAAAGCCATAGGGAAGGATTTTGAATGTTTCCACCATAAAGAAATGGTGTTTGAGGAGAAAGACATGTTTAGCCAGATCTAAACATTACACAATGTGTACATGAATCAAAACAGCAGATGATACGCCATCAGTATGCACATTTTTAATGTTTTAATGTGCCAGTTAAAAAGTAAAAAGGATTTAATGGAGCACTTGCTTTGCATATTTAGGTATTTAGTTCCTCATTTTCTTACATGAATGTATCACACACAACTGTGATATTGGAGTCATTAAAAAAAGACTATTTTCCCAGATTAACTGTCATCTTTTAAATAGTCTCCTTGGGAAGTTGTACACATGTCCTAATAGCTAGTGCTGTCTGTCTTCCTGTTTCCCTGTGTACTCATGTACTCTGTTTCTTTGGTGGTGGTAGATCCTATCCTGAGATAGGATATGGCCTTTTTGGAAGAGCCAGCAGTCATTGAGAGCCACACTTAAACAGCCTGATATTTGGTTAATAGGCTCTTCTTAAGACCTGTGAAATGGTTTCAATAGACTTTCAAAAGGGGGCTTCAGAGATACCATGACGGTTTTTTTTTTTTCTCCCCTGCAGCACAAAAATATAGCTGATAATTCACCGGAGAAACTGAAACAGGATGACATGCAACAAGGTCTGATGTCTTATCTGTCATAAATAAGACCTGAGAGATATATTTAAATATTTGTTCAGGATGCATAGCACTTCTTCTTTTTTTTTTTTTCCTTAGAAGTTACCTCAAAATATGAGTATTCTTCAGATGCATCAGAACCATCCATTCCAATTCAGGCTCCTAAATTAGACAGCAAATCTAAGTAAGTGATTTTCTTTTTAAGTTGTTTCTTTTTATTGTTCTTAATGGGCACAAACTAATTATACATATTGAGGCACAGTGATTTTTTTAAAGTTTTTAAAATTCTACTTAGGTATATATGATAGCAGAATGCATTTTGATTCATTGTACACAGATGGAGCACAACTTTTCATTTCTCTAGTTGTATATGATGTAGAGTCACACTATATGTGCCATCATACATGAACCTAGGGCAATGATGTCCATCTCATTCCACCATCTTTCCTGTCCCCATGTCTACCCCCTCCCTCTCCTCTGACCAGAGTTTCTCCATTCTTTCCATGCCCCCTTCCTCAGTATAGATCAGTATCTACTTATCAGAACATTCGGCCTTTGGTTTTTTGGGATTGGCTTACTTTGCTTAGCATGATATTCTCCAGCTTCGTCAATTTATCTGCAAATGCCATAATTTTATTCTCTTTTAATGCCAAGTAATATTCCATTGTGAAAATATACCACGGTTTCTTTATCCATTCATCTATTGAAGGGCATCTAGGTGGGGTCCACAGTTTAGCTATTGTGAATTAAGCTGCTATAAACATTGAAGTGGCTGCGTCAGTGTAGTGTGCTGTTTTTAAGTTCTTTGGGTGTAGACCGAGGAGTGGGATAGCTGGGTCACATGGTGGTTCCATTCCAAGTTGTCTAAGGAACCTCCATACTGCTTTCCAGATTGGTTGCACCAATTTGCCGTCCCACTAGCAATGTATGAGCGTGCCTTTCTCTCATATCCTCGCCAACACTTATTGTTTGTATTCTTGATAACTACCATTCTGACTGAAGTGAGATGAAATCTTAAGAGTAGTTTTGATTTGCATTTCTCTAATGGCTAGAAATGTTGAACATCTTTTCATATGTTTGTTGATCAATTGTATATTTTCTGAGAAGTGTCTGTTCAGCGCCTTAGCCCATTTATCGATTAGGTCATTTGTGTTTTTGGTGTTAAGTTTTTTGAGTTGTTTATATATCCTGGAGATGAGTGCTCTATCTGATGTGCATGTGGCAAAAATTTGCTCCCAGAAGGTAGGCTCTCCATTCACCTCATTGTTTCTTTTGCTGAGAAGAAGCTTTTTAGTTTGAATCCATCTCATTTATTGATTTTTTAAATTTTATTTCTTGCACTTTAGGAGTCTTGTTAAGGAAGTCAGGGCCTAATCTGACATGAAGGGTTGGGTCTCCTTTTTCCTCAATTATGCACGAGATCTCTGGTCTAGTTCCTAGGTCCTTGATCCACTTTGAGTTGTTTTGTGCAAAGTTAGAAATAAGGGTTTAGTTTCATTTCGCTGCATATGGATTTCCAGTTTTCCCAGCACCATTTGTTGAAGAGGCTATCTTTCTTCAATGTGTTTTTGGTGCTCTTATCTAGTATAATTGTATTTATGTGGGTCTGTCTCTGTGTCTTGGATTCTGTACCATTGGTCTACATGTCTATTTTGGTGCCAGGAGGTACATTGATATTTTTATAAATGTATCATGGAATGATCAAATCATGGTATTTAGCATATGCACAGGAAACATTCACCACTTTTTAGTGAGAATGTTCAGAAACCTCTTGTAGTTCCTTTGGAATATGCACCCTGCTGTACTATAGCCTCCAAAGGACATTTCTCATATTAGCTGTAGTTTTGGCCAATCTCTCCTTAATATCTTTCCCTTCACCTCTAGCCTCTCATAACTATCATTCTAATTTATACTTCCATGAGTTTGGTGGTTTTAGATTCCACATATAAGTGATCAGCAGTATTTATCTTTCTCTACTAGGTTTACTTCATGTAACAGAATGTCCTCTGTATTTTACAAATGACAGAATTTAATCTTTTTTGTGGCTGAGTAGTACTCCATTGTGTATACATACCACATTTTCTTCATCCATTTATCTCTGTATGGACACAGGTTGATGCCACGTCTTGGAAATTGTGAAACTAAACACCATGCACATCATTGTATATGAATACTACAAGTTGACAGTCCAGGTTTTGCTCCCTTTCCTACCTCTGGCCACCTCATTCTCCAAGGACAAAGCATTACATGAAGTTTTCTGTTGAACAATTTGAGTTGGCAGATTCTTCTGGACCTGCAGACCTCTGCTATTATCTCTAGCTTATTTTTGATGTATTTTTCTGCTGTAAAACAATGAATTTGAGATAGAGAAACACTCAATCTACAAAAATCATTTTTCACTAGTAAAAGCCAAAAATTGAAATAAAAAGGCAATTTAATTTACAATAATACTAAACATATGACATACTTAGGAATTAGTTTAAAGATTTACTTTTGCCGCCTTTTTCTTTTTGTATTAGAGGATTTAACCCAAGGATGCTTGTACCACTGAGCCACATCCCCAGTCCCTTTTATTTAGTATTTTGAGGCAGAGTCTCACTAAGTTGCTGAGGCTGACCTCAAAGTTGTGATCCTCCTGCTTCAGCCCCCCAAGCCACTGGTATTACAGAGGTGTGCCATCATGGCTAGCAACAAAAGATTTGTAAGATGCATGCCCTGCCACACAAGCAGAAAACTACAGAATGTTGAGAATAGTTAAGGAAGATATAAATAATCTGTTTGAGATGAAAAACTTAAGATCTTCCCAAATTATCTATGGATTCAATAAAATCCCCAATGAAAATCCCAGCAGTCTTTTTTAAAAAAAATTAGCAAATTATTTCTGAATTTCATGTGAAATTTTAAAGAACCTGGAAGCACCAAAACAAATTTCAAAAAGAAAGTAAGTGGAAGGGCTCACATACTACCTGCTTTCAAGGTTTATTAAAAATCAAGAGTGTGGTATTGGCATAAAGATGGCTAAATAAAACAGACAACGAAGTCCAGAAATAGGTCTGAATATATGTGAGCCATTTATGTATGACACAAATGCAAAGACAATTCAGTGGGAAAAGGGTAAGGTATTTCAACATATGCTGCTACAGCAGTTGAATACTATATGTAAGAAAATAGATGACCTTTCTTCATCACCCTCCATAGATCATAGACCTTTATATAAAACCCATTTAAAGGGAAATATTTTTTTAAAAACTTCAAAGATTTTTTACATATGACATCAAATCCACAGTTTATACAAGAACACACTGGTGAATTGTACTTCATTAATGTGAAGTAGGCTCTTCACCAGCTACTGTTGGAAGAAGCAAGAAACAAGCCATACTCTTGCAGAAGATATTTGTAAAAGACTTGTATCTGAAATATACCAATTCTCAAACTTCAATAGTAAAAATACAACTCAGTAAAAATAGAGGCAAAGATCTAAACAGCTATTTCACCAAGGAAAATACACAGCAGAGAAGCACATTGAAAGTTGTTCAATATTATTATTAGAGAGATGTCCATTGAAGCTGTAAGATGCACTGCTCATCTATTAGAATGGTTGTCTGTACCACGAGGTGGTGACTATGTAGGTTACTGGAACTTTTATACACTGCTGGTAGTTTCCTAAAATGTTATATCCACCCTGTGGCCCAGGTATTCCAATCCTAGGTGTTTTCCCAAGAGATAGGTCAGCATATCTCCATGCAAAGAAATGTACACGAGTATTTGATAGCTTTCTTTGTAATAGCTCCAAATTAGAAACTCGGATGTCTTTAATAGATAAATGGATAAACCCATGTTGGTACAGATCTTTTCTTATTCAAAATGTCTGGGGCTAAAAGTGTTTTATATTTCAGAGTTCTCTGGATTTTGGAATATTTGAATACACATAACAAGATATCCTGGGATGAGATCCAAAGTCTAAACACAAATTTATGTTTCATATACAACTTATACATATATCCTGAAGATGATCTCATTGAATATCCTTAGCCCACCAGTCCCCAGTGTTTTGACTACAATGTGTTACTTGAGGTCACGGGTGGGATTTTCCACTTGTAGCATCATACTGGTGCTCAGGAAGTTTTGGATTTTGGAGCATTTTGGGTTTCCAGATTAGGAAGCTCAACCTGTATATCCACATAATGAAATACTATGCAGAAATAAAGGAATGAACTGTTGACATGAATGAATCTCAATTATGCCCAGTGAAGTGAGAAAATGTACATATTGTATAATTCCATTTACATAAAATTCTAGAATATGCACATTAAGGGCCATAGATGAGTGGTTGGCTGGAAATGGTGCATTCTGTGTCATACAACAGATCTCTAGAATGTACTCATTTTTAATAACAAACCATAGGAACTCTGCATTCCCCTTCCCTCCCAGCTCTGGCAACTGCCATTCTACTCTTCCTATAAGTGTGACTCTCTTGGATACCTTGTACATTTAGACTTGTGTATTATTTGTGCTTTTTTGACTGGCTTAGTGCAACATTCTCCATGTTCATCCATACCGTTGTGTATGGCAGGATTTCCATTAAGGCTGAGTAGTAGTCTGTGTGTGTGTGTGTGTGTATGCTACAGTTTATCCATGCTTTCCTCATGGATAGGTTGTTTACAAATTGTGTTAGTCAGCTTTGTTATTGTAATAAATGCCTGAGATTTTTCAACTTAAAGAGAAGGAAGGTTTATTTTGGCTCACAGCTTTGGAAATTAAAGCCCATGGTTGGTTGACTCTGTTGCTTTTGGGCCTGTGGCAAAGCAATACATCATGGCAGGAGCAGGCAGCAGAGATAGCTGCTCATTTCATGGTGGCTGGGGAGCAAAAGGGAGAGGAAGGGGCTGGGATCCCCAAATTCCTTTCTAGGGCATGCCCCCAGGGACCTAGCTTCATCTCACTAGGCCCCACCTCTTAAAGATTGTACCACATCCCAAGCACTGCAGGATGTTGAACAAGCCTTTAGCATGTGGGCCTTTGGGGGACACTTCTTCAAACCATAGTATATATCCTGGCTATTGTGAATAATGCTGCAATGAACATTCAAGTGCAGACACCTTTTCCACTTTCTGATCTCAGTACCTTTTGGAGGTATACTTTGTAGGATTGCTGAATTACATAGTAGTTCTATTTTTATTTGAGGGGGAGGTACCTCTACTATTTTCCATAGCAGCATCCCTCTTTATTCTCTTCATTATTTTACAGTGATTCCAATTGTTGCTCTACATCCTAATACTTATCTGTAAAATAAAAATAACAGACCATATGTCTGATAAGTGGTTAATAGTCAAAATGTAGAAGGAACTCCTATAACTCGAGAGCTGCTAATAATGACCCAAGTAAAAAGTGGGCAAAAGACTTAAGTAAACATTCTCCAAGGAAGACTTACAATGGACAAAGGCTTATGGAAAGATGCTCAATGCACAACATCTCTAATGGCCAGGGAAGGCTTCTGTATGAAGCACCCAGGGGCTTTCAGGTGGGGCCATGCTGGAGGAACACTCTTTAGCATTGCCACTGGCTGGCCCCTTGCCAATTCTGCCCTGCCCATCTTCCTCTTCTCTGTGTGCCTCGGACAAGGAGCTCAACAGTTTATTTTCTTGTAAATAGTCATCATCTTCCAGAGAATCTGTGAATAGAGAGCAAAATAGAAGCCAATCTGCATAATGGATGCTCCCTGTGCATGGGGTTCACGATCAGGCAAAGGGCGCTGGAGGAAGGAAAGCATGAGCGCGGAGAGGTAGGGAAAGGAAGAGGGTGACTGTCATATCAGTTCCATTCATTGGGTATATATTTTTTTTAGGGAAAATCCTGCTCTTGAGAATGGCAGAAAGCAAAAGAGAAGGATGTCGGTAATGTAATAACTTTTATTATTTTAAAGTAATACTTCCCAGATTTCAGTTACTTGCATACCACCTATGAAATGTGCCACAGCACGATTCCTGGTTAACTGTTTTTCTTAATGATCTTAAATGTATTTTAAAAAATCATTTCAATTTTAAATGGAAAAGCTTTCTAACAAATAGCAAATAAATAGCACTTGAAAATCACCATGTTAGCCTGTGAACTCCGAAAAGGCTAGTCTACCATATTTAGGATCATCTAGTGTGATGGATGGATAAGTGAGCTCAGTCAAAGTGAACAGAAGGGAACATTTTCATGTTAAATCCTAATGGTTTGCAAGTAGATAATGGAAAATTTGAAGGTAGGCTCCCTTAGTTAGTCTTTGCCACCATAGCAAGCACTCATTTAACAGAAAAGAGCCCACTCCTGTTGGCTGAGAGATGGTGGGCCTTCTCTCTATTCCACAGAGACAGCGTCAGGCAAGAATGGCACTTCCATGGCAACCAGCACTTAAGCGCACAGCTCTATCAGAAACGCACACTGGGGGCTTCCCCTCTTAAAACCTTTATCCCTTTTTCCCTCTCAAATTACATTAAGCCCATTCTTGCTTTGTTATTAAAAAAAAAAGGGGGGGGAGGTGTTAAACACTCAAAACATCCTGAGTAGATCAGATAAGTTTCTGATCTTTCGGATCAGAAAGAATTGAAACGGCTCCCTGAGTCAATATTCAATGACATGCTTTCTGTCTGTGCCAGTGACATCTGTCCATGTGCCACCACTGGTGGCTGTTTGCTTTGGGAAGTACAGTGCTGTGTGTGGTCCATGTACTTTTTAAAAAAGAGGCAAATAAGCCTGGCTCATGAAAGTTCCTATTCAAAATTACCTTGTCTAACTGGTGTAAGTGTCCATTAATGGATGAGTGGCTAAAGTGTAGTATAAATACTCAAGGAAATACCATTCAGCCTCAAGGAGGAAAATTCTTTCGCTCCTGACAGCACAGATGAGTATAAGGAACATTATGTTGAGTGAAAAAGCCATGCTCAGAAAGACACATCCTACATGGTCTCACTTATGTGGAATTTCAAGAGGTCAAACTCACAAATAGGAAAATGATAGTTACCAGGGGCTGGAGGTGTTAGGGCGATACTGATCAAAGGATACAAAAATTTTAGAAAAGATGTAGGTCTGTCATATATTAATATGACTGTAGTTAAGAGCAAGTCTACTATGTATTGCTATGAGAGTAGGTTTTAGGTATTCTCATTTTAAAGTATGTGAGGTCATGCATATGCTAATTAGATTTTAACCCTTTCACAATGTATACTTATATCAAAACATCATGTGGTACACCAGACATATATACGATTTTTGTCAGTTAAAAAATAATCTCTACAAAATGTTGAACTACAAAACATTTTAAAGGAGGAGTAGTTGGGTCTTACAAATGAGTCTGATAACTGGACGCCTAACCATCTCCCATGGTGTCATGGTGGTGATATCACGAACAAGTGGCATTGGTCCAATCTTAACCCGGCGGCAACCTTGGGAGATGATTCTGTGTTTTGTCATTTGAGATAGCAGGTATGTCCTCCTGTGGATGCTTCCTGTTTGAGAAGACTGAGATACTTTTTTTGCCACTGACTATGCTGGGATTCTTCAGAATCCCCTCTCACCTCGAATGAGAATTGTTGTCACAGCTGAGTGGTGGGTCCCTGGAAAAGCAGAATGGTTGGGGACGGAGCCCCTGGAGGTGCCTAACACAGAACTCATATAGGGTGGAATTTTTCTGTTAAAATCAAAACCAACCCTATTTTAAAATAGAGCATTAACATATTTTCATCATAGCATTTATTTTAGAGGCTCAAAAACTGAAAAAGCTTTTAAACATATAAATATCAAAGTACAGTGGTATTACCCACCAGAATAGATGAAATTTATTCTAAATCACTAACCTTCTATAGTATAGTCTTAGTTTCAAAAGGCTTTGTTTTAAATAGAAATGATCTCCTGGCTGGTTTCAGTTCTTCTGAGACAGAGAAGCATGTCTTTGCAAAAAAAGAAAAAATAAATGTGTGTACATGTGTGTGTGCTTTGTCATTTGAGTTCCTGCTTTGAAATTAGCCAATATTCAGTGCATTTGCTTTTGAACAGATAACATCTCTTCAAGTGTAGATACTTGATTTGTGTCATCCTTTCCAACAGCAGCATGGTGGAAATGGACTAATGGAATAATTCTTTTCTTTTTTTCCCCCCCTCCTTTTGCACATTTTTATGATGGGAGGGAGCCAAGTGTTCCAGAAGGAGTTCCTTCTCTTGTGCCTAATCACAATGTTTAATATGTGTGTGGTAATATGCGTAACTGTGCATTAAGGGCACTGGCCCCTCTTTACCAGTTATTTAGTATCTGTGTTTGTAAAAGTTTAATTATAGGAAACATCTTTTCTCTGAGAGTAATCAAGATTCAAGTTCTTCTACTAGTGAACAATCTTGGAGCAGTAACCACAAAAGGAAATCCCTAACACCGTATTCCAGGAGGAGAAAGACTAGAGTCAGAAGCCATTTAAGAGGTACCTTTGCCACCTTTGGGGTCACTTCTCAGATATATCAGCATGTATTTTTTTTTTGGTGTGGGGGATGCTAACAAAGAAATATGATTATGGGCCCCTTTCCCTTTTTACAATAACACCAGAAAGGCAAAATATATGTACATGAAACAGAAAAACATGGAATTAACCAGCAATTGTTAAATAAGAGTCAGGTAGGAGTTTGGCTAGAAGGAACTTGGTAGCAGCTAGAGCCACCTTCAAGTAAGAGGTGGGTAAGACTTGAGCTAACCCTTGGGAAAGGAGTGCAGTGTGAAGTGCTAAGAAAGGAAGCATTTTTGGGTAAAACTACCAAAGTGCAACGTGGAAGGTGAGGGTGATGTTCAGGGATAGTGTTTGGAGCAGGAGTTCACCCAGGGGTGAGGAACAAGGTGGAATCATTGGAGGATTGTAAGAACAGACACATGAGCCGGTGCTCAGAAGTGGGAATTGCTTCTAGCATTGGCATGTGTCATTAGAGGGAGAAATGGACTGCCATGTGTCTCATAATTAAATGTACCCACTGTGTGCTTATTTTCTTTCGTTCTTTAGTCTTGCCACATTTCCCTTTCAGTAGTGGCAGTGACCATGAGAAAGATCAAGTAAGTAAATTGTGTTGGACTGCCCTAGGCCTTAATGGGTTATGCATTTTTTTTCTCAAAATATTCCAGCAATATAAGAATAAGGAACCACAGGTTTGCTGCTATGTCCATTTATGCCGATAGAAACTGTAAGAATCATGGTGTTATATACCTGTAATCCAGGCTACTCGGGAGGCTGAGGCAGGAGGATTGCATCCAGGCCAACTTAGCAAGACCCTTCCTCAATAAAAAGAAGGGCTGGGCATGTCACTCAGTGGTAGAGTGCATCTGGGTTCAATCCTGAGTACTACAAACAAAACCAAAACCTGTAAGGACTTTCAAACATTTAGCATGAATTGTAGGTAAAGATTTAGGATATTTTTTCATTGTTTCCA
The DNA here is from genome assembly GCA_028644305.1 of Xerus rutilus. Taxonomy (NCBI): domain Eukaryota; kingdom Metazoa; phylum Chordata; class Mammalia; order Rodentia; family Sciuridae; genus Xerus; species Xerus rutilus. The sequence continues at coordinate 112,145,814 of CM053406.1, read as the reverse complement.
AATATTAGTGAAGAATATTATGTAGGATGCTAAAAACCTTGGCTATTCTGACTTCCCACAGATACATGCTCTTTTGAATTTGTTTTGAAGTAAACTTGGTTAATTCTTCCTGTAGTTTTCAGTTTATTTTCGCTTCTAAAGCTTTTAATAATCTCGGCATTTAAATCTTCATTTTGCAAGTGGCTCACATGCCTTCAGTCTTATGTAAATATTGAATAAACCCTCAAGGTTTTTAAATTTCCTTTCACTTATCCTCATTTTATATCCAAGGAGTTTAGAGTATGGATGCCAGTGTCCTCTGGACCAATTCAAAGCCCAATTTTGCCTCTGGTCAGCTAAGTTATTCCTTTGCTTAGTGGTTGGTTTTTGTCATATGAGATGTGTATAGATTACAGAGTATATGACCAAGCATGTAAGGGTTTTATAAGAGGCCACTGCTGTGATCGAGGCATCGGTGGCACCCTGCCTGCTTGTGCAGAAATTCAAAAAAACTGCAAGTGCTTTGGTCACAGCCCCATCTGCTTGCTTCATTAAGTACATGGTGACATTAAGTACTCATGTCACTAAAGACAGAGTATAAACTTTTGAGCCAGAATAGGTACAGTTTTCCCTTGGTATCCATGGGGGATGGCTTCCAGGACTCCCTTGGTTAACAAAATCCGTGGATGTTCAATTTCCTCATAAAATGGCATAGTGTTTGCATATCTAGGCTCTAAATAATATTTAGATTCCTTATAGTACCTAATATGTTCTAAAAGCTATGCAAATAGTTGTTATACTATATTGCTTAAGGAATGATGACTAGGGGGAAAAGTTGGTATATATATATTGAGTAAATGCAGTGTTTTCCTCGATATTTTTGATTGGCCATTGGTTGAATTTGTGGATGTGGGACTCATAGATATGGAGGGCTGATTGTACTTGGTTATTTGTTGACTCATTCAACCCAAAATAATGGCACCAAAGAATAGATTCTAGCAAATATGGCTTTGGTTTTAAATAAGCATCAAAGAAACATCATGGGTTTAAGAATTCTTAAATTCAAGCTATTCAACTGGCAAAAAGTCCAGGCTAATTTTCAGTGAGGACCTTGTGGACTTTCTACTTAAAATATTTCTCTGTGCTGCAGTATAAGAATAATTTGGGGCAAAGCTTATCAAATTTTTCTGTAAAAGGCCAGATAGTAAATATTTGGACATTTGTGAGTCATACAGTCTCTAGCAATAAGCCAACTCTGCCATTGTAGCCAGAAAGCTGCCATAGACAACAGGGAAATAAATGGTGCACCATGTTCCAATAAAACTTTATAGGAATGGACCATGGGTTATACCCTGCCAAACCCCAATTCTGGGCAGTGCTTCTCAAATCTGAGTGGTTATCAGAAAAACTAGGATAGCTTGTTAAAACAGATTTCTCAGTCCTATTCCCAGCATTTCTTATTGAGTAGGTTATAGGTGGCACTTGGTGTTTCTTTCAAGCTCCTACATGTTGAGGGACCTGAACCACACTTTGAAAAGCACTGATCTAGAGTTTATCAATTGACATATGACCTAACTGTTCTTCTAATTCTGGAATTTTCTAGTCTTTGTGTTTATTTATGAATGCAGTAAATCTAATACCTAACTTCTTAAAAGGATTTTGAAAATGTCTTGGGATTTTTTTGATAAATTTTTGAGTGGTAGTGAATGCTAATACTGAACAAAGGTATCATTATATTAGGCTAAACTTCTCACGCCAGTATGGGAAGACAGCTCCAGGCAAAATGCGACACTTCCAAAAATTTCTGAAACTGAACTCCAGGGTAGCCCTTCCTTTTTAGCTCCTGAAGATTCTACACAGAAAATAGGTATGCAATTTTCTGTTGGTTTGCATAGACAAAAAGTTGTATTTGGAGATTGGTGGTTTAAAACAAACCTTTTTTGTAAAAAAAAAAAAATTCATGAAGAAAGTGAGTTTGAGATGGCCTTTCCCTTTAATGTCTCCATTCACAAAGGATGAAGGATATTTTGTTTATATTTGCTGTGACATTTGAAATCAGATTGCTCATAAGAAATGCCAGTTCTCCCTTTAAAGTTGCAAGAAAACTCGTTATGACCTAGAGCAGGAATTGATAAACTTTTCCCATAAAGTTTACTGATAGCAAATATTTTTGCCTTTTGATGCATAGTTTCTGTTGCAGCTATTTAACTCCACAGTTGTAGCACAAAATCAGGCACAGACAAGATCCAAAACAGTAGGCAGGCATGTATGTGCTTCTATCAAACTTTATTTACAAAATCAGATGCATACTAGATTTGGCTTGGGGGTCAGATTTTGCCAAGCTTTGTTTTGTGTTATCTTAACCCTCCCTATATTTTATTGGAATTGTTTACATCTTTTAATTTTATAAACTTAGGGATTTTTCTTTTGTTCACGTTTATTATTCTACAGTTTAGCTATTTGCAGGCAAACATTGGCACCTAGGAAGCACTGGACCTCTTAGCCTAGCTGCTACTGGCAGAAAAGTGAGGAAAAGGGAGAGATGAAGATACAGCATAAAGAATGAGAGGAAGGGAGATAAAGTTTGGGGAAAAGGACCAAACTACAAAACAATTAACAAAAGGCAACAGCAAGTCCTTACCTAATGACAATTACTTTATTGTAGATAGAATACATTCTCCAAAAGAAAGAGTAGCTGAATGGCTTAAACAAGATCCAGTGACATGCAAGAAACTTACATTAGTCTTAAGGAAAAACAGACTGAAATTGAAGGGATGACAAAAAGATACACTCCATGCAAATGGCAACCAAAAGAGCAGAGGTAGCTATACTTAATATATACTTTCTGTCAAAAATCTATCAAAGATTATGATGATAAAGGGGTCAATTCAAGAAGAAGATATGATGAATTCTATATCCTCTAAACATATAGGCACCCAGCATTGGAGCACCTAAATATGTAAAGCAAATATTAATAAAAACTAAAGGAGAAATAAACAGCAATACAATAGTAGTAGTGGACTTTAGTAACCCATTTTCAACAATGAGTGAATCATTCAGAAAGAAAATCAATATGGAAACAGTTGACTTGAACAATACAGTAGAACAAGGGACCCAACAGATATACATTTACACAACAGCAGAATACACATGCTCAAGTATACACTGGACATATCTGATGTATGGCCACAAAACAAGTCTTAACAAATTTAAGAGGATTGAAATCATGTCCAGTATCTTTCTGACTACAATGGCACAAAATTGAATCATAACAGGAAAATTTTTGGAAAATTCACATGTGGAAAATAACACAATTCTGAATAACCAGTGGGTCAGAGAAAATCAAGAGTCTCTTGAGACAAAAGGAAATGGAAACAGACCACACCAGACCCTATGGGATGCAGCAAAAGCAGCATCTAGGCAGAAGTTCATAGTGATAAAAGCCTACATTAAAAAACTCAAATGAACAAATTAACTCTACACTGCAAGGTGCTAAAAATGGAATAAACTAAGCCCAAAGTCATCAGAATGAGAAAAATATTGATGAGAACAGAAATAAGAGAAATAGATACTAGGATAATATAAAAGCTACAAAAACAAAAATTAGTTTTGTGAAAAGATAAAAATGACAAACTTTAGATGGGCATGGTGGCACATGCCTGTAATCCTAGCACTTTGGGAGGCTGAGACGGGAGAATCATGAGTTCAAAGCCAGCCTCAGCAACAGTGAGCTGCTAAGCAACTCAGACCCTGTCTCTACATAAAACACAAAATAGGGCTGGGGATGTGACTCAGTGGTCAAGTACCCCTGAGTTCAATCCCTGGTACCAAAAAAAAAAAAAAAGACAAACTTTAGCCAGCCTAAGAAAAAAGACATTAAAACTGATACCATAGAAATACAACAGATCATAAGATAACTGCTATAGAAAATTATATGTCAACAAATTGGATCCCCTAAAAGGAATGGATAAATTTCTATACATATACAATCTATGAGTACAGAATCATGAAGTAGAAAAAATAGATTCAAAGTAATGAGACTGAATAAGTAATCAGAGATTTCCCTTCAAAGAAAAGCCTAAGACCTGATGGATTTATGAATGAATTCTACCAAGTATTTTAAAAGGAATTAGCTGATCTTCCTGGAGCTGTTCCAGAAACCTGGAGAGGAGAGAACATTACCAAGTGTACTTTATGAAACCAGTATTACTGATACCAAAGGCTAGTTAAGGAAAAGAATATTATAGGCCAATGTTCCTGATGAACATATATTCAGAAATCTCTATCAATATACTAAATTGATTTCAATAGTACATTGAAAATATACTGTGATCAAGTGAGATTTATCCCTGGGATGCAAGGATAGTCAACATATGGACATTAATAAATGGGAAAAACACTAACAGAATGAAGGATAAAATTCTATGATCATCATTTCAATAGATGCACAAAAAGTATTTGGAAAAAATCAATAAAAATCAAGAAACTAGATATATAAGGAATCACCTCAACATTTTTGTCAATATGTGAGAAGCCCACAGTTTATTGTATTCAATGGTGAAAACCTGGAAATTTTAAGATGAAAACAAGCATGTCCACTCTACTCAATGTACTGCAAATCCTAGAGAAATTAGACAAAAAGGGCCATACTGAGATGGAAAAAATTAACTTGTCACTGTGGCCAACAATCTCTTATATAGAGAGACCCACCAAACTTCTACCAAAAATATCAGAACTGCTAAACCACTTCCCCTAGAAGTAAAATTATGGGGTACAAGATCACCATATAAAAATGGTGTTTTTTCTCCCCTGGTTACTCCTGATTCAAATTGGCTGAATAAAGATACCTATCACTCGCCACCTTCTCCACAAAGAACTAAATAGGCATGTGGCTGCATTTTTGAGATGAACAATGGGGAGAAAACACTGAAAAGCAGCTAGAAAGACTGGTAAGATTTAGACACTTAAGAAAACAGCATAATAAGAACAACAAAATAACCCTGGTATGTGCCTGGATCCACAGACAGGAGTCCTGCTTACATGGGGTAAGAGTAAAGTCTGCTGGGGGTGGTGGTACACGCTTGTATTCCCAGTGGCTCAGGGGGCTGAAGCAGGAGGATCGTGAGTTCAAAGGCAGCTTCAGCAACAGCGAGGTGCTAAGCAACTCAGTGAGACCCTGTCTCTAAATAAAATTCAAACTAGGCCTGTGGATGTGGCTCAGTGGTTAAGTGCCCCTGAGTTCAATCCCCAGTGTGGCTCCCCACAAAAAAAAAAGTGAAAGAATCCTTGAAAACTCAGTAAATATGGATGCTGGCAATCCTAGCTATTGGAAAATTTCAATCTTCACATGCTTGCGGCTCACTTAGATAAGTAAGCTGGACTCTGCACCATGGCGTTGCTTTGGAAAAAAAATCTCTCATCTCCCCATGAAATCCCCCAGGTGCTGTAGCGAGAAGACATCTTGAGAAGTGGTCTGTTGTCTGGGCCACTCTAGGGGTCAGACTCCCTGCATATTCCCATCTCCAAGACTCCACAAACATTCTGCCACAGTCAATTGTGGGGTCCCTGTCTCATGACCCCAGCATGAACTGTGATGGGGTGCGATGTACTGCAAAAGGGTGTCTGGATAAAAATGGCGGACACTGCCCTCAAGAACAAAAAGGTTGGGGTCCTTGCCCTCTGACACTAAAGGCGTGGTCAGCTACATAGGGACTCCTGCCAATGCCAGGACTGGAGGTGGGCAATCCCATGGTTTTTTACCACCCTGCCCCACCATGCCACATGAGATGCCCATTGCTGCCAGGTTGGGGAGGGAACACTAGTTCCCTCATCCAACATCCCTTCATAATAAAATCTCTCAACAAATTAGATATGGAAGGATCCTATCTCTACTAATAAAGGCTATGCAGAACCATAGCCAATGTTGCGCTCAGTGGGGAAAAGCTGAGCACATTTCCTCTAAGGTCATGGACAAAACAAGTATGTCTGCTCACTGCTTTTATTCATATAGCAGAGTTTTTAGAAAAAGGCATATAAATATCAAATCAAATTATGCCTTTTTGTAGGTATTCTATGGAAAAATTCAAGTATTCTGCTAAAAGACTATTAGAACTGATAAATGAATCCAGTAAAGTAGGATACAAAGTCAACAAAAGTTCTCTATATACCAATAACAAAGTTTGCTGGAAAAGATGAAAATTCCATTCACCCTAGCTACAAATAAAATATCTCAGGAATTTACCAAAGAAACAATATGTCTCTACAGCTTGTAATCCTAGCAGCTTGGGAGGCTAAGGCAGGAAGGCCATGAGTTCAAAGCCAGCTTCAGCAATTTAGCAAGGCCCTGAGTAATTTAGCAAGATCCTGTCTCAAAATATATAAAGGGCTGGGGATGTGGCTCTGTGGTCAATTGCCCAAGTTCAGTCCCTGGTATACCCCCTGCTGACAAAATTGCCAAACAGAAGAATTTGAAGGTAGAAGATGAAGACTTCTCATGTTCATGATTGAAGAGTAGTTTAAATATCCAGACTACCCAACACAATCTTTAGATTCAATGTATTCTCCTTCAAAGTACCTATAAAATTCTTCGCAGAACTAGAAAAAATAGTAACATTCATATGGAAGCAAAAAAGACGCCAAATAACCAAAGGGATCTTTTTAAAATTGCAAATAATTTATATTCCTGGATAAATCAACTTATTCTATTTATGATATACATATCCAAGAATGATTCAGTCAATTTAGTAATGACTTTGTAGAAAGTCCAATGATGATATATGAGGTTTCAGTCATAATGTAAGATTATTTGTTGAGTTCTATAGTACTCCAAAGATGTTTTGATATAAACCTGTTTGGGATAAGCAGTATACTTTCTGGCTACATATCACAAGGGACGATTACACATTTCTCTCTTGGCAAACAGTCTCCTCTTGTGGTATATAAATATGACTTCAGCCTCCCGACGTGAGCCTTGTCACATGATCATGTCTGCTGTTTGATAGGCTTTATAAATCCTAAAGTTTCTAGTTCAGAAATAGCTCCAATCAACCAGCATGGATAATTCCATCTACCTCTTCTGTGGTTGTAGAATTTGCATTCATCTTTTCAGCAGCTGTCACAATTGTTACAAAAGCCTTTGGCCGGTCCACAGGGTTGATTAGCTACGCTCCAGGTACAGTACATTATAAGCTATGCAGATGTCGGGAGCAATGTTTGGAACTTGGCTTTCTTCACTTTTCAGTGCTTTGTTTCTTAAATAACGGTAGGGTTCCCGAGGCTGTGTGAAAGGTGACACTGGAGCCGCATGTACATGCTCACGTGGGCAGTGCCGAAATACACCACCTTGTGTCTTAAGAGACAGAAGGCATTCCTTTACCAGACAATGAAGTTCACAACTTTTTCTTTGATTACATCAAACCTGGTTTGCTGCTTAACTCCTTCATTTCCAATAAGGAAAAATAGATTCCATGTGTTTTCTTGAGAAGAATGAAACTTTATGCTACATTTGTCATTAATTAGGTTTTGTGGTACAAAGAATACTCATTTTCAGAATTGAGATCCTGAAATCAGAACGGTCTTCTGAAGCCCCTCTGGCCGTGGTCCAGAAGAATCCAGAAGCAGCATCTTTGACATCATCAAGCCGCTGACACTGGGCTGCAAACTTCTCTGTTCTCTTTGCTGCTTTTCAGAAGAGGAGTTAGAAGCCTTGAAACATTTCTAAAGCATGATCATCAGTTTGTCTGTTTGCCAACATTTGTCCTGGAGGATGAAAGCCTGAGATCAGACAGCTCCATTGGTTAGGACTCCTTGGCTACCTTGTGGTAGATGGCGGCCTGGTAGTAGTAAATGTAGCCCAAGTGGTCTTGAGCAAAAAAAAAAGCAAAGCTAAAGACATCAAATATCTCATTCCAAGACGGTACAGAGCAAGGTGATCAAAACAACATTGCATTGGCATACAAATAGACACAATGGAACAGAATAGAGCCCCCAGAAGTAAACCTATGCACCTATAGCCAACTGATTCTTGATAAAATGCCTGTTATGGATTGGATTTAGGAATGTCCTCCCAAAAGTTCATGTTTTCAAAGCATGACTTCAATACAGTAAGGTTCAGAGGTGGGCTTTTAGGCAATGATGAGTGAAATAATTCGAGGGAGTAACAATTTGGACTACTCTGTGGTAAACTGTAGATAGATGGGCATTGTTGAAAGAAGTAGGTCACAGGGAGGGGCATGCTCTTGGGGACTGCACCCCTCTCCTGGATACTTGTGCTCTTTTCTCTACTTCCTGGCTCCCGCACGCTGAGCACCTTTCCTCAGCTGTGCCCTTCCATTCTGATGTCTCACTTCACTTCCGGCCCATGCAAGGAGTCATTCAGTCAAGTATTGAAACCTCTGAATCGGCTTCCCCCAAATTTTTCCTCCTCTAAGTTGTAAGGTATTTTAGTCACAGCCATGACAAGCTGCCTAACAGTCCCCAAAACACACCTTGCAGAAACGGCAACCTCTTCAATAAATGGTGCTGGGGAAACTGGATATCCATATACAGAAGCAACTTGACCTCTCACCCTGTACAAAAATCAACTCAAAATGGATCACAAAGCTAAATTGAGGACCTGCAGAAGGGGAACACTTCAAGACACAAGTACAGGCAATTTTCTGGGTAGAACTTTTAAAACACAGGAAACAAGAGTATTCATGAATAGGATTAATTCAAACTAAAATTCACTGCACCACAAAGTTAGCAACATCAGAGACAACCCCACGGAATGGAAAAAATATTTGCTAGTTATTCCTTTGACAGGGTTTTGTTCAGAAGATAAAGAACTCAAAAACATAATTTAGTTTAAAAATGGTCAAAGAATATGAATAGACAGTTACCCAAGGAAGAAATACAATTAAGATAACAAATATGTGGGGGAAGATGCCCATTGTTAGCCATCAGGGAAATGCAGATCAAAATGAGGTACCATCTCTCCCCAGTTAGAGTGTGTGTATGTATACATACGTACAGATGTACATGCACACTAAAATTACAGTGAGGAGGTCAAGTAGGTACAGCCACTATGGGGAACAGTAGGAGATTCCTCCAAAAATTAAAAATAG
>CM053406.1:112121945-112136631 GCA_028644305.1 Xerus rutilus | reverse complement strand
CCTGTAATCCCAGCACTTAGGGAGGCTGAGACAGGAGAATCGCGAGTTCAAAGCCAGCCTCAGCAAGGGCGAGGCACTAAGCAACTCAGTGAGACCCTGTCTCTACATAAAACACAAAATAGGGCTGGGGATGTGGCTCAGTGGTCGAGTGCCCCTGAGTTCAATCCCCGGTTCCAAAAAAAAAAAAAAAAAAAAAAAAAAAAATAGATCTACCGTATGATCCAGCTATGCCACTCCTGGGCATTTATCCCAAGGAAATGAAATCAACTTGCCAAAGAGGTACCTGCATGCCCATGTTTGTTGTGATACTGTTCATAGTAACTAAGAAATTAGCCAGCAGATAAATTGATAAATAAAATGTATATATACAATCATAGTATTTAGCCATGCAAAAAAAAAAAAAAAGAAATCCTGTCCTTTACAGCAGAAAGGATGAAACTGGAGGAACATATGTTCAGCAAAATGAGCCAAATACAGACAGTGCTGTGTATGGAAGTTAAAAATGTCCCCCTGCAAGCGGAATAGTGACTACCAGGGATTGGGGAGGGTTCATGTTGCAGGGAAGGCAGGAAAAGAATGATTCAGTTTGATCAGGGCATGCTGGGCGCGGTGGCTCAAGCCTGTAATCCCAGCACTTAGGGAGGCTGAGACAGGAGAATCGCGAGTTCAAAGCCAGCCTCAGCAACAGCGAGGCGCTAAGCAACTCAGACCCTGTCTCTACATAGAACACAAAATAGGGCTGGGGATGTGGCTCAGTGGTCGAGTGCCCCTGAGTTCAATCCCCAGTACCAAAAAAAAAGAGCCCTATTAATTATGCTAATCAAAATTTCAGTCTGTTCTATATTCTAGTAACTATCTGGAAAAGGAATCAATTATCCCATTTTAGGATATCAAAACAGGAGGGGCTAGGGTTGTGTCTCAGTGACAGAGTGCTTGCCCCTCACATGTGAGGCACTGGGTTTGATCCTCAGCACTACATAAAAAATAAAGATATAAAAAGTAAATATAAGCAAGTAGGTAAAAGATCTTTATACTGAAGTCTATAAGACATTGATAAATCAACACAAATGAAAAGATGGCTCACATTCATAAATTTGGAGAATTTTTTAAAATAATCTTAGTTGTAGATGGATGTAATACCTTTATTTGTATGTGGTGCTGAAGATTAAACCCAGCACCTCTCACGTGCAAGGCAAGCACTCTACCACTGAGCTACAACCCCAACCCCTGGAAGAATTAATGTTTCTACTGTCCACAATCTGTGGATTCTAAGTAATCCTTATCAAAATTCCAATGACACTTTTTTTAACCAAAAATCTCAATCTGTGCAAAGCAACAAAAGACTTCAAACGGCTAAAGCAATCTCAAGAAAGAGGAGTAAAGCTGGAAGAATCACATTCCCTGATGTCAAACTGTTACAAAGCTATATTACTCAAAACTGGTGTGAAAACAGACATGCAGACCAATGAAGTAGAACAGTCCAGTAAGAAACTCACGCGTGTATAGTCGACTGATCTTTGACAAGAGTGCTGAGAATACACAATGCGTGAAGTCTCTTCAATAAATGGTGCTGGAAAAACTGGACATCAATATACAATAGTGAAATTGGACCCTTCATACTATATGAAATTTTAAATGGATTATAGATTTTAATACTGGAGACTGTAAAACTCTTAAAACAGGGAAACAACTTCTTTACATCATTCTTGACAGTGATTTTAATGATACCAACGAAAGTAAAAATAAGTGGTACTGCAACAAATTAAAACTTCAAAGGAATCAACCTAAAGAATGTAGAAAATAATTTTTTAAAATACATAGGGAACTCAATAGAAAAAGGCACAATGCCTGAACACTTTCCCGAAGAAGACATACAAATGACAACAGCCATATGGAGAGGTGCTCAGCGTCACTAATCGAGGAAGCACAAATCAAACCCACAACAAGCTATCACTTCATACTTGAGGATGGCTATATCAAGAAGTGTTGGCAAAAGCAGAAATGGAAATCAATGTTGGAAGTGTGAATTGGTACCTCCACTACAGAAAGCCACATGGAGGTTCCTCAACTGTTTCAAAAAATAGAATGATCCAGCAATTCCACTTCTGGGTATCTATTCAAAGGAAGTGAAATCAGTATGCCAAAGAGCTGCACTTTGGTGTTTGATGCAGCATTAATCACAAGTAGCCCCAAGTTGCCATGGAGGGTAGGAATGGGAAGAGGCTGATCTAAGCATACAAACTTGAAGCCATAAGATGAACAAGTTCTACAGACATAATGTGCAGTATAGGTGGTACTGGGTATGTTAAATGTGAAGGTCATCACACACAAGAGGTGAGAGGAAATGAGGGAGGCAAGCTGTCAGATGTATGGTTCACAAGTATTTTCTTCCCTTCTATGGGTTATCTCTTCAATCTTTTGGGGAGGCATTTTAGTTGATGTAGTTCGTCTGTTTTTGCTTTGATTTCCTGTACTTTTGGTCTTGTCCAAAAATTCCTAGCCCATTCCAATGTTTTCTTCTAATAGTTTCATAGTTCTAGGTCTTATCTGTCTTTAAGCCACTTTGAGTTGATTTTTATATCTGGTGAAAGATAAAGGATTAGCTTCATTTTTCTGCACATGCATATCAAACTTCCCAGCACTGTTTTCTAAAAGGGCTCTCTGATGTGTGTTCTTAGCACCTTTGTCAAAAATCAGTCTGCTGGCCAGTCATGGTGGCACATGCCTGTAAGCTCAGCAACTCAAAAGGCTGAGGCAAAAAGATTGCAAGTTTGAGGTTAGCCAGGTGACTTAGACCCTGTCTCAAAATTAAAAATTAAAAGTGATGGGGATGTAGCTCAGTGATAGAGCACCCTGAGTTCAAATTCCAGTACAGGAAAAAAATTACGATGCTGTAAGTGCATGTGCCCCTCATCCCCCAGCTTTTTGTTCCATTTGGAGTGTTTGTTTTTATGTACCATACTATTTTGATTACTACAGCTTTGTAGCATATTTTGAAGTAAGGTATTATAATGCCTCTCCATCTTTTTTCTTTCAAGATGGCTTTGGCTATTCAGGATTTTTCTGTGGTTCCATATAAATTTTAGAATTTAGAAAAATTCTTTAAAGAATGTTGTTGGTATTTTGTTAGGGATTGCATTGAATCTGTACATTGCCCTGGGTAGTATGGGCATGTTAATAATTCTGATTTTTCTAATCCATGAACATGAGATGACTTTCTAGTGTGTGTGTGTGTGTGCTCTTCAATTTCTTTCATAAATATTTTATGGTTTTCATTTTTGCTTCTTGAATTAAATTTATTCCTAAGAATTTCTTTTATAACTATTGTAAATAAAAACATTGGCTACTTGTATTTTGAGAAATGTCATTCAGATCTTTAGCCCACTTTTTAAAAAACTGTTTTTACGGTGTCCAGCTTTTTGAGTTGTTTTTTTTTTTTAACATTATGGATGTTAATTTCTCAACAGAATAGTTTCAAATATTTTCTCCCCATCTGTAGATTGCTTACTCATTCTGTAGATTGTTTCCTTTGCTGTATAGAAGGTTCTTAGTTTGATATAATCCCATTTTTATTTTATGGCCTGTACCTTTGGAGTTCTATCTGAAAAATAATTAGCTATACCAACATCTTGAAGTGTTTCCTATGTTCTCTTGTAGTAATTTTATATTTTCAGGTTTTAAATTTAGGTCTTTGATCTCACCTTTTTCAACTAATGTTGATATTAATAGAATTTGTGTGATACTCTATCAATATTAATATTAATTAATAGGATGTTAATATTCTATTAACAGAATAGGTGTGATATTTCCATATGTACATACAGCAGGCTCTGATCATATCCAATCATCCTCCTCTCACCCCTAACACCATTCTCGGTCCCTAGTAATCACTATTATATTTTCAGGTTAACTTATTTAGTTTTCACATAGGAGAGAGAACATGTAGTAATTGTCTTTCTGTGTCTAACTTATTTTGTTTACCATGATATTCTCCAATTCTATGTATGTTGCTACAAAGGACAGTATTTCATTTTTAATGGCTAAATAATACTCCATTATGTATATATACCACATGATCCTTCATCTATTGATGGACACTTAGCTGATTTTATATTTTAGCTAATGCAAATTATGCCACAATAAACATGGCTATGCAGTTATGTCTTTTCTGTGTTGATTTCATTTCCTTTGGCTTTCATCTCCACTATCAGGAGTGGGATAGCTAGATCCTGTGGTAGCTCTTTTTTTTGAAGAGCCTCCATACTGTTTCCCATAGTGTCTGCAGTGATTTACATTCCCACCAACAGCATATAGGAGTTCCTTTTCCTCCATATCCTTGCCAGCATTATTTCCTCTTTCTCCTCTTCCTTCTCTTTTTTTAAATTTTGTTTTTGATAGTAGACATTCAGTGGTTTGAAATACCTCATTATAAGCCGGGTGCAGTGGTGCACGCCTGTAATCCCAGTGGCCCGGGAGGCTGAGGCAGGAGGTTCTCGGGTTCAAAGCCAGCCTCAGCAATAGTGAAGTGTTAAGCAACTTGGTGAGACCATGCCTCTAAATAAAATACAAAATAGGGCTGGGGATGTGGCTCAGTGGTTGAGTGCCCCTGAGTTTAATCCTCAGTACCAAAAAAGAAAAACATCTCATTATAGTTTTGATTTGCATTTCCCTGGTGGTTAATGATATTGGACATTTTTTCATGTATTTATTGGCCATTTGAATTTTTTCCTTTGCAGAAGTGTCTATTCAGATCATTTAGCAATTTTTAAATTGGATCACTTCTTTTTAAATTGTTTTTGAGTTCTATGTATGTTCTGGATATTAACCCTTTGTTAGATGAATAGCTGACAAATAATTTCTCCTGTGGGGTTATATCTTCACTATGTTGATTGTTTGCTTTGCTGTACAGAATCTTTTGAGTTTGAAATAATTCCATTTGTCAATCATTGCTTTTGAGGTTCTATCCAGAAAATCATTGCTTGTACCCAAGACTTTTTTCTAGTAGTTTCAGAGTTGTGGGTCTTAAATTCAGGCCTTTGATCCATTTTGAGTTGTTTTTGTGCAAGGTAAGAGGGGTCAAGTTTCAATCTTCTGCATGTGGATCTCCAGTTTCCTAATCCCATTTATTGAAGAGGCTGTGCTTTCTCTAGTGTACATTTTTGGTAACTTTGTCAAAAATCAGTTACCTGTAGGTGCATAGTTTTGTTTCTGGGATATCTATTCTGTTTCATTGGTCTGTAAGTCTGTTTTAATGCTGTTTGGTTACTAGAGTTTCGTAGTATGTCTTGAAGTAAGGTATTTGACATCTCCAGTTTGCTCTTTTTATTCAAAATTGCATTGACTATTCAGAGCATTTTGTGCTTCCATGGGAATTTTAGTGTTATTTTTTTCAGCTTTCTGAGGAATGCCATTGTTATTTTGATGGAGATTGCATTACATCTGTAATTTTCTTTGGTATGGACGTTTTTATATTCTTGATATTAATATATTAATATTCTTTATATTGACATTAATTCTTAATTCTTTTTTTAAATTTATTTTTTTAAATATTTTCAAAATTTTTTTTAGTTGTTGATAGATCTTTATTTTATTCATTTATTATTTGTGCTGCTGAGGATTGAACCCAGTGCTTCACGCATGCTAAGCAAGCACTCTACCACTGAGCTACAGCCCCAGCTCCTCTTTATATTAATTCTTTATATTAACCATTCTTTATATTAATCCATGGACATAGGTATTGACATCATCTTGTGTTTTCTTTAATTTCTTCATCTGTGTTTGTGAATTTTCATTGTGACGATCTTTCACTTCCTTGGATAAGCTTATTCCCAGGCATTTCATTAATTTTTGACAGCTGTTGTGAGGAAGACTGCTTTCTTAATTAGGAATTTTATTGATTGGTATATAGGAAAGCTACTGATTTTGTATATTGATTTAGTATAATTTTGCTGAATTAATTTATTCTAAGTCTTGTAGTCATTTTTAAAAATTTTTTTTATTGGTACATTATAATTATACATCACATTGGGATTCATCATGACATTCATATAAGCACATAACATAATTTGATCAATTTAATTCCTAAGTACTTCCCCTCTGTCTCCTTTCTTCCCTCGATGACCTTCCTCTACTGGTCTCCCTTCTCTTTGTTAAGTTGGTACATGATACTTATATGTAGATGTGGGATTCATTGTGATTTATTTGTACATGCACAGCATAATTTGGTTGATTCATAGGTTTCTTTATGTACGTACCATACCATCTTATTTCACTTCCTCCTTTCCTATTTATATGCCTCTTATTCCTTTTGTCTAATTTTTCTGGCTAAAACTTCTAGTACCATATTACATAAAAGTGAGAGTGGATGATTTTTTTGTCCTGATCTTAGAGGAAATGCTTTCAGATTTTCCCTATTGTGTTGTGAGCTCTGTTTTGTCATGTATAGCCTTTATTATGTTGAGGTATAATCCTTCTATGCCTAATTTGCTCAGGGCTTTTATCATGAAGAAGTGTTGATTTTATCCGTTTTTTAATATATGAACATGATTTCTATTCATTCTGTTGTTGTGATTTGCATGTGCTGTGACATCTGTATATCCTTACAAGGAAACCAGTTTGATCATAGTATATGATATGAACTTTTTCATATGCTATTTAATTCAACTTGCTATTATTTGGTTGAGGATTTTTGCATCTATGTTCATCAGGGATGTAGGTCTGTTATTTTCCTTTTTGTGTCCTTGTTAGGTTTTGGTAACTGGGTCATGCTGATCTCATTAACTCATTTCAGAAGGGTTCCTTTTCTTTCAATTCTGTAGCATATTTTGAGAAGAGCTGGCCTAAGTTTTTCTTTAAAAGTTTGGTAAAATTCAGAGGGAGGCAGCAAGATGGCAGAATAGAGGGGTTGCTTCCCTGGTGGTTCTGTGGCATGAACCAAGAAAAACAGGCAGCTTTTCAACCAGGTGGGTGAATGATCAAGAATTAGGGAACACTTTATGTCATGTATAACTAATTAAAACCAATTTTAAAAACTTTAAATTGTGGAAATAAAAATAGCATCTGCAGTATCATAATTAACAATTTTAATATAACTTTATGTACTTGTGTTTTCCAAATGAAAAAAAATTGGGGACTTTACTGGAATTTAATCCTGGACACTAAAAACAGCTCAGGAACTCAGGAGATCTTGTATAATAAAACAAGGGGAAAAGATCCCCAGCCCCACAGCTGTGACAGCTGCTGAAGGTGCAAGCCAGAACAGCCCTATGTGAATGCAGTAAAGTAGTAAAGGAATTAAAGGAACCTGCATTCTTGGGAAGTCTGAGGTATGTCGCAGTACAGAGAGCTTAGAGTTCGGAGACACTGCTTGAAAAAACAGTAAGCTGTGCTGTACATTATTTGTGTATAGGAGGGAAGCCACCATCTGTCTCAGTGGTGCACAGAGGACAGCAGAAGGAACCATTTTCCAGCTGGGGGAGCCTATTACTGGCAGGCCCAAGTCTGGCCTGAAAAACAAGCTGGGAAAATCCACACTGTGTGACAGTGTGTGCTTAAGTGACCAGGAGAAAATCAAGCATGGAGAGAGATTTACACAGGGGAATATTGGTTGTGGAAGCCCACCTGGCTTCCCCTGCCCCCTCTAATATGGCTGCTTGCAGAACCAGCTGGGAGAGAAGAACCTGACCAGGAATTCAAAAGGGTGGGGATGGGAGAGATCATGTTTGAAGTCTGAATCAGAAACCAGGAATTGTGGGGTCTGTAGGTGAAGTAGTGGGCTAAGAACAAGTTCCTATACCACATGAGTGGAACCAAAAGGAGATTCCTTGGGTGCAGTCTTCCAGTGTAGACCAGCAATTGTTGGGCCTTGGAGGTGTGCTAACTTAAAATCTCCAGCCCACTGGCACCCAGAAAAGAGACTGGAACATACCTAAGCCTACACCCCACATCCTGGAGTTCCTCCTCCAGGACTAACCCTCTCACCCTAGCAACTTCAACCATTCTGAGGGTGAAGCTAGTATCAAACTCCAGACAACCCCATCTGATTGCTGAGAAGGAAGGTGAGAAACTTTTGAATTCCAATGGAAACAATTTTTTTCCTTTGCTCTCTTGCATTTCTATCATTTTTGAAACAAAGTATTTTTCACGCATCAGTTCAAGTACTGAGATGTACATTATATATTTGTTGTATATTTACTTCCTATTTTTAATTCTTTTTTCAAAATTTTACTATATACATATAATTTTTTTCCCATCTTACTGGATTCTTTTCTCCCACTAACACCCAACCTCTATTAATTCCTCTTTCACTCTTCCTATAATTTTTTATTTCTATCTTTTCTCCTCCTTTCTCATAACCATCACATCCTATACCACTTCTTTTTGAAATTATAAACCCTTTTGCAAACATACTGTTTATATTGTAGACAATAATGATACACATCATTTTTGTTGTGATAAAACTGCAGACATCTTAATAGGAGTTATTTGGTTTAAGGCTGTATATTATTTGCATTGGGTACTGTTACTCGTCTCCCCCTTAAAGGCAAGGTACTGGAAACCTTCAGGGCCACTAAAGTCTAAGGTTAGAAACTACTGCCTCAGATCCCCCACTGATAGATAGGTAGACACACAAACAACATGAAAAAACAAAGGAACAAATCACCCCAGACAAACCAAGATGCTCCAGTAATAGAATCCATTGATACCACAGTACAAAAAATGTCAGAGAAGGCATTCAGAGTATACATGGTTAAACTGATCTGTGACGTCAAGGATGATGTAAGGAGTGAAATCAGTGAGAAAATAGAGGAGATGAAAGATCACTTCAATAAAGAGATCAAAATTCTGAAAAGAAATCAAGCAGAAATCCTCAAAATGAAGGAAGCAATAAATCAAATTAAAAATTCAATAGAATGCATGACCAACAAACTAGACCACTCGGAAGACAGAACCTTGGGCAATGAAGATAAAATATATAATCTTGAAAATAGAGTTGACCATGGAGAGAAGATGTTAAGAAATATGAACAGAAAGATGAACAGAATTTCCAAGAATTATGGGATAACATGAAAAGACCAAATTTAAGATTTATCAGGATAGAAGGTAGAGAGACAAACCAAAGGGATGAATAATCTTTTTAATATCAGAAAATTTCCTAAACCTGAAAAGTGAAATGGAAAATCAAATACAAGAGGCTTACATGACCTCAAGTGTACAAAATTACAACAGACTCACACCAAGGCACATTATAATGAAAATGTATAGCACAGAATAAGGATAGAATTTTAAAGGCTGTGAGAAAAATATAAGATTTTGTAATTTGGATCTCAGCTGATTTCTCAACCTAGCCCCTCAAAGGTAGGAGGTCGTGGAATAACATATATCAAACTCTGAAAGAAAATGGATGCCAACCAAGAATTCTATATCCAGCAAAATTAAGCTTAAGATTTGAAGATGAAATTTTGTTAAACAAAATTTTAAAATGTTCACAACTAGAATGCCCGCACTACAGAACATTCTAATATTCCATGAGGAGGAAATGGGGGAAAAAAAGGGAGGGAACCAGCAAAGGGAGGAACTACACTATTGGAATAGTTAATCAAAGTTTTTAATTCACATTAAAAACTTGAATGTTAATAGCCTAAACTTATCAAAAGACAGACTGGCAGATTGGATTAAAAAAGACCCAGCAATGAGTCCTGGAGACAGAGTCTCCAAGAGACTCATGTCATAGGTAAATATGTCCATAGACTGAAGGTGAAAGGATGGGAAAAAAATCACTCACATGGACTGCATGGACAAGACCTTCAAAGAAGTATTAACACCAATATTCCCCTAGTCATTCCATGAAATAGTAAAGGCAGAACCCTCTACACTCATTGTATGAAGCTGGTATTACCCTGATATCAAAACCAGACAGACACATCAAGGAAAGAAAACTTCAACCGATATCCCTGATGAACATAGATACAAAAATTATCAATAAAATGGTGGCAAATCACATACAAAAACATATAGTGCACCATAATCAAGTGGGGTTCATCCCAGGAAGGTAAGGTTGTTTCAACATACAGAAATCAGTAAGTATAATTCATCACATCAATAGACTTAAAGACAAGCATTATCTCAATCGGAGAAAAAGTAGTTGACAAAATGCAGCAACTCTTCATGTTCAAAACAGTAGAAAAACTAGGGATAGTAGGAATGTATCTCAACATTGTAAAAGCTATGTATACTAAACTCAAGACCGACATCATTGTAAATGGAGAGAAATTGAAAGCATTCTAAGAATGGGAGCAAGGCAAATGCCCTCTTTCACTCTTTCTATTCAACATAGTCCTTGAAACTCTAGCCAGAGCAATCAGATGAAAGAAGGGGGTACACACAGGAAAAGAACTCAAATAGCTATTTGCCAATGACGTGATTCTGTATTTAGAAGATCCCCAAAATTCCACCAGAACACTCGTAGAACTAATAAATGAATTCAGCAAAGTAACAGAATATACAATTAACACCTATAAATCAAATGCATTCCTAAATATCAGTGATGAAACTGCTGAAAGAGAAATTGGGAAATCTACCCCATTCACAACAGCCTCGAAAAAAATATTTGGGAAACAATCTAACAAAAGAGATGAAAGACCTCTACAATGAAAACTACATAACACTAAAGAAAAATTGAAGACCTCAGAAGTTGGAAAGATCTCCCATGCCCTTGGATAGGCAGAATTAATGGTCATGCTAATAAAAGCACTCTACAGGTTTAATGCAATTCCTAATAAAACCTCAATGACATTCTTCATAAAAATAGAAAAAGCAATCATGAAATTTATTTGGAAAAATGAGACCCAGAATAGCCAAAGCAGTCCTTAGCAAGACAGGTAATACAGGAGGCAGCATAATACCAGACCTTAAATTATACTACAGGCCTCAGTGCAGCCCTGCATCTCCAGTGTCACCAGCAGGTGGCACCATCTGCGATGTGATCTAAAGAGCTTTCCAAGGCCTATCTTCCTGGGAATCCTGCTACTTTGCCATTCAGCCCTGGAATGTTTTTGATACTTATTTTCCTGGCCTTATTTAGAAACACTGTTTAGCGAATCTGTCTGAAGCCTTGCTAAATGTAACTGAGCTCACAAAGGGAGGTCTGTTCCCCTCCTTAGGCATCAGTGGGGCTCAGCGTTTTGATACTCAGGCTGTACTTCCTCCTCGCACCAAATGATAAGTAATTATTAACAGGCAGGGGATGAGTTTCGCTCATTGTGTGTCAAGGTTAGATATTAACCGAAGAAAAGAGGACAAGATACATTTTGGACAAAAGGGATGTGTGTAGAGTCACCAATGTGCTGTGTTTGCCTTTAGGGGTACCAGATGGGAGTTTTGCTATGCCGAAACAATCAAGATTAGAAGACAATGTTCAGGGATCCTCCAGCTTGGCAGGTAACAACATGCAGCTAGCCAACACTTGAAGTAGAGCGGAATAAATACGTGGTCCTGAAATATCTACCTGCATGAATCACAAGGAAGTTAGTTTTCAGATCACTGTATTGCAGAAGCCTAAAAACTTAGTATGTTGTCCTTTTAGAGACAAGTAAATTATTGCACAAATTTTCAGTAAAAGCAAGCAGCTTCCCCTCCTGGCATTTTGAGTTCTGTCTCTTAACTCTTTATGGTAATTTTCAAGGCCTGAGGATTCCTAAAGTTACAGGCCTCTGCTTTAGCTATAGCTATTGACTAAATTTTGGATTAGAAATATATGATCTATTTTGGTTCTTTTATTCTTCTATATGAATTTTAGGCCTTTATTTTCCTAGTTCTATGAAGAATGTCTTTGTTATTTTGATGGAGATTACATTAAACCTGTATATTGCTTTTGGTAGTATAGCCATTTTTTTAAAAAAATTAATTCATTTGAATTAGGTATACATGACAGCAGAATGCATTTTGATTCATTGTACACAAATGGAGCACAACTTGTTACTTCTCTGGTTGTACACAATATAGAGTCACACCATATGTGCAGTCATACATGGACCTAGGGCGTTGATGTCCATCTCATTCCACCATCTTTCCTGCCCCCATGTCTTCCCCCTCCCTCCCCTTCCTCCATTATTCCCATGTCCCCTTCCCCATTATAGATCAGCATCCACTTATCAGAGAGAACATTCGGCCTTTGGTTTTTTTGGGATTGGCTTACTTCACTTAGCATGATGTTCTCCAACTCTGTCAATTTACTTGCAAATGCCATAATTTTATTCTCTTTTAATGCTAAGTAATATTCCATTGTGTACATATACCACGGTTTCTTTATCCATTTATCTATTGAAGGGCATCTGGGTGGGGGCCACAGTTTAGCTATTGTGATTAAGCTGCTATAAACATTGAAGTGGCTGCATCACTATAGCATGCTGTTTTTAAGTCCTTTGGGTGTAGACTGAGGAGTGGGATAGCTGGGTCAAATGGTGGTTCCATTCCAAGTTTTCTAAGGAATCTCTATACTGCTTTCCAGATTGGTTGCACCAATTTGCAGTCCCACCAGCAATGTATGAGTGTGCCTTTTCCTCCACATCCTCGCCAACAGTTGTTGTATTCTTGATAACTGCCATTCTGACTGGCATGGGATGAAATCTTAGAATAGTTTTGATTTGCATTTCTCTTATGGCTAGAGATATTGAACATCTTTTCATAATGTTTGTTGATCAATTGTGTATCTTCTGAGAAGTGTCTGTTCAGCTCCTTAGCCCATTTATTGATTAGGTCATTTGTATTTTTGGTGTTAAGTTTCTTGAGTTCTTTATATATCCTGGAGATGAGTGCTCTATCTGATGAGCATGTGGCAAAAATTTGCTCCCACAATGTAGGCTCTGTTCACCTCATTGATTATTTCTTTTACTGAGAAGCTTTTTAGTTTGAATCCATCCATTTATTGATTTTTTTATTTTATTTCTTGTGCTTTAAGAGTCTTGTTAAGGAAGTTGTGGCCTAATCCAACATGATGAAGGGTTGGGCCTACTTTTTCTTCTATTAGCCATAGGGTCTCTGGTCTAATTCCTAGGTCCTTGATCCACTTTGAGTTGATTTTTGTGCATGGTAAGATATGGGGGTTTTATTTCATTTTGCTGCATATGGATTTCCAGTTTTCCCAGCACCATTGTTGAAGAGGCTATCTTTTCTCCAGTGTATGTTTTTGGCACCTTTGTCTAGTATAAGATAACTGTATTTATGCGGGTTTGTCTCTGTGTCTTATATTCTGTACCATTGGTCTACATGTCTATTTTGGTGTCAGTACCATGCCGTTTTTGTTATTATAGCTTTGTAATATAGTTTAAGGTCTGGTATTGTAATGCCGCCTGCTTCACTCTTTTTGCTAAGGATTGCTTTGGCTATTCTGGGTCTCTTATTTTTCCAAATGAATTTCACGATTGCTTTTTCTATTTCTATGAGGAATGATGTTGGAATTTTAATTGGAATTGCATTGAATCTGTGTAATGCTTTTGGTAGTATGAACATTTTGACAAAATTGATTCTGCCTATTCAAGAGCATGACAGATCTTTCCATCTTCTAAGATCTTCAATTTCTTTTTTTAGTGTTCTGTAGTTTTCACTATAGAGGTCTTTCACCTCTCATTAAATTGATTCCCAAGTATTTTATTTTTTTGAGGCTATTGTGAATGGGGTAGTTTTCCTAATTTCTGTTTCAGAGGATTTATCACTGATGTATATAAATGCATTTGATTTATGTGTATTGATTTTATATCCTGCTACTTTGCTGAATTCATTTCTTCTAGAAGTTTTCTGATAGTATTTTTTGGATCCTCTAAAGAATCATGTCATCAGCAAATAATGATAGTTTAAGTTCTTCTTTTCCTATTCATATCCTTTTAATTTCTTTCATCTAATTGCTCTGGCTAGAGTTTCAAGGACTATATTGAACAGAAGTGGTAAAAGAGGGCATCCCTGTCTTGTTCCCATTTTTAGAGGGAATGCTTCCAATTTTTCTCCATTTAGGGTGATGTTGGCCTTCTGTTTTGCATAGATAGCTTTTATAATGTTGAGATATGTTCCTACTATCCTTAGTTTTCCTAGTGTTTTGAACATGAAGAGGTGCTGTATTTTGTCAAATGCTTTCTCAGCATCTATAGAGATAATCTCATGATTCTTGTCTTTAAGTCTATTGATGTGTTGAATTATGTTTATTGATTTCTGTATGTTGAACCAACCTTGCATACCTGGGATGAAACTCACTTGATCATGGTGCAGTATCTTTTTAATATGTTTTTGTATGCTATTTGCCAGAATTTTGAGAATTTTTGCATCAATGTTCATCAGGGATATTGGTCTGAAGTTTTCTTTCTTTGATGTGTCTTTGTCTGGTTTTGGAATCAGGGTGATATTAGCATCAGAATGAGTGTGGAAGGGTTCTGTCCGTTTCTATTTCATGGAATAATTTGAGGAGTATTGATATTAATTATTCTTTGAAGGTCTTTTTTTTTTTTTTTTTTTTTTTTTTATTTTATTTTTTTCCCAAAAGTTGCATTTTAATACATGTTGGCAAACATAACAGAAAAAAACAAAATTATCAGAAGCTGTACACACTATTCACTGAAAACATTTGTTGAGGCAAATAGAAAAAAATTGTTACAATCATAATTTTTCTAACTTTGCACAAAATTATAAGCAGATTACG
>CM053406.1:112077166-112121445 GCA_028644305.1 Xerus rutilus | reverse complement strand
GCCATAATTTTATTCTCTCTTATTGCTGAATAATATTCCATTGTGTATATGTACCACAGTTTCTTTATCCATTCATCTATTGAAGGACATCTGGGTTGCTTCCACAGTTTTGCAATTGTGAATTGTGCTGCTATAAACATTGAAGTGGCTGCTTTACTGTAGTGTGCTGTTTTTAAGTCTTTAGGGTATAGGCCAAGGATATCTTTGAAGGTCTTGTAGAACTCAGCTGAGAATCCGTCTGGTCCTGGGCTATTCTTGGTTGGTAACTTTTTAAAAAAAATAATTATTTTTTTAGTTGTAGGTGGACAGAATATCTTTATTTTTTATGTGGTACTGAGGATTGAACCCAGTGCCTCACGCATGGTGGGCAAGCGCTCTACCACTGAGCTGTAACCCCAGCCCCTGGTTGGTAACCTTTTGATGGCATCTATTTCTTTGCTTGAAATTGATCTGTTTAAGTTGTGTATGTCCTCCTGATTCAGTCTGGGCAGATCATATGCCTCTAGAAATTTGTTTGTGTCTTTGGGATTTTCTATTTTACTCAACTATAGATTTTCGCCAAAATAGTTTCTAATTATCTTTTGTATTTCAATAGTGTCTGTCATGATATTTCCCTTTTCATCTCAAATTTTAGAATTTGAGTTTTCTCTCCTTTTCATTAGGGTGGCTAAAGGTTTATCAATTTATTTTTTCAAAGAACCAGCTTTTTGTTTGGTCAATTTTTTGAATTGTTTCCCTTGTTTCATTCAATTTCATTGATTTCAGCCCTGATTTTAATTATTTCCTGTTTTCTACTACTTTTGGTATTGATTTGTTCTTTTTCTAGAGCTTTGAGATGTAATGTCAGGTTATTTGTTGACTTTTTCTTCTTTCAATGAATGAACTCAATGCAGGGAACTTTCCTCTTAACACAGCCTTCATAGTGTCTCAGAGATTTTGATATGTTGTACCATAGTTCTCATTTACCTTTAAGAATGTTTTTATCTCCTCTCTGATGTTTTTTGTTATCCAGGTGTCATTTAATAGCATATTATTTAGTCTCCAGATGATGGTATAGCTTCTATTTTTTATTTTATCATTGATTTCTAATTTCATTCCATTACAGTCTGATAGCATGCAGGGTAGTACCTGTTTTTTTGTATTTGCTAAGAGTTGGTTTTTGGCATAACATGTTCTATTTTAGAGAAGGATCCGTGTGCTGTTGAGAAAAAAGTGTATTCACTTGTTGATGGATGAAATATTCTGTATATGTCTGTTAATTTGAAATTATTGATTGTATTAATTGTGTTCTATGGTTTGTTTAGTTTTTGTTTGGAAGATTTGTCCAGTGGTGAGAGAGGTGTGTCACTCAGTATTATTGTGTTGTGATCTATTTGATTTAAATGGAAATTAAGAGGGGTTGTTTGATATGTGTGTATGCTCCACTGTTTGGGGCATACATATTTATGATTGTTATGTCTTGTTAACATATGGTTCCCTTAAGCAGTGTGAAATGACCTTCTTTATCCCTTGTGCCTATCTTTGGTTTGAAGTCCACTTTATCTCTTAAGAAGATGGAAACCCCTGCTTGTTTACACAGTCAGTCCATTTGAGTGGTATGTTTTTACCCATCCTTTCACCTTCAGTCTGTGGATGTCTTTTTTTTTGTGAGATGAGTCTCTTGAAGACAGCATATTGTTAGATCTTTTTTAAATCCAATCTGCCAGTCTGTGTCTTTTATTTGATGAGTTTAGGCCATTATTGTTCAGGTTATTATTGAAATATGGTTTGTATTCCCGTTCATTTTAGTTTATCTTTGGTTTTTAACTTAACTTGGTTTCTTCTTTGATTGGCTTTTCCTTTAGTGTAGTTCCTCCCTTTGCCATTTTTCATTCTTGTTTTTCATTTTCTCCTCATGGAATATTTTGCTGAGAATGTTCTCTAGTGCAGCCTTTCTCATTGTAATTCTTTTAACTTTTGTTTATCATGGAAGGTTTCTATTTCGTCATCAAGTCAGAAGCTTAATTTTGCTGGATATAAGATTCTTGGTTGGCACCCATTTTCTTTCAGAGCTTGGTATATGTTGTTCCAGGATCTCCTGGATTTTAGGTTTGGGCTGAGAAATCAGAAATTCACGTTGGCTTCCCCCTATACATAATCTATACTTTCTCTCTTTAAGCTTTTAAAATTCTATCCTTATTGTGTATGCTAGGCATTTTCATTATAATACGTCTTGGTGTGAATCTGTTGTAGTTTTATACATTTGGTATCCTGTAAACCTCTTGTATTTGATTTTCCAATTCATCCTTCACGTTTGGAAATTTTTCTGATAATATTTCGTTGAAGAGATTGTGCATTCCTTTGGTTTGAAACTCTGTGTCGTCTTCTATCATGATAAATCTTAGATTTGGTCTTTTGATGCTATCCCATAATTCTTGGATATTCTGTTCATGGTTTCTTACCATCTTCATTGTGTGGTCAACTTTACTTTCAAGATTACATATTTTGTCTTCATTGTCTGAGATTCTGTCTTCCAAGTTATCTAACCTGTTGGTGATGCTTTCTATTGAATTTTTTATTTGATTGATTGTTTCCTTCATTTTAAGAATCTCTGCTTTTTTTTTTCAGAGTCTCTCTCTTGAAGTAATCTTGCTACCTGTATTTGCTCTCTTCTCTCTTTGTTGGATTGATCAATGGTTGCCTCTGTTTGCTCTCTAATCTCTTTGTTGGATTGATCAATGGTTGCTTGTAATTGCTCTCATTATTCTGTGCTTCACAGATCATTTTAATTATGTACGTTCTGAACTCCTTCTCTAACATTTGATCTACTGTGCTGTCCATGGATTCTATTATTGTAGCATCTTGGTTTGTTTGGGGCATTTTCTTCCCTTATTTTTTCATGTTGTTCATTTGTCTTCCTCTCTAGCAGTGCCGATCTGAGGTTTTACAGTTTCTACCCTATAATCTGGTAATGTCCCTACAGGTTACCAGTACCTCACCTCTGATGTAACTGAGCCTACAGGGATCTCAGGGATGGTCTTCTGGGTCCCAGATATTGTCTCTAGACAGAAGTAGGCTGGGACAGCCACCCATTGGTAGATGGGGGGCTGCAGGGAGATCGGTCTCCTTCTCTGTGCATTGCATGTCGGGCCAGGTCAGGCCCTACTCCTCCAGTATAGCCATTTTGACAACTTTAATTCTGCCTGTCCAACATATTGGTGCAGGTATCAATTTTCTTAATACAACTCCTATACCTCCACAAATAAAACCAATGGTCAATAAGCAGAATGCCATCAAATTAAAAATCTTCATAGGAAACAAGAGTGTCAAGAGAGCCTACAGAATGGGAGAAAATTTTGCCAGCTATTCTTACAATGGGATTAATACCAAAAATATATAAAGAACTCAAAAACTTAACATCAAAAATAAGAATAACCCAATCGATAAATGGGGAAAAGAACTAAACAGACATTTCTCAAAAGAAAAAATTCAAATGGCCAACAAATATGTGAAAAAAATGTTCAATATCCCTGATAATCAGGGAAATGCAAATCAAAATGACATTGAGATTTCATTTCACTCCAGTTAGAATGGCAATCATCATGAATGCAGACAATAATAAATGGGGTAGGGGAGGTACACATTATTGGTGGGACTGAAAATTAATACCACTACTTTGGAAAGCAGTATGGAGATTCTTCAAAAGACTAGGAATGGAACCACCATACGACCCAGCTGTCCCAGTCCTCGATATTTATGCAAAGAACTAAAATCAGCATACTGTAGTGATATAGGTATATCAAAGTTTATGGAAGTAAAATTCATAATAGCCAGGCTGGGATTGTAGCTCAGTGTTAGAACGCTTGCCTTGCATGTGTGAGGCCCTGGGTTCAATCCTCACCATGTACAAAGCAATAAAATAAAGACATTGTGTCCATCTACAGCTAAAAAAATATTTTAAAAAATTCATAATAGCCAAGTTATGTAAACAGCCCAGTGTGGTATATGTACACAATGAAGTTTGACTCAGTCATAAAGAAGAATGAAATTATGGCATTTGCTGGTAAATGGATGGAACTGGGGGAGAACATAATGCTAAATGAAATAAGCCAGACTCGGTCAAGGGTTGAATGTTCCCTCACATGTGTAGAAGCTATATCAAAATAAGAGGAAAGATGGGGACATCTCATGGGCACAGAAGGGAAATTAGTGGACTGGAGGGAGGGAGTATAGGGATGGGAAAGGGAGGAACTGTGGAATGAAATTGACCAAATTATGCTATGTGCATATATAAACATGCTCCACAGTGAATTCCACCTCTGTCTATAAAGCACAAATTTAGAAAACATAAATAGAAGGAAGACCAGCAGAGTAGAGGAAGGGGGACAGGGAAAGGAAGGAAGGAAGGGAAAGAGGAAGTACTGGGTACCGAAATGGAGCAAATGATATTCCATGAATGTATGGTTATGTCACAATGAACCCCTATGTTATGTGTAACTATAATGCACTAATAAAAACATTAAAAGATAGTGTCAGAAAGGTTTGGATGAAATGAGCTCACTCCACAGAGTGAGATCACTTGGTGGGAGGCAGCATGAGGCACCTGCCATGGACCCCGAGTCAGCCATGCTGCATTGTTACAGGCAGTGAGGCATCTGTGGTTCCTATTTGTGGTTCTCACACACTGTCGCATCCTCTGGGCAGCTGATGGACCAAGCATGTCTACTTCGAGCATTTGTTAATTGTATTTACTATTTTTATTAGGTATTTCCACTCCCTCTCTGGAATCTGTGCCTGAGAACTTGAATGGTTCTGCCCTTGTCACAGCCTTGGAAAACTTCACTGGAGAAATGAAGAGAGACTATGAGGTAATCATCCCCTAAAAATGAAAAACTATCTCATAGGCCTGGAGGATATTCTGCAAAATAAGCCAAATACTGTATGATCTCAAATATGGAATTTAAGTAACGTTGAATTTGAAAGCAGAGAGAGGAAGGCTGGTTACCATGGGTTAGGGGAACAAGGGAAATGAGGAAATGTTGGTCAAAGAAACAAAGCTTTCAATTATAAGATGGGTAAGTTCTAGAGACCTAGTATATAGCACGATGTGACATAGTTAATGATTGTACTTGACATTTGTGAAGAGAATAGATATCCAGTGTTCTCACCATGTGCACACACAGGTAACAGTAAGGTGATGGGTATGTTAATTAGGATGGTTGTGGTAATCATTCTACAATGTATGTATAACATCACATATTCCCCTTGAATATAAGCAACTTTATTTGTTGATTTTAGGTCAACAAAGCTGTAAATAGAACAATGGTAGAAAAACTAGCTTGTTATGAGTTTGAAGTAACATATGTATTATTCATCAATACTGTTGGTATTGTTTATATATGAAGGTGCTCCTGAGTCTTTAGAAAGGGGTATTTGTCTTAGCTGTGATCACTGATTTTGTGGTTTGTATTTATAAAGTAGCAATTCCATGTCCATCTGCTCCAATGGGACTAAATATGTGGAAATCAGAATAATGGTTTGGTTCCATGGGTTGCCTTCTCGGACAAATGAACTATCAGAAAGCAGTTACTTGGACACCAGGATAATCAGACAGGGGGAAAGGTGATCATGTGGAGGAGAGGACTCTGAGACAGACAGAGGTGAAGGCAGATGTGATAGCAGATCTTTGAGATGCTGTACATACAATCTGTTCCACAGCCTTGTCTGCAAGATAAATACTGGATGTATCTCATTCCCCTTTGTTTTTAAATCCCTAGTGATTTATGAACGTATTAGCATACCCTAACCAACATTCATTTAACTAAGATGGAAGGCTTCTTAATTTCTGTCTTCTTGCAATATCAACGTAAGAAAATCTATAATGGAAATATGCTTATAGTAATCAACATGAATATATACTTTGATTTTTCTCTTGTTTGTCTTTATTAGTACCAAGCTTGAGATAATTTCTCAAAGGTATACAGAATGGTGCCTTATCACCCTTCCTTAGCAGTATGTTTGTAATGGATATTATAATGTACAGGCAGCATCTTTTTAATACAAAGCATATACTAAACTTACATAGTTATGTTTAACTCAAATTGATTACTTTGTTATGGTTTAGGTCAAGTACAATGAGAGTCCTCTTTCAGAAAAGGCAGAAAAAGCACCAAACTGCATAATAAAACTTTTAAACCTGATACATCTCTGCAAGTAAGTATTGAATTTGAAATCAATTTGTGGAAGTGTGATTAATCATAAACAATATTTATCTCATAACTACTGTGCTGGGGCCTGAGGAGTTGAAACCTGAGCAGATATGAAGTTTGATACATGGTTCACCCCTTCCAGGTATCTGGTTCTTCATAAGATGAGTGGTTGAACTAAATGTCCTCCATAAGCCTCTTGTTCTCAACCATTACATGATCCCAAAATATTCTTAAAAGTTTTCAAATCCACATGTGAAGACAGGGCAGGCATGGATATACATGTGAAAAATACTGGACAAATGAAATGTACATACATGCAATAGAATGTTATTTAGTCTTAAGGAATTAAATTCCAACACATGCTATGACAGATAAACCTAGAAAACATGCTAAGAAAAAGTCCAGGCACAAGAGGTACTGAATCATTCCCCTTAGAGTATGAATAAACACAAGAGTATAAATGGAAATTTGGAGACAGACGGTACATTGAAAGTTTCTAAAAGTTGAGAGAAGGGACAGTAACTGTTTAATGGGCACAGAGGTTCTGTCTGAGAGGATGGAAAAATTTTGCAAATGGATAGTGGTGGTGGTTGCAGAACATTGTGTAATGAACTTAATGCCACTGAACTGCAGTTAAAGATGGTTAAAAAGTAAATGTGATGGTATGTATATTATACCATGATAAGAAAATGTTGCACATACATGCATGCACACATACTCCCTTGTGATCATGTATCAAGAAGCACCTTGACACCCAAGTTTCAGAGAGGTGGGAAGGAGAATGGAGGGATGAATTTCTATAGTAATGAGAGTGAATTCGGAACAATCTCAGTGGAAGTGCTTGAGGTTTGGAAACAAAGATTTGAGTGGCACAGGGGAGGTGAGTATAGAAATTGTGACCTATTGGAGAGAATAGGCTGTAAATGAGGAAGAGAAGAAAGGGATGGAGAGTCACTTTGATAAAGTAAAAAGTTTCTTAGGGTAGAATACTTTAAATAGAAATTTATAATTTTTTTTTCAAACTCTTGTATACATGTAATGTCATTTACTTGTCCAAACAAGCCCACGAAGAACTTTGGATCTGTGGAGCTCCTTTTATATTACAAGAGGCTCACACTCAGCCACCTATTCATTGAACAGGTGCACCATTGAGTGACTCTGGGCACCAGGCTCCTCGCTCAGTGCAGGAGAGAGGTGAGCACCAGCGTTAGCTTTCTGACTGTAACAAATACCTGAGATAATCAACTTATAAGAAAAGATTTGTTCTGGCTCATGGTCTTAGAGGTTTCAATTTTGGATCAGTTGGCTCTGTTGCTTTGGGCCTGTGACAAGGCAGCACATCCCGGTGGGAGCACAGGGCAGAGCAAACGTGCTCACCTCAGGACTGGAACACAAGAGAGAGGGAGGAGGAGCTGGGGTCCCACAGTTCTCGTCCAGGGCACACCCCCAGTGACCTAGCCCGGCAGCACCTCTTAAGCCCTCCACCACCTCGCAACAGAACCACTCTGGGAACCAAGCCGTTAACACAGGGGCCTTTGGGGGACAGTCACCATCCAAACTACATCATCAAGCTTCAGGAACTCTTGTCTTCATGGAATGTTCACCTTGACCTAAGAGTCAGTAAGCAAATAGATAAGGAATTTCCATGGCAGTTAGATCAGAACGGCAATGGTTAGAAACTTTAGAACCAAAACAGGTGTAAGAATGGTGTAATGAGCCCATTCCTGACCACAGCTTTCAGGGCCAGTTTAAGGCCAGACGGAGAAAGGACAGTAAGTGGAAGGTAGAAGGAACAGAGAACCTTCAGTCTTCTCTTCCTTGGAGCCATCTGTCCTGTGCTCTACAAAGAAGGATGTTGAAACACCAGCTTCTGGGAGGCTGCTGGGGTTATGGCGCAGTGGTAGCGTGCTCGCCTAGCACGCGGGAGGCACTGGGTTCGATCCTCAGCACCACATAAAAATAAAAAAAATAAAGCTATTGTGTCCACCTACAACTGAAAAATAAATATTTAAAAAAAAAAAAAAAAAAAGAAAGATTGAGAGTGTGCATGGTTGGGTTTTGGGAATCGGGGATGAGCAGGCATAGAGGGAAAGAAGAGAAGGGAGATTCCTCCATGTTCTTAATAAAGATCTGGTGAATGATATGAAATATCTTTATCGCACTCCAGAAATATCATGAAATGTGTTGCTTTTGTGTTTATCAGACTCTGTAAGCTACAGCACTTTCACGATTTTGTTCTCCAAGAGTTGAACAATCTTGAGAAGGATATTCAGGCTCTAAAACACCTTGAGAAGGATATTTTGGTAAGTTGTTCTTGTTTGGAACTCTCTCTGACTGAAGAGTATCTTTTTCTATGGGGGAAAAAGGGTTAACCATTTATATAAACCTTTTGTTCAATTTTAGGAATTTTGGGAGAAACAGTCTGATGATCTGAAATCATTCTGTGATCTGCAAGTGCTGAGGTACTTTTAAAAATGTCCTTGAGTACTTTGGTTGATGTATAAAGTAATGCTTTTGCTAGAGGAAGTGCAGTTTGCATTGGCTAACTCATTTAAGCATCTGAACAGCAGAACTTGTTTAGACTGGGGATTTCCATGGCACGTCACTGGGGATGAAGTGTGGCTGATGATATTAGTCAAGAATTGTAAATTTTGGAAAAGAAATGTTTTTGATCCAAATGGTTTTATTTTTAAGCTGCATTTTAAAAATTGATTACATTGAAGACACATATTTAGGTTTCTGAGTAAATAGTTGATTTACTGATTTTAGTTATGTACTGATGTTCTTGATAGACCATATTCTACATATTTTACATATATTCATATATACATTAAATATATATATGTATATATATATATATGCACTTTTTAAAAGAAAAACATGGGGTGGGTGCAGTGGCACATGCCTATCCCAGCGCCTCAGGAGGCTGAGGCAGGAGGATCACGAATTCAAAGCCAGCCTCAGTAAAAACGAGGTGCTAAGCAACTCAGTGAGACTCTGTCTCTAAATAAAACACAAAATAGGGTTGGGGATGTGGCTTAGTGGTTGAGTGCCCCTGAGTTCAATCCCAAGCACTCCAAAAAACAAAACCAAATGGGCGTAGTGTGCCACATACTCCTTTTGCTGGACTTCGTCAGTGTACATCCTGAGGTTGCAGCTCTGTTGTTTTGGAATATTATCCCATCTTCTGGAGCCTAAGGAGGGGAAATGGAAAGTGCAGTCTTTTTTTGTTTTTGGTACTGGGGATTGAACTCAGGGGCACTCGACCACTGAGCCACATCACCAGCCCTATTTTTTTGTGTGTTTTATGTAGAGACAGGGTCTCACTGAGTTGCTTAGTGCCTTGCTGTTGCTGAGGCTGGCTTTGAACTCGTGATTCTCCTGTCTCAGCCTCCCTAAGTGCTGGGATTACAGGCTTATGCCACCATACCCGGCTGAAAGTACAGTCTTTTACTCCTCTTTTTCCTGAGGAGAAATCTGTGAAGTTGTTCAAGGAAGGATATTATTCTGATCACACTGTATATTTCAAAGCAAACAAAAAAGTGCTTTTAAAATGTGCTATCGAGCTGGGCACAGTGGTGCACGCCTGTAATCCCATGGCTCGGGAGGCTGAGGCAGGAGGATGGTGAATTCAAAGCCAGCCTCAGCAATGGCAAGGTGCTAAGCAACTCAATGAGACCCTGTCTCAAAAAAAAAAAAAAAAATAGGGCTGGGATGTGGCTTGGTGGTGGAATGCCCAAGTTCAATCCCCAGCACCCCTGTCTCCCCCCCCCCCAAAAAAACTTGCTATCCATTCTATTTACTCTGGTTAACACAGTAATGATGACTGTAAGGGCCATTTTCAAAATCCTTTCATGGAGTCATCTCCCTTATATAGCATTCTGCATGATTAGAGGTGATAACCTTTTAAAGACCTCTTTAGTGAGTTCCCATTGTTGGCCGTGAGTGATTCTCAAACTTCTTTGAATCGGGGCTTATTTACATATTTCACATTTATTGAGGATTTCCAAAGAGTTTTTGCATAGGAGAAAAAGATCTGTGAATATTTCCAATATTAAAAATTGAGACTCTTTGAACATATATTTACTTTAAAATAACAGTAATAAATCTTTTTATGTTAATGTAGATTTTTATGAAAAATGACTACATTTAAAAAATAAACATGAGAATAGTATTTTATGTTTGCAGATTTTTTAAATGTCTGACTTAATGTCTGACTTCAATGTCTTTTTATTGTCTGACTTAGTCCAAGGCATCTGGATTCTCTTATCTGCTTTTGAGTTTAATCTGTTGAGTCATATAGCTTCTAGGAAATCCCACTGTACATTTATAAGAGAGTAAGAATTAAAAAAAATCTTAATGTTATTATTTCATTATCAAAATAATTTTGCCCTTAGTGAAGCTTGGGTTCCTTAAGGATTCCCCAGACCGCACTTTTGAGAACTGCAACACTGGCTTAGCATTAGAAATTATATCACTTAATGTTCTGAAGAATTCATTTATTTTGACTAAAGTCCACATTTTAGGCAGCTGTCTTTTCAATTAACATTGTTGGGTACTAGTTACTATCTGCATTCATCTCCCTTTGATACCAGGCTCCTGGGTAGATGTAGACTATCTCAAAGAAAACCATCTCTTCAAAATATGCTTGCTTGGGATTTTGCTTTTATTCTCTTCTCAAGACCTAAGAAAGGTTCCCTTTGTCTTGTAAGTTAGCGATAGTGTGATTTGATTTTTATTTTTAGCTGGAACCTACTGCTGACTGGGGTAAGTGCACAATGTGCAACAGCCCTCTGAAACTTCTGGGGGTTAATCTTGATCTCCATGCCTGTGTGCAGTGTCTCTTCTGCTGTCATGTTTTCATCTTAGTGATGACTCTACACATTTTTCTAGGGAAATGGACATCTCTGGGACTAGATTGTTTCAGCCCCCAATAGAGAGCTACGAGGAGTTAGGGATTCAGTGCTTTGAATGGGGGTCATGAAGTCCTTCTTACACAGTTTGTAGACTAGCAGTATAGACAGAGATAACGCATAAAATAGAATCAGGTGAAAACTTTACTTCTTGTGTTGATAACCTGGGTTGCCATGAACCCTGCTTGTTCATTAGCAAGTAATTTAATGATTTGTAAAATAACGGTGACATATATGTATGCATAGACCACTGAGCCACATCCCCAGCCCTATTTTGTGTTTTATGTAGAGACAGGGTCTCACTGAGTTGCTTAGTACCTCGCCGTTGCTGAGGCTGGCTTTGAACTCACATTTCTCCTGTCTCAGCCTCCCTAAGTGCTGGGATTACAGGCTTGTGCCACCGTGCCCGGCTATGTTCTTGTTTTTAAATTACCTAATATGACTATAAGAGATGGATCAATTTCTTCCAGGCTTAATCCCATGCAGCCTTCATAAGGAAAGCCAAAGGCCAGTTTGATTATTTCATCCTGCAGGTAGGTACAAAGATTTATGTTGTTCAGTGGATGTGAATTGGAGTGGGAGGAAGTAGGCACTAAAAGACACTGAGACTTTTAACATTGAGCAAAGTCTTACTGCTCAGTGTACATAGGAGCCAATACTGGGGCATGAGGTTTTTACAAAATGAAAACTTTTTTTGCCTAATCAACCAACAAGGAAGCCCAGGAGACGGTAATGCTTAAATCTGTACCTCAATTAGTTGGCAGTGAGGGGATATACATGAAGGAAGAGGGGAGAAGTCACGTGTTGATTGGATGGTGAGGAGGGAGTTTCAAGGTGCTTCATGTGCAGTTGTAAATGATCAGCCTGCACCTTTATAAGTTGCATGTTTGGGGGATGGGTGCATGGAGGATTTTGGCCTTGTGACATCAAAAGGTCATTCGCTGGTCAAACTAGCTTTTGCACGTGTCCATTCTTGAAGAGCTGCTTCCAAACTCTCCTTAAGTGCAGTCAGCAGGCTTTTCCTGAAAGATAACTAAGCACTTAAATCTTTCCTCCTCTTAGTTGTTATTGTCAGGTATTTTAGTCACATGGATGAAAAGATGACTAACACAAAATCGTGTCCTAATATTTTTTTTAATATGAGAGACTTTATTAAATTATTGTTTCAATCTCATTACTCAGTATTGGCCTGTTTATATTTTCTGTTTTGATTCAGTTTGGATAAATTGTACGTGTTCAGATATTTATTCATCTCTTCTAGATTTTCCAGGTTTTTAACATACAATTATTCATAGTGGTTTCTTAGGATCCTTTATATTTGTAATATCTTTTTTATTTCTGATTTTGAGTCTTCTCTCTCTCTCTCGGTTAATCTAGCTGAATGTTTGTCAATGTTTAACCTTTCAAAAAAATCAACTTTCATTGATCTTTTACTTTTTTGTCTTGACATTGTTCACTTGCTTATTTTGCAATGGTGGGTATTGAACCCAGGGCCTCACACATGCCAAGCAAGCACTCTATCATTGGGCTGTATCTCCAGCTCCTATTTATGATCTTTATCATTTCATTTCTTCTACTGATAAGAAGTTGGCTAGTGCTTTTCCAGGTCCTTCAGGTAATTGGTTACATTGTTTGATATTTTTCTATTTTTTGATGTATGCATTTATGGTTATAATTTCCCTCATAATACTGCTTTTGCTGTATCCCACAGTTTTTCTGTTTGTGTTTTTTGGTACCAGACATTAAACCCAGGGGCACTTAGCCATAGAGCTACAACCCCAACCCTTTTTTTATTTTTTGAGACAAGGTTTAGGTTGCTTAGGGCCTCGCTAAGTTGCTGAGACCAGCTTTGAACTTGCAATCCTCCTGCCTCTGTTTCCTAAGCCACTGAGATTACAGGCATGTGCCACTGTACCCAACTGCTATATCACACAGATTTTCATATGTTCTGCTATCATGTTAATTTTTAATTTCCCTTTTAATTTCTTCAATTATTCATTGGCCATTATTTTAGCTGGAGTCTAGAATGTTCCCCAAAGGCTCATGTGCTGAAGGATTAATTCCCAAATACAGCCATGTTCGTATGTAGGGATGTGGGGAAGTGATTGGATTATGGTGCTGTGACCTCATCAGATAACAGGATGGACTACTGGGAGGTGGGACTTTCTTGGAGGACGTAAGTTACTAAGGGTGGGAAAGGTGGGCCCTGAATGGGTATTTCTTGTCCTCAGCCCCTTCCTGTTCACTCTTTCTCTGCTTCTCAGCCACGAGGAGCAGCGTTTCTTCACCACATCCTTCTGCTATGTGTGCTACCTCACCTTAGGCCCAAAGCAATGGAGCCGCCCACCCTACACTGAAACCCCTGAAACCATGAGCCAAAATAAATCTTTCCTATCTTATATTGTTGTTAACCAGGCATGTTGGTCCCAGTGATGGAAAGCTAGTCATTTAGGAGCATGTTCTTCAATTTCTATGCATTGACATAATTTCCATTTTTTATTGATTTGTGGTTTTATTGTATTGTGGTCTGAAAAATACATTTATGATTTCAACTTTAAACAATGTTCAGCCTTGTTGCCTGACCTGTGATCTATTCTGGAGAATAAGAATGTATATTCTGCTGCTGTTGGGGGAAATGGATTGGTAAATATCTGTTAGGTCCATTTGTTCTATAATATGATCCAACTCAGATGTTTCTTTGTTGATTTTCTATCTGCATGATCTGTTTACTGAGGGAAGTGAAGCATTGAAGTCCCAGCTATTATTGTATTCCAGACTATCCTCTCTTGTCTTGCACTTTTGATGTTTTTAGTAGCATATGTCTTAGCAAAGGTCTTTCATGGCCGAATCTACATTCATAGAGAATTCTTAAAATATCAAAAAAAGTGTCAAGTCACACATAAGGGAACACCCATTAGACCTTCCACAGATTTCTCAGCAGAAACTTTACAGGTCAATAGAGAATGAGATGATGTATTTGAAGTCCTGAGTTGAAACAAAACACCAACCAAGAGGCCCCAGAAAAACTATCCTTCAAAATTGAAGAAATGAAGAATTTTCCAAATAATCAGGATCTGAGAGTATTCATTATTACCAGCCAGGCCTATAAGAAATGCCTAAAGGAGTTCTAGGTCTATATTAGAAACAAAAGGATGATAACCACCATCAAGAAAATACATGCGTATACAAGACTCAGTAATTCAAATGTGAAAGAGAATCTTAGCATAATATGAAAACTACAAATTAAAAAAATAAATGGTGGAAAGAAACAATATACAAAACAAGCAGAAAACAATTAACAAAATGCATGAAGTTCGTATCAATTGATAATAACTCTGAATGTAAATGGATTAAATTCATCAATCAAAAGACATAAACTAACTCAATGGACAATACAAGACCCAACTATATGCTTCCTACAAGAAATTCACTTCACTGGTAAAGCTACATGTGGACTGAAAGCTAAGGGTTGAAACAACATACACCACACAAGGAGAAACCAAAAGCAAACAGGAGCCATTATACTAATATCAGATAAAGCAAACTTTAAATCAAAAACTATGGAAAGGGAAGGTGACTGACCACACTGTGGCCCCCTGTCTACCAACACATGGCTCTCTGGCCTGCTTCCATCTAGAGACAACAGCTAGGACCTGTATGCAACCTACTATTTATAGTGTGGATACTAATTGAACACATCATTTCTATTCATTTCAATAAAACTGTAATTTTATAAATAGGAGTTATTTGGTTTAAGGATGCATATTGTCTGCATTGGATGCTGTAAATATTGATCTTCCCCTTAAAGGCAAGGTATTGGTAATCTGTAGGGACACTACAAGATTATAGGGTAGAAACCAATACCTCAGATCTGCATTGCTAGAGAGGAAGACAAATGAACAACATGAAAAAACAAGGGAAGAAAATGCCCCAAACAAACCAAGATGCTACAATAATAGAATCCATGGACAGCATAGTAGATGAAATGTCAGAGAAGGAGTTTGGAATGTACATAATGAAGATGATCTGCAAAGCACAGAACAATATAGGAGCAATTATGGGCAACAATTGATCAACAGAGATAAGAGAGGAAATACAGGTAGCAAAAGATTACTTCTAGAAAGAGAAAGAGACTCTGAAAAAATACCAAACAGATATCCTCAAAATGCAGGAAGCAATAAGCCAAATAAAAAAATCAATAGCATCACCAACAGACTAGATCATTTGGAAGACCAAACCTCAGGTAATGAAGACAAAATATATAATCTTGAAAATAAAGTTGATCACATGATGAAGATGGTAAGAAACCATGAACAGAACATCCAAGCATTATGAGATAACATGAAAAGACCAAATCTAAGAATTATCAGGATAGAATAAGGCACATAGATACAAATCAAAGGAATGCACAGTGTCTTCAATGAAATATTAGAAAATTTCTCAAACATGAAGAATGAATTGGAAAATCAAATACAAGAGGCTTACAGGACACCAAATGTACAATATTACATCATATTCACACCAAGGCATATTATAATGAAAATGCCTATCATACTCAGTAAGGATAGGATTTTAAAAGCCACAAGAGAAAAGTTTCAGATTACATATGGGGGAAACCAATTTGGGTCTCAGCAGATTTCTCAACTCAGACCCTCAAAGCCAGGAGATCCTGGAACAATATGTACCAAGCTCTGAAAGAAAATGGGTGCCAACCAAGAATCTTATATCCAGCAAAATTAAGCTTCAGATTTAATGATGAAATAAAAACTTTCCATGAGAAACAAAACAACATTCTTGGCAAAATATTCCAGGAGGAGGAAATGAAAAACAGTAAAGGTAGGAAGTACACTAAAGGAAAAGCCAATCAAAGGAGAAATCAAGATAAAAAACAAAAATAAACCAAAAGACCAGGAATATAAACGATATTTAAATAATAACCCTGAATATTAATGGCCAAACTCATCAATTAAAAGACATAGACTGGCAGATTGGATTTTTAAAAAGACCCAACAATATGCTGCCTTCAGGAGACTCATTTCACAGGGAAAGACGTTCACAGACTGAAGGTGGAAGGATGGGAAAAAGCATATTACTCACGTGGACTGTGTAACCAAGCAGGAGTTTCCATCCTCAGATAAAGTGGACTTCAAAGTTAGAAGGGAAGTCCATCTCATGCTACTCAAGGGCATCTTATATCAACAAGACATAACAATTGTGAATATCTATGCCCCAAACAATGGAGCATCTATGTATATTAAACCCTTCTCAACTTCAAGAATCAAATAGACCACAACACAGTAATACTAGGTGACTTTAACACACCTCTCTCAACGCTGGATAGATCTTCCAAACAAAAACTAAACAAATGATAGAACTCAATAAAACAGTAATTTAGACTTAACAGACATATATAGAATATTCCATCCATCAATGAACAAATACACTTTTTTTCTCAGCAGCACCTGGATCCTTCTCCAAAACAGACCATATGTTATGCCACAAAGCAAGTTTCAGCAAATACAAAAAAACAGAGGTACTACCCTGCATTTTATCTGACCATAATGGAATAAAATTAGAAAGCAATGATAAAATAAAAGAAGCTACTCCAACACTTGGAGACTAAATATGCTATCAAATGATGCATGGATATCAGAAGACATCATGGAGGAGATAAAATTCTTAGAGGTAAAGGAGAACTCCAATGTATCAAAATCTCTGGGACACTGTGAAGGCAATGTTAAGAGAAAAGTTCATTGCATTAAGCTCACTTGTTAAAAGAAGAAAAAGTCAACAAATAAATGATCTAACATTACATCTTAAAGCCTTGGGGGTGGAGGGGGGGAAACCAACTCTAAAAGTAGTAGAAGATAGGAAATAAAATCTGGGCTGAAATCAATGAACTTGGAACAAAAGATATTTTCTCTGTCAAGCAGTTGCTGATCCTTAGTGGGACAGGGGAATAAGGAAGAATGAAGGAACTTTGGTTTGTGTAGAGGGACATGAGGAGAGGGTTGGGGCTGTGGGGATGGGAAGGACGGTAGAATGAGACAGGCATTATTACCCTATATACCTGTATGATTACACTATTGGGGTAACTCTGAACCATATATAGCCAGAAGATTGAGAAGTTGTACTCCATTTGTGTACTGTATGTCAAAAATACATTCTATGGTAAAATAAATAAATTAATGAAAAAAAGAATGACCTAAAAGAATTCAGTCCATATAATTGCAGTATTGAGGTCTTTTCCCCTTCCTACTGAATGCTACATTTAAGACGTCTATATCTTCCCATTATTCTAGTTTATCTTGCATTGCAATTTGCTTAATGAATCAATATAACGTTTGTTATGTGATGACCTTATTTTTATATTCACTAATCAGACTGGACTAATTAAGGACACTGTTGTAAGAAAAATACTTCATGTTTTATTCCAAAATATGTAGGTTCTAAGCAAAAAATTGAAATTCCATATTTAAGAGAATTTAGGTAATCATTTTTTATGGGAGAATTGTTACTGTTAATAATTTTTTCTGGAAAAAAAATTACCACTGAAAATAGAGCATGTGCATGGAAATGTGCTCTCAGTGCAAAATGTACACCAGATTTTGAATGCCAAGTACAAAAAAAGAAGATAAACCCCCAAAAAAAGAGGGATGACATTTGGACATAGATACCTATCCAGGGAGAACATTGTGTGAGGATGAAGGTGATGCCTCTATTAGCAAAGGAACACCAAAGATTACCAGCAACCACCAGAAGCTAGGGAAGAGGCAGGAAACAGATTAAATTTACAGCCCTCTGAAAGAGCAGACTCTGCTGACACCTTGAACTTGGACTTCCAGCCTATGGAACTGCAAGACAACAAATGTATTTGGATGCTATTCAATTTGTGGCACTTTGTTACAGCAGCTCTAGCAAACTCATACAGAGGTAAAAGAGTTCAGGAAAAACATTCATTTTCACAGCAAAAAAAAAAAGTCTGTGGCAGGAAGTGGGGAGTCTACATATGACAACAAGGCAGAAAAAAAATCTAGAGCAGTTTGGGCAATGGTTATGTATTTGTGGAGGGTGGGTGGGGAGGTACATCTATAGTGGAAGAGTTTTCAAATAAGTGATTCTTTTCAAAATGGAAAAAAAATTATGAAAAGAAAAATAGGGTCATTATATATTGATAAAGGATCAATTCAGCAAGAAGATATAACAATTGTAAATATTTATGCATTCAATACTAGACTACCCAAATATATAAAGCAAATACTATTAGATAGAAAGATAGACTCCAATGAAATAATAGCTAGGGACTTCAACATTCTACTATCCTCAGTAAACGTATGCAGACAGAAAATCTACAAAGATCTACATTGGATCATATTATAGAGCAAATGGACCTAACAGGAATTTACCAATCATATTTTACCCAACAGTAGCAGAATACACATTCTTCTCATTCTCCAGAATAGATCATAGGTTAGGCAACAAATCAAGGATCAAAAATTGTTTAAAGTTGAAATCATAAATATATTTTTCAGACCACAATACAATAAAACTACAAATCAATAAGAAAACTGGAAAATATATCAATGCATAGAAATTGAAGAACATGCTCCTAAAATGCATTAGTCAGCTTTCCATCACTGGGACAAAAATGCCTGATGACCAACAATATAAGGGAGAAAAGATTTATTTTGGCTCATGGTTTCAGAGGTTTCAGTCTAGGGTGGTATGAGTTTTTCCTTTCTGTATATCCATATCTCTGAAGATTGGGAAGTTTTCAGGTATTATATCTTGAAATAGGTTTTCAATGCTTTCCCTCTTCTCCTAGAATTCTCATAATTCATATATTTGTTTATTTAATGGTGTAGCAAAGGTAGACTTTCTTCATTCTTTAGTTTTTATCTGGGTTAATTCAGAAATTCTCAAGTTTAGATATTCTTTCTTCTGCTTGTTCCAGTCTGTTTTGCAAGCTCTCCATTTATATTTTCATTTCATTGATTGAAAAGTTTAAGATTTCTGAATTTTTAAAATAATTTCTCTTTGGTGAATTTCTCATTTATATCCTGAATCACTTTTTTTCTTCTTCAATTCTTTGTATTATTCATATTTTCTTGCCTCTCACTGGATTTCCTTAGGGTCATTATTTTGAATTCCTTTTCAGATATTCCATAGATTTCTTTCCAATTAAGATCTGTCCCTGG
Organism: Xerus rutilus; assembly: GCA_028644305.1. Classification (NCBI taxonomy): domain Eukaryota; kingdom Metazoa; phylum Chordata; class Mammalia; order Rodentia; family Sciuridae; genus Xerus; species Xerus rutilus. The sequence continues at coordinate 112,102,146 of CM053406.1, read as the reverse complement.
AGAATGATTGTGTTCCTTTGGAGCTTTCATGTTTCATGGTTCTTGTGTCTCTGTGTTGATGTCTGTGCCTCTGGTATAACAGACACCTCTTGCAATTTTATGAATTAGCTTTTGTAGGAGATTTTCTTTAGATGGGATGTAGATTGTCAGTTTGGGTAAGTGTTTAGATTATAGGGGAGCTCAAGATTGTAGGCTCAATATAATTTATTTGACCATGATTGATATCAGCAGTGCCTATAAATGCTCTGAAAGCCTAGACTGCAGTGGTTCACAAAAGTAATTGTTTGACTTTGCAGTGGATATAAGGCTTTCCTAGGTGCATGTTCTCAGGTCCCACAGAGTTCAGTACTGATAGGACTGGTTCCTGTGGCAGCAGTTGCTATGGTTTTAGTTGTGTGAGAGGTGGAAGGGACTGTACCTAGTCCTAGTGGACCAGTAGCAGTCCAAGGCTGCTGTGGTATCAGCAGCCATGGTCCCAGAGCCACAGGATGTAAAGGAGCTCCCTTGGGATGAATGGGATGGATACTTGGGCCTTGACACTTGCAGCCACAGTACTGGCACCACAGGATGGGAAGGGACCTTCTCAATTCCCATAGGATGATCACAGATAATACTATGGTCTGTGATACCAGTAAATTTGGTCTCTAGATTGTGAGACACAGAGAAGACCTTCTCTAAGTCCTGAGGGGTGATTTAGGTGATGTGGGGGCTTATAGCACTGATGACTAACTGCTTCCCTGGAGCTGTGGGACCCAGGCAGTATGTCTTACGGGTCCCAAGGACAAGCACAAGTGGGGCCAGAATTTTTGGCCCCAGAAGCTTATTCCCCAATCTGTGGGTCACAGAGGCGAACTTCCCTAGTTCCTGAGGGGAGAATACAGGTGGTGCTGGGGTTTGTGGCACTGAGAGCTGGATTTCTGGAACTGCAGGACCAGGATAGGAACTTCCTTGGGTCTAAGGACAGACACAGGTGATTCTTGGATTTTGGAATTAGCAGTCACAGACCCAGGGTTGTGGGTTGAGTTGGGGAGTCTCTCCTAAGTTCTCACTGGAAGAAGGTCCAAGAAGTTCCTGGCAAGGGGGAATCTCAAGTCAGAATGAGTGAAATTTTGAAAAAAAACATTATGGAGATGAATTTAAGGGTGTGTGGATTAAAGACACAGAGATTTAGGTACAAAAGCAAGGAATACACATTCAAAGGAGAATGTGGATCATTTTGACAGTGAGAGATGCATTTGGGGACTTTTTTTTTTTTTAAAGGAAACTTGGTGAGAGGTCGACGTGGGAAGGTAGGTGAGGGTGATATCAGTCTGGTGATCACAAAATGGCTTATGTTCATCTGATCTGGTCTGGTCATTCTTGGGATGCTTAGGCTGACATGGTCTCCATTAACCAAGTAGTAGATAATTTGGGAAAGTACTGTAGATTATAGGTTTCTTAAAATATCATCTCTCTGTTTATTATGTGGGCTAGTGCACAAGATAATTTTCATAAGTAAGTGAACATATGGTAATTTTAAAATTCACAGATTTCCCAGAAATTTGGGAGTGACAGGGCCAAGAGAGAGAACTGGCTGTGAGGAGTGCCAGGAGCTTTAGCACGAGGCTTTCAGATTAAAGTTATATTTCCCATGTCCTCCCTTTTGTCTCTTAACTCTCTATCTCTTCTTTCCTACTTCAGTCCTGGGTTGAGTATAGGTCGTCCTGGAGATTACTGGGGAGATCATAGGGAGGTTCCTGGAACTGTGGAAAGTAGTCAGGATCTTTCCCAGCTCCCACGGGTGAAGCAGGACTTATTCTAGCAGCTGTGGTCCCAAGCCTGTGGGCTGGGGAGGAGACCTGCCCTAGTTCCTATGTGGCAAGTACCGGTAAGCTTGAGGTTGTGGCTATGGAAGCCACTGGCCCTGAAGCTGCAGAAAAGCAAGAGGGCTGTCCCCTGCCCTGTACACTGTGCAAGGCCTGCGGCTTCTGGCAGCATGAGGGGACAGGCTGCTGGCCTCTAAGGTAGAAAAGTATCTAGAGGTGGGCTCCTTGGCAGCTTGGTCTCTCAGTTTGAGAGAGGCCCAGTGAGATCCTTTGCAGCACACACTCACTCTTAGGCCAGCCAGTTCCTCAACCTGGATTCAGAGCCTGCGAGAACTGTGGAACTCTCTAGAAGTTAGGATTGCAGATCTGCTGCTAGGTGGGGGCTGCTGGCACTTTCCTACCACCTTCAGGCCATGTGGGGTCCCATTCCCCACCCTTGCCTTCTGCCTGGGAGTCAGGAATGAAGTTACAGTCTGCTTTGTTTTTTCCTCTCAGTTGCTTTTCTGGCTCTTGTTGTGGGTTGGGGTTCCTGCCCCTTCCTTGCTGGATTTTTGGAGTTCTCCCTCCATCACTTTTATCAAAATCCAGCTTTTGCTTTGTGGCCCTGCTGCTTCTCTGTGGCAGAGTGGCACAGAGGGCACCTTTAGTCAACCCTCTTGGATCACTTCAGTCAACAAGGCATTAATTACTAATCCATCTAGGGAAGAAAATCCATTGATCTCAAAATGCTTTTGAAGAAGTTCCATTTCAGAATTTTATAAAGCCTAATAAAATAGTAGTAACTAGGTATTCTGAAATCTGATAACTCTCAGTCTAAAAGCTAGCATCTTATTAAAATCAAGACCTACAAATTAGAGACTTGATAACAGAAAGATGTTCTCTCTAATTTAAAAAGGGAATTCAATCTCATAATTGTAAAGTATAGGCAGAAGTCAGAAAAGTACAAGCAGGAAAGTTAAGACCTGACTGAGAAACAAGTTAGAAAAAAGAGCAATGTACAAACACTGGGCAACTAGAAGTGTGTAATAATTTTAAAATCTGAAATAAAATAGAAAACAAGAAAATCAAAGGGAGGGTTAGTAGAACCCAAACCTAGTTCTTTGAAAAGATTAACACAACCAACTTCCAGTCACACTGATCAAGAAAATAGAAAAAGCACAATTGAAATTTGGAATAAAATGTAGCAATAATGTATTTCTAGAGATTTTTAAAATCATAAGAATAAAATAGGCTTGGTGGCATATGCCTGTAATCTCAGCAACTTGAAAGGCTAAGGCAGGAGGATCACAAGTTCAAGGCCAGCCTTGGCAACTTCGATCCTTAGCAGCTTAGCAAAACTCTGTCTCAAAATTTAAACAAAAAAGTGAAAAAGATTGAGAACATAGCTCAGTGGTAGAGTGCCCCTGGTTCAATCCCAGTATTCCCCTATGCTCCCCCCAAATGAAAGAAATCAATATATTAGGAACAGCAAGATGTCAATAAATTTGAATTTTCCAAAGTTACTTAAAAACAATCATTAGAGAAAAAATTTTTAAAACTCATCTTTAATTAAAAAAAATCAGATCTTGATATTTTTAATGTAAAATTCATCCAATTTAAATGGAATAAGTAATCCTTATACAAATGAGCCCATGGAAATAAAGAAATATCCCCAATTTTATGAAGCTTCCATGATCTTAACCCCAAAAGAGGACAAGGACAATCATGAGAAGCAAATTATAGATTAATCTTAAAATTAACATAAATGCAAAAATACTAAAGTCTAGCAAACCTGATCTAGCAAGCAGTCTTGTATATATTGAAAAGGCGGCAACAACAACAACAAAAAAAAACACAAAACACTGATGTAGGTGTACATAATGAGTGTAAGGACGGCTTAACATTTTAAAAATCTTCTAATTTCTATCACTCCACTAATAGACTGTGTGTATATCCCAGTAGATTCAGAAAAAGCATTTGAAAAATCAACATTCATTCATGATTAAAATTCAACAAATCAACAAAATTCTTAGCAAAAAGAGACTGAAAGATACAGGGGGTGTCTCAATGTCTGAACATAATGGTGAAACATTTAAAATCATTCACAAGACAGGAATTTGTTTTTCTGATTTGGCATAGTGCTGAATCCAATAAGTTCTGGCTAGCCTTGGGGTTCTTTGAGGATTGTAATGTTAAATTTAACTAAATCAGCTTCCATGTAGGTTTTTCCCCAGCAGAGTTCTGCTCAAGTGCTAACCTAAAGTAGAGGGTGGGCTTTGTCTAGGGGATGCCAGAATCCAGAGGGAACCTTTGTGTCCAAAATCCCAGTTTGCTCAGGAACTGTTAGAATGATGCACCTTATAAGTCAGAAGCCAGTTCCTCTGATGGATCATTTGTATTGTGATGAGGTCAATGGATTGACAGTCACAGTGGGATAGAAGTTCAGGTGAGCCAGGAGAGCAGGTGACATGGGAAGTGTGGTCAGAAAGTAACATGTCGAGAATGGGGATGTCTATGTTGATGGCAGTCTGGGAGAGCAAAGCTGTGGTGGAATTGGAGAAAATGCTGAAGGAGGCATTGGAGAACCAAGAAACCAGAGCATGAAGATGGATGCTTCCGGTCCATGTTGTAATCACTACTCAAGGTGATAGGAATGAGAGCCAAGGAAATAAGGGGCCAGCAGGGATGAGTCTAATGCAGACGGGGGTGGAAATGTTGCAGGGAAGTTTCTATGAGAGAGGGAGCATGTGGATGTGGGGAGTGAGGTGAATGCCTGCTCTTCTTGGCCGGAAAGTACGGGTCCATTGTTCTTTATCTGAAATGCTTGGCACCAGAAATGTTTCAGATTTTCACAGGGTTTTGGATTTTGGAATATTTCCAGGGGCTTTACCAGTTGAGTTTTCCTAATCCAAAAATCCAAACTCTGAAATACTCTGAACCTTTTTGAGTTTCAGATTAAGAACGCTCAACCTGTAATGGGATATTAGAGAAAGACAATTGAGGCAGGGTGTCGGGGAGGTGGCGCCCTCACAAATCGGCCCCATTTTAGTTAAGAGGAGGGAAGGAGAGATTTTCCTCCAGAAGAGGCTATGAAGGTATTTGCTGCTGACAGATTTAGTTGTTAGGGCTGGAGCCAAAGACCTTGGGAAGGCAAGGAAGGCGAGTAGATTGGGGTGGAGAGGAGGGAGTCAAAGAAGCCTGAAGTCACAATGGGGGGAATTTCCTGGTTGCATTATGGAGGATCACAGAATAAGTACAGAATGTGGACAGCAGCCACTAGCCCTCTCTGTTCTGGGTATTGTGTGTCTAAGGACAGCAGCTCTCCCATTCCGCTGGATTCTTTGATTATTATTTCGTTCATTCCCACGGCATTTAACAATAGGGCTTTTCTCCCCCCACTTATTTTATTGGTGCATTGTAGTCGTACATACCGATAGGATTTGTTACATATACGTACACACACATAATAGACAATATAACAATATAATTTGTCCAGTATCGCTCCCCAGCACTTACAGAGGGCTTTTTACAGACACCAATCTTGAGATTGTCTACAGTTTAGAAGTCTGAACTAGGTTGCCTATGGAGACCATATGGAAACATGTCTTTATAAGAATACACTTCCATTTAGAGTGCAGAAATTGTTTTTCTAGAATGTTTTGTTTCATCTTATTGACAGCAAATGAAGTGGGTGACTTTAAAAACTGCATCAGCGTCCAAAGTTGTGCTTTGTGATTTTTTTTAAGCACCCAAAGGGTAGAGGTCAAAGGACCCTCATCAAGGGCATGTGTGTGTAGGGTGGGAAATCAGATAATGTGGGCAGTGCAGAAGGACCTGGAAGGCTTGCCAACGGATTGGATGTGGCAGGTGGTGAAAAGGCAGGTGGACCCGGGACAATGTATAGGTTTGGGCCTCAAGCAACTGAGGGGACACTGGTGTCATTTAAGGAGGTGCCAAGGACTGGGAAGGGCTGGATTTGAGGATGGATACTTTAGGTTTGATTGGGATAAACGTTCCATATGGTTTCAGCATTTGGTGTTGTCAGATGAGTAAGTGGCTGAAGCTCATGGCAGAGGGTAGCCTGAGAATAGATGAGTTGACACAGATGTAGAGAGAGTGCGGCCACAGATAGCATTCCTGGGTCACTCCCATGTGAAGTTGGGTAGGGGGATGAAGCCAACAAAAGAGGCTGACCAGGCGTGAGCAGGAGGTAACAAGGGGTGGGAGGTTACAGAAGATGAGAGTCGGTGCGTGTGTTCATACCAGAGCACATAGTAATCGGTCTACATCCCAGAAGGGTGCTCCTCAAAATGTCACCTGTGGGTATTCTCAGTGGTAATATTTTGGGTAAAGTTACTTTCTATCTTAGGCTGTTCTGAATGTCTATAATTTGTTGCAAAATATGAATTACTCTTGTGTAATAAACTAAAACAATACAGATGTCTATAAGGAGTTAAACTTTTTCCTCTTCCCATCTTTCCTTCCAGTTCATGATCCAGAAAAAACTATCTCTTGATAGTTTGGAACATATTCTTACAGGCATTTGTTCTCATGCTTACAGCAGAGTGTATACAAATGTCCATGTATTTATATGTATATATTTTTAAGTAACAAAATGGTATACTATAAATGTGTATTCTTGCTCTGTTCACTCAGCAGTAAAAATAGGACTCTTTTCTAAGTCAGTAATATAGGTCTTATTTTTTTTTAATTGTGAAATATTCTAGTTTATGGGCATAGTATGAGTTATATATTCATTTCTCTATTGATGACATCCAGGTCCCTTTAAGTTATTGCAAATAAATCTATAGTGAATGTCCTTGTATACTACATTACTTCCATTACTGAGAAAAAATTTACCATTTTCTTCTGAGGAAATAATAGGTGTCCAAGTCAAAATAGGACTCAAAGAGGATGTAGGAAAAACCCACGTGGTTAAGAATATTGGAATGACTCCCAGGTCCCCTGGAGAATTGGATCAAATGTGAATTAAATGTATTTGTTCACATGTAACAGAAATCACATTCCAGAAGCTAAACCAAATAGGGTCTTATTTTTTTAAGGGTGAGGTAGTCCATGCTGGCAGGTCAGCAGCTTTAGTCACCAGGGATGCAGGTCTTTTTAGCTTTCTCCTCTGTCATCCTTCCTGTGACTGAGGGGGAATAGTCCCCATCTTACTGGCCAGAGCTGGGTCACAGGGCCTACCCTAATTGCTAGGGTGGGTGCAGTTCATCTCTGGGGAGGTAAAAATATGAGCGTGTTACTGTTACCATCCCTGTTTCTAAAATGGGGGGGGGCGGGTGGAGTCCTGTTAATAAGGAAGCAGAGGAGAATAGACATTGGGTAGATGTCTGCCATGCAAAAAACAGAAATCACACGGTGATCCTGTATGCTGTTCTCAGTGGGCATGAGCCCTGGGGTTTGGGTGGGATGGGAAAATCTGTTGCTTCATCTTACTCTGCTCCATTGACAGCAGCTCATCCTTCCCTCTTTATCAGCATCTAATTGGGCTGAATGCCAATCTGGTTAGTAACATTTAATTTTCATACAGCATGGGCCCGAAAGCCAAGCCAGCTCTACCCAGAGGGCTGCCTTTTCTCCAACATCAGAAAGGAAAACCAACAACAACAAAAAAAACATTCACTGTTAGACTGTTGGGAGATGGCATGCACACCTTCCAGATGCTGGCACATTTTAAAAAGATTTTCTAATGTAAGTTTGACTTCAGGAAGTTTCCATCTAGCTGGAACTTTAGCTCTCAGCAACCACATAACCAGGCAACTTCTGTGTGTGAGTGACATAATGGAGAAAAAGGAGTGACATTCATATTAGCTTATGGAGGGGTAAGGGACCAAGAGGTGGTAGTTGAGCTTCAACTAATCATTGTGCTCCATTTCCTTTTCCACCAGTCTGAACCACCTAAAGATGATAAAAATGGGTTTTCCATTGGCTCACGCCACAGAAGCCATACTGTAAAGCCCTGTGCTCGTTCTGTTTGCTCCACTCCAGACAGGATCCCTGGGAGCTCCGGACTTAGAATAGAATCTTAGTAGTTTGCAATTTTGTTATTGCTTGTTTGTTCACAAAAGTTTTTGTATTAAAAATTGCTCAGATAATAGTTCAGGATGTTCAGCGATTTCAAGAAATGTTGCTTTTTCTTAAGATTTTAAAAGTCAAATTGATTTTTATTTGCATAGTCTTCAAGTTTTGTGCAAATCAGAGCTTCAGCATTTATTTAAATATGTTTTGGTATTTTTGTTTAAAAGAGGGATTTAATTTGAAAACAATGAAAACAGCTCAGATAACAATGGTCATGTATTTTGAAAATAAAGTTATTAGGATTCATTTGATCTGCAAATATTTTACTTCAGCCCTTTAACAAAACCATCTTTAGCAGAGAAATTCACATGCTAATTGCTAAGTGTTCTTGTGAAGTTTGCATGAATCTGTATATACACTGTAGCATTTGAATATACCTTAGAGAAATAAAATCTGCATAATTTAAGGCCATCTACAAAGTAATTTAGTTTATAATTGGATAAAGAATGCAGACTGAACAATTTACTATATAATGCAAGTTAGTAAGCTATATGTAGCTTATTATAGCTTGCCTAAAACAGATGTTTACAGCCCCAATTTTATTATTATCCTTTTCCTTTGGATTTTTTCCCCCATGCTAGGGATGGAATTCAGGGCTTCGTATATGCTAGGCAAGTGGACTATCACTGAACTACAACCCAGCCCCACTTCTTTAGAATTTTTTAATGAGTTATGTTTTATTACATTGTTGTAAACTTTACAGAGCATAACACCTATTTTTTATACCCAAAGAATTTGTGAAGTTAACTAATTTTATTTAGATATGTCTAGTTTAAGATACAATTTCTGATGACTTGGAGATTTATGAATTTCCATGCCATTGCATTGACTGTCCCCATTGAAGAATATCTTAGGAATTTATATGGCTTCCAGTCTCTAGGGTCCATATTTGACCACTATAAAATCCTTAAGGTAAACTTACATGGAGGATGTTAGAATGGATAAGACATGATTTAGGCTATTAAGAACTTAGTCTGCGGAAGACAGTAAGATGTCAAGGTAAATGTACATCAAAGCTGTGTGATTTGTGCCATTGGTGAGGTGTAAGCTGAGCACTGTCAGAGCTGACAGAGGGAGAGGCCAGTTTTGTTGGGTGATTGGGATGGATTCTTGGAAAAGAGGTACCATTTGAAATAGATCTTGAAGGATGGGGAGGGCTTTTTCTACAAAGAGAGAAGAGACACTATTATGAATGTAGAAACAGAAAATGCGGAATTTGAGGCCATAATACTATGGAGTATTAGTGGGAATTAAATTTTGCTAGGCCCAAATTTGAACCTACTCTGCAGGTGAGAACTTTGGGTAGGGAATAATAGAATGCCCACAGTGCTTCAGGGAGATGAACCTGGTGGTAGCGTGAAGACTGAATTCGACATACTGGGGGAGGTTATTGCAACAGTAAAACCCTCAACTAGAATAGTCTACTGGGAATGAAAAAGGAGACAGATGAGCAGCTAGGGAAGGTGAACACTTGAGCTAATTTTGAGAATGAATTGATAAAGTTGCAAAAACCATGAGCTTGAAATACTAGGGGAACACCTCTTGTATACACAATGGAATATTATTCAGCAATAAAAGAGAATAAAATTATGGCATTTGCAGGCAAATGGATGGAATGGAGAACATTATGCTAAGTGAAGTAAGCCAATCCCAAAAAACCAAATGCCGAATGTTCTCTCTGATTAGTGGATGATGATACATAAGGGGGGTGGGAATGGGGAACATAGGCGAAATGGAGGAACTCTGGATGCGGCAGAGGGGAGGTTGGGGGAGGGAAAGGGGAATGGGTATAGTAAAGATGGTTGGTTGAGATGGTCATCACTACCCTTGGTGCATGTATGGAGACACAAATGTTGTGACTCTATCTGGTTTGCAATCAGAGAAATGGAAAAATTGAGCTCTCTATATGTATTATGACTTGAAATGCATTTAAATAAATTATAAAAAAATATCCCCCAGAGTTTTCAAGTGTGTCTTATTTAGCAAATCCTCATAGAGCCCTTGCTGTGTGCCACCACGCTGCTTGGTGATGAGAATTCAGTGTTGATGTGGGCTGGCCCTCGGGGGGCTGGCAGTCTGATGGGGACGTGAGCAGTACCATAAACGAATGTGGAAGGCAGCTTTGCAGAGTGCGCTGTGCTGCCCTGGCCCGGCCTGCAGGGGGGTGTGCTGCTAGTGGAATGTGCGCATGGATGCTGTGCTTTGGGACAATATCAAGAGAAGGCTGGACCACTCAGCATCTTGGAGGAGCTGACACTCGGCCCTCCAGGGAGGTCTTGGAGCATCAGCTGCCTCACCTGGACCCTTGCGGCTATGGATGGCACTTCGGGTCTATTCCCAGCTCGGGGCCAATGCTCCCTTTCTCTCAACCCACTTCTATGGAGGAATTGCCATTACCATGTGTGGCCACAGCCTCATTCATCATTTCTGATATTCTTCCATGCCCTGAGCCTCCGTCCTCCACAGCAGCTCTTGTAAGTATTTGCTTTGTCCTTCTGTCCCTGTTCACTGCTCCTGCACAGCAGGTTGACCCCTGGTGTAAGCCAAGAGGATTGTCATGAAGGACTCTCCCTTCTCTGTATCCCTCCCACCCCCTAGCTCCTTCCCCTCCTGTGATAGGAGAGAGGCCATTTCTCTCCAAGGCCCAGGGGTCTCTCTGGTGGGCTTCCTTTAATGGGGGCTTTGTTCAAAGCCGTACATTGTTACTGTTTGGGTGGGACAGTGTGTTCTGGGTTTTTCCCTCTGGTAACCAAGGGTCTGAGGTGTCCCCTCCCTTCTCCACTTTCTTACTGCTGCTTCTGCAGCCCACCTGTCCTTACCTGCCACCTGCACCTTGACTCAGATTCCCAGCACACGTGCCCCTTTGTTCTTCTGCCTTTGCAGGAACCCTCTATTCCTTTATATCCCCAGTTCTTAGAAATGATTTTCATGTATCTTGTTTGATTTTTTTTTTCCCTATCACTTCCCATTCACTCAAACCACCTGCAATTTTCTAGCTTCTCTCAAGGACCAGACCTTTTCCCTTTTTTCCCTTTTCCCTTCTTTTTCTCTTTTTGAGTTGTCACCTGACCACCTCAATGCATTGGACTGTTTGTTCTGTATTCACATGACTTCTGGAATGCCCCTCTCCCCTGTCTCTGGCTGCTTCCTTCCTCAGTTCCCATTTCTGGTCCATCCTTCCTTGCACATTCCTTCAATGAGTTCCCTCTGGGAAGCGCCTGGCTTTCTCTTTACTTGCTGGTCTTCTTTCTCTAGATGGTTTCCTGGGCCCAGTCCATTTGCATCTGCCTCTCGACTCCTCCTGGAGGATTTTATCTGCACCTCAAACCAAACGTCCACCACCCACTCTTGTCCTCTGCTTCCATGGCCTGTCCCTGCTGATCCCACAGCACTACTGTCCCCAACCTCAGCATCTTGAACTTGGTGTTCTCTCCCTTGAAAAGTTCATGCCATCTCCCTGTGGAAGTTCCTGTATGATCCAGCAGAGCTTTTCAGGAATCCTGTAGGGAACCGCCGTGGTGACGCCTCTGCCCCTGGCTTCTCCTTCCTCTTTGCCCAGGTGACGAGTTTTCCACTTGTGGTTGCTGGTGCACACCATCTGCCACCTCACCCCTGTTGAATGCTGTGATGGCCTGTTTTAACTGTGACAGTCAAGGCTGTACATTTCAGCTTTATCTTCTGTCCCTATCTCTTACCCTGTGTTGAAGCCACCTCTTTACTACTACAAGTTTCTAAAATAAGCCATGACAGCTGCTTTGGGTGGGACATTGTCATTATGCCTGTCTCCCTGAAGTGAGAACCTTAATGTGCTTCCCGGCTGGCTGCAGCTCCACCTCCTCACATACGGCCTGAGTTTCCCACTTGGTCGGCCCTACGGATTCTCACTTGCCAACCTCCATGATTTGAGCCAAACACTGAAAGGAAATCAATCAATCAATCTCTCTCTCTCTCTCTCTCTCTCTATATATATATATATATGTATATATATATATAAATATTTATATATATACATATATATATATAAATATTTATATATATTTATGTATAAAAATTCTGCCTGTCACATGGGAGGAATTTGAGAAGTACTTGCTGAAGAAATGCTGAGTCCTAAGTATTTTACCTCTGGAATTTCCCTGAATGAAATTCCCTCCTTGTTTGAATTCTTCCCCTATCAAAACCAAGCTCAGGTATTACATTCTTTTTTTTTTTTTTTAAATATTTTTTTAGTTGTAGATGGACACAATGTCTTTATTTTATTGCTTTGTACATGGTGCTGAGGATCGAACCCAGGGCCTTACGCATGTGAGTCAAGCGCTCTACCGCTGAGCTACAATCCCAGCCCCTCAGGTATTACATTCTTTATGGAACTTTTCCTGGTAAACTTTTTAATGTTTTATAACTGTTTATCTACTTCACTAAGCTATGAACTCTAAGGGCAGATATTTTCCTCTGGATACTTCTGTATCCAGCACTTTAAATTTGATGAATTTTTCAATTGATATATGACCATTTGCATAGCTGATCAATATCCACAATTCTAAACTAGCTTTAAAAAGAACAAAGGCTAGTTTTCTAGCAGGTAAGGACAGGTGGGCTGCAGTTTTACAATATCTATCATTTGTTTCTAGGGTCACAGCTCCTAAGACTGTTAGGTTCATTTCCTCTAACTATATGGCATCAGCCCAAGCAAATCTATGTAAGTTTTCCTTTTGCTGTTCATTCCTTAGACATCACAATTCAAATGCCTTCCTGGCCCGCTAGGTTAGCAGGCTAAATGGGAAAGATGGTAACTGCAAACCCAATATTACAAGCCCCATCTCAAAGCATCCAAATAGTTTGACTGTGGTACATGCAAACATCAAGTTGTGCAGAGGGCTAAGTACACTAAGGATGGATGGCTTTGCCAAACAGGATTTGGCCATGTTTTCATAATGGGCGCCCAGTGGATTGTTTGTAAGTTCCATAATGACTGCATTTACAAACTGCTCAGTGAGGGTGTGAATTAGATTTACTTGTCTACTGTTATTCCAGTGTTCCCTCAGTGCAGTTTAAGACAGAAAAATGACCTACAAGTCCATAGCTTTTACTCACCCCCATCCTAGCCCTCTGCATGGCTGAAAGTCCTGCTTCACTGATGGTTAAAGGGTGTTGAGGTGAGTGTAGTCTTGTAATCACATGCCCCACAGAGGAACTCTTCCTTAAACATGTGAGTGTAATCTAATTTGGAAGAAGGCCTGCTATAACAACATGCTGAACTTCTCTTTATATAAAGGAGTTCTGATACTAGGTGAACATTTGTCATGTATAAGTAGTTCTTTCAATTTATAATGGCAGCTATCAAGCCTTGCTGATAGCTGTGTGTTTGTGTGTTTATTTCCATTCAGCAAAGAAATCCATTTTAATTTTAAAAGTTGAGGGAATTATTAACAAATAGGCTTTATTGTATTTGTTTTCATTCATTCAAGGCTTTCATTCAAGGATTTATCTTTTATTTTTAAATGCCAAGTTTGATTAAATTGGTTTCACCAACTGTGTAATGAAAATAAGGGAGTCAGAGGAAGCTCTTTCAAATATCCATCTCCCATCACTATACTCTAGACCCTTTGCAGAGAGTTAAAATGAAATCTCATGCCCTCTTCCCCTCCTGCCCTTCCTTAATATACCCCACCTAGCCCCTGCTACTACCCAGGACCTCAAGTGACTTCATAATTAGACTTCAAGCACATTTCTTATAGCTTTTGTTTTGGGATCTGTCTTGTTTTACTTAACATTAGTCACAATTCTGCTCTCCACATGGACAGCCACCAGCCTGTGATCATGCCCCATGCCCTTGACTTAGGTCTCTGCCGGGTTTCAACACAGTTGGCTCATTTACATCCCTGTTCTTAAGTAGAGATGGCCACCTTGATGCAGTCAGGCACCTATAAAGGCATGGTCCTGGCTTTCGGGGGACAATGCTGTTTCTGCCTAGTATCTTCCACTCCAATCAAGTGCTCCTCTCTGAATTGTTCTATGCTATACAGTAATTTGTTAAAATTGTTTTGGCCTCTGCTTATCTAATTGGTCTCAATTTTTGAGGCGAATGAGCATCTTCTGAAATAGTTCAACTTGGTATGTAACTACTACGTTTAGGTAATGTTAGATAAAATTCCATTGCTCATTGAAATGAATTAAACATCTAAAATTAATTGCTTAAATATCATTTTATTGGTTAAAAAAATCCCTGAGGGATAGTCATTTGAGCCAAATAAGAAAAATTGCAACATGCTTTGCTTTAATGTACAAATCAATTTATTATACAACAATCATACAGAATGTTCTTATCTACAAAGAGAAATGGCTTCTGTCTCCCTTTCCACCCTAATCATGATATTATGTTCTTAAGATAAACACACTTTTAAAGGAAAACAAAAGAGTGATATCCTTATTTTCCAAATGATACAGAAATATCGGGGAAAAACTAGAATGGTCTCTTACATATAGGATGCAATTTTTTTCCATTGAATTAAATATCGTTTTTCTTTAAAGGTAAGAAACACTTTCCTAGCGGGGGTGGAGAGGACTTTATCCACCAATTTGTCTAAATAATTCAATAAGTGCTTTTGATAGGTTGAAAATTTGTGTGTTTATTTCCATTCAGCAAAGAAATCCATTTTAATTTTAAAAGTTGGGGGAATTATTAACAAATAGGCTTTACTGTATTTGTTTTCATTCCCACAAGTAAGTGGAAATTTACTTGTAAAAACATTTTCCATTTTTTAATAGATTACGTAGATAGTATTTCTTTTACAGTTATGCTTTAGAAAAATTGCATTAAACATTTTGGTTTTTTAAAGTCATAGCACTTAACAGGTTAAAATATTTACCTGATTCAATTTATGTGGCTCAGATCTCATAGCTCTGTGTACTTTTTATCAGCCCTTGAATGGTTTAAGGCTCTGAGTGTTTTATTAAGCTTTAGTAGAATTCACCTCCACTTTGAGTGCTTTCACGCTGCCTGGTGGTGACAGCTGTTGACCTTGTCGGCAGCTGAAGGATGATGCCCTCTGTGCTCTACAGATGTGAAGCCCATGAAAATATCCAACATTGAAGGTGTGGTGCTGGTGAGACTTCAGGGCCTCGCTGGCAAGTAAGAGTAAGCTGAATACAATGACAATAAGCTGATGATACAAATACAGGCTGAGTACAATGTCGTCTCCCAAGTCTCATTTTTACCTGGAATGCACTTTGGTGACAGATTTCAGCCTGTGTCTGGGAACTAAAACAGAACCCAGTTTCTCTAAAGGACTTTCTCCTTAGTCCAGTCTGTGTCTTGTCATAGAAAAACAGTAACAGTCATACTCAAAGTTAGCCCTTATTTTAAAATGAGTTCCTGGGAGTGAACAGTACACTAAATACAGTTAAAGTGATGAGTGATGCAAGTGAGAGTCAGCACCGTGGAGCAAGTTGGCTCTAGAAAACCATTTAGGAAACAGTAGCTGGGTGTGTGGCGCATGCCTGGACTCCCAGCAACTGCTGAGGCTAAGGCAGGAGGACTGCAAATTTGAGGCCAGCCTGGGCAACTTAGGGAGAACTTGTCTCAAGAAAGGCTGGGGATGTGGCTCAGTGGCAGAGTGCCCCTGGTTCAAACCCCAGTACCAGAGCAGGAGTGTGAAGAAAAGAGTAAGTGGGCATCAGAAAGGAAGAGGTGTCACAGGACAGGATGCATTCGCCTGAAGACATGCAGTGTTAGTCACCTTTCAGACACACATGCCAGAGCTGTGAGAAAGGGGAGCTGATGTGAGATGAATGTTTAAAAAGTTGGTCTAGTTTTCAAATAGGGAGAATTTAAAACTAAAGCTCGGGAGGGCACAGAAGAGACCAAAGGCACCATGGCTGGCGCAGTGATGAAGACGCCTTTCCAGTGCCCGTGCACCTGATGCTAATATGATGACCTAAAAACCTGTATTTTAAAAAAATGGGATGGGAAAGAAGATAAATTAGTCCTTTGTTTTCATTCTTGGTACAGTTACTAGTGATTACAGTCCAGCACTGAGGGAGAAAGGAGACGTTCAGTGCTTCCTCTGCCTTTGTGCTTGTTCTCAGAGATCGGTGCTGAGCTGGGAAAGGATGTGCCGAGTTTGCCAAGCTGGCACCGTCACTGTGCTCATCACCAGCCCGTGGCTCAGAGTCTGAGCCTTTCCAAACTTACAGCATTTTCTTCCCATTTTCAAATACTTAAATAGCAAGGATTTGGGATAATATTCATGAGTAGGCTCACACAAAAAAGACAAGTTCAACATCTGTTTTACTCTCGTTTCTCTGTGGATTTGGATTGTAAGTATTCTGGTGGCACAGACATTCTAGGAAAATGGTGGACTGGACTGCAGTCCTTGTTCACAAAGGAAACAGGCAGCCAGTTCAAGACACAGATTTTAGTATGGAGCTCAGACTTTACTAACCTAGGCTAACTAATGGGAGGTGGATATAAATATTTGAATCATTAAGAAAACCAAATTAAAACAGAGGGAGACTCTCATATTCCAAAGCCCCTGAGAAGTGAGGATTTGGCAGAAAATCTTCTGTTTAGAATAATCTTCAAATTATTTTGAAAATTAACAAATTTCATTGCCAAATCACTAATTTAGAATCAGAAGTGGTTGTGAGAATTTGATAACACTCTGGCCAGAGAGATTTTACTAAATAAATTTCGTCTTCACTTTCTGATCCCATTTTAATATTTTCTGGGGTTGATTCCTTTATGCACTGACAATTATTGCTTAATGTAGGTGAGATAATACCTCTATTTACAATTCAACATTTTGTTTTACAGTTTAATCTGAACAACACTCTACTTGAAGACTTGCCATGAACCACAGTGCTCCACACCTCCTGGCTTTGGGCGTGTACATAGCGTTAGAGTTTCTAGTGAGGGTGAGTCTGTGTGGCGGGAGGAGGGAGAAGGGTACCTGCTCTGAAGTTTCAGGGTCCAGCATCACCTCGATGCTGACCAAAGCATTCAGTTAACGGATTAACCTAATAGCAATATGTTAATACATTCTGGTACAAATGATTTATAAACTCAAAAGAAATTAGTTTATGCTAAAACATACAACTTTAAATTCAGTCTTTGCTTTAAAACAAGTGACCTGTTGGGCTCCTGCCAGGCATGCGTCCCGTCACTCTGTCACTGTGCTTTCTTGCTCATCACTCCATTCACTGTGGTGAAGCAGGCTTTGGAAAAACCATTCCTGACTTCTTTCCCTGCAGGCTTCTCTTGCATATCCTTTTTCATTGGCTTTTTTCGGTATGTCTGTTGGATGTGTATATATTGAAGAGAAAAAGAAAAAGATTCCTCAGTAGGACCTTATCTCTAATGCTGCGTATGGTTAAAACAGTACATGATTTTCTTGGGCACTGGACTTGATACTAGGAATCTGTGTTTGGAATACGACCATGTTTAAGCCCCTAGTTAAAAACAGGGTAAAAACAAGACAAATGTGTGAATGGCAATGAGAGGCTGCTCCTTCCATCCTATCTATGTTAGGTCAAGATTTGCATATTATAGGATTAGCACTGATTTTTTTCTGCATTCGTTTCTCACTTGAATTATATCTTTTTAAAAAGTTATATCCAAGTGAAAAAGTGCTGTTATTCTAAAAGAACCAACATCTGGGATACTGGACAGATTTGGCTTCTAGGATATCCTCCCTTTTTGGTGCTGGAACCCGGGCCTCATGTGTGCTAAGTACCGCTCTATCCACTGAGCGTAGCCTGCCTTCTCTGATAAAATACCTCTCATCTTAGTTTTACTTTTTTTTTAAAATAAGCAACAGTATTAAGAAGAGTCCACACTGCACTTACATAACTTACACACTCAGCATTAGGAATGAGATCTGATTTGAGCCAGCCTGTGGGGCTCAGGCTGCCATTATCTACCCCTGCTGAGCTCCTGCTTCCTGCCCAGGGTTAATACCCAGAACCCCAAACTCCTCACTTTCCTTTAACATTCCTCCATGTGTGTGGCTTTGATTGGGTCTGTCAATTATTATTTCTTTAGAACTTCTCAAAACATCTCTCTCCTAACAGACAAAGCCTAGTCAATCCAATTGCAGAAACACAAAATCTAAAAAGATGTCACAGGTTTGGTCCTCAGAGTTGGACTTTGCATTTGCTGAAGAGAACCCACCATGGTTTTATGCAAACTAAAAAGAAAACACAGATTAATACAATTTCAAAAGTACTATTTGGAATGTAAATGTATGTTTTTCATTTTAAAGGAAGCATTCTATTTCCCCAGCCCAAAAAGGAGTGCAATTTGAAATCTACAATGCTCTGAGGACTGTGTTCATAGCTTTTGTAGGTTCTTGTATAACAGTCACTTTGAAATTGCATTTTGAAGCTCTAATTGTTAAAAAGAAAATGACATGATGAGCAAAAGGCAGTGTAACCTTTCAATATTAATTGGCCTTAGGAATTTTATCCAAGTGATTTACAACCCCATAATAGATGATATTTAAAAAAATGTACTGTCCCTATGTTCTTCCTGCATTCATGAAAATTTCCTAGATTGGTCTTACCATACACCTGTTTAATTTTCAGATGTCAGAGTGCAAATACATGATGCAAACAATATAATTTGGTTTTTACAGTGCAACGCACATCAAGTTTTAGTACAAGCCCCCTAGACTATTAACTATGGTTCTTCTTTGAGTAGGCGGCCATGGGGAGAAGAGTTAGGAATGCAAGTTTTACTTTTTCATTTACAGACTCATCTAAATTCTTCCACAAGCATGTGCTTAATATTTAATCAGTAAAATTACAAATATACAATGCAAAGTGCATATTATATTTTAATATGAATATTTACATTTCACATACCTGAACATAAAAATTTAAGAACAGGACGACTAGTGTCATCATATAGGAGGACTGGAAGATGAGGCAACCAAAGGGGAAGCCACAGGGCTTCACGACGGCACTCAGCGTGTGTGTGATGGTGAGCAGGAACTGCATCTGCAGGGGCGCAGAGGGCCAGAATGAGTGAGCCGCCTGCGCCCAGGCCCAGGGACTGCCTCGTTAGATCAACTACTGTCATACTATACATTTCGCAGGAATAAAACAAACGATGCTAAGGCAGCCCACTATCCTATGCAGGAACTATCTGAACTTGTATTGGTAATTACATAAAATTGTCATTACTAAGTTTCTTGTGAATAAGCAGCAGCTAAAGTTAGATAAAAAAGGTTTAGCTTGTAAGTTAAAAAGTATTCATCTACATTTCAAAGCAAGGATCTTCCCATCATAAAATTATATGCACAGTCTCTTAGAGAAAAATAGGCATCCTCATCACTTGTAGAGAGGCCTCTCATGTCCAGGAAGACAGATTCCTACTTCCTGCTCCTCCATAAGCCATATGGGAAGAGCTGAGGGTGACATACCAGCTGAGCCTGTGTGAGGTATTTCTTCCACCAAAGGTACTTGTGCATGGATGGAAACACAGAGAGTCCATAGTAAGAGTACATTAGAATGTGGATAAAGCTGTTCAGTGTTGGTCCAAAGAAACCTAGGAAAGTACAGAATGAGTTACTAGTTTAGAAAATAAGACTGTTCATTCTCCTTTGTCTAGTGATATCCTTCCTGTGCGTGATAGCCAAAAATAATAGGTAAGGGATAATAATATGATGAACTTTATACTGATAAATTCCTTGATTATTGTGCTATTGTTCTTTAACTCAGCAAAAACTTCTGGGTAGAAATAAACTGGGATACTTTTTCAGCCAGAGTGCCAACCAATTCTTATTTGAAAAGTTTTAACTCTTTGTCATTATGATAGCTAACGGAGGTGGTGTTAGTTTATCGCTAGAGACAGAATTGCTCTCAAGGATAACTATCTTTGTTTTGGCTAGACCTTGGATGGGAAAGAGCCTCCTGAGGGCAGCAGGTATCGTTCAGGGAAGAGTGTTTGTCCAGGGTGCATAAGCCATTATGACATTTGAATTTATATAGAACATGCAGATACAGTCTGAATATCAGGAGGCACATTAGTGATATTTACTCACCTGCATTTTCATTTCCATCAATTATTGTTGCTTATGGTTTTTATAATACTCTTGAATGGAAATTATCACAAACTGTATAGGACTTTTTACACAATGATTTAAGTTTTAGGTGATAATTTGTAATGAAACTTAACCTTTGCAATTCCCCTTTGATACTTACTATAGTCTTCTTTGATTATCAAATTTGTAAAAAGTACATTCCATCTAGAATGTACTTTCTGCCTACTGCACCCCTACCAGTTTCCTTCCTGACACTAGTTTTTATTTGCACCTTCAGTCAGTGATATACAGTTGTCCCTGACCTGATAGTTCCACTTAACATTTCAACCCTGAGTGTTGGTCTTTTCCTGGGCTAGTGATATGTGCTGTAATACTCATGATGCTGGGCAGTGAGCTGTAGTTTCCCAGGAAGAACAACTCAACTTCCAATGTGCTGTGCTGCTGTTGGGATGTTTGACAGGCTGGATGTATTGTGTTTTTGACTTATAAACTTTTCAACTCAGTGGATATACTGGGATGTGGCTCCACACATCCTCATTTCAAATTTCCTTGGGATTTTTTTCTGTCATTTCTGTAAGACATTGAGTTGTAAAACAAAAGAATTTTTTGTTAAATTTTCTTTCATAGGATATTTTCAAATTGGGGGAACAACACATTATCAAATAGAAACTCCGTTCTTTCTAGCTCAGTACTTCTCAAAGTGCAGTTTGGAATTGACACAGTATTAAATTGGGGATATAGCTCAGTTGGTAGAGTGCTTGCCTTGCATGCACAAGGCTCTGAGTTCAATCCCTAGCACCACAAAAGAAAAAAAAAAAAAGAAAAATGTTACCTGAAATTTTGTTTCATGAAAAATTGCATATATAATACCATAGTACATCAGGAAGTATCACAGTGGCCAGGCAAGGTGGTGCACACCTGTAATCCCAGCAACTTTGGAGGCAGGAGGATCACAAGTTCAAAGCCAGCCTTGATAACTTAGCAAGACTGTCTCAAAATAGGGCTGGGGATGTGGCTCACTGGTTAAGTGCCCCCCAGTTTAATCCCTGATTTAAAAAAAAAAGCCCACAGTATATATTTAATGAAATTTTTCTTTCATACAAAATACATAATATGAATGAGTGGGCTGGATTGTGATGTTAAATATATTTTGTATTGTTCTCAGTTAAAAACAAAATTGAAAGTCATTGCTTTGGTGGGTCAAACAAAGATGTTATCTTAATTTTTCAGAATGTAAAAAGAAGCCCTAAGAGCTGAAATAACTCCATCTGTATCACAGCCAAGTGGTGAACCTGGAAGGTGCTACTTTCCACAGGAGCCAAACAACACCCATACCATCTGACTGGGCATGTGCCTCTGCCTTCTGACATCTGATATATAGGAAAGAAGATTACACCCAGATTTTGCCAGCATCTAAATGGCCATTGGTGAGCACCTGCCTCCACAGCCCCCCTCCCCTCCTGATATGCAGGTGCACACAGGTGGTGTGCAAGAGCCATGCCACAGGATCAGACACCAACGGGGAAACTTACTCTGTCCACAGGGAATCCAGTTCAAAACACACCACCAGATGTTGAACATAGAGGCATGATGGTAGACGTGAAGGAAAGTGATCTGACTTGTTTTTTTTCGCAAAACAAAGAAAATTGTGTCCAGGAACTCTACTAATTTGGAGAAGTAGTACCACCATAGCACCTTGGCTACCTATAAGAATTTTAAAGGGGGGAGAAAGGTGAGAAGTGAAAATGTTCTTGTGTGGTCCCACCTTTCAGCCTGCCTTCCATGCACCATCTGTGCAGTACCAGCGTGCGTCTTTCTCAGGCCACTGCTAGTCCAGTCTTGGCCTCTGGTTTCTCCTCATTATAGGCAGTATATCCTACTCAAGTCAAAGATGAATTCTCTTCACAAAATACCCATGTGGTCAAGTTACTACTCTGTACCTATAGAACTAAGTGGATTCCACATCACCATAACCTGGTACCATGTAAGTCATTTGCATCCTCCTGCTCGAGTACTGAGGTCTCTTCTCCCTGCATCCAACACGTAAGGTCAGGCATGTTCTAGTCTTTCTTTATTAATACTCCTTCAATGCCACCACCTCTGGAACTTCCTAGCCCATTCCTTTTCTTTCTCAAGTGGAACCAGTTGCTTCATGTGTATTCCTAAATTACTTTGCCTCTGTGGTTGTTGATTATAGATGTAAAGTCGAGTAAGTGTTGTGGATCTATCATTGGATTGCATATAGCTCAGAGGCAGAGATGGTCTCATTCAGACTTGTACAGTGTCTCTCATCAGATCATTACTCTTTGTCATACTAACTTGTCATTTTTCTGTGCTCTAATGTTTCTCTCAAAAATACTACCCAAGGGAAGTCTGACTACATCATTTATGCCTCTTACTGAGAGGAAGAGATTAAAAGTCAAGAAGTCCTTACTACCACTGGTAGGTCATACCACCTTCCTTTCCTTCCAATGTCACTTACATAGTCTTATCTACAGGGAAATACCTCTTTAGTCAAGAGCAAGGTTTTTTGTTTTTTGTTTTTAAATGTGTTTATACCCAATTGTTGGGCTCATTCCAACATACATGCATGGAATTTGCTCCATTTCAGCTCTCAATGCTGCCTCTTTCCCTCCCCTCCTCCCTCCTCTACTGGCCTTACTTTTATTTTTAGTGGTGCTGAGGATCAAACCCAGTGCCTCACACATGCTGGGCAAGTGCTCCACCACTGAGCCACAATCCAAGCCCAGTCTTACATTTATTTTTAATTGGTGCTGTATAGATATAAAAGGGGAATTCCCTCTGGTATACTTATACATGCTTACAGGATTTTGCCCAGCTCACTCTGCATTTCCTCCCTTTTCTGGTCTCTCCTCCTCCTCCACTGGTATTCCTGTGATATCTGACGCCCCTCCCCCTGCCCTACCTTCTGCATAAGGATCATGGTGTTTTAAACATATTTTTGAAGATGTTAGATAATAGGAATCTTGAAATTAGACTATGATGATAAACTGTCTACTTCCCAAGACATTAGATAGCGGCATTCATCTTAATGTCTGGAACAATTAGCCTTCAGAATTTAAATCATAAATATAGAATGACAATTTTGAGAAAACTGTTTGCCCAATATGCACTAGCCTGTAATCATTAGAAATAAAATGGGTATAGAGAAACCTATATCCTACTTTAAAATGTACATCTTAACTCATCAAGGTATATTACAGAAATTTCAAACAATTCACTAATAGAGGGAAAATAACTGTGTCCATCACTAAACTCTGAGAATTTTCAATAAGACTCCAATTTAGTTTTCTCAATTCTAATTCCCAAAACTTTTTGGGGGGCTGGGGATAGATTATTATAAACTAATTCAATATATCATTTTATATATAAATATTCCTAATGAATTTAACATAACCCTGAGTCGTTATCTTGTCTAATATAATTAATTTCTAAATATCTTCTAATGGCCCATCTATCTTATTTAAATCAGGATCCAAACAAGGTCCACACTGAATTTTTATTGATATGGTCTTAAAGTTTCTCATCTTGCTCCTTCCCTTTATCCCCCATGTCTTTTTCTTAAAACTCCCATTTGGATGTTCATTTCCTCTCAGTGTGGTTTAGCTTGTTTTCTCTAACAGTCTCTGCTATATTATCTATAACTTGTAATTAAATCTAATTGTTTTTTTTAAGGAAACAACGAACATGAGGTACTCATCACTGACTTTCAAAGAATTTTCAATGACTCCAATTTGGTTTTCTTGATTCTAATTCCCACTGCTTTCTTTGGTGGGGTTGGGGTGCAGACCATTATTTATCTATGCACAGGTCTAACAGGTTTTCTGTTGTTTCCATGTCACTTCCCTCCTATCCTCTGGTGCTCCCTGCTGCAGCACATTGGGAGGCCCTTGCTTCCTGGCTGCTCCAGTGGTGATCGGGCTGAGCAGGGAGCTCAGGTATTTAGGAGCTGCAAGATGAGTAGGTGCTCTGCCAACTTTCAAAAGGTACTGGAGCCTTTTTTTAAAAACTGATTTAAAAAATATATTTAGTAGGTTTCAATCCATCCCAGTCAGCATTCTTTTTGATACTCACTCAAACTATCCCATCTTATTCCTTCAAGGTGGCTCCTTCATGTCATGACGTTTAAAAATCTTTGCTTTTTGGGTCACTGAATGTCCTGGGTTCATCTTAAATATATTTTCTGCTCCAAACTGGGATTTGGCCACTTAGCTCTAAGAACCCTCATTCCTTCTGGTAGAAAATTATATTTTGAGAGCACATCTGGATAAGCATGGCTCACTGTCTTGGGCTATCATAGACGAACTTTTTTATAGACAAAGCAAATATTTTTTAAAACATACAAAGTTAATTTTGTTATTTCTAATTTGTATGGTTACTGGGTTTTAGTTTAAAAATAGTAACTAATATTTGAAACAAAAGACATCTAATGATATTAACTTATATTTTATCCTAAAGTGTCCCTTAAGAGTCTCAGAATAACAATAGCAACAAAAAATTCTTTTTAAATGTAAATCTCATTAGGGATGTCCACTCACAATAGCTTTTGAGTGGCTATTATGTCCTTAGCTTAATTACAGGTATAGTTTCTTTTTGTGCGTGGAGGAGATGCCTTGCTTTCTTTTTAATTTTATAATTATATGAAACAGTTAATGGTTCCAAAATCAAATATAGCACAGGGTACACTGCCTCTAGCTTCCACCTCTATCCCTTCTGTCCTGTTCCTCTCAAAGGAAACAATTTTGAATAGCTTTTAGTTTATCCTGCCATTGTTTCAAGAATTTAAGTAAATACATATAATTTCTTGACTAAAGGCACTATATAATACCATGGTCTGAGCCGGGCGCGGTGGCTCAAGCCTGTAATCCCAGCACTTAGGGAGGCTGAGACAGGAGAATCGCGAGTTCAAAGCCAGCCTCAGCAACGGCAAGGGGCTAAGCAACTCAGTGAGACCCTGTCTCTACATAAAACACAAAATAGGGCTGGGGATGTGGCTCAGTGGTTGAGTGCCCCTGAGTTCAATCCCCAGTACCAA